>OX377206.1:53923215-54405557 GCA_947396885.1 Heligmosomoides polygyrus polygyrus
AAGATGGTGGGTGGCATCATGTATGCACTCGCGTATCTCAGCGCGTCCTTTGATTAATTGATTGATTTATTTTTGTGCAAAGTGCATAGAAACCGTTTCTGTTCATTATCAGAAGAAATCGATCTAGATGTCTGGAACAAATTCTTAACGGTAACCTTTCGGCACTGGAAGGGTATAGAAATGTGAAGAATGTTAGTCTTCTTCTTCTTCTTCTCCTGAGCGTTTAGTCCTGTGCAGTCGCAGGGTCCGCTGTTCTTGTGATCTGTCGCCAGCTCATCCTATCAAGGGCGTCATCTGCCGTGGCACCGACTTCGGCGAGATCTCTCTTGATGACGTCCTTCCATCTTTTCCTTGGGCTCCTCTCGGACGCTTTCCGGGTGCCTCGAAATCTAGGTCCAACCTTGTGGGGTGATCCTCTGGTCTTCTGAGGACGTGTCCATACCACCTCAGGCGCTGCTCTCTCATCTTCAGCTGGATCTGGGCTGTCTTCATCACTGCCTTAACATCCTCGTTTCGCACCCTGTCCCGACGGGTCCATCCACGTGCCCACCTCAGCATCCTCATCTCCGCCGCGTGCAGTTGCCGCTCCTGCGACTTACCCAGGGCCCGGCACTCACTGCCGTAGAGGAGGGCAGGCCTCACAACTGTTCTATAGAGCTTGCCTTTGAGCGTCCTGGAGCATCTACGGTCGCATAGGATCCCTGTGGACTCCCTCCACTTGAGCCAGGCTGCGTTTATCCGTCCCCTGACCGCCTGGTCCACACTTCCTTCCTCGGATAGGTCACTTCCGAGGTAGCGGAATTCTTCCACCTTCTCGATTGTTTCCCCTTGGCAGTTTAGGATCGATCCAGCGCACTGCTCAGAGCTGATGAACTTCGTCTTCTTCGCGTTCAGCCGTAGGCCGTTGTCTGCGAGGGCTCTCTGCCACAGCTGCACCTTCTCCTCCAGCTCCTCCTGGTTGTCGGCTACCAGAGCGATGTCGTCCGCGTAGAGGATCGTTCTGAGAGGGCCCTCCTCAAGGTGGTTCACTATAGAGTCAAGCGTCAGCAGGAAGAGGAACGGGCTCAGAGCCGACCCTTGGTGTACCCCACTGTGATGTTCACTTTCCTTGTCACCGCGTGTGGAGTTCGTATCGCCGCTTTCGAGCCCTCGTACATGTCCCTTATGACCGCGATCAGACATTCCGGGACACCCCTCCCTCGGAGGGCATTCCAGATTACGGCCTGAGCTAGCCTGTCGTAGGCCTTCTCCAGGTCCAGGAATGCCAGGTAGCAGGGTTTTCGTTTCTCCCGATATTTCTCCATCACCTGACGAGCGATGAAGATGGCGTCTGTGGTGGACCTCTCAGGCATGAAGCCCCACTGCACCTGGGAGATGGGTGCCATCTCCTTCAGCTCTGAGTATACCAGTCGTTCGTAGATCTTCATCGTGTGTGAGATCAGTTTGATCCCTCGGTAGTTGGAGCATTTGGAAGCGTCTCCCTTCTGCTTGAAGATGGGGACTATGGTGATGTTCCTCCAGTCATCCGGCATCTTACCTTCTTTCGTGATTCTGTTGAGGAACTCCGTCAGCCAGTTGATTCCGAGGTCCCCGAGCACCTTCCAAGCCTCTACTGGCACACCGTCAGGCTCTGCTGCCTTTCCGAGTTTCATCTTCCCTATGGCCTTGCGAATGAATGTGAAGAATGTTAGTGAACGTATAAATTTTTACCAATGCGCTTGACGTCCACGGATCCCCCTCGATAGAGACCTTCGAGCTCTCTTGCTAAGAGGGATCTCGGGCCGCTTGTCGCAGGGCCACGACGCGCGTCCCCAGACGGTGGATAGGGGAATGAAACGGGAACCAAATGAGACCGTGTACTGCCCAGAGACGTAGGTGGGATGCATGGGATGGACTCATTGCTCCTGCTGTGTCGGGTTGACACGTTCCTTGTGCGTGGGAGTGGGATTTCATGCACAGTACGCGCCTGTGCGGATTGTAACTGTGTCGGCCCGGCCAAAAGCTTGCACTCGGTAGACTGGGAGTACGTCGTAGGGCGATTCGAGGCCGCCTCAAAAGTCTCGCCCCGTCCCTTCTGGCAGTCTGGCTGGCTGCCCGGAGTTGTTCGCCCGCACGACAGAGCCTGACTAGCTACCCGTGTTGTATTGCCGTCAAACACAGCAGCCCTAAAGGACCTCATTCCCCTGACCCCGAAAGAGCCCCCATTTCTGCAGCGATGGGAAGAACGAGTACGGAGAGGCTGCTAAAATCTCAGGGCCTGACCAGGCTGCGCAAATTGAGAAGGACTAGGATGACGATCTATACTTACAACGCCCGCACGCTTGCATCGGAAGCATCCGTAGCGGACATGATGCAAGCCAGGAAGATCAAATACGACTTCATGGACTGACAGAGACGAGAATACACCACTCCCCCCCTACATGCCGCCTACGACTCCGGAAAAGAAATGTTCTTCGGAACATGCGACAGCAGGGGAGTAGGCGACGTCGGTGTCCTCATCAACACGCACTTGGCTATGAACATCGATTCGTACGAGTCTCTGACAAACCGAATCGGACGTCTGCGACTGAAGCGATGTGGCTCCGTTCCAGCTTTGACTGTATTCGTCGCGTATGCCCCAACATCCGACTACGAGGACGAAGAGGTCGAAGCCTTCTATGTAGAGCTGGAGAAGTTCTACAAGGAAGATCACACCTTCTACAAGGTGATCATCGGCGACTTCAACGCTAAGATCGGGCCACGAAGGTCATGGAAGAACTTCACATCGGAACCCACGGCTTGGAGTGGAACGAGCAAGGTGAAAGACTGTCTGAGTTTATCATGTCGACCAAGACCATCCATGGAAACTCACAGTTTCAGAGGCCTCCCGACCTACGATGGTCCTGGGAGTCCCCAGTAGCCAGTTCCACAACGAGATCAACCACATTATATTGAACAGCAACTATTGCTTGACCGACGTCTTCGTTGTCCCCAAGTTCTACAGGGCATCGGACCACCGACTCCTTCGCGCGAGGTTTCGCTTTTCGCGTCAAGGAGACAAGGGCGCAAAGCTCAAGAAGAGGAATCCCAGAACGACCATCAACTGGACCTCTACACCACTCTTGCCGGACTTTGGGAAGATGCCGTCATGGACAACGTCGATGAGGAATACGAACGCTTCGTGCACCATCTCCACGATAGTGCTAAGGGAACCGAGAGCTTGTAGACCACCAAGAAACGCCTGTCTCCGGAAACTCTCGAGCTTATACGCCAGCATGGAGCAGCACGAGAATCAGGCAACTACCAGCTGACGTCCGAGCTTGCGAAGCTATGCAGAGCGGCGATAAAGGAAGATCTCGAGGAGAGAAGGGCAGAAGTGTTGGCTGAAGCAGCAGAGGCAGGGTTGAGCATCCGCAATGCTCGCCGAAATTTCGCCAACTTTATGACCAAGATGGTCGCTTTCACACGCCCTGATGGAACCGTCAGAAGGACAATAGAGATAGGTCATCCATGACTTCTATTCCGATCTCTTCGATAGCCACGTCCACCTGCTTCCATGCCGTTTTCCGCAGGATGGATACGTCGTTCCCTCTGTTCTCCCTTCCGAGATCCGACACACCATTTCGTCGGTGAAGAAACGTGCAGCACCCGGTCCTGACAGGGTTAGACCAGAACACCTGAAGAACACCTTGGCGCGGCTCTTCACACGCTACCTGTTGGAGTGCAAGGTTCCATCTCAAAGGAAGACCAGAAAGACCGTCTTGCTGTAAAAGAAGGGAGACGTGCACGACATTGGCAACTATCGCCGATCTGCCTGCTGTCCGTAGTCTACAAGCTGTTCACTCAACTGATCCTGAATAGGATTAGCAGAACGCTGGACGAAGGACAGCCATGCGAGCAAGGAGGATTTCGGAGAGGATTCAGCTATGCCCGAAGCTCTTCAGCGCCACCCTCGAAAACTTCATGCACGAACTAGAATGGGAAGACATGGGAGTGAAGGTCGACGGCCGGCAGCTGCACTATCTGCGCTTCGCTGACGACATCGTGCTCATAACACCGAGCATCAGCCAGGCGGAGCGAATGCTGGCCAACTTCCATCGTGTACGTGAGAACGTTGGACTGCAGCTGAATCTTACGAAGACGAGGAACGGACAAGTTTCTGATGCCCCATTCTCGCTCAACGGAAGGAACATCTTCGAATGCTCCAGCTATGTGTATCTGGGTCGCGAAGTCAACATGGCCAACGACCTAGCACCAGAACTGAGCAGGAGGAAACGAGCGGCTTGAGGAGCTCTCAAGAGCGTCGAAGAAGTCGCAAAGAAAACGAAGAACCTTCGAATCCGTGCCACCTATTCGACTCCACTGTTCTTCCTGCCCTAACATACGCCTCAGAGACCTGGGCTATACGAAAGCAGGATGAACACGCGATCAGCGTCGCGCAGCGTGGAATCGAGAGGGCGATGCTCGGAGTGACACGACTCACGCAAGTGAGAGAAGGCCTCCGGAGATCCGAGCTTCGCCGACGTTCAAAGATCAGAGACGCTGTCGCGTGGGCCAAGTTGTCGAAAATTAGGTGGGCCGGCCACGTAATGCGCTTCGCAGACACCCGCTGGACGAGAGCCATAATCGACTGGATTCCGCGGGATGTCAAGAGAACACCAGGACGCCCAAAAACGCGTTGGTCGGACTTCTTCGTTAAAGCCCTGAACGACCGATATGACGCTCTTCGTGTCCCTCGAGCGAGGAGGTTCCACTGGACCACTCTGGCACGCGACAGGGACGAATGGAGACGCTGCTGGCACCCGCTCGAGCAATTCGATGATCAACGGGACGACAGGTGATACAGGTGATACAAGGCTTGAGGTACAGCCGAGTTTTGATAATTCTCTGCGCAAGGTGGACCTGGAAGTCGACGCTTGAGGGGGGGGGGGTCGTCTTCCGAGCGCATTTTTG
Source organism: Heligmosomoides polygyrus polygyrus (assembly GCA_947396885.1). NCBI lineage: Eukaryota > Metazoa > Nematoda > Chromadorea > Rhabditida > Heligmosomidae > Heligmosomoides > Heligmosomoides polygyrus. The sequence goes on from OX377206.1 coordinate 53,928,148, forward strand.
GGGGGGGGGGGTGGCGGGAGGGCCTTACTCTTTCGTGGTTTTGTCAGAGGAATGTTTCGGGGTTTTTCAGCTTCTTAGGTAATGTTTGTATTTCTTAATAACTCACATGGTTCAACGCCTCAACGTGGCGTGGGGGTGGCAATGGGTGTCGAACTGCGATGTATAGTGAAGGTTTTCAATCTCCAGCAGGGTCTCCCAAGTTGAGAAGGAGTTCAACAATTCTTCGGAAGCCTAGCGAAGTTTGAATGGTAGCGTGCCCCGAAGGCACGAAAGAGCACACCGAAGGCAATAAAAGGGCTAACTCCGCACTGGGGTGAAAAGGGAGGTAGATATCACAAACAGCTATTCGTTTGTGATATCACCTGTGATGTCGGCACGCCATGTCCTGTAGAAATGGCAAAAGTGTCAGGTCCAGGTTGACAGGCCGGCTGATGGAGAAACCCGTCACAAACCACGATCGACAGTCGCAATGGAATCAGTTTAAAGGCTAAGACGTCTCCCGGAAGTACCGCGCAGAACCCCCGTCCGATTTCTGCTGTCAGTATGCGAGGGCTACCGAAGGCAGAACGACCTCGGCCAAAGAAGCTAGTTTGACTGGGAAATCTGAATGTGGAAACACTGATAGTACAAATCTAGGGAATTGGCTGACTTAATGCTGTGTCTGCAGGAAACGCGATGGAAAGTGGCGAAGGCCAGGGAAACTGGAAAAGGGGTCAAGCTAAAGGGGACAACGGAGAGGACACAAAGAGGAACGGAGTCGAGACAGCTATCGCAGAATCCCTCAAGGGTTCGATAGATGCTGTCCAAAGAATAAACGATCGCATCTTGTCACTGTGGCTGGACACGAAGGCGGGTTACTGGACTATCATGTCCTTCTACACCCACAGAACTGTTGCCCCGAGCACGAAGGACGGTTTGCAGGTCTTCCGGATCCAACTGGCCCGGTAAACGAGACCTGGAGAAGGGTGACTCAATCAAGCCTACGATGTTCCAAGGAAACCCTCCATGAAACAAAGAAAGGAACCATAGGGGATAGGGCTGCATGGTTCTGGAATGAAGAGGTGCAAGCTGCGGTGAGGAAAAGAAGGAAGCCTATAATCAGTAGCAGAAGACAAGCGCACCCGAGCAGTTTACCCTCTATAAGAAGCTTAAGAGCCTGGGAAAAGCAGCTGTAACAAAAGCAAAGAACGTGGAGATGGAAGCCCTATATGAGAAGCTGACACAGGGAGAAAAGTTCGTCATCCGGCTGGCTAAGGCACGGCAGACAGACTTGTGTTGACATTCGAGTGGACAACACGGTGAAGAGCGCTGACGGCAGTGTACTACGGAAGCCAGTCTAGGTCAAAAAAGATGGGAGGAGTACTTCAAAGCTCCTGAATGAAGAATTCCCTCGTCGGGAAGTCTAAGAAAAACAATTAACGGAAGGACCCATCTTATCCTGAACGCAGGAAAACGGTGGCAACCAGGGATGAGCGGATTAACCGCTATTCGTTATCCGTTATCCGGTTTCCGGTGGGTTTTGCCCCTCCGTTTTGTTGTTCTTTACCCGGGGGTTTTTCGCCGGATAACGAACAACAAAATGTGGCATGCTTGTGATTACTTAGTTGAATATAAGGAGAATTTTTTTTTTAAATAGTCTTTTTCCACTGGCAGACGAGGTACGCTTGCAATGCCAGGTCGGTGCGTTTTAAGAGTTCTCATTGCTAATTAATTAGGCTAAACTATCTAATTGCTCATAACGCTATTTGAAATGCTGAACTGCCTTGCTCACTTCTATCTGTTCGTTTTTATCAAAATTCTTTCTAGCATAATGTACGATTGTTTTAAGGAGGTGCCAGATACTCTGCATCCCCACGACCTTTTGGCGCTCTGTTTGGCACTAGGCAGCAATTTACAATTTACCCTTTCCAAAGCAACAGAGGGAGTTTTATTCGATCTGGGCAAGAATTAGTGTTAAATTTAATTGGAGAGTAAACAAAAAGCGACTTTTTTACCGACTGCCCCACCCAAGCCAAGAAATTCCTGTGAGATCTATCCACAGTGACTTTATTGCAGCTGAAAAACATGAATAAATTATATAAGACAACGGTAATACCAGATGCGACACGCATTCTACTCTTACGTGATATGCTGGAGGCACTTTGAATGCGTATTTGGCCAGTACAATCAATTGCGGTGGTCAGTCAATGGACAATTCAGTGCATTGTCCTGCCAGGACAAGCCTGTTACCAATAATCGAGCCCGAAAGCATGGAAGGCTTGGTTGACCTGGAGGAGAAATCCGAACCAAGAACTAGTCGGAGAGCATGCGGCAGACGGCATTCCCTACTGCACTACCATGTGCCTTGAAGAAAAAACACCAATAAGAACGTTAGAAGTGGCTTATTTGACAGGTGACATGGACAGTGTTACAAATAACGATCTAACATTGGAGAAAAATGGTTTAAAAGTAGTTTTAATTTCTGTTGTTTGTTCGTTATCCGTTCTTCCGCTATCCGGCCATTTTTGGGCAAAATTAACCGTTATCCGTTATCCGGGTTTCAAAATTTTATTATCCGCTCAACCCTAGCCGCAACGCTATGTGGAAGCTGAAGCTTCTGAAGCTCGAGAAGGCAGCTGGGTCTGACGGGTGCCATTAAAGGTTTGGGAGGTGCTTGGAGACTGCCTCAACTGATTGACACAGTCCTTCAACAGAGTTACAATAGACGGTAAGCTACCGGATGACTTGAGAGACAACACCATAGTCCCAATCTTCATGCAGAGGGGGCACGCGTCCGAATGCTCTAGCTACCGAGGGATCAAACTGATCTCACACCCGATGAAGGTCTACGAAAGACTGGTCGACTCGAGGCTGAGGGAGATGGTCACCATCTCCAAGGAGCAGTGGGATTCATGTCAAAGAGGTCCACGACATCTTTATCGCTCTCCTAAGGTCGGTTTCATCGACGACTTACATAACTTTAACACATTGACGACAATGCTAGCCACCGGTGGCTCATACGTGTCCGTCTGCGTGGGAGAATATTGCAATATGAGCCACCGGTGACTCATAACATTTCTCGCTATTTTTTGTTCTGCTACCTCCGGTTTTTATAGATGTTTTTCTTCTGGAAGAGGTGGTCTCATCAGGGCGTCGGAGAGCGGTCATCTTGGGCTCCAGGACCTAACTCCAACGCGACGTCGCGGCGCTGAAACGCGGACATGCGCTCGGTGACACATGGTTAGCCGCAGAGTACGAAATGTTCTCAGTGTTTAAGCTCGCAGACCACAGTTCTAGCAAAGAACTTAAGATCCCACAGAATGTGGTAGGCAACAGTCTGCAGTAGGATAGCTGATCCGAGAATGTTTGATAGTGACCTTTTTCCGTAGTATAACCATAATCACGGGTAAAAATTGACCGAAGAAGTTGTACATTTCAAATGCTGACGCTAGAAACCAACCACATGACCAAGATTCCTGTATAAACTGTCGCTGACCGTTCTGTTGAATTACATTCATATACCATCTCCAAGAAACATTGAAATAAGGCAAAGGCGTGCCGCATTTCCCTGTAGGAAGCGTTTCTAGCCGTCGGAAGCATCGGACCGCGACAACTCTTCCAAATTCGTCGCGCACCGTGCGCGACGCCAGGGGGGTTCGCGAGGCGTTGGAGTTATGTCTGCCCCGGTCGTAGTGCTCTCCTTGTCGCGAAGAAACCGAAGGTGGGAGAGAATAGTGGTTTCTATGGACGGTCTTGGTCGACATAATAAACGCGGACAGTCCTTCGCCCTGCTATCTCCACTTGAAAACTGGATTCCGATGTGAAGCTCTTTAGATGGTTTTCGCGGTACAATCGTGTCTTTAGAAGGCTTTGAAATCCTTTTCGCCTTAGTCGCATGCAGGGGCATACGCGACGGATGCGGTCAAAGCTGGTATGGAGCCACAACGCCACAGTCACAGACGTCCGATTCGAGTTGTCAGAAACTCTAACGAATCCATACACCGAGCATGAACATGCCGCACCCACGTATAAGGCACAAGTCCATCCGATACAGCAGGAGCAATTAGTCCATCTCCTGCATCCCACTTGCGTCTCTGAGGAGTACACGGTCGCATTTGGTTCGCCATCCATCTCCCTTTCTACCACGCGGGACGCGTCACGTGGTACTGCGACAAACGGCCCGAGATCTCTTTATGCAAGAATGTCCGAAGGCCCTCTAACGAGGGAAATCCGTGGTTCATCTGATGATGAACAGAAATTGTTCTCAATGAACTTAACACTTATCATAGCAAAAACAAGCGAGTATCCAACGCAAATTTATCACGCTAGGCGGCGGCGCTAAACCAGTCGCCTATTTCGTCAAAGGGAAAGAACATGGGAAAATGCCCTTGTGCGTGTGTTTGATTCCAGACGAAGTGAGCGTTGAATCGTGCAAGCGCGTACACAGTGCCGATCTTTAAGATGTGGTAGGGTCATTGATGTCTTTCCTATCATCTTGAAAGGTCAGCAGGTCCTGGAACGGGCAGGACTTTCTCCACGCCGTTCTGTGTAGTCTTCGTCAATGGGAAGGAGGATGATTGTATCACATCTTGCTAGGTTTATTTGCTGTCATGCAATGAATGTGGGAACGACTACAAAGAGGAAATGAAGAGACTCCTATGGGTAAGAACCCAGAAGCAATATGTATATCTTACCACTAGAAACCATTAGAGAAATCAGCGTCTTGTCTTCCTGAGGAGAACGTAGAATTCAGTGCCATGTAGGCGCGATGTTGCGGGTGTCTCTTCACCTTAGAGAGCGATACCTCAGCTCGCTGGACTTTGGATGCGTTTTTCTTTCGACAGCCCGAGAGTCCCCAGGTCAACGGGAAAAAAGGCCTGCGATAACCCAAAAATCGGCATACTTCGTCTAGTTCTGTGGATTTCGATCTGCATGGTCAGGCCTACATGAGCATTTATGTTTGTTGTTACCGGTTCGAAGCTTCTTCACCCATGACTGGTGGTGCTGTTGGGCAACCACCTGTGCGGTCAGTCGCTCATTTGTAACCAAGGTATCGTCTCTTCCTTCTATTTACATTAGGACTACTATTATGAATGATGGAGTGGTGTTTGGACAGGTACTATCTTGAATGTTTTCGACTTTTCCATGCTCTGAAGAAAGCGAAGCCGCCGTAACCTAATCTGAAATAAAGCATGTAAGATATTCCAAGTGGGACATTTAATGAAACTCTCAACGAATTAAAGCGTCCAACAATCTTGGTGAAAGGTTCGAAGAAGACGTCACACTTCCCGAAGCTTTTGTTTGCTGTGCATGTCCTATGATGAGTTGTGGCCTCAAACGCGACCAAGTAGGCGATCCTATGTGTAGGACGTTCCGCAGTTGTAAGGGGGAGAGGGGGGGGGGGGGCGTATTATCCATACTATCCATATTTCATATATAGTGACGGTCCCCATTACGGCCGAGTTGGCGAGGTGCCAGAAAAATTTCTCTTGCCTTTCCAATGTTTCCTAAGGCCCACATTTCATTCTCATAGAATTTTAGGGGTTGGAAGTAAGTGAGCCAGGAAGGCCAGAGGAAGATCGTATAGCAAGATCGTATTTTTTAAATCGCTCTTGGCATCGATCACGGAGTAGTAATCGAAGCTTTGACATTCTACCCAAAGGCAACAACGATAAAGGATGAAATTGTACTCCATAAATTTCTAGCCCTGGTTATTATGCAATGAAAAATTCAAGTCTTTTTGCAGCGATCTTCGATACTTTAGGTGGAAGGGTTCTGTTCAGAATAATCGATTTTTATGAAACAAATGTTCTCTATCTTAAGGAGACTACTTATCGAAGTGGAATTTTGCCACATAAATTAAAAAAACGTTTTCAGAAGATACCTTATAAAAAATGTGTCTTCGTGTGGCGGTCTTCCATATGACCAGAGGTTCGATTTTGCATCGCTAAAGGAATCTTTCTGATCATATTGAAGAATGCACCAGATACAATAATACTATAAAATATGGCGCAGGCAAGCACGATACTCTCATAGCAGCCACGCAGTTTAAAAGCTTGTGCCGCTTACTGAAGTTTCCTAACTAGTCTAGCGATTATTAGAGAATGTCATAAAAATCTATATGGGGTTCGTGAGGGCTTTCAGAGAAAGGTTAGTATATCCCTACAAGTTTCGAACACTATCGACATTTATCATATCCTCCATGACTGTTTGCACTACACAATGCATATTGTATTGCTGATTCCTAATTCAGGTACAAAAACCGTTGTAATTTATGTATCCCATAATAAGTCATTAACTGGATTTCATTCAACAATAAAAAACCTATATAGATATGAAAGTTAAGCATTATTGGCCAACGTTTGACAAAATATCACAACATATGCAAATACCGTCCATTGTGCTAAAAGGTTAAAAAAAAACTTTTCGGGAAACATTTTGCGAAGAAGTGGGAACTTCTCCAATCCCCTAAAAGGCCTCTCGAAAGCTTCCGTACGGACATCATCGGGCATCTCCCACATTACATAAACAAAAATATGCTGTTCCCTATATCATTAGGCACATTTGCAGATTTGTCATACGTACGCCTCACGTTAATCAAACGACAGAACTAGCCGAAAGGCCATGATATCAAACACTATGAATGAATTAGTTTTAGACCGAAGTTCAAACTGTGGGCGTGACATCGTGAGCAAAATCAGTAGCATGCTTGGTATTTTGAGCAAGTTCACAACGAAGTACAAGCACAAAGCCAATGGTTAGGTAGAACATCTAGTGAAAATTCTGCACGATCCACTTACTTCATACTGCTCAAAAGCGAGTGTCCTCTGTTCAGAATTCCATTAGCCAATTATTTGTGCTTATAATTGCGATAAATGTTCAACTTCACGGTATAGCCTATTCTTCGTCATACATGAAAGAAGTCCGACCATGTATCACGACTTGTAGTGTTTTCATATTATCTTCAGTTGTTGTGATATCATCCACAACCTTTCGTCCACACTAGTGTTCGCTTTGGACAGCTTTGCTGACTAATTTTTGCTGGTCTAAAGGATTGCATCAGAGCAGTGGGACACCAACTGAAGATAACATGAAGACATTATAAGTCGTGATACGATCAATCTCATAAACTATTCCCAACGAATCTTTCCACTGATGATGTAGCATTTTTGCGTGACCACACTACACGTCCCAAATTAATCAACCAGTGAAAAGGCTCGTTTACCGTCGAAATAGTGATCGACCCAATAAGTCGATTCAATCTGCCGTTGCCCAAAGCGACAAACTACAACTCCAGCACGTTGTCAGATCATACTTTTGTAAGTTTAATTTAACTTACTTGCTCTTCATCGCGCAAATCATACACCAAGTTTTTTGAATGGACACTCCAAAGAACTTAGATTTACGATAATCATCAAAATTCTTCCCCCTCTTTCCAAATTCGCTTATGTGTCAACCAAAAAAATCGAGTTTTTTCAACTTAGGCTGACACTTGACAAGGAAATTGAAAATTCTCCACTGCAAATTCTTCACAACGTTTACTTTTGCGTGGAAGCAACGTAGTAATGGAAGAAAGATGTCACTGAAATGAATTGCATTGTAGTGAATTATGAAGATCCTTTTTGTTTAATTTTATGTTTGTAACGTTTAATAATTCAAATTTTCCATCGTGCGCTACTTAGTTTCCATCATTTTGCACCACCAACATCCTCGTCCCTCGTTATATGTACACCCCGGTGCAAAATTATATGTTCACCCTCCGATTTGTCCATTAGTACCCGAATAATCGCGAACAACAGGTCATGTCTCAGCGAAGCAAGACTACCAAAAGAACATCTGAAGTGTCGATGAAAATTAGTAGTAAGGGTCAAGAAGTGGGCGATGGTAAGCCGAGCTCTTCTATCCCTGTGGACTATGCTAGTTTATCTATAAGTGAGCTCATAAGCGCGGTCCTTGAAAGAAACAAAGACCCCGTAATTGAACAAATGATGTATGCATTAATCTCCAAGCTTCCTCAGGAGATGTCGGAGCGAATCGAAATGGAAAAGAAAGAGAGGAGTATCGTTATTGAGTGGCTGCCAGAGCCCCCAGCCGACCTACCTCCTTCAGGAAAGCAGAGAGACCTTGAAGAAAAGGTTGGTGAGATTTTTGATGTATTTACTCTCGAATGCCGCCCTTTAGAGGTATATAGAATCGGCAGATGCGAACGCGGACGTGTCCGCAAGGTGAAGGTAGTACTACCTTCGAAGTCACATTGGGCTACAGCCCTCTCAAATTCTTGGAGACTTCGAAGCTGCCCTGCCTTCAATAAGGTTCGCATCCGCCGCAGTATAAACTCTGAGGAGCGGAAACGAGAGTATGAGTTGAGGAAGGAATGTAGGGAACGTAACAGGCAATTGAACGACAGGGTGTGGGTGGTTTACCGTGGCGAGTTGAGACGTGTAGAAGAACTACCAAAGCCTAGGGCTTCGGGAAACGTCTAGCCGGACACGTCATCCCACCTCCATTTCCGGTCGTGAAATGTGCCTTATTCAACGCACGAAGTCTCGTGAATAAAATACACCATCTTCACTTGTTTTTGTCCACTTATGAGCCAGACCTACTGTTTGTTACGGAAACATGGCTTTCTAAAAAGATATCGAATTCGGAAGTTGTCGCTAACTTCCCCTATTCGCCTTTCAGAGTGGACCGTATGAACCGAAAAGGTGGTGGTGTTTGCTGCATTGCTAAAAATTCCATTAGTTTGACTTCTGTTAGTGTTTCCTCCTGCCTCAACTCTGACGTTCTCTGTGTAGATGCCTTTGATTCAAAATGCCTGTCGGCGTTCAGAATTGTTTTAGTCTATCGTCCTCCAAACTCAACTGTTCATGAAGACGACACTCTTATAGACACTATGTTAGAACAATGCCTTTCGAATAATCAGTTAGTCGTACGTGGTGACTTCAACCTTGAGATCGATTGGCTTCACCACAGTAGGCCTAAAAATCAACATCTATCTAAATTTGTGGAATTTTTTGAGTGCTGTAATTTGCGCCAGCAGGTAATGAAACCTACTCGAGGTGATTCAATTCTTGACATAATTCTAACCTCAGCACCCATCTTGAACAATATTTCCGTCCTTCCCCCATTTGCTTCATCTGACCACAATATAGTCTCCTTTGAAATTCATATGCCATTGCTTAAGCAACGTGAACTACCTCTTCCAAATTTTAATAAGGCCAATTACTCCGCCTTAAATTTACACTTCAGTTCTATTAACTGATCGCCGATATTTGAAGGATATCTAGACACCGATGATTTACATAAGCGGTTTTGCCAACTGGTATATCATGCCTTATCCCTGTATGTTCCCTTCAAATGTACAAGAACATCTGTGCAACACTATCCAAAACACATCTCCAATTTGATTGCCCAAAAATCCCGTCTTTTCAATACGTTGGTGAATCCCCTCTCCCATCCATTTTACAAGAAAATATGTCAGGAATTGGACCACCATTTGAGGAGGTTTTTGGCTTACAAAGAGAAACTAAGCTCTAGAAAAAGTAACAAGCAGGCATTATTTTCCCTCATCCGGTGTAAGATGAAATCGCAATTGGAACTGGCTGTACTTGAGGATGAGCTGGTGTTCTGTTTAAGAATGACCAACAAAAGGCTGATGCTTTAGCAAGTTTTTTTTGCCTCAGTTTTCACTCCTCCTTCGCATGCAACTTCCGACATTTTAGAGAGCCACACGATACAAACATGTACTGATGAATGCCAAAGTATAGGTGAACTTATGATACATCCCAGTGATGTACTAAAGGTATTGAAGCGGCTCAAATGCTCAACATCGGCAACCTTTGATGGTATTCCACAAATTATTTTCAGGAAATGTGCTCATTCCCTTTACGAGCCGTTGTCAATGATTTTCAATATCTCTTTGATTTACGGTGAAGTTCCTAAAATTAAGAAAGAATCCATTGTCACAGCTATTCCGAAAGATCCAAATTCAGTGTTAGTGTCTTCTTTCCGTCCAATAAGTATTACACCAATACCAGTGAAAGTAATGGAGAACATTATTCGTGACAGAATGGTAGCGTGGTTCACTAAAAACAACACTATTCCGCTTGAACAACACGGCTTGATTGCAGAAGCTTCTACTACTACTCAGCTTGCAGACTGTACCTTCGATTGCAATTTTGCTCTAAACAATGGAGAGTCCATTGATGTAATTTATGTGGACTTGTCGAAAGCCTTTGACAAAGTGAATCATGAAAAGCTTCTAAATAAACTTCATCAACTTGGCATTAGAGGGCGCATCTTGAGATGGATTCGTTCTTATTTGAATGGAAGACGTATGTGTGTTAAGGTTGGTAATTCGTTCTCTAAGAGTTATGATTGCAGTAGTGGAGTTCCCCAAGGAGGCGTACTGTCACGCTTCTTTTCCTTGCATACACATGCGACCTTCCTGCAAGATTGGTTACCCACTCTCGGGTGAAGGTGCAAATGTATGCAGATGATATAAAGATTTATGGAATATACAACAACAGAAATAAGGATGAGGTCTGTGAGGCGTTATCTCGCTCTATCAATATAATGGTGGAGTGGGCAAATACTTGGGAAATACCTGTGAACCTCTCTAAGACCTTGGTTCTCCACATTGGTGAACCATCTAATGTGGAAAACAGCATCAACACCTGTATGATCACACCCACACCGGTGGCTTGTGATCTTGGAGTTTTCATAGACCGTGAGCTTAATTATGTAAGTCACATTGACACTTTAGTTCGGAAAGCATTTTCTACTCTTTTTATGATTTGCAGAAACCTGAAGTGCAGTGACAGCTCGACAATGATTTGTTTATATAAAACTTACGTTCTGCCAATATTAGAGTATTGCTCTCAGATTTGGAGTCCGTTTGCTAAAAAGAGTCAAGAAAAAATAGAAAAGGTTCAAAAGGCCTTCACAAAAATCTTGTTTTATAGGTGCACCCCTGTTCCCAATACTGTCAGAGTAATCCCTTCATATAGCGAGAGGCTCAAATTTTTAAACCTCAGAAGTCTTTATTACAGGCGGGTGTTCAATGATTTAATTTTCTGTTTTAAAGTTCTTAAAGGAGAATCCAGACTAAGAGTAAGCAAGTATTGGACCTTTCTGCCAGTACAAGGTCGTCGAACTAGGTACTGTTTTCACTACCCGAAGTTTAAAAAAATGAATCGTGAAAAGGTGTCAAATTCCATTTTGTACCGTAGTGCTCGATGGCTTCAGATGCTGCTTCCTAACCTATTAGATGCGCCGAATATTTCCGTATTCCGTGAAAGGTTGAAGAAGGTAGATTTATTTTCAATTTTGCATATTTCTGACATCACCTAGAGACATCATCTTGCGTCTCATGAGACATCTCATCTATTTCGTTATTCAATTGGTTTCATGTTTCTAACGTGTCCGTTTTCCTATTGAGTTCGATTGCACTACACATTCGTTCCTACATTGTTGTCCTATCTCCTTACCTAAGCTTTTTTTTCATTCGTAGTTGTTTCATTAGATGTTTTTTGCTAGCACTTTGTCACTGTTCACCCTGGTATTCTAAGGCACACTAAAGACTTCTTGTTTCCTCAATGCAGCTGTGGATGGGAGTTGGTCAAGTTGGCGGACCTACTAAGTTGGTATCCGGAGCCGTTCTCCCTCATGTCGACTTGCAGTGTTGGCGGGCCACTGCCCTTCTTCACCTCTTCCCCATCCTCCCCTACCGGACTACTGTCTGCGATAGTTGTCATGCCTTTTTATTTTCATTACCCTTTTTTTCTAGGAGTTTCTAGTCTCACCGAAAATCATTTATGATGGCTCTGTTTCGTCATATTTGTTGAATTTGTTTTGAGTTTTTTTTTCTTTCATGATTTCTTTTTCGCCTAATATGCTGTGTCCGTAATTAGACAATTTCATGCGCACTATATTGCGCGAATAAATGAATAAATAAATAAATAATCCGCTGCCGAGGTTTAGCGATGTTACCGTTGAATTCCTCACTATTGAAAGATCTGTAGAATAACTCTAAGCAGAATATCTTATCAGTGCAGGATACCACGAGCCTGATTATTCTTCAAAGTGCATATAGAAAAAACAAGATTGGTACTTCGTCTCATCATCTTTGTTGCAAACAACATCAAAAATTCTACTTGGCATACTACTGATAAGATTATCAATAATAGTTTGCTCTGCATTGGTACATGCTTCAAGTGTGGCGTTCTTCAGATCAGACAACGAAGTGTAGGTGGTTCCGCTTTTGTACACGTTGTGTACAAAAATGCCCTACAAGTTCTCTATCGGGTTGAAATCTGTGGAACAACTGGGCCGCTCCAAAAGCTGAATTCTGATGGACTTAGGCCAATCTGTAGTTGATAGTGATACGTGTATAGATGCATTATCTTGTTGGAAAATAAGTTTGTGTTTACGAAATCTTTTGAAGTATGGCAGAAGGTGATTTCCAAGCAATTTCTGGTAGTCTTCACTGTTCATCCTTCACGTGACGAACTCCAAGGTAACAAGTCGGTATCCAGAAAATGCAGCGGAAACCATTAGTCTTCCATCAAGATTCCACTTTTTTTCGTCGGAGAATACCACCTAAAAGTTGAAAACGCATTTCTGCTTGCATGTCATACTCCATAGATACAGTCTCATCTCACATTTTTCGAATTCGTGCTCATCCGTGCACGAGCAAAATTGAGCCTGGCGGCCTTGTGGCAGTCCGTCAAATGAGGGGCACGCTTCAAAACTTGATGAACAATGTGCGTACTGCGATTCAAGCTTCGTAGTATCGTCCATTTCGATACAGGGAGGTCCAGATGACGTCGGAGATGCTCGGCGTACCGGGAGCTGTTGGAAGACGTTCGAAGCCGTTCTCATCTCTTGCAGACAGCTTCCTTGAACGACCAGCTTTCGATTTGTGCTTGTAGTCCTTCAGATATCGATTGATGCAGTTCAACGATCTACCTAGTTGAGCTGCGATCTTCCTGTTTGAAAGGCCCGCCGCATGAAGAGCACCGACATAAGCTTGCTCACATGTAAAAAGCTTGGGGCTCTTTGCCATTGTATCGATGGCTAGCAGTCATGCTTTTCTTACATTATTGACCTATTTATTCCGAGTTTTGGGCGGGAAAATGGTGAGCATGGAAAAATTCCTCAAGTGAACCTACATATTGCACCGGCCTCTGTTCGTTACCTCTTCAATAAAAGCTCGTGGTATCCTGCACTAATGAGGCCTATATTATACTTCGGCGACGCGTCGGCGACGCTGTGTTGCGCGAGCTGGCGGCGACGTCGGCTGCAGTGTTTGCACGGGCTGCCACGCACTGCGTAGCAACCCGTGTAACACAGCAACCGACGTCGCCGACAACACAGTCGCCGAAGTATAACATAGGTCTAAGATACGCTGCTTAGAATTTTTCTATAAAGGTTTTCGCTAGTGAGAAATACGATGGTAACATTACTAAGCCTCCGCAACGGCTTCTTCTATCGGGGAGGGGTGAACCTATAGTTTTGCACCGGGGTGTATATACAACAACTGTGCACTCAAATACACCTCTGTTAATTACTATATTTATACATAGATGTCTTCAATGTACTGCAACTAACAAATGATGTGCTTAACACCGACCATATTTTCTAAAAAACATAAGACTCGACATTCTCACATAATTTTCTACATCCATACATAGCGGTCGTCTCTGTTATTTAATCCTCTTAATCCATACACCCTCTGGGCTTGCTTAAGGACCAGCCTGTTCTCAATGATTGCGGGCCCTCTTCTACCACCTCTTCGAATGCCTTTCTGGTATAGAAATAGCAGATCATAACATCACATGTATGCTCTTCAGTCGATATTTTACCGTACCGTTTTAAATTATAGCCTAACTACGGTGTGGTTCCTATATCCTTTTGGTGTATATCCGATGTTCCTTTTTCTCGGATATTTATCGACTCTCAACACAATCATGAGGCTCTCAAGCTCGAGGAGGAGCTTTATTGGAGGAATGGGGACGCCTGGTTGTACTTAATCCTCACCCTCGACGGCGTGGTACAGATGGTGAAGCCCAGCTACAAGTGTCACGGCTGGGTCGCCCAGGCTGGAAGGTCGTCTGCCGCCACCTGCCTGAAGTACTTTTCATCCCATACAGGTGACTTAAAGCTACGTGTAGCGAATTCGGAGAGGGTGCCGATACCAGCCATGGTTCGGATTTCCCCACAGGCCAACCAAGCCTTCCAACCCTCCGGTAGGTGGATTGGTACCAGGCTTGTCTGGGAAGGGTAAAGCGCTGACTTTTTATCGGCTGGCCACAGTAAGTTGTATAGCCAAATACGCATTCAGGTCGGCTCCAGGATAACCCATAGAACTAGAATGCGTGGCGCATCCCAAGATGGATTGAGTAACGCCGTCCTTCATCCCTTCAAGTCATACTCATACTAGGTCTTCCACGGATCCTCCTCGATAGAGAGCCTTCTGGCTCTCTGGTTAAGAGGGGATCTCATGCGGCCTGTGCAGGGCCACGTGGCGCGTCCCGAGTTTTGGATAGGGGAGTGAACGCAAACCAAATGCGGCTGTACTGCCCAGAGGCGGAGGTGGGATGCAGGGGATGGACTCCTTGCTCCTGCTGTGTCAGGTCGACTCGTTCCTTGCGCGTGGGAGCGGCATGTTCATGCACATTGTGCGTGGATGTGTTTGCACCTCTGCGAATTGCAACTGTGTTGACCCGGCAAAAAGCTTGCACTCGGTAGACTTGGAGCACATCTAAGGCGATTCGAGGCTGCCTTAAAAGTCTCGCCCCGTCCCTACGGGCAGTCTGGCTAGCTGCGCGGAGTTCTTCGCTCGCACGACAGAGCCTGGCTAGCTACCCGTGTGTACTCCAGTCAAACACAGCAGCACTAAAGGGCCTCATTCCCCTGACCCCGAAAGAGCCCCCATTTCTGCAGGGATGGGAAAGACGAGTACGGAGAGGCTGCTAATATCTCTAGGCCTAACCAGGCGGCGCAAATTGAAAAGAACTAGGATGAAATCTGTACTCACCACACACGCACGCTCGAAAGCATCAGTTGAGGATTTGATGATGCAAGCCAGGAAGACCAAGTTTGACGTCTTCGGACTGACAGAGACGAGAAGACACCACCTCCAGCACGCCGCCTACGATTCCGGAGAACTGTTCCTCGGAACATGCGACAGCAGGGGAGTAGGCGGCGTTGGTATCCTCTCAACACGCATTTGGCCAAGAACATCGTTTCGTTGGAGTTTCTGACAAGACTTCCGAGATCCGACACACCATTTCGTCGGTGAAGAAACGTACAGCACCCGATCCCGACAGGATCAGACCCGAACACCTCAAGGACCTGCCGCCAGCGCTCATCAATACCCTAGCAAGGCTCTTCACGCGTTACCGGTAGAACTGCAAGGCTCCATCTCAGTGGAAGACCAGCAAAACCGTCTTGCTGTACAAGAAGGGAGACGTGCACGACATTGCCAATTATCGCCCGATCTGCCTGCTGTCCGTAGTCTACAAGCTGCTCACTCAAGTCATCTTGAATAGGATCAGCAGAACGCTGGACGAAAGGCAGCCATGCCAACAAGCAGGATTTCGGAGAGGATTCAGTACGGTCGACCACATACATTTCATTGCGAAGCTCGTCGAAGTGTCACGAGAGTACAAGCAGTCGTTGTACCCTACGTTTGTGGACCCAAAGAACGCATTCGACACGGAAACTGCCGCAGCTGAAGCAGTCATCAATTTCCCCGTCATACAGTGTACTCCAACTCAGTACATCAGAGTTTTGCACAGTAGATACACGACGAAGATCTCAACATGGAGAAGACTCGTGCCACGTGAAAATGTCAGCCTACGGTTACGCCGGATGCAAGCCGACAGCTCAGTTGTTCCACCGTCTTTTCATAATTCCCATTGAGAAAAGGTGCGGCAGGGCGAAATTATGTCGCCGAAGTTGTTCTCCGCAACGCTGCGCTGGATAACGAACTCTGCCGACTGGGACGAAAAAGGCATAAGTGTGGATGGAAGTTTCCCTTAAATCTTCGTTTTGCTCATGAAGTCGTACTCTTCTCTGATTCTACTGCTGAAGCAGAGGCTGAAATTAAGAAAACCAGGTAAAAGGATAGGACTGTGAATCAACCGGTAGAAGACGTGGGTCAACACTACTGTCACATCGAAGAGGCTAAGCACCACACTCAGAGCGGTAGAGTGATATATTCTGAATTACAACCGGCGAATACAACATCGAGCCGAACTTCTATCATGTGATGAATATCTCATCTTGGTGAACCAATGGTGGAAGGGTAAATGCCGATGGGTCGGCTACGACATGAGGAGACAATGCGATCGATGAACGACAAGAGCACTAGAATGCAACGCGAGGGACAACGAGCGCCCTCGTGGGATTTGGCGTAGTCTATTGTTCATGTTCATTTAGTTTGATTAGATTCTGGATTATGTGTGGCTGCTTACAGTAGCCTATTATTTTACCCAGTTCCACTGTCTTTTTGTTTTCTTTCATTCATTCGATTTTCTTCGCTTTCCCGTGTGAGCACGTCTTCGGCATCGTCTCTGAGCTGGCTCCAGCAACTTTTGGCATATCTGGCACTGTAGACGCTGACTTTTCTGAAGCTAGCACTAGTTATCAAACACTCCATGCGTGTTGTATTCGAATCCCATCCTAAAGCCCTCCTTTGTTGAAGGAATTCATTGGTGGTGTTCGAAGTACGGTGCAAGTTAGTTTTACTGGGCTTCATGGAGCCTGAAAGGGCGACTTCATCGTAACTTCATCTGTGCTCTCTCTTACGCGATGACTGATGCTCTTTTCCAGCTTTTAGCCGAATCACACTTTTGCTCGAAGGAGATCCGACATACCCAGAACGATATCACTACCGCAGCATTTAGTAGATACTACCATCGGTTTGTATGTTTGTATGTGGTCGAGTTCCGCAAAATTCGTACCGCTGGGTGATTCCCATATTCACCGACGACGTTCCATAATAAAGATCCAAATTTTCTGATCCTATACTCTTCATAGAGATCCATGCTGATTTTGCCAAGTCTACGACGACAGACTTGTAGAAGGACTTTGATGAAATGATAACTCGCCGAGGATTACTGCTCCCAGCTCCTCCTGGAAAACACCTACTTCGGTATTATCAGTTGCAGGCGTTGGAGAGTAGCAGTCGATGTCGCTAGCACGTCTTCTAAACCCTGACGGTCGTTGAACGACATCGGTGACACGTCTTCTCTCGAATCTCGTTGAATCACTGCTTCAACATAATTCAAATAAAACTTTCTCTCCAATGGTCAGCTACACATTCGAGAAGGATAGAACAGATTCGAAGCAAAACGTAGAAGATATTTTTGCTATTTTTGATATATGAAAGTCTACAGAGGAAAAGGATGCATGTTTGCCACGAATCATATAAGGAGGTGACGACCACACGATGCAGCAAGTGTTTGAAATATTTTTGTCTTGTTTGTTTTCGAAATTTCTACAAGAAATGTAACTAGTTGTTTTGTACATGACCATTTTCTGAGAAGTGAGTACCTGTATGTAGGAAGTATCGATTTTATGAAACTTGAATAGTGTGTAGTGTTGTTTGTTTTTATCAAAGCTTAGAAGTAGAAGGGTTAGAAGTAAGTGACTCTCGAACCACTGTGCAGGTAGCATTGTGAGGATTCAACAAATCTAATGAATATTTAGATCCTTGTAAGTTGTATAATATCGTGTGATCTTTGCCTCGGGGTGCAACTATGAGATATTTGGTCTTTTCCGCGGAAAGCGGTAGTTCCCAGTCCTTGGACCATTGATCCATGTAAATAATTACTGCCTGTAGGGAATCTAAATCTTCCTCCCTTTTAATAGCCTCACAAAATTTTTATATCGTTAGCATAAACCATGCAAGAGACACTTGATCGCGAAATTTCAATAGAGGGTTCATAAGTGTAAATAACAAACAGCAATGGAGATAGAACTCCACCTTAACGCCACTGTAAGTTGGAAAGATCGATGAGAATTCGTTTTCTACCCTGTCTTAGAAGGTTCTGCTTTTCTAAAATTCTTTTGCTCATTTGACAATCATTGGATGTATTCCCATCATATTCATCTTCAGAAGTGGTTTGGTATAGGAACCTTACCGAATGTTTTCATAAAGGCTAAATAAACTGTATCAGTTCGTACGTTATCTTCAAGGGCACTGGTCTAATGATTTGAAGCTGTAAGCATCGCAGTTTCAACAGACCTACCCCTTAAAAACCGAACTGATTCTCAGATATAATTCCTTGCTCCTTAAGGTGTTCTGTGATAATATTTTGACATTTTTTTGAAAATTCTAGCTTAAACCGATGTAATGTTGATGGGCCCATAGTGTTTTGGGGCTGAAGCCGGAGGTTTCGTCAGAACAGGAGCTATAAGTGCGTGTTTCCAGCGGGCAGGCATTTCGGCATTCATAAAACTTAAATTGAAAATATGTTACAGTGGTGACATTATGCAGTCACTTATGTTTTTAAGGAAAACCAAAGGTATGAAGTCAGGAGGTGTCGATGAAGACTTTGGCCACTCGTACAAAATGTCTGAAAATGTCTGAAATTTACAACATTCACTAGAGGGGGTTCGTCGCCCAGTTACTCGACCTGACTGTTATATGCACTCTCAAATATATTCACTAGCAAATCAGCTTTCTAGAGACAAGATGTGTTCGCTGTCCATCCTCCCTCATCAGATTTGAAATTTCTCTATATTTGTCGCATTTCGAGTTTTTATAGCTAGCAATGTAGTTTTATCTTTTGAACATATAGCTCTCCTGTTGAGGAAAGAATGATCACATGTTACAGCGCCAATAATAGTTGATATGGAATGCCTTTGTTGTTGATCTGTGACTATCAAACAAATCAATCAGGCGGCCCTGTGGGCCCTATATAAGGCTGTCGTTCTCACACCGGTAGTTCAGTGTTCTTCTGTCTAATAAACCTGTCTTCACACCGTCGGATCTTCTACAGTGGCGATCAGGACCTGCAATCGACTCCGCGATGCCGCCAACACCAACAGGTTGGTCGTCAACAGCCACCCCTCCACCTTCCCCAACCCATACGGCGATCTCGTCAGAGACCTCTCCACCTTCTATTACGACTACGACGACGATATCACTTTCAAGGACTGGTTCAGGCGATATGGACCAGTCATCAATGATCGAGGTTCGTCGCTGCCTGACGAACGCAAACGCAACCTGTTGCTGGACAAGCCCGACAGACACGTGTATAAAACCTATTGCGACTACGTTCTACCACAAGAGCTACGACATATCGACCTTGCGGCTACTGTGGACAAGCTGACCAAGCTATTCGGACCAAAGCAAACGTTGATTCGACGACGTTTCGAGTTCCTGCAGTCAACATGCGAGCCGTTGACTACGTCACACGTTCCCTATCGAGACTTCAGCAACAAAATAAAGAAGAAGTTCGAGGATGCTTCAATGAAAGACGTAGACGACGATTCTCTAAAATGCGAAGTATTCTTATCAGGACTAACCGACCCGTCCCACTCTAACGTCCGGCTCCTAGACGACTTTGTAAACGACTGCAAAACCTTCGTCGCCCTCAGATCCGACAATCGCACGATGGAATCCAAAGAGGTGAATGCTGCACATTACATCAAGCCAAGCGGAATGCATAGACGGCGTCCATCTCGGAACTTGATGCTCCGCCACCGATCGACATCACGAGAGCCACGTCAGGAACCAACTTCGACTTATACCACCAAGAGGACACGTTTTTCTTCAAAGAAGTCGAGATTCCGACAACGAAATATTCATTGCAATAACGCGTCATCAGCGACACAGTATGCACGCACCTACCTGAAAATGGAAATAAACGGATTTTCCACTAGGCTCCAGCTGGACACTGGGCCCGACGTAACCATGATTTCGCGTCGAACATGGAGCGAGATGGGATCTCCAACCATCAGTCGTGCTGCTGCACCGGTCAAGACAGCCGACGGATCACCAATGCACATCATTGGACTATTCAAGGCAAACTTCACCATATTTGACCGTCACCAGAGAGTCACAACGGGACAAGGAAACTGCTAAGTCACCGAGACAACTGACCTGCTCGGACTAGAATGGTGCGTCGAAATGGAGCAGTATCGCCAGCTTAAGGAGCAATTCCACTGTCGACTAGCCATAGCCGCACTCAATGACATCCGGAATAAAACGGCCGCCTTCATAAAACGTAGTTTCGCTGAAGTATTCCTGCCTGGCCTTGGACACTGCACAAGGGCAAAAGCAAAGCTATTTCTTAGACCTGACGTCCAGCCTGTCTGTCGTCAGAAGCGTCCTGTACCCTTTGCTTCCCAGTCCAGCGTCGATATGAAAATCGACAGACTTCTCACTGAAAATCTTCTGCCGCCAGTTGACCACTCCAACTGGGCAGCTCCTGTAGTGGTCGTGAAGAAGAGCAATGGATCAATTCGTCTCTGTGCAGACTTCTCCACTGAACTCAACAACGCTTTGATGCCCCATCTGCACTCGTTGCCTACGACCGAAGAAATATTCAAGAAACTCAACGGTGGTAAGCTTTTTTCTCAAATCGATCTAGCGGATGCTTATCTTGAGATCGAATTGGAAGACGAATCGAAGGAGCTACTCACCATAAACACACATCGCGGTCTGTTCCGCTACAACCGCTTGCCGTTCGGGGCGAAGTCAGCTCCCGGAATCTTCCAACAGATTATCGACTCAATGATATCCGGACTTCATGAAGTGGCAGCTTACCTAGACGACATCATCGTGACCGGAAGGACAATGGAAGAACACCCAAACACTTGGAAGCACTATTCAAACGAATCCACGTTTACCGATTCCGTATTCGACTGCAGAAGTGCCATTTTATGATGCCAGAAATGAATATCTCGGCGTCATCATCGACAAGAATGGACGTGTCCTGACCCGGAGAAAATCAGGTCCATTACTGAAATGCCACGACCCCAAAACGTAGCACAACTCCGATCATTCTTAGGAATGATAAACTACTACGGCACGTTCGTCAATGAAGTGCACAGTCTACGTGCCCCACTGGACGTACTGCTCAAGAAAGATGCTAAACTCAAGTGGTCACTTAAACAAGAAGAAGCCTTCAAGCGAGCCAAGGAAGTTATTGCCCCCCTCTGCTCCTCACCCACTACGATCCCAAGTTGGAAATCATGGTAGCAGCTGATGCATCAGACTACGGCATTGGAGCAGTAATCGCACACCGGTTCAAGGACGGCACTGAAAAAGCTATATGTCATGCTAGCCGACGTCTGAACGAATCGGAGAAAAAGTACGGCCAAATAGAAAAAGAAGGGCTTGCACTGGTCTTCGCCGTACGCAAGTTCCACCGCTACCTACTGCTGACGGACCACAAGCCACTATTGACTATTTTCAGAAGCAAGCAAGGTGTTCCGACTTACACCGCTAATCGACTTTTGCGGTGGTCGCTGATTCTGATGGGCTACGATTTCCAGATCGAGTACAGACGGACAGTGGACTTCGATCAAGCGGATGCGTTGTCCCGACTGATCGCGGAACCATCACAGTCCACAGAGGACCTTGTCATCGCCACAGCAACAAGAGAAGCAGAAGCAATCTGTCGTTCCGTGCACAAAATCCTGCCCGTCGATATGGATAAGCTCGCTGGAAAAAGCGCACAGGATGAAGCACTTCGCAAGGTGATGGACTGCGTGCGAGCGGATTCTTGGCCACCAAGGCCATCTCCTGAAATAGCACGTTACGCCAGCCTTCGCCAATCACTATCGTTGGACAACGATTGCCTTTTCTTTGGACTCCGAATCGTCATCCCGAAGAGCCTCCAGTGTCGAGTATTGAATCTGCTGCATGACGGACAACACGGAATCACAAAGATGAAGATGCTCGCCAGATCTTGTGTATACTGGACTTATATCACAAAGGATATCGAAAACTGCGTGCGAGGATGTCAAGAAGCAGCAAAGGAGCTTATAAAGGCGACTCTTTTCTCTTGGCCAATGGAAGCGGAACCGTGGGCAAGAATTCACATCGACTTTGATGGACCAGTAAACGGGAAGATGTTCCTCATTGTGGTCGATGCCTTCTCTAAATGGCCTGAAGTAATTGAAATGAAATCGATAACGGCTAAGGCCACAATTTGCCAGCTTTCCCGACTCTTCGCTCAGTTCGGGAATCCGAAAACACTAGTGTCTGACAATGGAAGTCAGTTCACCTCAAGGGAGTTTGCCGACTTTTGCGAAATGAACGGCATCAAACATATCCGATCGCCGCCGTTTCACCCTCAATCGAATGGACAGGTCGAGCACTTCGTAGACACTTCAAGAGAACGATGCGGAAGTTGGAGAGCCCGGAAATGGGCACGAAAGCACTTCAAAAATTCTTGGCAGTGTATCGGAGAACGCCGTGTCCATCGTCACAAAGCGGACGATCTCCAGCCGAAAACTTTTTGCAGAAGAAGATTCGATCACCATTGTCTCTGCTGACCACACCAACAACTCGGAACACGGCGAGAAACTACCCCATAGAAGAGCAATTCAACCGCCACCACGGGGCTAGACCCAGAACCTTCGCTCCAGGCGAAGTAGTATGGGTGCGCGAGTACGGAAGGCACCAAAGCAAATGGACACCAGGAAGGATCGTTTCCCGTCATGGCAACGCTGTATATGATGTACTTGTGGATGGCACTATCCAGAGACACACAAATCAACTGCGTCACAATATCCAGCAAGACATCGGTGAAACAACAGCCAATTTGGACGACCTACTCATGGACATGTTCACAACTACGTCATCGCCTACGACGGCCGCTACAACGGAGCAGCCGGCAGCGTCGGAACCAGGGAACGGATCGGAGCCGGAGACGAAGGTGCAAGCAGAATAACGACCTCAACGCGACCGACAACCACCACGCCGGCTACAAGTGGACCCATCATTGCGATCATATACATAGGTTATCAGATGAATCAGTTGTATTGTTTCAACTTTACAATGTTCATCTTAGGAGGGAGGTGTTGAGGAAAGAATGATCACATGTTACAGTGCCAATGCCATTGTTGTTGATCTGTGACTATCAAACTAACCAATCAGGCGGCCCTGTGGGCCCTATACAAGGCTCTCGTTCTCACACCGGTAGTTCAGTGTTCTTCTGTCTAATGAACCTGTCTTCACACCGTCGGCTCTTCTACATTTCCGTTCCGTATAGAGGGTAAATTTGTGCAAAGCTTCGTCATGTTGTTTACTTAACTATCAAAATTTTACTTATCTACTACGCTACCAGAACTGTGCGCTTTGTTCCATAGTGAATTGTGTAGGTTCATCTTTCAATTTAAATAGTTGGGCAGATTTTTGTTACCAATGGCTACGTTCCTTATGGGTACGAATAGTGCAATGGAATTCTGCAGGATTGCCAGAAATATTTTGTATCCCAAAAGAAATTGAGTAACGCCAACTGGAAATCATCCACATTGGAGCTGACGATTTCAGCCATTTCGTTACTATACCAACCAGAGGAAACTTAATGCTTGACCTTGTAATATGTAACAAGTGTGACATGATTCGGTCAGTTAAGCTGTGTGCACCCATTGGTAACAGCGATCATTGTGCTATCGCATTTAAGCCTACCATATGTGTTAACATAGTAGAATTCAGGTTTATAAGAGATTTTAAAGCCGTGAACTACTTCATTATCAGAGAGCATCTTATGAAGATTTACTGGATTAGTATTTTCAAGTCCTATATGTCTGTGAATGAGTTGTACGAAATAATTCTGGCAATCCTGCAGAAGTCCATTGAACTATTCATACTCATAAGGAGCGTAACCACTGATAATAAAAATCTGCCCATCTATTTAAATTAAAAGATGAACCAACGAAATTCACTATGGAACAAAGCGCACAATTCTGCTAGCGTAGTAGATAAGTAAAACTTTGATAGTTTAAGAAACAACATGATGAAGCTTTGCACAAATTTACCCTCTATACGGAACGGAAAGCTATATGTTCAAAAGATAAAACTACATTGCTAGATATATAAACTCGAAATGCGACAAATATAGAGAAATTCCAAATCTGATAAGGGAGGATGGACAGTGAACATCATGTCTCTGTCTCTTTGCTAGGAAATGTATTTCAGAGTGCATATAACAGGTCAGTTCGAGTAACTGGGCGACTGAACCCCTAGTGAATGTTGTAAACCACTCAAGTTTATTCCCGCCTATTCGGCCATCTTCACGGTTTCACAGGAGTGATATAGCAGACATTTTAAACGAATGGCCAAAGTCTTCATTGACACCTCCTGAGTTCATACCTTTGGTTTTCCTTAAAAACATAAGTGACTGCATAATGTCACCACTGTAACATATTTTCAATTTAAGTTTTATGAATGCCGAAGTGCCTGCCCGCTGGAAACACGCACTTATAGCTCCTGTTCTGAAGAAATCCCCGGCTTCTGACTTAAAACACTATAGGCCCATCAGCATTACATCGGTTTTAGCTAGAATTTTCAAAAAAAAAATCAAAAATAATATCACGTAACACATCAAGGAGGAACGAATTATATCTGAGAAACAGTTCGGCTTTTTAAAGGGTAGATCTGTTAAAACTACGATGCTTACAGCTTTAAATCATTGGACCAGTGCTCTTGAAGATAAAGTACGAACTGACACAGTTTATTTATCCTTTATTAAAACATTCGATAAGGTTCCTATAAATAAAATACTTCTGAAGATGAATATGATAGGAACACATCCATTGATTGTCAGATGGGTAAAAGAATTTTAGAGAAGCAGAACGTTCTAAGACAGGGTAGAAGACGAACTCTCATCGATCTTTACAACTTACAGTGGCGTTCCAGAAGGTGGATTTCTGTCTCCATTGTTGTTCGTTATTTATACTTATGAACCCTCTATTGAAAGTTCGCGATCAAGTGTCTCTTGCATGGTTTATGCTAACGATATAAAAATTTTGTGAGGCTATTAAAAGGGAGGAAGACTCAGATTTCCTACAGGCAGCAATTATCTACAGGTGGCGATGTCCGTTCCTCCACGTGGTGCCACTGGAAACTGTTCGCTATGCGAGCTAAGCTAAGCACGGACACTCGATTGCAGGCGACAGGCCCTTGTGACAGGCCGGCCTATGGAGATCCCATGTCACATCACATGGTTGATGGCGTTAACTGTTTGTCGAGATAATGCTACGGCGTCCGCAGGAGCCGACGCGCACTCGCAAAGCCCGGCGAGTGTGAGAAGTATGCGAGGGTCCCTGATGCGAGGACGGCATCGGGGGGCAACTGAGCAAGTCCAAAAGTCCCGTAACGTAAGCAGGACCCGCGTTGCTACGCTGAATGTGGGTACGTTGACGGGCCGCTCGTGCGAGTTGGTAGAAGCACTGGAGCGAAGACGAATCGACTTATGTGCGGTACAGGAGACGAGGTGGTCCTGTTGCAAGTCGAGGGATATAGGCCGAGGCTTTAAGGCCATTCTGTGCGGCAGTCCCAGGACCACCAGCGGTGTTGGTGTGGTCGTCTCCGAACGTTTCCGAGATGCGATTGCAAGCGTGGAACGTTTCAGTGACCGCTTGATGAAGATCGTTGTTGCTGCTGAACAGCGTATGTATCATTTCTTCTCTGCATACGCTCCGCAGACAGGCTGCTCCGAGCGAGCGAAGGACGAGTTTTGGACCCTGCTTGATGAGAAGACAGCAGAGGTGCCGCCAGAAGACGCTGTCGTTGTCGCAGGTGATCTCAAGGGCCACGTTGGGACTGCGAAAGATGGTTACAGCTGTCATGGCGGTTTCGGTTATGGAGCACGTAACGCTGATGGTGAGCGAATTCTTGAGTATGCGGACTCGCATAATCTCACCATCGCGAACACAATGTTTCGAAAGCGTGACTCCCATCTCGTGTCTTTCTATAGCGGGAATACCAAGACACAGATTGACTTTATCCTTATCAAGCATCGCGATCGAAGGCTGGTCACAGATGCGAAGGTTGTGCCATACGAGACTGTCGCCACGCAGCACCGTCCGCTGATCTGCACACTTAAGATCGCCCCTCCGAGGCTGAGGCAGGTCGAGCGATGCGGACCATCAAGGATCAAGTGGTGGCGGATGAAAGAGAAGGACGCAGCTGTTGTTGCTCGTATTCGGTTGCCGACGGTTACCAATGTTGAGGAGACATGGAAACGTGCAACCGATTCGATACTACAAGCTGCACGTTCCGAACTGGGCATGACGAAGCCTGGACGGCGTAAGATTGAGAAGCAGACTTGGCTGTGGACTGACGACGTCAAGGAAAAAGTCAAAGAGAAGAAGAGACTATATCACGCTTTTCTCAGCGAAAGACAGCCGACAATTGGCGTATGTACCAAGAAGCGAAGAGGGCGGCTAAGAAGGCTGTTGCCGTTGCAAAAGCTTCTCATTATGAATATGTCAACGAGAAACTCGAGACGCGCGATGGTGAACGACAACTTTATCGGCTTGCCAAAGCACGCCATCGCCAGAGCGAGGACATCGAAAAGTTCTTTGGCATCAACGATGAGAATGGCCATCTGCTGATGAACCGCAAAAGGGCTATGGAACGATGGCATGACTACTTCGAGAGAATTTCAACAGTAGAGTTTGCCCATCCGCCTATCCCTTGCGTCCCTCCTACGCACGGTCCTGTGCAGAAAATCACTGTGGAGGAGACGGAAGCGGCTTTGAAGAAGATGAAGCCAGGCAAAGCAACGGGCCCTGACGACATAGCGGCCGAACTATGGAACTCGAGGTGCTGGAATCCTGCTGAATGGCTAACGAAGTTTTTCAACCAGGTTGTTGCGGAGAAGAAGGTTCCTGATAGTTGGCAGCAAAGCACGACGATCCCGATCTGGAAGAAGAAGGGCAGTCCCGCAGACTGCACAAGTTACCGTCCAATCCGATTGCTCTCGCACAGTATGAAAATATTTGAGCGAATTGTGGATGGACGTATTCGCGAGATCGTCCGGCTTTCCACCAACCAGTGTGGCTTCGTAGCCGGCTGTGGCACCATCGACGCCATTCATGCTGTTCGTCTTCTTGTGGAAAGACATCGCGAGAAACAAAAACCGCTGCATCTTGCTTTCCTCGACCTGGAGAAAGCATTTGATCGTGTACCGCGTGAGGTCATATGGTATGCCTTACGACAGCACGGTGTCCCTGAAGAACTGATCGAGTGGGTGCGCATTCTTTACTCTTGTCCTAAGAGTCAAGTGCGAGCGCCGGCCGGCACATCCACGGAGTTTCCAATCTCTGTCGGTGTTCACCAAGGTTCCGCGCTTTCCCCACTTCTTTTCATTGTCGTAATGGATGCCATTTCGCGAGACCTTCAGAAGCCTGCTCCTTGGACGCTGCTCTATGCAGATGACGTAATGCTTGCGAGTGAAGACAAGGCCGAACTTGAGCGACAAGTGCAAGCTTGGTGTGACCGCTTGGCGGCGTTCGGGCTCAAGCTAAACGTCCAAAAATCTGAGTACTTGACGACAGACGTAAACGAGACTGCTTCCATTGAGATCAATGGCACTGCGCTCGTACGAGCGACACATTTCAAGTACCTTGGATCTGCAATTGCGTCTGATGGTAGTCTGACGTGCGAGGTGAACTCACGCCTGAGCGCAGCGTGGTCCAAATGGCGCTCAATGACAGGCGTTCTGTGCGACAGAAAGATACCGGAGCGCTTAAAATCAAAGATCTACAGAACCGTCGTCCGACCAGTAGCGATGTACGGTGCTAAGTGCTGGCCTGCAACGAAGGAAGTTGAGAGCCGCCTCAGCGTGATGGAGACGAAAATGCTGCGCTGGACGGCTGGTGTCACGCGTTTGGATCATGTTCGCAATGTCTCCGTACGTCAAAGGTTTGGCGTCGCTCCAATTGCTGACAAGCTACGTGAAGCTCGCCTACGGTGGTATGGCCATGTTCTTCGTGCCGACGGCGACACCGTTCGGAAGATTGGCCTCAACATAGATGTGCCCGGAAAACGGCCTAAAGGACGACCTAGGCAACGCTGGCTTGATACGTTGCACGTGGACTTAAAGGAAGCTGGTATCCACCCCGATCAAGCGTTTGATCGTGCGAAGTGGCGTCATCATACCAGAAGAGCGGACCCCGCTGCTAAGCGGGACAAACGCTGAAGAATAAGAAGAAGAAGCAATTATCTACATGGATCAATGGTCCAAGGACTGGAAACTACCGCTTTCCGCGGAAAAAACCAAATATCTCATAGTTGCACCCCGAGGCAATGATCACACGATATTATACAACTTATAGGGATCTATTCTGCTACCTGTCAAGGACGTTCGCGAGTTAGGCTTTTGGCTTATTGGCATCGCGCAACCTTGATTTTAAAAACCACTACAACACACTCGTGAAGAAAGCAATTTATAATACATATTTGTTGTTTAAGGTTTTGCATACGCATGACTCCAATTTACTTTTACAAGCTTACAAATCCTACGTTCGTCAGAGAGTGGAGTTTGGAATAACAGCATGTAATACATTTAAAAATAAATACACAGCGCTGCTAGAAAATTCCCAAAATAACTTCACTCGGAAGCTATATATTTTATGTTTTGAAAAAGATTATAACGCAGTTCCTAATGTCATTAGTAGGGCCAGCCACCTTGGCCTTCAACTCCTTTAGAACAGATGTAGGAAAGCAGATCTGATTATGATGTTTAAGGTTTTGACAAGAAGAATTTTTAACTTTTTAACTTTTAAACTTTTTACTTTTTTTGTAACTTTTTTTGGTGCACCACTGACAACGTCAAGAAATAGAAGTCTCAGGCTTTAGTCTATTTTGCCTTTCTTGTGGCAAAATACCACATTAGGTCAAAATTCTTCAGGTATAGAAACCTACGGCAGTTCAACAAATTACATAGTGAAGGGGAAAATATCCTAGGTCTATCGGTTCAAGCTTTTCAAAATCTTATTATTCGAAAAATGTTTGGTTGAATTTTATGGGTGCTAGTCTATTCAGATTTGTGTGTCAATCAGTTGCAGTTGCTTATTTTATTCCAACAAGGCTAGCACAACTCTTTTTTCTTCTCTCCGTCTCCTCGTATTGGTTTTCCTTAGTGTTATTGTCTTGTCTGATGTTCGTCTCTCACATGTCCTTTTTTCGATTATCACGTGTGTTTATCATACACGTCAATACATTAATAATAACAATAATAATAATTAATAATAATAAATAAATAATAATAATCACGCCGTCCTTTTCCTTTAATTTTATGTTCAGGTGAATTCTTCTTCTTCTTCTTCTTCATCTTTTTCTTTAGGGTTTGCGTTTTGTTGCGGGGTCCGCTTCTCTGGAATGCTGGCGACGCTTTTCTCGATCAAATGCCTGATAAAGGTGCAAACTAGCCATCTTCAAGTCCTGATGTACTATATCAAGCCAGCGCTGGTTTGGTCTCACTCTTGGCTACTTTTTTGCATTCGAGGTTAAGGCCACTTTTTCGAACAGTATCATATTTTGCGTGAAGAACGTGACCGTACCATCTCAGACGAACTTCGTGCAGTTTGTCAACTATTGCGGTGACACCAAACCTTTGCCGAATGGAGTCTTTGCGCATCCGGTCCAAACGCGTAACTCCGGCCTCCATCGCAGCATCTTCGTTTCCATTACGCTGAGGCGCCTTCAATTTCTTTAGTAATGGTCACCACTCAGCTCCGTAAATAGCTACCGTTCGGACGACTGCTCTGTAGATCTTCGATTTTAGGCGCTCTGGTATCTTTTTGTCGCAGAGCAATTCCGTCAGAGAGCGCCATTTGGACTACGCTGCACTCACTCGTGAGTTGGCTTCAACGAGTAAACCGCCATCGGACGCGATTGCTGACCACAAGTACTTGAATACTGAAGTACGTGGCAGCTCAAAGCCGTTTACCTTAATGGAGCCAGGCTCATCTTCGTCAGTCCTCAAATACTTGGTTTTTTTGACATTAAGTTTGAGTCCCTCTCCAAGCGATTGCACCAAGTTTTTACATGCCGCTGGGGTTCATTCTTATCTTCACAAGCGAGCATTACATCCCCGCATGAAGCAACGTTCATCGGGCTGTCCTCTGAAGATGACGTGATATGGCATCCTTGATGACGATGAAGAGCGGAGGGGAGAGCGCATGTACTCCGGCAGAGATGGGAAACTCCATCGACGTACCTGCTGGCGCTTTCACCCTACTCCTCGGGCAAGAGTAGATCGCACCCACTCAATATATTACTTCACGCGGAACACGATCGAAGGCCTTCTCCAAGTCGCGGAAGGCAAGATGCACCGGTTTCTGTTTCTAGCTGTGCCTCTCTGTAAGCAGAGAAACGTAATGTATGGCATCGACTGTGCCACAACCAGCAACGAAGCCGCAATGGTTGGAAGAAAGTTGAACGACGTCACGCTTGCACCCATCAACAATTCGTTCAAAGATCTTCATGCTATGCAAAAGCAAATGAATTGGACGGTAGCTTGTACACTTTGCTGAACTGCCGTTCTTCCAAATCAGAAGAACCGTACTTATCTGCCAACTATCAGGTTATTTTCCGCAATCACCTGGTTGAAGAACGTCGTCAGCCACTCAGCAGAATTCCGACTTCCACAAATGGACGACAGAACAACAGGGCCCGTTGCCTTGCCTGGATTCATCTTCGCCTCTGTCTCCGCAACAGTGATTTTCTAAACAGGACCATATATGGGAGGAGCAGAAGGAATGGTTGGATGGGCAAACCCTACTGCCGATGTTTCTTCGAAGTAGTTGCGCCATCGATTCAAGGCGATTTTGCGCTCCATTAGGAGATGACCATTCTCATTGTTAATGCCAAAGAACTTTATAACATCCTCGGTCTGGCGATAACGGAACTTGGCGAGTCGATAAAGAAATCGCTCACAATCGCGCGACTCAGGTTTCATGTTGACATCAGCGTAATGAGTACCCTTGCAACTGCCACTACCCTCTTGGCCAATTTTCTCGCTTCCTGAGACAAGCGCCAATTCTCGGCTGTTTTGTCGATGAGGAATGCGCGGTATAACTTCTTCTTCTCACGGACTTTTTCTTTAAACTTGTTAGTCCACAGCCATTTTGCCTGTCGACCTTACGCCGTCCCGGTCTCGTAGTACCAAGTCCGGAGCAGGCAGTATTAAGCATAGCTTCGTTAGTACCTTCCCAGATCTCGTCGACGGTCGTGACCGTTGGCAACGAATACGAGAAGTCGCAGCTGCTTCATTCTCGTTCAATCGTCACCACTTAATTTTTGTTGGACCGCATGCTAAGAGGAGCGATTATCGTAGTTGAGATCAGCAGTCGATGTTGCGGGTGACCGTCTAGTGCGGCACGAGTGGCTTCGCGTCAGTGACTAGCCCTTGGTGTCGATTCCTCACAAGGACAAAATCAATTTGCGTTTTAGTGTTACCGCTATAAAACGAGATGAGGTGGAAGTTATAGTGACTTGTCACTACATCATCTCTTTGAACCCTTGCCTGAACTGTATTTTGAAGTCGCAATATATTTGAAATGTATTTGAATTCTGCTTTCCCCACTCCTTTTCTGTATTCGTCTTCTATCTTGCCTCTCTCCATGACAAGCGTGGGAGTTCTTATCCGAAGTGCATTTCTCGTCTCTTAGGCCTCTCCCAGTTTACCATTATCTATGTCAACTTTCTCACGAGCACCACATCCAGAAGCCGTATAAATGGCCGGCTGAAGTTACTACCTTATTCTCCTCTACATCCGGAATGCACTGCCCCTGTATTCTGCTGCCAATAAATCTGTGAAGTCCCGCGTGGCACTACAGCTACACACCGAACTACTATAGGAGTCAGCTTTTCGAAATTTCGTGTTCATGATGGTGAAGCCGTGTGATTCTGCATACGCAAGTATGAGCTCACCATTGACGTTACGTGATCCGTAACCGAAACCACCATGACAGCTGTTAACCGTCCTTCGTTTCTCCAACGTGACCATTAAGATAACCTGCAACAATAGTTACGTCCAGTGACGGAACTTTTGCTGTCTTCTCATCAAACAGGCTCCAAAACTCATCCTTGTCTCTTTCGGAGCAGCCAATCTGTGGAGCATACGCAGAGAAAAGGTGATACATTCGCCGTTCAGCAGCGGCAACGATCTTCATCAAACGGACGCTGAAACGTTCAATCGCTTGCGGTCGCGTCTCCGCATGGCACTACAAGCGACACACCGAAGTACTACATTTGGTGCATCGAGCGGTCGTCAGCTCCTGGAACTCTCGTCCGGACGTCAACTCCAAGCCGACGCCAACTCGTTAAACCGCCGTCTCTTGGAATCTGGGCTGGTCGTTAACTCAAGCCACTCGCTGTACCATGGCGTCATCTCCTGGAGTCTGATATCATCGAACCGTCAACTGCCTTTTAGAACAAGCTGACTCTACGACGATCCCGTAGATTCCGGAGTGTGAGTATCTGTGAACATCTTCCACATCTTCTACTCGACTCCATTTAATCAACTCTATTCTTCAGATGATCTAGTCGTCACTTCAAGCCGACGTCCATCTCGCCGCGCCGTCCCGTTAAGCCGACAGTCGCAATCGTACCAGATCAACGTCGCTTACAACCACATTGAAGTGAGTTCAATTTTAGCCGTCGCGTAGTGCACGAAAAGTCCACTGTTTTTGCACTAGCACAGCAGCACGATGGCAACTTCGCTAGCAAATAGACAAAGCATCCTAACCCAAATTGATAACCGTTTATCCTCAATACCTACGGAGGAAGCCGACATTCTGAGTGCGCAGTTATCGATGTCAAGAACCGAGAGCGAGATCAGGCTGCTTCGCCAGCGCACCCAGCGAGCTCGTTCGGGGATTGAGTCCGAAATTCACAAACTCGAGGATACGTTGGAAAGGTGCAGTGCCGTGGCACACAAACTAGAATAAGCAAGTATGTTAGCAATGCAAGAGCGAATAGAAGCCAACACGGAAACCGCCCAAGATTTGCTCGACCGTGCCCACAAGGCAATAACAACGTTGATGAAACTCCACAGACACTGAGGCCGAGCGCGGCTGGGTAATGGAGTCTCCACTGCGCAGGCCTATCCCCGTACCCAAATTCATCGGTCAGATTTGGGAATGGGAAATCTTCTAGAAGGCTTTCGACTACACATTGCATTCGAGGAACACTGACAAAATATTTATGTTCAATTACTTGCTCGAAGCACTACAGGGAGAAGCCAAGGAATCAGTTAAGCAATTCGAGATATCGCACAGCACTTATCCTTTGGTGATCGAGCACCTGAAGGAAAAGTATGGTGACAGGCAGGCTTTGGTCGATCAGCTTCTGAATAAACTCCACGCGACGCGAGCTCAAAGCAACGATTTACAAGAGCAGGAATCGCTGTGCGAACAGTTGTGCACGATAACTGCGCAACTTCAAGTCAAAGGAGAAGATATTTACAACTAGTTTCTGCAGAAATAGCTCCTAAACAAGTTTTCTACGGACGTTCAGCAACAAATTCTCGGCCGGAAAGCTCGCAACGAACACTAGGGAACATGGGACACCATCGCGCTCCTTACTGTGGCTAAAGAATATGCGAAGTCCGAGCTAAGCATTGTCCGGCAAATTCAACGTGGCTAAGGCGACGCTCAGAAACGAGATAAAGAAGAAGCAACGCTGACGCCAATAAAAGGCAATCAGGAGAGATATTGACCTTTGCCTTGTTTCTACTGTGGAATCGAAGGGCACAAACCAAGATACTGCCCCGAAGCGTTAACCAGTGATCAAAGCCTGCCGGATCTGCAAAGAAGTCGGCCATCACACTTCAATTTGCAGGAAGACCATCAGCTCAACTTCAGCGACATCGTCAACAACCAATACACCGAAAAAGCCGCCAACCAATGTAAAAGCTCTCCATCCAAGATGAACACGATGTCATCGAATGAAGCCCAGAATGAAGAATCAATATCAAATACGGTGCTTCACATTGATGATAGCGGAAACCTCCTCGTACTTATGGGTCAAGCGCAAGTACTCAATCCTTCAACAAACTACCTAGAAGCGGTATACGTAATGCTTGATACAGGAGAAGACAGCACTTTTATCAGTAACGAGCTAGCCGGACGGTTGCAACTTACAGATACGGAAGTCAATCGTTTGACTATAAGCGCATTCGCCCACCAAGAGGCCATGAGGAGAACGTGTGGAATAACCGAGCTTCTGATATTGGACGCCAATAGAATACCAAATACTTTCAGCGTTACTCGAATCGAAAAACTCACTGAAACGTTTCACCGTAGCAGCTTGTGTCTCGAAGACAAACGCTTCATCTAATGATCTACAGCTCTCCATCACTCCGACGACACGAAACGTCAAACCACAAATTCTACTTGGTTGCGCAGATCTCCGTTCTTTGCTGCTCGGGACCAGCACCACAACATACACTTCCTTCAGGACAAACTCATTCCTTCAAAACTAGGATACCTGGTGGCAGGGAAAAACTGTTCATACACAGCGCAGCATCCAAAGGAAAAACCTGTTGATGTGACTATAAACGTTACAAACGCACACGCAGTAGAGGACAAGATGCAGTCATGAGAGGACTTTTGCACGTTCGAAACTTCCAGGTGACGATTTGTGGGACCAGCAGCAGGCGAGCGAAAAAGGAACGATGAAGCTGTATGGAAGGAGTTTGTGCAGACAGCAGAAAAGAAAGAAGACGGCAACCACGTGCGCCTCCCGTGGAGATGTGATATCAAATGTAAGGCACTGCCAGGCAACAAAAGCCTAACAGTTCGCCGCCTACATTCAACACTCAGCAAGATGAACACCAATCAAGAACTGCTGCAACAGTACGAGGAAACAATACGATCGCAGCTGGAAAAAGGAATCATTGAAGAAGTCGACGAAGGGAGGGCACCCGATGGGATAGTCATCCACTGTCTTGCGCACCAAGCCGTAATTACACCGTACAAAAGTACAACTAAACTACGAGTCGTATTCGATGCATCCGCACATCTGAAAGGCTCACCTTCCCTCAACAATATGCCCCACCGAGGACCAGTGATGCTACCGAAGCTTTGCGATATCCTCCTCCGGTTCAGAATTAAGAACGTAGCCATAAAGAGCGACGTAAAAAAGCTTTTCTTCAAGTCCGCCTTCATCGTTTTGATAGAGATGCAACACGATCTTTGTGGCTGAAGGACCCCACGCAGCCAATCAATAACGGCTAACAACATCGTGGTCACATCGTTGTCAACCGTTTTTGCCGTGTGACCTTTGGGTTAATCTGTTAACCGTTCTCCTCGCTGGTACGATAAAGTATCATCTGGGACACTACACGTCAAACCCGAGGTTGGCACGCGAAGTTGAGAGAAACACTTATGTAGACAACGTGGTGGTAACAGCTGCATCAACAGAGAAAGGATGGGACATGTACAAGGAATCGAAAGCTCTCTTCAAGGCTATGAACATGAACCTAAGGGAGTTCAATTCGAAGGAACGACTTGCAAAACCAGTTTGCGGAGAAAGCTCGCTGCAACAATCTTATGTAAAAAGTCTTGAGCATATCTTGGAATGCAAATGGCGACGGGCTGTGGTTATCGTGCAAATATCCGCCAAGAGATAAGCTAACTAAGCGCACGGTGTCCGAACAAGTAGCAGCCATTTATGATCCACTAGGATGGTTAGCTCCAATTCCTTCAACTTCTTTGGAAATTCGAGAACGAATGGGACATACAACTGTCGCAAAAGCACCAAAAACGATGGATGAAAATCATGGAGGAATCCGATGAGTTTCAGTGCCAAATACCTAGAAGTGTAGCTCAGGCAGGCAAATCTATCCGATTAATTGTGTTTGCGGATGCTACCGAAAGTGCGATGGTCGCATGCGCATATGTCGTTTCTTCAACTACGTCAAACTTGATAGCAGGAAAATCCAAACTTCCCTTTATAAAGGAACGGCCGATTATACCGAAATTGGAACTCAACGCGCTCACAATGGCAGTTTGACTAGCAAAAGCCATAAAACGCAGAAGTCGGTTGGAGTACTAGTTAGAAACCGAGTAAAGGAAATAAGGAAACTCGCTACAGAATTCCTCGCCCCACTACGAATACTATTCGGTTACATGAACACTACCAACAATCCTATCAACAGTGCGACGAGAGGTTTGAGCAAAGCCGAGTTTCCAACTCACATGTGGTGGCACGGTCCGGGTTCTATAAACAGCCCTACAAAAAATTGTCCCAAGGAAATCCAACTTTTAGGCTACCTGTATTGGCAACGTCAGAAGATCGAGTTTTACAAGCAAGTTCTTCGATCATTATATCAACAGATATACTCGACTTGAGGCAATACAGTGGATTAGCAAAAGCAAAGAGAGTGCTAGCTTACGCCTTGCGATTTATCAAGGTACTGGTTGCTAAAATTCGAAGCAAACTCCGACGTAGAATGGCAAGCAGTATTCCCGTGCTCGAGTACATGGAATCACGACCGAATACTTCGGCTGCGGAATATAAGGTGGTACTACGAGTTCTTATCCGTAATCATCAGCAAGTCTGTCTTCCGCTGAAGAAGCGCAAGCCTCTCAAGCAGTAAGCTTATGGAAGACTAATACGGTATTCCTCGATGTCAAGGACGTCTGGGAAACGCCTACCTTTCATTCGATACCAGAAGACCTATACTGGTCGCAACGAAATCAGACTTAGCTCGACTGATCATACTACAAGCGCACTCCTCGCTACACTGCAGCATAAGCCACACTATAGCAAATGTAAGGCAAAATTTCTGGATCCTCAAGATAAGACAGATGGTGAGCATCACACGACAGTGCGTGCCCTGCCCAAGAATGAACAATCTCACATTCAAGTATCCGGAAATGACTGATCTGCCAGCACAGCGAGTACAGAGAGCTCGACCGTTCAAACATATCGGTATAGACTATTTTAGGCCGTTGTCAGCCAAGCGAAACAATGAAACTGTCCAAGTCTACGGAATCATCATGGTCTGCGCTGGACGCGATTGGTGCACCTTGAACTGATACCGGACATGACAACAAATAACCTTCTACTAGAAGATTCTCGCTAGACGTGGGATACTGACAAATATCACATCGGACAACGAACCATCGCGCTGAAAGAACAAATTTTATGCGATGCCGCCTTACCTGCAAGGAACGACTCTACTTTTGAACAATCACTGGCCGTAAGAAAAATTGCATGGAAGACAAGCACTCCGTATGAACCGTGGGAGGGAGCGTTGTACGAGCGATTGATAAAACCAGTAAAGCACAGCCTCTATAATGTCATCCAAGGGACGGTTCCAGGGCAGAAAATTCAAGAAACCCTATTCGTCGAGATCGAAGGAATGCTCAACACCAGAATTCTCACATATCAGGAGGAAGGATGGGGGGGGGGGGACAGACCGGCGATCCGGCCAATAGACTTCATTCAACGGGACATGACCATCACCTATCCGTTGGAATCTATCGAAAGCAACAAATACGACAATACGTATCTACCAGCAGAAAAAGCAGCGGTACTAAGGACTCGTCGACAAACAGAAAAAACGCTGAAGACGAGCCATCAGCTAACCGAGCGCTTCTGGACCATATGGAGTCGAGATTACAAGCGCGGCAACCCTCGGCTTCCCTTCGTCGGCAAAGTGTTCTTAATTGCTGGTGCAGGGATACCACGGAACACGTGGAAAATGGGAAAAATTAGTCAAGTGCATCTAAAAAATGGCGGCATTCGGGAAGTGGAAGTACGACTGCCAAATGGGCGCATGATACGCCGTCCAGTAACCCTTATAGTTCCCCTGGAATTAGGAGACGCGACTGACTCAGAGGATGATATAGCGGAGGACGTCGTTGACGACCAACCAGCAACCCCTCGCTACAATCTATGACCCCGCGCAAGCAGAGCCAACCATCACTAATTGAACAGTGCATGAGACGTGTAACACTACGCTCTAGCACTTTTAATTCTGCATGCCACCTCTACTCATTTCATTTAACCTTGAATGTTACCCTTACTCCCTTAATTTAATCTTGCATGGCTTACGTTGCATGAATCTAAGGTGCATGCTACCTACTCTGATTTAGGATCATCAAATTCCCTTTTTTTAGAAATCATGGAGGCCAACAAGACAACACCAACACCGGCAGTCAAAGCAGCGTGCAGACCACGAACAACAACGACGCCATCTCCTGTGGTCTCGCGAGAAGGAAACCATGCAGAAGATTCGACCAAGAAGCCGTTCAAGGCATCGGGCACACCTCCCAAGGTGCTGCTGAGTCAGGCTAGCAAGACTCAAGGAGCTGCTGAGTCAAGCTAGCAAGATGTTGCAGCACGCAGCCAGCAAGACCGACCAAATTGCTCCGGCAACAGTCTCATCCATGAACGCCCTAGGAAGGATCGAGAAGGTGGAGCCGAAGCTGAAGAAGCAAAGGGACAACGACAACGGTAGTATCGGTGGAGGGCAGGATAGACATGGCGTCAGAGCTATCTCCGAGTGCGCAGCTTCTGTAGAAAAACTACATGGTGACGTGAAGGCGATGCAGGAAGCATCTGGGAAGGTGGATATCCACAACGTCGAGCTCGAGATTAAGTAGCTTCACAAGCGCTTTGACGATCTCGACCAACGTATCCGCAATATGGTGTCGCCAAGAACGGTGGAGTGACCACCTCGCAGACAATCGGTACTAACAAAGTCAGGCCGATGCTAAAAACTGCCTTCAGCGAATTCATTGCTATCAGAGACCAGAGACCGTCACACGATGCAACAACGACGAGACCGTCCTCAGTCGAGGAACGAGGATGGATACGTTCGCTCCACTAATAAGGAGGGCAAGGAAGAAACACGTCGTCATCGTTCGCGATCGAGAGAGCGCAACTAGCTGCAGGAGGGAGTATACTGACTTTGTCACGACATCATCTCTTTGAATCCTTGTCTGAACTGTATTTTGAAGTCGCAATCTATTTGAAATGCATTTGAATTCTGGTTTTCCACTCCTTTTCCGTCTGAGTCTCCTCTATCTTGCCTCTTTCCCATGACAAGCAAGGGAAATCTCATCCGAAATGCATCTTTCGTTTCTTTGGCCTTTCCCACTTTACCATTATCTATGTCAACTTTCTCACAAGGATCACATCCAAAAGCCGTATAAATAGGCGGCTGAAGTTAGTACCTTCTCCTCTACATCCGGAATGCACTGCTCCTGTATTCTGCTGCCAATAAATCTGTGAAGTCCCGCGTGGCACTACAGCTACACACCGAACTACTATAGGAGTCACGTTTTCGAAATTTCGTGTTCATAATGGTGAAGCCGTGTGATTCTGCATACGCAAGTATGAGCTCACCATTGACGTTACGTGACCCGTAACCGAAACCACCATGACAGCTGTTAACCGTCTTTCGTTTCTCCAACGTGGCCATTAAGATAACCTGCAACAATAGTTACGTCCAGTGACGGAACTTTTGCTGTCTTCTCATCAAACGGGCTCCAAAACTCATCCTTGTCTCATTCGGAGCAGCCAGTCTGTGGAGCATACGCAGAGAAAAGGTGATACATTCGCCGTTCAGCAGCGGCAACGATCTTCATCAAACGGACGCTGAAACGTTCAATCGCTTGCGGTCGCGTCTCGGAAGCGTTCGGAGATGACTATATCAGCACAGCAACGCTGGTGGTCTTGTAGCTCTCACACAGAATGGCCCTAAATCGTCGGCCTATGTCCCTTGACTTGCTACAAGACCACCTCGTATCTTGCACCGCCCGCACAGAAGTTAACCGTTCTTCCCTCCAGTGCCTCTGCCAACTCAAAGGAGCGGCCCGACAACGTTCACGTACCGTTGCCATGCGGGTCTTTCTTACGTTGCGGGACTTTTGGACTAACGCAGTTCCCTCCCCTCACCCCGATGCCGTCCTTGCATCAGGGACCCTCGCATGCTTTCCACACTCGCCGGGCTTTGTGAGAGCGCGTCGGGTCCCGCAGATGTCGTACCATTATCTCGCGATACACGAAGCACCTTCAATCATGTGATGTGACAAGGGTGTTTGTAGGCCAGCCTGTCACAAAGGCCTGTCGCCCTCACTCGAGTGTCCGTGTTCAGCTCGGCTCGCAAAAGCGGACAGTTTCCAGTGGCGCTACGTGGTGGGTAGAACCTTATGGAAGCAGATGAAAAAAGTTATACTAAATTTTTGCCAAATAAAATTTATTCTAACCATGTTGGAGAGTCCTTACTTCGATCTGGAAGACGCCCTTTTTGATTTGGAAGATCATTGATTTCAAAAGGGTCATGTTTGTCTTGAAGAGTGTCCAATTTGATTTGAAGTTCCTATCTATCTACCTATCTTTATCTACAATTTTCACATCAATCTGGTCATTTTTCAAATCAAACTGTACATTTTTCTCTCAAACTTTCCAAACGAGCATGATTCTTCCAAAATCAAAGTGAACGTCTTCCATATAGAAAAGAGTTGCAAACTACAGACTCTCCAAGTTTGTTAGGACAATTTTTGTTTAAGGAAAACTTGATATAACATTTTAGAAATTCTCTAGCTCAGCTGCCCGAACAAGTGTAACAATTTTACAAAATTTTTATTTTCTGAAAAAAGTAATAAATTAAATACTGTTTTGAAGCGCCACAAGGCAGCAATCATTTAGTGAAATTAAAGACCAGGTTGCGCTATTCACTTAAAAAGCTCGTTGCAATTTTATTTGATTGATATTGTAAATGCCGCTTACATGAAGCATCAATGTGAGAAAACGTGTGTTCTTCACAATTGTTTTGTTGTACTGTCTACAGGTGAGAAACTCGGTGAAAACAGCAATTTTGTCACAAATCGAAAGAAAATCTTGAAGTCTTGGATCAGTATATGGCGCAATCTCTCCCTTTAGCGCTTGATAATTGTCCCACCCTCCTGCTCTTTAAAACGAAATATGAGCCATTATTTTTCCACAAAAAAAGAATTTTATAAACATTCAAACAAAGCGTTCACTTATTGGGTAAGCGACTTAAAACTTCGAAGAAATCTACTAAAATTTTCCTTGAACAATTTTTTTTAACCATTTTGGAGAGTATTTAGTTTAATGTAACAGTTGCGATTTATTAGTCAATTTTTGGAAATAAGCCAATTTGCCTTTACGCCAATACAAAGCAACTCCGGTTAGGACGCACTGGTTTAACGCTAATCCTGTTATAGCGCGGGTCTGAGGGGAACTCAGCATACAACGTGACTCCCGTTTTAACGCGACTAGGGTCCGGCCCACATAGAAAATTAGGACCAGCAAGATGACGAATGCGCCTCTTATTAGACCGGCCCATGCAACCCTAGTTGGTGGTGACCAGGGAGGAACGGGTAACGAAATTTTGAAACCCGGATAACGGATAACGGACAATTTAGCCCAAAATGGCCGGATAATGAAAAATGGATGACAAACAAACAACAACAAACAAGGCAGGTTTTAAATTGCCCTAATTTCAACAGTGGACCAGGAATTCAAGCACTGTTGTCCGCATGGAAGCCAATCCGCATAAAGCAACTGACCGCATGGAAGCCGTCAAAAGGCAATAATAAGCCACCCTTGGAAGGAGACAAATGTGAGATTCGTTCAGCTGTATTCACTCACATTTGTCTTCAACCGACAGCAACTTACTCACCTTTAGACTATTTACACAGAATCGGTTGGGCTGTAGTCGCCTATTTTTTCTTCTTCAATTAAAGCTGCTGGTCCTGGGTTGAGTAATTCCACCGACACCTCTTGTATTTTCCATGGCATGAAGAGCCAGTTGCGCCAAAACGTCGATCGCCGTCTGTATAACTATATTAGTTCCAAGACTTGCTGTGAACTATCACTGTAGTTCAACAGTATCTCAGGATCCAAGGCAGTCGACCGTGGAATTATGTGAGATGAACAAAATGCTAGCTTTATATCGTCTAGCCAATGCAAGCCATTCTGTAGACTAAATACACGTTCAGATAGTTAAGACATCCGGAAAGCCAGAAGTAGAGTATTTGGCGCAACTACAAAGGGAATGGTTCCTTTTTCATCAATCAGAATAAATCTGCATGCCTTGCAACACATGCGATGGAAAGATGATTCAGTATAACTCATGCATTTAGATTTGTAGTAGAGAAGATCAAAGTCTGCACGTTACGATCGCACCACTACTATCACCGCAAATTGGACAGGAAATGCTTTTAGAATACCGTTTCTATAAAATTACAAAAATATAATACTTCAAGTAATTGTAGAGGTGGTCGTTGAATTGGTGTCAGACATGTATGTGAAGGATAGAACACAGATGTGTCCATCGGACGGCGCCGCACATCAATGTGTAAACCAAAGACGCAGTTAAAATGCCACCACACTCCGTAAAATACCGCCCGCGTCGCGAGGTCAAAAAGACCGTTTGCGAAAAAAAATACGTCGCAAACCGTCGCATGCTCATAACTCTTTTAGTTTTAAGTTGTTTGAGAAACTGTTGACAACGTTCGATTCGCCTCCTCGAGATCTACAAAAACGTATACAAAATTTTGCCAGAGCACCTCGTTTTCGCCGTGGGAGCCTAAAAAATAACTGCAGTAGGCCTTTGCGATTAGAGCACCTTATTTTCCAGGAAGTGCATGTTACGTGCAGTGATTTCGGAGTATCTCAAGCATGGCGTGCGTTGTCAGTGCTCCGTCATGCTCGGAATGCTCCGAGAGTGCGCTGTGCACAATGCATATAGGATCGAACCTATCAATCGAATGGGCGGAAGCATGTCCACTGGGTTTCTATCTTCGCTTCATGGAAAATGTAAAGCATTCAAGAATATATTGCACCGTTTGAGAACTTTATAAGAAATTTCCGGCTGCCCTACTTGGGAATTGCTTCAATGTGTCCCAGCGAGACTTAAGTGTGCGCCGTGTACAATGCGTATTAAGATGAACCTATCAATCGAGTGCGTGCGACAACTGGTAGAGTGAGCGTTTGGGTAGTTCAATCGCTAGCCGCTCTACAAAGAAATTGCTATAATGCTGTCTAGCTAGCCTTTGGAGTGCGCTGTGAACAATGCATACAGAATCGAACCTTTTAATCAAAGGGGCGACCGCTTGCAAACTGCACGCATGGGCGAGTTCGTAGCGCAATAACTCTTTCAAGTTCATA
This sequence comes from Heligmosomoides polygyrus polygyrus, assembly GCA_947396885.1. Classification (NCBI taxonomy): domain Eukaryota; kingdom Metazoa; phylum Nematoda; class Chromadorea; order Rhabditida; family Heligmosomidae; genus Heligmosomoides; species Heligmosomoides polygyrus. The sequence goes on from OX377206.1 coordinate 53,971,265, forward strand.
TCGTTTCGGCTGCAACTCGTAGGTCTTGTAGGCCGTAAAACGGTCTAGTAGCACGTTAAAGTAGAACGGTGTAGCTTAGGAAGAGGCAATGTTACAGGGCAGCGGATATGCAGGTGAGGGTTGTGTGACGCTATTTTTTCCGATTTCGGTGGACCACTGCGGGAAAACCCGGCGAGTAAACGACGTTGAAATGCGTTTGCAAACAGAGCGCTTAAGGTAATTCGCGACGACGTGCTCAGAATTCCTCAGCTTTCTAAACTGCCTTAGCCTCAGCTGCCATTTTGAAGCGGCGGAAGATAGCGGTTAGAGTTTCTTGCGCTCTCACTCGCCCAGGTTTGAGTGTTTGACACTCGCAATGGCACCGTTCTGTTCAGCATGAAAAGTGCTATCGAATGGCGATTTCGACCGATTTTGGAAAAATCGTTTTTTCGACAGAGTCGCATCGAGAACGAGGCCGCTCGAGGCCGCGGGAGACGAACGATTACGTCATCGAAAATCGATATTTTCGAAATTGGCCAAATTTTCTCGTCCAAAATCATCTAGGGATTATTTGGGACGCTGATTACGAATCCGACGTCCGTTTTTGAGAATTCCGCCGATTCCGGTAGGTTTTGGATTTTCTTCTGAATAATTGGTGGTGGTCAGGTCAGGATCACCGCTTTTGCTCAAACTTCGTATAGGAGCGGGGACTTAATCGGGGTGCCGAACACGATTCCGAAGTTCATTTGGACGACTACGGCAGAAAACCGCCCACGCCGATAACTGAGGGTGATCGGTGATCCTGACCCGACCACCCCCAAACGGGAAGTAACCTTCTGAAATAGGCAGAATTTTCAAAAACGGAGGTCGTGTTCGTAATCAGTACCCCAAATAACCGCATAGATGATTTTGAACGAGAAATTTTGGCCAATTTCGAAAATATCGATTTTCGATGACGTCGTTCGCACAGGCTCGCCTTGGAGCGCCCCCGCTCTCGATGGGAAATTGTCAAAAAATCGATTTTTTTGAAATTGATCGAGATTGACATCGTTCGATAGAGCTTTTCGTGGTGAAGCTAACGGTTTTATTGCGAGTGTCGAAAACTCAAATGTGGGCGAATAATGGCGCAGGAAACTTTAAACGCTAACACTCCGCCGCCCTAAAATGGCAGCTGGTGCTAAAGCAGTTTAAGCATCTGGAGAGCTGAGGGCACGCCCTCGTAAAGAACCTTAAGCATTCTGCTCGCCTGCACCTTTGTAGGACGTTACTTCTCTGCGTCTTCCGCAGTGATCGACTGAAATCCTGACTGAAAAAGTCGTGTCACACAAGGCTAACTTGCCATTTTCGCACTGATTTAACTTTATAAATCATAAACTACATTGCTGTATTTCAGGGCACTAGTAGAAAATATCACTGCCTACAAAACCCTCAAGCTGCAACCGGAAAGGTTCAAACATTACAGAGGTTTCGTGCTCAGAACACGCTCGCGCGAGCAATTCAGCACAACAACGGTCGATGTTCTCCTCGCTCTCACTCGCGCACATTACAGTTTTCCCGACTCCCAATAATACCGCTCAGTTCAGCATAAAAAGCTCTATCGAATGGCATCAAGCATGACCCAACTCGAAGATATTGATTTTCGATAGCGCCATCGTCCGTCTGCCACGGCCTCGAGCGGTCTTGTCCTTGATGCGAATCTGTCAAAAAACCGATGTTTCCAGAATTGGTACCGTTCGATAGCACTTTTCATGAACTTTTCAGAACGGTGCCATTGCGAGTGTCGAACACTCAAACCTTGGCGAATAAGAGCGCAAGAAACTCTAACCTCTATCTTCCGCCGCTTTAAAATGGCAGCTGAGGCTAAGGCCCCTGTTATACTCCCGCGGGAGCTTCCGCGGATGGGCGGAAATCGCGTCGGGACCCCGCGCCGGGCCACTCGTCGCGGCCCGCCACGCCCGCCTCCGCCGTGCACCATTGGTCCGCGGACGTTCCGCGGATGCTCCCGCGGGAGTATAACAGAGGCCTAAGCCCTGGTTTATGCTTGCGCCGCCACGCGGCGCGGCGGGATGGTCGCCATAGATATCGATTTTCGCTCCGCCCGGTCGATATCTATTCCGACTATGGTGCCGCGCCGCGCAGGGGCGCAACTATAAACCAGGGCTAAGGCAGTTTAGGAAGCTGAAGAGTTTTGAGCACGTCATTGTGATTTACCTTAGGCGCTCTATTTGCACACGCATTTTAAGACCATTTGCTCGCCGTGTCTTCCCGCAGTGGTCCACCGAAATCGAAAAAAATGCGTCACACATCCTCACCTGCATATCCGCTGCCCTGTAACATTGCCTCTTCCTAAGCTACATCGTTCTAATTTAGAGTACTACTAGAGTGTTTTACTGCCGACAAGATCCACGGTTTGCAGCCGAAACGATATGAACTTGAAAGAGTTATTGCGCTACGAACTCGCCCATGCGTGCAGTTTGCAAGCGGTCGCCCCTTTGATTAAAAGGTTCGATTCTGTATGCATTGTTCACAGCGCACTCCAAAGGCTAGCTGGACAGCATTATAGCAATTTCTTTGTAGAGCGGCTGGCGACTGAACTACCCAAACGCTCACTTTACCAGTTGTCGCACGCACTCGATTGATAGGCTCATCTTTATGCGCATTGTACACGGCGCACACTTTAGTCTCGCTGGGACACATTGAAGCAGTTCCCAAGTAGGGCGGCCGGAAATTTCTTATAAAGTTCTCAAACGGTGCAAGATATTCTTGAATGCTTTACATTTTCCATGAAGCGAAGATAGAAACCCAGTGGACATGCTTCCGCCCATTCGATTGATAGGTTCGATCCTGCATTGTGCACAGCGCACTCTCGGAGCATTCCGGGCATGACGGAGCACTGACAACGCACGCCATGCTTGAGATACTCCGAAAACACTGCACGTAACATGCACTTCCTGGAAAATAAGGTGCTCTAATCGCAAAGGCCTACTGCAGTTATTTTTTAGGCCCCCACGGCGAAAACGAGGTGCTCTGGTAAAGCTTTGTATACGTTTTTGTAGATCTCGAGGAGGCAAATCGAACGTTGCCAACAGTTTCTCAAACAACTTAAAACTAAAAGAGTTATGAGCATGTGACGGTTTGCGACGGATTTTTCCGTCGCAAACCGTCTTTTTGACCGCGCGACGCAGGCGGTATTGTAGAAATAGAATGTGTGACACATCCCAAAGGGGATTGACTAACGCCCCCATTCTTTATTAGTACGAGCGCCGCTTCCTCCATTTATCTGTTTTAAACCTGCCTTCCTTTGGTTAGAACTCATTACTATACTGCGGTGCCTGTTTAGTGATACACAACAGCCGACGACTAAGATTCCATTACCGCATGCAAGCAAATCGAACACAGTGCAGCCGTGGATCCACAAAGGATAGAACTCTTTCTAGGTTGCTCCAGGCCCTGAACTTCCAACGATCACTAATTGCTGCTTGTATGCTTTCTTGGCCTGCACATGACTTTCAATGGCAAGCTGTTGAATAATTCAATGATCACTAGGTCTCACCGATGAATGGCAGACGATTAACGATCCTGGAGCTATGAAAGTTAGGTATCCATCCAACTGTATCAAATGACCCAGGTGAGGAAATTCCTCTCCTAACCCTTCTGTATTTAAGTCTCTTCTGTTGTCGCTTACGATCCCCCTTATGATTGTGAAGGATCTACACATACCATGAAACACTACGTCAAGCCTGAGGAGCCAGGTAGTTTATTGTTCGTTATCTGGCCCAAAACTGCCAGATAACGAACAGCAAAACGGATAGCCCAAAAACCCAGTAACCGGATAACGGATAATCCGCTCATCCCTGACCGCTCTTAAACGATTTCTCGTCATAGCCTTCATTCTCAACGTCGACGTTGCATTGAGCGGTTTCGTTATCGCAGCTACGTTATCATTCTCTTCTTGTTTCTCTGCGGATTAATTATTCTAGTTCAACTTTGTTTTTAAGAAATTTACTGATCTTTGCCTGTTTCGCTGAAGATGTCCCGTAAAAACCGTAAAACTTGTGCTTCACAGCCTGCTTCTGTATCGATAAATAGTCCCAGTGCTCGCACCGTCCATCCGAATGGTGGAATGTTGCCGGATTTGAGAATGCTGAGCGTCGAGGGTCACTTTAAGAAAATCTCTGAACGAGTATCCGACCCTGTGACACATCAAGTGTCAATTATTCTCAGTGAAGAGATATCTGAGGAATTTTCAGACCACTCAACCAAGTTTCAATAACGGAAGCCATATCGGGTTTAAACTTTGACAAAAAGAGATGAAAATAAAAATTTTGTTAAAGAGACTCCGTGCATTGCTCAGGTAACAAGCAAACGAAGGTGGAAGTTCCTAGTCTGGAGAGGGAGCCTAAAAAGGACAGTTCTCGATGCAAATTTAGTAAAGGAGGACCCCTCACTATATCTGTACCGAGAACGGGTCCTCTTGTAATATATAAAAGAGATATCATCAGTGAAATAAAAAATAAATTAGGCCGAAACGTCACCAATTAATTCACGTTTTGGACACAGGAAAGACAATGTAATTCACATCCAAATCATTTGCAAAAGTCTCAACCTAGCTCACAAATGTTATACGTTTTCATCTTCTTTCTTCTTCTTCTTCTTCTTCTTCTTATTCTTCAGCGTTTGTCCCGCTTCGTGGCAGGGTCCGCTATTCTGGTGTCATGACGCCACCTTTCCCGATCCAGCGCTAGATCAGGGTGGACACAAGCTTCTTTCAATTCCATATGTAACGTGTCAGGCCAGCGCTGCTTCGGACGCCCTCTAGGCCGCCTTCCTATTACCTCGAAGTTAAAGCCTATCTTGCGGACGCTGTCCCTTCCACGCAGAACGTGGCTGTACCATCGCAAGCGAGCTTCGCGCATCTTGTCCGCTATCGGCGCGACACCGAACTTCTGCCGAATGATATCGTTTCGGATGCGGTCCATGCGCGTGACTCCAGCCGTCCAGCGCAGCATCTTCGTCTCCATGACGCTGAGGCGCGTTTCAACTTCCTTGGTCGCTGGCCAACACTCAGCGCCGTACATTGCTACCGGCCGGACGACTGCCCTGTAGATCTTCGACTTCAGCTGCTCTGGTATCTTCCTATCGCAGAGCACGTCGTCAACGAGCGCCACTTGGACCAAGCTGCACTCACGCGTGAGTTCAATTCAATCATCAGATTGTCATCGGATGCTACTGCTGATCCCAGGTACTTAAAAACCGAAGTGCGTAGAAGCTCGATGCCGTTAACCTTGATGGAGCTGGACTCAGTAACGTCCGTCGTTAGGTATTCGGTCTTCTTCACGTTCAGTTTGAGTCTAAACCGCTCCAAGCGATAACACCAAGCTTGCACCTCTCGATCAAGTTCACCTTTATCCTCGCTAGCGAGCATCACGTCGTCGGCATAAAGCAGATATCCATCACGACAACAAAAAGGAGTGGGGAAAGCGCAGAACCCTGGTGCACCCCGACAGAGATGGGGAACTCCATCGAGGTTCCAGCTGCAGCTTGAACTCGACTCTTTGGACAAGAGTAGAGAATTCGCACCTCTTCAGGAACTCCATGTTGACGCAGGGCGTACCATATCACTTCACGCGGTACACGGTCAAAGGCCTTCTCCAAGTCGAGAAAGGCAATATGCATTGGTCTCTGTTTCTCGCGATGCTTCTCTATCAGGAGGCGGGCGGCGTGAATGGCATCAACGGTGCCACAGCCAGCCACGAAACCGCACTGATTGCTGGAAAGCTGGACGATGTCACGAATTCGTCCATCGACAATTCGCTCAAAGATCTTCATGTTGTGCGAAAGCAAGCGAATCGGACGGTAATTGGAGCAGTCTGCAGGAATGCCCTTCTTCTTCCAAATCGGAATCGTCGTACTTTGGCGCCAACTCTCCGGGACTTTCTTCTCCGCCACAACCTGATTAAAGAACTTCGCCAACCACTCAGCAGGGTACCACAGCTTTGCCTTCCACAGATCAGCTGCCACGTCGTCGGGCCCAGTCGCTTTGCCTGGCCTCATCTTCCTCAGAGCCGCTTCTGTCTCCTCAACGGTGATCATTTGCCACGAAGCCGCACTGATTATTATACAGTTATACGTTCTCATGTTTTCTATGATATTTATTTTGATTCCGATAGTGAGTTTTCTATGGAATGAGAGAGTTCAATGTATTTCAATACTGAACACATTTAATTTTTACGATGTCGTTTAAGAACGGCCACCACCAACTAGTATTGCACCTACCAGCCCTTTTATTGCCTCATTCATAGTGACGACAGTGAATCCATGCGACAACGTATTAGATTTATATCAAAGCTTTTCGCGCGTGCGCTTCCAAGGAATGTTCATAGTCAGGAACATGTTGAGCACCGTGGAAAGCTCTCGGTAGTTGTTAGAAGCAGCCGTACGCTAGTAGATTTCTTTTAGTAGAAACAACAGAAGCTGTTGGTTCAAACGCATCATTTCACATAACAGCACAAAACAACACAAAACAGTTCTACAAATTTATTTCAAGGCCCAGAGCAGCTCCTATAAAGGCTATATGCTTTATCAGGATGTTTTGTTTGGGATCAGAAACCTCGGGCAGATTATTTAATGAGCTTCGTTTGTTAGAACAATAAGAATAAGCACAGAACAATATGCGCTCACCTCCATGGCCTCAAAGAAACTTGCTCAATACGACCGAGGAGGAAATCTGATCCTATTCTCTCTGTCCTGTGTATGTGAATTTGTTGCACAATACGCTTCGCAGTAAATCTCATGGAATTGCCGTGTATGCAACCGAAGGAACTAGATGAGTACCCCATGTTTCCAAGTCACTGCGAGTTCGGCGATATACTCGAACAACGCTAAAAAAGATGTATACCATATGCCCTTGCTTCTAACGCTTTGATTCTGAACGCCGTAATTGGAACTGTAAACGATTTCGCAACGATGTCGTGCTCCCTTCAAGGGAGGAGAAGGGAAGGATTCAAAGGGAGATCTCGACCGGGGGGCAGTGATTTATTTTCCCCTGTCCTCACCCGCGCCATACCGCGTCAGTCAAGGCTTGGCTCTTATCGATCAAAGAGTACTTCAGCGAGCCAGCGGTAGGCACAGATGTTCGATTTCGAACAAAGATCGCACATCGAATAATTGATCGAATAATAGCGAGCTAGTACTTTTGATTATGCAAACAAGAAATCGAGAAAACTTTTTCAAATATGGTGTTCAGACTCAAGTGTGGACACATGTTTGAGCATATGTATGTGTAATAGTTGAGCAGCATGCTAAAATGAACTCAGCATTGTGTATGGAACAGCTAAAAATCCTACACTGGCAGAATTCTTCCATCGTATACGTCTAACGTAGATGTTCCTGACCAGAATCCGCCTCCGTAAACCCACACCATGACAGCGAGCTTTCTTGTTGGGAGAATCTGTAAGCAACTACAGTAAAACCAAACGATAGAACAACATGTGGCAAAGAGCTCGCTGATTTCTATCCGGTAACCTCCTTGCCTTGCCAGGAACGAATATGTTCATATACAGACAATCTTCAGATGTTGGTGTGTTGGCGTTCCACATCGTAGCCCCATAGAATTCTCCGAAGTAGGTGTCGAAGCTCTGCAAAGGAAACACAGGCTGGGAAAGACTATATTGAATAAATCAAACACCTTGGACAACTCATTAAATGCAGCTTCCAACTACAAGTGTGTTTATAGTGCGCACGAAGCGCGTCAACTTCATTTGCTACTCACTGTTTTAGGGCCTCTACAGAGTCTCGCGGCAGCACCCGGAGAACTCGTCCACATCGCTCCCGCCGCAGTGAGGACACACGCTGCCACTGTGCTCAGAAAACTGGAGACAAGTTACTTGTGAGTTAAGAGCTCCAAATTAACTAATCTGGGCCCGAAATACTAGGAAATCAGTTGTTATCTTTTCGATGACCTATGTAAGTTACTTAGAGGGCCTAAAATGCTCTTTAAGGCGAAGTTTGCTTGTGCGTAAGTTACGTAGAGGTGCGTAAGTTAATTGAGAGCTAGTTCGCAAGATACGTAAAAGTGCGTAAGTTAATTCTCAGGGTTTAAGCTTGCACGAAACATTCGTAGGACACGAAAGGATGCACGTTAGCAATTGATCACCGTCTCGAAAACTTTAGGTAAGATACTTGCGGCTTAAGGGCTGCGAATTAACTTACGTGTGCCTCTATACGTTGAGAGCAAGTTACTTGTACCCTATTTCCCGCGGTTAAGTAACTTGCGACACGCCATGCTAGCATTCCGCGAGGTTCCTCTAGGGTCCTAGAAGTGCACGTTACAAGCAACTAGCGTGCAAGTAGATGAGGAGGCTCAGAGGGGTATTTTTCTTACTTGTAACCAACCCAGAAGTGAGTTAGTAACTTGCTAGAGACTAGACTTGCACGTAACTCACACATTACGTGTAAAGATGTACGAAAGGGATGACTAAGCGTCATCAGGTCGCGGTAAGGTCGCATGTAAGCAAGGTATAACACAGTTACAATGTGCGCTACTTAAATTAAGTTAGCCAGAAGTGCGTTAGTTTCTCGCTGCGTAGGTTAATTGGGCTGGGCTTGCACGTAACTTGCGCAGGACGTGTAAAGATTCTCGTAAAGGATGACTAAGCGTCATCAACTCATTTGTTCGTCTGCGGCGGCCGGGAGCGGTCGTGCGAGCGCTCGCGAACCGTCTAGAAGCCGCGAAAACCCGCGAAGCGCAGGCTTTCGCCGCTTCGATATGTCGATTGCAATCACTGTTGTCAACGTTTGCGCTCGATCGTGTTCAATCCTGAGGACTGATGTTCAATACTGATGTTGCGAGCTCACTGCGGACAGCTACGAGGGTGGTGGGATGGTGGAGCGGAAGAGGGGGGGGGGGCGATGTGGAGGAAAAGTATGTACACGTCGTTTTCGATGTCACGAGAAGCGATGGAATTGTCGGGGACTTGGAGTTGTTGTTGTGAACGTACCATTCGGATTTGATTGAAGCAGGACTATTGTGTTTTAATGTTTATTTCAATGCGTGTATTCGCGGTGTTTTGATGATCTAACCGTGTCAGTATTTCTGCGTTCCTTTAAACTGCTACGATCATTTCAAATATTTATATGGAGTGTATGGTCCCATCGGAGGGGGGGGGGGGCTCTCCTAAGAGCAGGAGCAGTGGGAAAGTAGATGTGAACTGGGATGCGTGGTTCTCTCTACGAGCCGGGAGGCTGAACTATTGCTATCCCATCTGATGAATTCGCATAGGCTGAAGACGAGACATAGTTGTGACCTTTAGTGGTTTAGATGGCACCTCTATTGTTGAATTTCGGACTCCATGACTTCGTAATCTAGAGTAAAGAAGAAGCTGTAGAGTAGGTTACCCAGAAGTGTGTAAGTTAACTGCGAGACTGGAGTTGCAAAAGGAATAGCAGGATGGTCAAACTCGACATTCGAAATTTCCTCGAAGTAGTCGTGCATCGCTTCACAGCCCTCTTACGATCCATCAGAAGACGTCCGTTGTCGTCGTTAATGCCAAAGAATTTCTCGATGTCTTCAGCTTGGCGACAGCGAGTTTTCGCAAGTCGGTAAAGATAACGCTCACCATCGCGCGTTTCCAGTTTTTCGCTCACATCAGCGTAGTGCTCGGCTTTAGCAGCGGCCACTGCCTTCTTTGCCGCTTTCTTCGCCTCTCGATAATTCCGCCAATTGTGAACTGCTTTATCACCGATGAATACGTGATAGAGCCGTTTCTTTTCTCGGACGGCCACGTAGAGAGAACCACGCATCCCAGCACACATCTAGTGTCCCACTGCTCCTGCTCTTAGGAGACCCGTCCCCTGATAGGACCACCATCCGATATAAACATTGCAAATAATCGTAGAAGATTAAAGAAAGGATTAAATAGTGGCATGGTTACATCATCAAAACACAGCAAATTCGAGCGTTAGAATAAACAGTGAAAAACAGTGTAAACAGTGCTCCTGCTTTAATCGAATCAGAATTATGCGTTGACAACAAGAACTCCTCGGTTCTCCCCAGTCGCCGACAACTCCTTAGCATCGCCTGACATCGAAAACGACTTACACATTTCCCCCCCCCCCTTCCCTCTTCACCCTCCCTCCACCCTCGTATCTGCCCGCAATGAGGATTGAACATCCAGTTTGAGAGTCTTTAGAGACATTGAAACAGTACTCCAACTGTTTAAAAAATAAACAAAATATGTCTGAACAAGGCGTGCCGACCGAAAGGTCAATCCGATAGTGCGCTCAGCGCTCCTGGAGCCCCCAGCTTCAAACCACCTGCTAGCACTACTCAACGGCAAGCGGGCTCCCTTCGACAATCCATCGTGAAGTATATTGCGCCTTACGAGTAGATTGGGAGCATGGGTCTAGTTGCATGTAGATATCACACCTAGTTACATGCCACGTTAGCTTTTGCGTATGTTGCTTGCTAGTTACAAAACGGAGTAAGCTACTTGCGACATTGAAAATCAAGTAAGCTACATTTGAGCTTAGAGTTAGCTACCTGCACGCTTAGTGTAAATTACTTGCATGTTGCATGTAAGAAAGCAAATCTAGGGCCCCTGGAGGCCTTAAATTTGCGATTTGTAAGTTACATGCTACCTTAGTGTGAGTTACCTCCTCCTTTCATGTAAGTTTGCACATCTAGGGCCCTCGGGTGAGACCCGCAGGGGGGGGGGGGTTAGATGGGTGTCGATTATTGTTCATCTATTTGGTAACATTTTTAACGAATCTACATGCTAGGCATACAATATGTTGGTGCGTAAATTCTATCCATAAAAGATCTTAACCAACAAAATAATCAACGTGAGTATCGACAAATGAAGGCGTATGGAATCCTGCACTCAAAACGTTCCGCAAAAGAAAACTTTAGCACGATATTAGGTATCCTTAATTGCACTGCAAATCTTCGCGGTCTCACAGCCACAAGTTAGCCGTGTGAGGTTTAGGGAAAACCATTGCACAGAAATGCAAACAAAGCAGACGGTTCTTTTTAGTATGAGCTACATCTGAGTCGGACAGACCTCCCGGACTCAACAAGGCATCGGAGGGAATGCTGTCATCACAAGGACTACTACATTGTCTTGAGGCTGTTTGTTAACCGAGAAACTTTTAGTGGAGGTAGAACGACAAAAGTGACAGCAAGCGCAAAATGATACAGAACTGTTGAGTTTAAGGAGTGTTCTATTAGATTTCGGGACTTACATTCAAGAGCTCCTAACTTGGTTTAGAAAATGCTTCTTCACAAAACAAAAAAGCGCCTTGCTTACTACATCTCTGACATTATTAGAGGTCGCAACTGCCGGCAATAGTACGCAGTATTGCGTACACTAACTCTCGCGGCGACGCCCCACTCGCCTTGGCATGGCGGGTCCGTGGCGCCCTCAAGACTCTGCTGCTGGCCTTACACTCCAAGCTTACGAATGCCAGGAGTCTCAGGTGTAAGATTTAAAGGATCAAAGGAAAGTTCTATCGGCCTCGCCGATCTTATTTAAAAACCATGAATTAATTAAAAGAGTATTGTCCTAGTAAATAAAAACTCTTTTTTTTGCCATATCTTTCTTTATACATCTAGGATATCTTGGGGCTCAATCTTCTTCAGAGAGCGGTGGAGTCGAAATCGAGATGTACCACTGTCACGTTAAACTACATACTTTGAATTCAAAATGGACACCATCCAGTTGGAAACCGGTGTCCTTCCAGATTTAACTGGACACTCTAAGAAAGTTAAAGCAAGTCTTCGATTTCAAACAAATACTTGACTTTCTTTAAAAATCTACAGTTCTTACGTCCCAAATAATGAGCGCAATGAGATGTTATGGAGTTTTTAATCTTTTAATGAAAAATAATTGCTCCTGTTTACATCTAAGTGCGAAAAAGCTGCAATTTTTAATGTAAAACGAAAAGTGACTGCTCCGTGGACTCGATTGCAGTTCTTATTCGTTTGAGAGTGTAAATGCTGCTTATCTGAAGATGCAAAGTGAAGATGATTGTTTTCCGCAATTTTTTCTGTATAATGGTTAACTAGTGCCAACCTCAGAGTCTTCGCCACAAAGAAAATGAAAGCTGCACCAAGATGGATGCAGTGCTCGATCTTCTCTTAAAGCACACTGCAAAATTGCTTCTTTCTGCACTTCAAAATAAGCTCAAAACCATTTTTGTAGTTAGATGGACAAAACAATTTGTGAGAATTCAAACGCTGTCATTTACATTTTCGGCGAAAAGGATTATAGATTATCAATAGAGTCCTGATTACCCATTCAGATCAAACATTTATCTTTACAATTCTGAAGAAAACCTAATTCAAATTGGAAGACGAACGTTTTTATTTGCAAGGTGCTTAGATTGAATTCAAACGTGTTCAGTTTCCTTCAAAACTCCAGTTTAACGCGAGCATGCTATGCAAAACGCTTCCACTGACCTATCATATAGAACAAAAGTGCGCAGCTAACTGCATTTTTAGCGCAATTTACCGATTACACGGAAATTTAACGGAAAATTTAAGTTATAATTTTTTGAAGAAAAAAACTAACGCTTTTAGCCTTTGAATCGCATAAGGCTTAGCTATGGAGCGTTGGATGCGGGCGAATCCCACAACCGACGCTTCCTAGCTTACCTGGATAGGCTCCTATCAACGGTCGCCATACCTGACAAGTCTGGCCTGATCTTAACACGACATCTTCGTCTAAAATTGTGCTCTACAAAATGTCGATTGTTACATAGTTACTAATGGCGACTTAAGCGCTTTCCCTGCAACATTTTTTGAAGCACTCTTTGAATCCATTACGGAGTTGCAACCGAAAGATGGACTTGACACGAAATAATTTTTCCCATCTGAAGGAAGCAACATCAAGAGGCGAAATTTTAACCTATAACATTTTAAGTCTTGATTACAAGACAATGAAAAAACAGAAAATACGCCGACTAAGTCGGGTATCTCTATCAGCAGATCGGATCGAGCTGTAGTCGACCTTGCCCCGACGTTAATAGAACTCTTTTAGTTTTCCAAAATTATTAGGTTTTCCGTAAATTTCTCAGCGTTTGAGTGCTTTACTTTGAGCTATATAACTTTCTAAAATCTTATGGGATTTAGTCGAAATAAGCACCGTTCGAATCGGCACACTTTTGCCAACGGGCCACCAGTCGAGCTATTCCATCAGCGAAAAATGGGTGGTCGAGAATCGACAAGATCCACGAAAGCTGTTTTGGCCTGGTTCTGATTGGTGAAGGTTTTACCAACGAGAAAGTTCTGAAAGTGTGAAAAGGTGGCAGTCGGTTGATGAGAGGTCTGGAGAATATGGCGGGTGAGGCAGAAATTCAACCCTTAATTTGTTCAATTTTCGAAACGTGTGGGCGAACTGTTTGAGATGGTTCCGCTTCCACCAATTCCTTCAACTCGTCGTCCAGGATTGCTGTTTAGGTCGACCGCTACGGGGTCACTTCGAGGCTGGAATCTTCGGTGCACAGTTCTTTCTCCAACACTATTAGGGGGGGGGGGAAGGGGCAAAAGTGATGAGACCCCCATGCCGTGTCCAGATATGTCGTGACTGGAGTCCGGTTTCGTGCTTCTCGTCTTTGTATGTTTGAGTTTAGCAGCTTAAGCTCTATCGGATAGCGTAAAAAATTGTCAAAAATTTCAAAACTTTCAATGGAATTTCCCCATCTTTCAGTTTTACGTTCAAAATCGTGCTCCATTGCGAAGGGCGGTCGCGGACGACTTGTCCGCCACAAACAGCCGGAAGCTGTTGCATGCTTATAACTCCTTGAGTTTTAGGTTTTTTGAGAAACCGTTGGTACCGTTCCGTTCGTTTCTTCGAGATCTACACAAACATTTACACAACTTCGCCAGGCCGCCGTGTTTTCGCAGTGGTTGGTCAAAAATGACTGGAGCAGACTTTTTGCGATTGAATAAGCTTATTTTCTGGGATTTGCATGTTCTCGGAGTATCTCAAGCATGGTGTTAAGTGTTTTTCATGCCAGGAGTCCTCTGAGAGTGCGCCGTGCACAATGCATATAGTATCGAACCTATCAATCAAGGGGACAGCATGTAGAGTGAGCGTATAGGGAGTTTTATGAGAAATTCTCAGCCGTCCTAACCAGGAATTGCTCTAAGGCTGTCCAACTAGCCTTTAGAGTGCGCAGGGAACAATGTATATATGATCGAAGCTTTTAGTCAAGGGGAGAGAGACAGCTTGTAGAATGAGCGTTGGGAAATTTTATCAGAAATTTGCAGCCGCCCTAGTCAGGAATTGCTCCAATCTGTTCCGGCGAGACTTTGGAATGCTCCGTGAACAATGTATATAGGGTCGACCCTACCCATCGAGTGAGCGGGACCGTCCGCAAATTGCACCCGGGCATATTCTGAGCGCAATAACTCTGTAAAATGTGAACCTTTCCGGCTCCAACTTGTGTGTTTTGTAGGGAGCACAAACTTTTGGTAGTGCGCTAAAACACGGTAGTGCAGCTTATGACTGAACAAAGTTACAGTGGTACGAACATGCAGGTTGTCCTTGGAACACGATTTTTCCCGAATTCAGTCGACCCTTGCGGGAAGACTGGGAGAGCAAACAGCCTACAAGTGCGTAGCATAGCACTGAAGGTAATTTGCAATGGCGTGCTCATAACTCCGCTGCTGCCTAAACTGCTTTAGCCCCATCTGCCTTTTTTAAGCGGTGAGAGACAGCGGTGAAGTTTCCAGCGCTCTTACTCGTCCATATCTGAGTTTCCGACACTCACAATGGTACCACTTTTCTCCCTCGAAAAGCTCTATCGAACGGTATCAATCTCGACCAATTCTGGGAACATCGATTTTTTTGACAGTTTCGCATCGAGGACGAGGCCGCTCGAGGCCGCGACATAAGGACGATGACGTCATCGAGAATCGATAACTTCGAAATGAGCTAAGCTTAACAACATTCGATAGAGCTTTTCATGCTGAATCGAATGGTATTATTGAGTGTAGGAAAAACTGTAATCTGGGCAAGTAAGAGCGCAGGAAACTTCAACCGCTAAGCCCACCGCCCTAAAAGGGGACTAAGGCAGTTTAATCAGCTATGGAGTTGCAAGCACGTCATCTTAAAGCAGCTTAAGTGTTCTGCTAGCATGCGCATTTGTAGGTCGTTAGCTCTCCGCGCTTCCGCAGGGGTCGTCTGAAATTGAAAAAAATCGTGTCACACAAGCTTTACCTGCATTTTCGCAGCACTCTAACCTTGTCCAATCATAAGCTACATTATTGTGTTTCAGCCCACTACTAGAACATTTCGCTGCCTACAAAACGCACAAGCTGCAACCGGAAAGGTACACACTTTACAGAGTTATCGCGCTCAGAACACGCCCGCGCGCAGTTTGCGAACAGTCCAGCGTACTCGATTGATAGGTTCGACCCTATATACATTGTTCACGGCGCACTCCATAGTCTCGCCGGAACAGATTGGAGCAATTCCTGACTAGGGAGGGTTTCTGGTAAAATTCACCAACGCTCATTCTACAACTTGTCCCCCCCCCCTCCATTGATAAGTTCGATCCTATCCTGTGCACGGCGCACTCACTGAGGACTCCTGGTATGACAGAACACTTAACGCCATGCTTGAGATACTCCGAAAACATGCAAATTCCGGGAAATAAGCTTATTCAATCGCAAAAACTCTGCTGCAGTCATTTTTGACCAACCACTGCGAAAACACGATGGCCTGGCGAAGTTGTGTAAATGTTTGTGTAGATCTCGAAGAAGCGAACGGAACGGTACCAACCGTTTCTCGAAAAACCTCAAACTAGAGGAATTATGAGCATGCAACGGTTTCCGGCTGTTTGCGGATGACAACTCGACTGCGACTTCCCCTCGCAATGGAACACGGTTTTGAACGTAAAACTAAAATTTAGGAAAATTCGGTTGAACTTTGAAATCTTTAACAATTTTTTTTACGCTATCCGATAGAGCTTGAGCTGCTAAACTCAAAAATGTGCTTGTTTTCTCAATTAGTCTACTCTGAAGGAAGTTATTTCGAAAGGTTGAAAAAGCCGTTAAATGCGGCTTTTTCGGTATTTTTGAAAAAGCTATGGCCATAATTCCATATATTATTTATATTTATTATTATATTAACACTCTACTAATATAAAAGTATACAGTTAGGCTGTCCGTGTGTGTTTGTGTGTTACGTGTGTTGCAAACCTGTGTAAGCTTGTGAAACGTGATAAACATGTGAAGGTATCCCGCATGTACATGTAAAACCTGCCAAGGTCACCTCACGTGCAATCTATGAAAATGGACGATAATTGGTCA
The DNA here is from genome assembly GCA_947396885.1 of Heligmosomoides polygyrus polygyrus. Taxonomy (NCBI): domain Eukaryota; kingdom Metazoa; phylum Nematoda; class Chromadorea; order Rhabditida; family Heligmosomidae; genus Heligmosomoides; species Heligmosomoides polygyrus. The sequence continues at coordinate 53,987,559 of OX377206.1, forward strand.
AATAAGTGGTCAGATTCAAATAAAAGGCTGAAGTGACTCGATAGGGCAACCCATGTCGATCAATATCATCGAATTTCCGCCCACGTAATCGGTTTTCGCCCAGATTTGTTCGATTGGAATGGAAGTCACGCGATTATAACGGCTGATGGATCGATTTCATAGCATGCGGGACGAGCGATCAATATCGATCGATGATATCGAATTTTCCACCGGATTTACCGTTTTCTGCTCAAATTTGATCCAATTGGGTGGGAATCGGCCGTTTCTTCGAAAGAGTAACTATCGCTCGCTACCGGCCGGACGACAGTTCTACGTATTTTTGACTTGAAGCGCTCTGGCATCTTCCTATCGCAGAGCACGTCAGTCAACGAACGCCACTTGGACCAAGCTGCACTCACGCGTGAGTTCACTTCAATCATCAGATTGTCATCGGATGCTACTGCTGATCCCAGGTACTTAAAAACCGAAGTGCGTAGGAGCTCGATGCCGTTAACTTTGATGGAGCTAGACTCATTAACGTCCGTCGTTAGATACTCGGTCTTCTTCACGTTCAATCTGAGTCCAAAACACTCTAAGCGATCACACCAAGCTTGCACCTCTCGCTCGAGTTCACCTTTATTTTAGCTAAAGAGCATTACGTCATCAGCATAAAGCAACGTCCTGGGGACTTGCTTATGAAGATCTCGTGTAATGGCGTCTATCACGACAACAAAAAGGAGTGGGGAAGGCGCAGAACACTGGTGCACCCCGACAAAGATGATGAACTCCATCGAGGTTCCGGCTGCAGCTTGTCTCTACTCTTTGGGGAAGAGTAGAGGATTCGCACCCACTCTATGAGGTCTTCAGGAACTCCATGTCGCCGCAGGGCGTACCATATCACCTCACGCGGTACGCGGTCAAAGGCCTTCTCCAAGTCGAGCAAGGCGATATGCACTGGCTTCTGTTTTTCATTTCAGCCGTGATGCTGGTTGCGGAGGTATCGCCGGTGAAGCGCCCGCAGGCCGACGTGCGGCACAGGGGGCGACGTCGTTCATCTAACTGGTTAATGCCGCCCCCTTCCGCTCCATCCCCGTCCTGCAAGTGTTGTGGTGAGTAAAAAGTGAATTGAAAAATTTCATGGTGGATTCGGTTACGGGTCGCGTAACGCCGATGGTGAGCGTATCCTTGAATATGCGGAATCGCATAACCTCACCATAGTAAACACCGTATTTCGTAAACGCGACTCCCATCTCATCTCATACTATAGTGGGAGCTGCAAGTCTCAGATAGATTTCGTCCTTGTGAAGGATCGTGACCGAAGTCTTGTCACAGATGCGAAGGTAGTGCCGTATGAGACGGTCGCCCCACAGCACCGACCGCTGATCTACACCCTAAAGATCGCCCCTCCAAGGCAGAAGCAGCTCGAGCGATGCGGTGCACCGAGAATCAAGTGGTGGCGAATGAGATAGAAGGAAGCAGCTGTGATTTCTCGCGTGCGGTTACCGACAGTCACAACTGTCGACAAAACTTGGAAGAAGGCTGCCGACGCGATACGCGAAGCTGCAAGGTTGGAGCTCGGCATCACGGTGCCTGGACGACGCAAGGTCGAAAAGCAGGCGTGGCTGTGGACAGATGATGTGAAAGCAAAAGTTCGAGAGAAGAAGTCGCTCTACGTGTTTCTCAGCGAGAAGACAGTCGATAACTGCTCCAATTACCGTCCGATTCGCTTGCTCTCGCACAGCGTGAAGATCTTTGAGCGAATTGTCGATGGTCGAATTCGTGACGTCGTCCAGCTTTCCAGCAATCAGTGCAGTTTCGTAGCTGGCTGTGGCACCATTGATGCCATACATGCCGCCCGCCTCCTGTTAGAGAAGCATCGCGAGAAACAGAAGCCAGTGCATATCGCCTTCCTCGACTTGGAGAAGGCCTTTGACCGCGTACCGCGTGAAGTGATATGGTACGCCCTGCGGCGACATGGAGTTCCTGAAGAGCTCATAAAGTGGGTGCGAATCCTCTACTCTTCCCCAAAGAGTAGAGACAAGCTGTAGCCGGAACCTCGATGGAGTTCCCCATCTCTGTCGGAGTGCACGAGGGTTCTGCGCTTTCCCCACTCCTTTTTGTTGTCGTGATAGACGCCATTACACGAGATCTTCAGAAGCCAGTCCCCTGGACACTGCTTTATGCTGATGACGTAATGCTCGCTAGCTAAAATAAAGGTGAACTCGAGCGAGAGGTGCAAGCTTGGTGTGATCGCTTAGAGTGTTTTGGACTCAGATTGAACGTGAAGAAGACCGAGTATCTAACGACGGACGTTAATGAGTCTAGCTCCATCAAAGTTAACGGCATCGAGCTCCTACGCACTTCGGTTTTTAAGTACATGGGATCAGCAGTAGCATCCGATGACAATCTGATCATTGAAGTGAACTCACGCGTGAGTGCAGCTTGGTCTAAGTGGCGCTCGTTGACTGACGTGCTCTGCGATAGGAAGATGCCAGAGCGCTTCAAGTCAAAAATACATAGAACTGTCGTCCGGCCGGTAGCGATGTATGGTGCTGAGTGTTGGCCTGCGACCAAGGAGGTTGATACGCGCCTCAGCGTCATGGAGACGAAGATGCTGCGCTGGACGGCCGGAGTCACGCGCCTGGACCGCATCCGAAACGATGTCATTCGGCAAAAGTTCGGTGTCGCGCCGATAGCGGGCAAGATGCGCGAAGCTCGCTTACGATGGTACGGCCACGTTCTACGTGGAAAGGAAGATAGCGTCCGCAAGATAGACCTTAAGTTCGAGGTGGTAGGAAGGCGGCCTATAGGGCGTCCGAAGCTGCGCTGGTCTGACACGTTACATATGGACTTGAAGGTTGCTGATTCCCACCCTGATCTAGCGCTGGATCGGGAGAGGTGGCGTCATGACACCAGAATAGCGGACCCCGCTACGAAGCGGGACAGACGCTGAAGAAGAAGTTGTAATTCCGCTACTGTTTCAGCCCAAACCTTTTGCAGGATAGATTCTAACCACGACATGGCAATTCCAGGCGTTTGTTTTGTTTTAGGCCTATGTTATACTTCGCGACGTCGGTGACAGCCCGTCGACGTGCTGTGCGCGGCGACGATCTGTCGCTGGCCGTCGGGCCGAATCATTGCGCATTATCAATGTCACCTGTCGTGACTTGCGTACGACAAGCCACTGCCGTCGTGCGCTACCGTATGCCGCCGCCGTGGTCAACGCCTTGACCAAGAGGATCGACACACCAGCCGGCACATCCACCCGCCTCGGAAGGTTCTGGAACCAGCCAGGGACGCAGAGGACGGGTGCCCCGGCCTTCCGGCAAGTAGTCTTCGTGTGTGCAGTCGCCAGGAGCAGTCGAGTGGACGACCGAGTCCACCTGCCATCCCCAGGCCTGGGGACGGCCACGTCCTTCGTCGCCGCCCTTTGGCAATTGGCTCGCCTTAGCCGAACGTCGTCGCCCTGCGGATACCCAGACGCCGTCGCCTTCTCGGTTCTTCTCGTGGTTCATCGTCATCGTCGTCGACGCTGTCGTCTTCGTCACTATCCTGGACCAGGCAGGTAACGCGGACCCCCTGGCCCGCTCCTCCACCTCCGACTTGGCACACGCCACGGAGGCGGAGCGGGCCAAGGTCCGCGGGCTTTGGTTATGGCACCCTTTGGTAGGATAGGGGGGCGACCTGCCCTTAACTCGTAGGTGTTCCTATTGTGTTGTTGTGCCTTAAATCGTACATGTTCATAATCATAAAAAATATAATCAACACCGTGTTGGTCGGTGGGATAAAAGGTGCAAGACTCAAACCTTGTCCAATCAATATCTGGTCTAGTGGACCAACGCAGTTTGGGAGCCGCACCCGGCCGGTCGGGGGACGCTTCGGCCGGCGGGGTCTGAACTCGATCAATGCAGCCTTAGCGTGGCAGCATGGCGTACGACCTCGATGGCTCCAAGTTCCTTAAAGCGTTGCGGCCACATAGGATCCGCAAGGGCCTCCTTCAAGGTGGGAACCGCGTGGCTCATAGGCGAGCAAAAGAGGCGAGCGGCAGATCCGATATACTTATAGCCGCGACGTGGGGAGTTCTCGTCCGCCTCCACCGATGCGTCGGCGGAGGAGGCTCCCCGCGTCACGACATGGTGCATCGGACCGAGGTTCACCGTGGGGAAACCCACGTTGGGCCTTGGCGATCGAACCTCACCGCAGCTCGCCGACTTGCAAGCCATTACCCCACGCTTAGTGCAAGTGACAGACAGGCTGGCTGCTTCAGATGCCGCTGATGGCATATGACGTACGCTATAACTGGGGTAATGCCTTCCTCCTTTCTAGTAGCCGTATCTCTTACCTGTGAAGCCTCGAGTGGCACGAGCCGACACAGGGACAGCCATTATTAAATGTCGAGACACAAATGCTACGGCGGCCGCATAGAAGGAGCAGAGGACCGGACTGACCGGTCAGGAAACCCCTCAAGGATCAAGTCGCTGTGTCAAAGAAGCATGCAAACGGAAGCCGACAGGACACCCCAGGGAAACAAATGTATAGTAGCTTCTGGCTAAGGCTGGTTACGGACGGGCTACGCATTTGCTGGCAAGTTACCCCTTTGGCAGCTCTAGCTGTTGTCGCTCTTCCGCCCGCAACTTCTATTGATCCTTGGCCTTAGCTATTGGCGCTGTGCCATAGAGCACATGCTGTTGAACAATCTTCTGTCACGTTGCATACTCATATCTTGTAGGCCCCTACGCTCTATATTTGCCATCCGTTGCCCTTCAGTCTTTCAATCTATGCCATACTGCTTATTGTACGTTGCTGTATAATCGGCTCTACGCAAACGTGTGCGTCAAGGAAGACTACTGGCAGCGCGCGCCAGAGACTTCCTTCAAACATATCCACACTTAGCCCATCTTGCTTTTAGACTCGGGTAGAGGCAGCACCACCTACTACCACTAGTATTCCTAGCTATTCCTGCAAACAATGCCATCAATTACGACCTGCACAAGGCCAACCTCACCAAGGCATTTACGGCTTTGGAAGTAACCAAAGGTAAAATTCCGGCAGCTCTTCTTACAGCAATAGACCCAAGCCAGCATAACCAGCCGCAGCTGCTTGATGCGCGCCTTAAGGCCATTCAGTCAGCTATGGCAGACCTTCAGTCAGCCATACGCACAGTCAAAGAGCGGCGCCAAATATTTCTTACTACGGTTGGGTCGTCTGCTGATCCAGAGGCAGACAACGCGGCGTACGAAACCTATATGCATGAGACACGCGTAGACGACGCGGTGGTAGAAGCAGAGTCAATTCTCATGACTTTGCAGTCAAGCCTCGAGGAAGTGCAATTGCTGATCGAGAGGCATCGCTTATCGCAACCCTCCGAAGTGACGCAAGCCACTAATACCGACACAGAGGCTTCAGTATCACACGCTACCATTACGTCGCATACGAGTCAGCATCATCCTCAAACGGCCCCACAATCGCCGCTGCCTGCACAGCAGCAACAATCAGACACCACCATTCCGTTATCGCATTGCGCTAATAACACCCTAGCGCCTGTCAACAATCCATTTACGCAAGTGCAGTTTACTCCGCCCATCCAGCTCAGTAAACTTAAGCTGGAACCTTTCAGCGGTGACATAACACACTTCAATCGCTTCTGGTGCTTGTTCGAAATCGCGGTCCACAATGACCCCAACATCGCGCCAGTTCACAAATTCCTATACTTGCAGAGTCTCTTAACGGGCGAAGCCCAGATGGTGTTGCAGGACTTGGGTCCAGAGGAACATAACTATTACGAGTTAGTGAGAGTGCTTAAAAAACGGTACGATCGTCCTCATAAGACACGTGCCACACTACATAAGCAACTCCAACAAATTCCTCTCTCACGTAATACGGGATCCGATCTCCGCAACACTTGGTTTCGCATTTCAAGCATACTACACAGTCTTTGCAAATACGAAGACTTTCGAACTGTGCTTCCGCTCCTTGACTTAGTCAAGAGCAAATTTCCATCAGATATTCGTCAAAAGCTGCACGATCTCGAATATCAAAGTATGACAGACTTTGATTTGGATCAGGTCATGCAGAAACTTGACTATATCATTGCCTCAAAAGAAAAATACGAGGACTCAACAACCTTAGAAAATAGTCTCTCGGTATATACATCTTACGGTAAACAAACCAATACACGATCCCCCTCACCTGCTAATAGTACATCTGTCCAGTGTTGCTTCTGTAATTCATCTAATCACAGCTCTTCACGTTGTACTTCAGACGCACCGGTACCACTTCGACGTAACATCGCGCGTCTGCTAGATCTTTGCTGGAGGTGTTTGCGAACTGGTCACGCCTCCCATACATGCATATATTCTGCATGCCGCCTTTGCGGAGGAGACCATCATCGACTCCTCTGCAGAAGGGCAAACAGCAGGGACAGATCCAGCAGTGCTTCAGCAAGAGATCAACGCAGCCGAAGTCGAGAACGCCGTAGTCGCTACGACTACAGATATCGATCTCCGAGACGGTACTCTTCGAGAAGCCCATCCCACGACTACCGTCGACAACGTCAACGATCGAACTATTCCGGATCACGTTCACCATCAAGGGACCGGTACACACCGGACAGGTTTGACGTTTACCAACGCAACAGTTACCCCCGCCCGCAGTCTCCATCGCGCGTTTCATTCAAATCTCCCGTAAGGGAGCGCTCAAATTCTCCAAACCGTCGCGCTGGGTCTCCCTTTCCGTCTCAGCTTCATGCCCTCGGGCCTGACGCTGAAGCGGAACAAGTCCAATACTGTTGCATCAACAATAATACACATTCAACTACCAAGCAAAACAATTTTGCCTCTTTGATGTTTGTTAAAGCCAAAACCTCTAACTTCGTTTGCGCCTGTTACGAGGACGCAATCCTACTCCTCGATTCAGGAGCTCAAAATAGCTTCATTTCAACAAGTTCAGTTCATAGGTTAGGCCTTAACATCACAAACTGTAGACTTCGTAGCTATACCATCTTCGGTGGATCAACCACCACAGAAGTTTCAGGCATTTCAGACATTGAGCTTATCGATTCACTCGGTAAGAAGCTCAAACTCGAGCTCATCACCAAGGAAGTCGTTACCTTAGCGCAACGACCACCACGTCTTCATCAAGAAGATGTCGACTTCATACGCCATCACGGCTTCGAGTTACCGCTGTGCCGCGAAGACATCATCGTGCCCGATATTCTTATCGGAATCGATCACTACTGGGACATCATCTGCCCAGAAGCTCCAATTTGCCTGCCGGCGGGCATGGTTTTATGCCATACTCGCTTCGGAACAGTCATCTCAGGCAATTCGGTTTTTCGGATGGGCCCGCGGAGCATGCAACCTCCGCTGACATATACACAACATCAAAGCTCGACGAAGCCATCCAACGGTTGTGGTCATTAGACGCTTTAGGCATAGCAGATGATCACGACCCCGTTGCCGACACCAAGCTGGAAAAGCGCATTTTAGACAATTTTAACAACACTTCTCAACTCATAGACGGTTATCTCTATGTTCAGTTTCCTTGGAAGGAGGATCATCCTCCTTTAAACGACAACAAAAACTTAGCCTACTGTAGACTCCTTAGCCAATTTCAGCGTCTAGGCCAATCCAAAGCTTGGCAGCAATACGTTAAAGTTATCGACGATCATATTTCAGCTGGCTTCGTAGAGGACGTCGATGAGTTCACATATGACGGTCCACACGTTTACTACATTCCACATCAGGCCGTCCACAAGGAAAGCTCAGCCACCACCAAACTCCGCGTGGTATTCGACGCCTCCTCCAAAACCAAACACGCAGTCAGTCTGAATGATTGTATACATCAGGGACCAACCTTGCTGCCAGAGCTCGTAGGAATTCTGTTACGCGCACGGCTCCACCGTTTTCTGCTTATAGCAGACGTGGAGAAAGCCTTTCACCAAATCAGGCTTCAAATCTCTCAGCGCGATGCCACACGCTTCCTTTGGCTTAAAAATGCAAATCAGCCACCCTCTCCATCTAATTTGCGCATACTCCGCTTTTCCCGCATCCCATTCGGGATCAACGCTTCACCTTTTCTGCTTGCCGCATCCATCCAATACTACCTCCGTATAGAAGTATCCCCCCTCGGGGACGAGATCCTACGTAATACGTACGTGGATAACGTCGTCTTGGGTGCTTCTTCGCATACGGAAGCTATTCAAAAATACACCGCTTCCAAAACCATCTTTTCCGATATGCACATGAACCTTAGAGAGTTCTTGTGCAACTCCGTAACAATCAATTCTGCCATAAACAGCGTAGATCGCGCCATTAATCCATCCAACGCTACCCTTCTAGGACTCAAATGGCAATCGGCAAAGGACACCTTGCTCATCTCCATCAAAACTACCACAATCGCGGTTAATAGCAAGCGCACTGCATTACGCGCATTAGCATCAACTTATGATCCATTAGGCCTCCTAGTGCCGTTCTTAGCTCCACTTAAAGTCTTCATTCAAGACTTGTGGACGAAAGATTTCGGCTGGGATACGCCCTTGGATCAAGCGCAACTTCAGCAGTGGTCCAATCTTCTTGCTAATCTTCGCATTCCAATCCCTCATTTGCCGCGCACTATCATCCCAATCAATGCAGCTACAAGCACTTTCGAGCTTTGCGTCTTTGGAGACGCTTCACAACGGCTATATACATCCTGTGCATATTTACTTTGTCGCAATCAAAATTCTGCGTCTTCCAGGCTGCTTATGGCTAAATCTCATCTCAATAGCCCAAAACCGCTCACAGTTCCGCGCTCGGAACTACTAGCTGCATTAATTAGCGTTCGCTTAGCGCAATATCTCGTTGGGCAACTTAATTTACCCATTTCAACCATCCACATCTTCTCTGACTCGCTTATAGCGTTACACTGGATACATACCACCAAAACACTTAAAGTGTTCATTAAAAACCGTGTAACCGCTATTCGCAACGCCATCGCAGCGTTTGAGGCTCAAAACATCAAGTTCCAGTTCCACTATATTGCTGGTGGGTTTTACGAGCGCCTAGTTGCTTTGTTCAAGTCCGCGTACAAAAAGTCCATCGGCCGCAATGTCCTGCCGCTTAACCAGCTTCAAACCGTGGTTGTCGAAGTCGAAGCCACGTTAAATTCACGTCCAATTACTCCTTTCAGGGAAAAGGACACTTTCGTTCATGTGCTTAGACCAGTAGACTTCCTAATTCCACAAGTGGACCTCCAACTTCCACCCTTACCACCTCAATAAGACGACCTTTACGACAGCTCGCATAATCTTGCGAGTTAGTACAAATCGACTTTGTCTATTTTAGATCATTTCTGGAAGTTGTGGCAATCCGACTATCTTTCCACGCTCAGAGAACGCCATCGAGCATCGTCCAAACGTTCGAAGTCCACTTCGATCGCTCCAGAAATCGGTGATGTCGTCCTTGTCGTAGACGAAAATGCTCCTCGTGGATCATGGACCTACGGTTTGATTGTTCAGCTTAACCCAGGTCAAGACGAATCGGTCAGGACTGCCGAAGTCCGCACTCCTAATGGGAGATGCTTGAAGAGGTCGCTCTCGCATCTTTATCCCTTGGAGATTCACGCGAACTCGGCCATAACACCACCACGGGACTCTACTTCACTCCCATCAGCAACTCGCGTTCAACCCCAGAGACGCGCTAAGTCTCAACACGCCTTCATCAACCCCCACGCTAGGGCACTTAGCCCGCCTTAGGCGTTAAGTCCATGTCTTCCTCCATTTTTCCTTCATTTCCTGTTCAAAATCACGCCTTTCGCGGCGTTCGAGCCCGCTTGGACTCCTGCCAGCTCGCGCACGCGACGCGGTCAGCGCCGGACGTTAACATCGGCTGATGCTCATGTCCAGCACACTGGCATGATGCCAGCATCGCTGACGTAGTAGCCGGTTCGCGCGGGACTCACAGCCACTATGCACGCGCCGCTTTGGAAGCAACTTAGCGCTTCGAGCTGGTCCCACCGCGAAACCGCGCACCAACGCCAATTTCGAAACTCCAGACTCGCTCGCTGCCGCGGCCGGGCTCACACCGGCCTATTCACCATCGTCACTGTTACTATTTCCATCGTACATCGTTTATTCCGCTCGGCTCTCCTTAGAACGTCCAGGACTGCTCCCACAGGTAAGTTCCTTTGTCTTCCTTAGAAATTTTTGACGTGTAGACGCACTAGGACTGTGCATTTGTTCGTTTTCTGTTAGCTCGCGTGCCCGCAGCGGCTTCATTCTTGTTCCTAGGCTGTATTTTTACTCTTTTACATATGGTTTCTTTTGTTCATGTGTTCTTAACACCTGTTCTTCACCTCTTCATTCATTTATGCTACCCCTCTCGCACGCTTGCTTTCTCGCCCGCTTTCGTGAGCCATTTTAGTTCTTCCTTATTGTTTCTTTCCTCTTCTTATCAACTGTTCCGATGGCTCACGACCAAAAATAAGTCTACACGTCCATATATTTCTTCTTATCCCCTTTATTTATTTATTTCATTGTTTATTTGCTCATATCCTTAAAAAATTCCAACTCCCAAATCACCTTCGCATCCAAATTACAATCTTACGATTGTATTGTCGCGCCATGCACTCGCAAAGCGCCTCAACATTACAATCGTACCCTTCTTTTGGCTCCAAAATACAAACATACCCACATATTCACTTCAAAACATTCTCAAAAGCCTTTCAAACTTCATACTTTACCTTTGTTTCCAATATTTCTTACAGCTTGTTTCGTTATCGCGCCATGCACTTAATGTACGACGCGATTCCGACTCAAACAGCCTTCTCATCAAAATAAAGGTCGTTTTATATCATCATTTCATATAAATACTTTACTTAAAACAATATTTCTTCTTATATAAACTCGTTTCGTTGAGGGAAACTCTTTTCAAATGCACATAAGTCACCTACAACGTCGCGAGTGGCCGTGTTATTGTTCCCTCATTACATTTTATTCGCTCTATTCATTTTTGCTACGCCCTTGCGTTTACGTTGATCGCATTTCGTTACCGCGCACTCGCCTATCCTTTGTCATTCCTCTCTATATCCCCATCCACGCTCTGCTCGCTTTAGGCAAACACCATTCACATACTAACATGCCTTCATCCACTAGCCGCAGTCGCCATCGACACTGCTGCTGCTCGCATAATCATCGCAGCACCAGTTATCGTCGTCGAGACGACTCAAGGTTAGCGACCCATCGCTCCTTACTAACTCGGGTTCAATCTAACACCCCCTTCAGGGAACGCTACTGTCGCAGCCGTAGTCGCAGCCCCTATCGACGCCATCGAAGCGTCGACAGCAACGATCGACACAGTCGCTCACGCGACACCTCACGCCATCACTCACGCCGCCGTGACAGTCGCGATCGGTCGCATGGTCGTGACCACCACGTGCGTGAGACCTCCCATCCTAGGGGCCCTTCCCCTCATCGTTCCTCTTCGGGTCATTACTCCCACTCGCGACGCCGTAGAGACAGCCGTGAGACTAGGGCGTCTCCACAGAGAAGCCCGCGCCGTCACACTTCCTCGCCGCCGCAAGGCAGCGAGCGAAGGCAAACGGATACGCGTCGGCGTCGTGAGCCCCCATCCTCTCAGGGACACTCTCAGCAGGCTTCCGAGCCGACGCCGCAGCGTCCCATCACGCCCGCTCAGCCTGCTCCTATCGCTTCATCCCCCCACACTCCTCTTGCTCTCTCTCCTGCTTCTCCAGCCGTGCCTCCTTCTCTTCTAGCTCCTCCTTTAGCCTCTCCTTCTTCTTCTTCCCTCTCTGGCCCTTCTCCTCAGCCTCAATCTCTTAGCACCTTCTCTCTTAAGCCTTCTAACACTCCTTGGAGGGTATCTCAATCTTCCTCTAGTTCTCTCCCTCCTAAAACTTCTCCACCTCAGTCTCGGCCTTCTACTCCACATAGGCCTCCTCTTCCTCCTCCACAGCCTAGGCCTCCTTCTCCTCGGCCCATAGCTGCTCCTCTTCAATTGGCCCCACGGGCACAACCTCAGCCTATTCCCCAACCCCAGCTTGCTGTCCAGCCTCGCCCTTCTCTTCGCTTAGGCCAGGCTCCTCCTCCATCTCTTTCACCACGGCCTAAGCTTCTTCTTCCTTCTCGCCCCAATCATTCTCACCCTCTCCCCATTCATGCACAGCCTGTCGTTATCCAGCCAGTGCCCGCAAACGTCAACTGCTTTTTCTGTGGCGACAACCACTACTCCTCCTCATGCCAGGTCGTTCCACAAATCTCCGCACGCATCAACATGCACGCGCAAGCAGGCCGCTGTTTCCGTTGCGGAGGCATTCATGCCGATGAGGACTGTCAAGTCCGAACACGTTGCAGAGCATGCCTCGGACGCGACCACCACACCTCTTTTTGCGCGCTTAACGCAAACGCGGTCCGGGACGTTCCCCCGAAAGGTGGGAGCAGCACATGAGGTGAGCACGCCAGGCGGCTGAGCTCGCACGCCGCATCGAATAAGAAGAAGCTGCTCGCCACATCGACCGTCGTCACAATAACGCAAGGGAGTAAAACGCCTTAAACGGTAAGGCACTTTACTATTTCTTATTCCTTTTATTACATACACATATACACTTCATCGTTATTCTTTATTATCCTTTATTTTTTCACGATACATACCTTCCATAATGCAACCCTTTCACCTTTTGCCATATACAAACACACAATCCAATGTGTTTGCTCTTTACTCTTGTTCACTATTCGATCACACAAGCGATGTTCAGGTCTCGGCAACTTAGCCCGTGCTCGCAATTCGCCATCGCCAACGCACAACTCATCGAGCAGCATTCAAAAAAGTCTGGTTGCCGCTATCGACATTGTATATACGCTGTACATCGCTTCAACGTTGCCGTTACGTCAAGCTTCATCGACATCATCGCCATGTTACCTACAAATAGTTTACCTCGATACTCACCTCCCGAAGATCTTCCATCGGTTCGCTTTACCTACTACGTGTTTCTGATCACTTAGCCCGTTGTTATGTTATATGTTATGTTCTGTTTTTGTTGTTTTTTGTTGTTCTTTCTTCATCAAGTTACTTAACTCGTAGGACGATCAGACCCCAAAACGTCATCGCCATGCTCACATCACCCCAGGTCGCCTCTGTCACACCCGTAGCGACGCCTAAATGGTGGCATCGCCCGCCACCGCGTCGCCAACATGTCTTTACCAACGTAGGCTTCGGTGTCTAACATGTCTGTATTTTTCGTAGGTAAGCACCAAAAACTTGCTGCCTGCTCGGTCCTTGTCGCGGCCCCCAGTGTCGTGACTTGCGTACGACAAGCCACTGCCGTCGTGCGCTACCGTATGCCGCCGCCGTGGTCAACGCCTTGACCAACAGGATCGACACACCCGGCACATCCACGCGCCTCGGAAGGTTCTGGAACCAGCCAGGGACGCAGAGGACGGGTGCCCCGGCCCTCCGGCAAGTAGTCTTCGTGTGTGCAGTCGCCAGGAGCAGTCGAGTGGACGACCGAGTCCACCTGCCATCCCCAGGCCTGGGGACGGCCACGTCCTTCGTCGCCGCCCTTTGGCAATTGGCTCGCCTTAGCCGAACGTCGTCGCCCTGCGGATACCCAGACGCCGTCGCCTTCTCGGTTCTTCTCGTGGTCCATCGTCATCGTCGTCGACGCTGTCGTCTTCGTCACTATCCTGGACCAGGCAGGTAACGCGGACCCCCTGGCCCGCTCCTCCACCTCCGACTTGGCACACGCCACGGAGGCGGAGCGGGCCAAGGTCCGCGGGCTTTGGTTATGGCACCCTTTGGTAGGATAGGGGGGCGACCTGCCCTTAACTCGTAGGTGTTCCTAGTGTGTTGTTGTGCCTTAAATCGTACATGTTCATAATCATAAAAAATATAATCAACACCGTGTTGGTCGGTGGGATAAGAGGTGCAAGACCCAAACCTTGTCCAATCAATATCTGGTCTAGTGGACCAACGCAGTTTGGGAGCCGCACCCGGCCGGTCGGGGGACGCTTCGGCCGGCGGGGTCTGAACTCGATCAATGCAGCCTTAGCGTGGCAGCATGGCGTACGACCTCGATGAAGCAAATGGCTCCAAGTTCCTTAAAGCATTGCGGCCACATAGGATCCGCTAGGGCCTCCTTCAAGGTGGGAACCGTGTGGCTCATAGGCGAGCAAAAGAGGCGAGCGGCGGATCCGATATACTTATAGCCGCGACGTGGGGAGTCCTCGTCCGCCTCCACCGATGCGTCGGCGGAGGAGGCTCCCCGCGTCACGACATCACCCAAGAGTGGCAGAAAACGCGCTCCGATGGAGTATTTTGATTATGGGTTGGTTCTTCGTTCCCGGCACTGCCATCATCCCCACCGAAACTCGAATTACGAAATTGAAAAGTGCAAAAGACAACCGTCTTGCGGACATCCAATCACTTTCATCGAGTACTCACTCCCAGACCTGCTCCAGTATTCCTACATTTGCTCGAGAAAAAAATGTGGTTTAAAAAATTTTCTAGTCTCTTCTATTCTATTTTCCAAGCAAGTGCCCTATTGGCCCTACTAACATGGAACGGCTTCCTTAGAACTGCGTGGGTAATAGTGCCATTTGTTTTACTTAGTAAAACTCAAGTTATCTGTTCGTCGAACCTCGGCATTGCTTCTGGACTGTACGATATTTATTGCACAGTAGTAGTCTACATTGCTGAAAATTCTCTAAAAGAAGATGCAGACTGATAAAGACCCTAGAAATCACAGGTTTCCAAAGGACGTTTAGGTTAGGAGGCTGACCCTCTCATCCGACACCTCCCGCATCCTCTTCCCAAGACCGTTTTGAAAAACTGCTTCAGATCGCATAATTAGACGAGACTCAGGAGCGAATGTGGGTCAGGTTAAAACAATTAAGGGCTCGACTAATCTAGGTCATCTCGAACTCAAAAACTTCAAGATTTTTACGCCGTTGACTAGATCGTGTTGTTGTGATTCTAATAATGCGCATTTCAGTGGATATAATCGACTTTGAAGGGAGTCGGGGCAAAGCGGCGGAAACGGCGGATTAATCCGCCGCTGGCCGCGTTTTGGCGGATGTTTACCGACGGTACTGTACGCTACATTGTTCAAGATCGACATCGACATTCACATCGACAAAAGGGGAGCCAGCAAACACAGCAATGCAAAATCACTACCTCCGGATCCCAACCCCTGATCCCTTTCCTTTAAGTCCGCCCCCGTATCCTCCATCCATTCTCTGCCGCCCCTGTTGAGTAGCGCACCTCAATGTTCCACTTCGGTTAATGTACCGTAACAAGCAAATTGTGAGATCGTCGTAGTTCCGCTACTGGTGGCGATGTCCGTTCCTCCACGTGGTGCCACTTGAAACTGCTCGCTCTGCGAGCTAAGCTAAGCACGGACACTCAAGGATGCAGGCGACAGGCCCTTGTGACAGGCCGGCCTACGAAGACCCATGTCACATCACATGGTTGATGACGTTAAATGAGTATCGAGATAGTGCTACGGCGTCCGCGGGAGCCGACGCGCACTCGCAGAGCCCGGCGAGTGTGAGAAGTACATATGCGAGGGTCCCTGATGCGAGGACGGCATCGGGGGGCAACTGAGCTAGTCCGAAAGTCCCGTAACGTAAGCAGGACCCGCGTGGCAACGCTGAATGTGGGTGCGTTGACGGGCCGCTCGTGCGTGTTGGTTAAAGCACTGGAGCTTAGAAGAGTTGATTTCTGTGCGGTGCAGGAGACGAGGTGGTCCAGCCGCAAGTCAAGGGACATAGGACGAGGCTTCAAGGCCGTTCTATGTGGAAGTCGCAGGACCACCAGTGGAGTTGGAGTCATCGTCTCCGAACGATTTCGTGACTCGATTGTAAGCGTCGAGCGCTTTGATGATCTATTGATGAAGATCGTTGTTGCCGCTAAGGAGCGACTCTATCACTTCTTCTCTGCGTATGCTTCGCAGACTGGCTGCTCCGATCAAGCCAAGGATGAGTTTTGGAGCCTGCTTGATGAGAAGACAGCAGAGGTGCGAAAGATGTCATCATAGTCGCTGGTTACCTTAATGGGCACGTCGGCGCGACGAAAGACGGGTACAGCTGTCATTTATTTGAAACGAAACCAGTAAGCTTGCCAAGTTCGCTGACTTCGTGAAAGTCAGTTTTCGTCTTACGATTAATGTTGTCGGGCATCACACATGCGATCAGTCGAGTGTAAGGTGTTATCGTTTATGTGCGCTAGTATTCTTCTTCTCCTGAGCGTGTAATCCCGCGCAGTCGCAGGGTCCGCCTGTCGCCTTCATCCTCGAGTGTCCGTGCTTAGCTTAGCTCGCAGAGCGAGCAATTTCCATTGGCACCACGTGAAGGAACGGACATCGCCACCAGGAGCGGAATTACAACGATCTCACAATTTGCTTGTTAGCGGTACATTAACCGAAGTGGAACATTAAGGTGCGCTACTCAACAGAGGCGGCAGAGAATGGATGGAGGATACGGGGGCGGACTTAAAGGAAAGGGATCAGGGGTTGGGATCCGGAGGTAGTGATTTTGCATTGCTGTGTTTGCTGGCTCCCCTTTTGTCGATGTGAATGTCGATGTCGATCTTGAACAATGTAGCGTACAGTACCGTCGGTAAACATCCGCCAAAACGCGGCCAGCGGCGGATTAATCCGCCGTTTCCGCCGCTTTGCCCCGACTCCCTTCAAAGTCGATTATATCCACTGAAATGCGCATTGTTAGAATCACAACAACACGATCTAGTCAACGGCGTAAAAATCTTGAAGTTTTTGAGTTCGAGATGTTTTTAGAGTTTTTGAGTTCGAGATGACCTAGATTAGTCGAGCCCTTAATTGTTTTAACCTGACCCACATTCGCTCCTGAGTCTCGTCTAATTATGTCCTCTCGCAGAGGTGAACCTGCCCAGTGGAATTTGAACATTTTTAAACGCTCCGAAAATGTGTTTCATGCTAATTTTAGGTTTTGTCTCTCCACGGCGATCTCTTTGATATCAAATTCGCCTAGTTTACCACCAAGTTCAGCATTCCATGCATTCTCAACTGCCGATTTTTTTCCAATTTCGCTAATTATTTGCGACCGCGCCACTTTTGTTCGAAGGCTGATTTTCGTTCCAGTTCTCGATTGTGAGGCGCACATTACAAAAACAGGTTCAATATATGCTTTGATCAAATGAAAAATAGTAATCAGCTACCAAATTGGCAGTGTATCAACCTTCCAATGAGACGCATCCTGCAGAGGTCAATTTGCGCGGGCAGATCCATGTCTCCACGCGGTAGATCAGTATGGCAGCTGGATATGTGGCTAGATGCTATGCAGAGATATTGCCCAGCAAAAATGATGGTGTTAGCTCGCCACGTCTGTCAGCTGCAATCCCTCAAAACAGCAGTTTCCTTCAAATCCGATAATGACATTCGAAAGCGACTTCTGCACACACCTTACAGAACTGTCCCTGTCAATTAGCGAAACATATTCGCAGTATTTTTTAAACTTACTCCGACTGACTCGAGTCTTATTCATCTCCTGAGACAAGTCAAGAGTTGGAGTGCAGACTCTTGTGGAAACTGCACTGACCCGACCTGCCCCGCCAACAATGTCCTTCGGCCATGCAGTCAGTGCTTCTCTCCTCTCACTACTCACACTAGCCGAGGTCGTTCACTGATTAGGTACTGCTTTCCCCAGAATCACTTCTTCATAATCATTTAGCTTTGGAAAAAGGATTTATCAAAAATTTATTAAAAATATCAATAATTATTATTTCATTTCTATTTTTAATTAATAACAAACACATAATAGAAATTAAAAAATATTAAACACATGCAACCCAAAAGTAAGCAAATAAATAGCAGAATATGTAACATACAATACTATTTTCAAAATATATATTGAGCAAATATTAATATTCGGAACAATTACTTCGGAACAATTAACAAACACTTGATAGCAAGTAACAATGATTAAATACATGCAGCCAAAAGGCATGCAAATAAATGGAGAATATATAACATAAAATTATATATTTTCTTAAATATGTGCCGCTGAACTTGTACTGTAGAGACGGTATGTGCAACACCGGGTGGTATTTGAAGATGCACTATAACGAGGAATAATCTTTTGTAGTAATATTTTTCTCGCAAGTACTCACTTCCTTGATGTAGTCGACCCCAGTGGACGCTCAAACTTTATTTTGAACTTTAACGGCAAGTTCTTTGAGTACATCTATATAGACATCCTTTTCTAATTCTAGGACGAAATGATTCATGTTGCCGCCGCTAACGCGGGAAGGGTCTGACGCGTATGTCTGAACGGGGGGAGCGAGTCATATAGGGGGAATCCTCATCCCTCAATTGGTTTGAAAATGTGTTTATTTTTTGCCAAGTCGTTAAACCCAAGGAGTAGTGGGTCACAGTGGGATATAGCGCAGCACGCGTTTGGGGTCTTGTACGCCCGCGATGCTTCTGCAGCCAGTGGCTCGGAGCACAGGTGGATAGAGGGTTGACTCATGTGAGAGGGGTCAGGGGTTTGGCTCCTCTGCGTTGCTGCACTTCTGCATTTTAACTGATTGGTACAGACTTGGGGGATTCTGACGACTATACCATTTTCAGAAGTTTTCTGCGCATTTTTCCAGCGGTACATTGTGGTATTCAACATGGTGATGTATAAATGTTCAACACCAGTGATACACAGGTACAAAGTGCATGAAGCACCACTGGGCACCTTACGGGTAGCGTATAAAGGCTACAGGCTCCTCAAAGTCTGTTTCCATACATGGACCAAAGGCCTCGGGAAAAACCATCCTGCTCGGATTTTCAAAGGAGACCACGTTGTGACGTCGGAGGTGGTTCAAATGGAAAACGAGGTGTGCGGATCCCGCAAATTAAGCTAAACGGTATTGATACACTCTTTCCCTCATGTCTGCCTGTCACCTGGAAATCTGAGGTCTGCTGAAGGTTTTCTAGAACCTAATATCAGCAATGTCCGCGACGGTCGAGTGGTGATCCATCTGCTCACGCTGAAGCCACCTGTAGACGAGGAATCTTCGAGGGAAGAAATCAAGCTGACCCAACGGATGGCCAGCATACTCAAGGACTTCGAAGCTCGTCAACTTGAACTTAACGAGAAAGAACAGCTGGAAGTGGTGGAAGACGAAGTGGAAGATTGGGATCCGCAAGCTGAACTGATGGAGGTGGAGAGGCAAGCAAGCAGTGTGCATATGATAACGTTTTCGGGTGGAACTCTTGTTTCGGAGGAAAAGGGGTACTCTTCAATTGGGTTTCGGTTGCGTGCTCATAACCACGGAGGAAGACACCGCGATTCACTACACAGGCACTTTGTACCTGTGTATCACTTGTGCTGAACATTTATCACCATGTTGAATACCACAGCGTGCAGCTGGAAAAATGCGCAGAAAACGTCTGAAAATGGTGTAGGCGTCAGAATCCCCCAAATCTCTATCAATCAGTTGAAATGCAAAAATGCAGCAACGCAGAGGAACCAAACCCCTGACCTCCCTCGTACGAGTTATCCATCCACCCACCTGGGCTCCTAGCAACTGGCTGCAGACGCATCGCGGGCGTACAAGACCCCCAAATGCCCAAACTGTGCTGCGCCGTATCCTATTGTGACCCCCTACTTCTTGGGTTTAGCAACTTGGCAAAAAATAAACACATTTCAAACCAACTGAGGGATGAGGATTCTCCTTATATGACTCGCTCCCTCCTTCAGACATACACTTCAGACCCTTCCCTTGTAAGTGTTCATTAGGGTTCATAATTGAGAATGTGTGGAATGCTGAACTTGGTGGCAAACTAGGCGAATTTGGTATCAATAGATCGCCGTGGTGAGAAAAACCTGAAATTGGCATGGAACACATTTTCGACAGCGTTAAAAAAATTATAAAATTCCACTGGGCAGGTCCACCCTTGCCGGAGGGTGGGCAGACATAACTCCAACGCCGCGCGAACTCCCTGGCGTCGCGTGCGGTGCGCGACGAAATTGGACGAGTTGTCGCGGTCTTGCTGCTTCGACAGGAACGGCAAGTAACGCTTCCGAAAGAAACGTCGCTAGAGCGCGAAAGTGTGCGTCGGCGACTGTCTACCGCGTTTTCGCGTAGAGGGGAAAAGTAGTTGGGTGAGGCACGTCTGATGTCTCCAGGAGGGCGCTTCTCATGCTGAACAAGTGCTGATCGTCAAACACTCAGATCTGGCGAGTAAGAGCACAAGAAACTCTAACCGCTATCTTCCGCCGCTTTAAACTGGCAGCTGAGGCTAAGGCAATTCAGGCAGCTGAGGAGTTCTGAGCATATAATCGTAAGGTACCTTAAGCGCTCTGTTTGCAAACGCATTTCAACGTCGTTTACTCGCCGGGTTTTCCCGCAGTGGTCCACCGAAATCGGAAAAAAATAGCGTCACACAACCCTCACCTGCATATTCGCTGCCCTGTAACATTGCCTCTTCCTACACCGTTCTACTTTAGGGTACTACTAGATCGTTTTACTACCTACAAGATTCACTAGTTGCAGTTTGCCGAAACAATTTACAATTGAAAGAATTATTGGGCTCCGAACTCGCCCGTGCGTGCAGTTTGCAAGCGGTCGCCCCTCGATTGGAAGGTTCAGTTCTATATGCATTGTTCACGGCGCACTCCAAAGGCTAGCTAGACTGCCTTAGAGCAATTTCTTGGTAGGGCGGCTAGAAATTTATGATAGAACTCCCCAAACGCTCACTCTACCAGTTGTCGAACCCACTCGATTGATAGGTTCGATCCTATATGCATTGTGTACGGCGCGTTCCAAAGGCTCGTCGGACTGAATGAAGCAAATCCTAAGTAGGACGGCCGGAAATTTCTTATAAAATTCTCCAAACGATTCGAAGTAGTCTTGAAGGCTACACATTTTCCAGTAAAGGAAGATGGAAACGGAGAGAATATGCTTTCTCCCACTCGATTGATAGGTTTGATCCTATATACGTTGTGCGCGGCGCACTATCGGAGCATTACAGGCATGACAGAGCCCTGACAACGTACGCTATGCTTGAGATACTCCGAAAACACTGCTTGTCACATGCACGTCCTGGAAAATAAGGAGCTCTAATCACAAAAGCCTGCTGGAGTTATTTTTTAGGCTACCCATGGTGAAAACGCGGTGTGGTAAAAAAAATTCGCCTTTGATATCAAATTCGCCTAGTTTCATATATGTTTGTATATATATCGAGGAGACGAATCGAGCGCTGCCAACAGATTCTCAAACAACTTAAAATGGAAGGAGTTATGAGCATGCGACCGTTTGCGACGGAGTTTTCCGTCGCAAACCGTCTTTTTGACCGCGCGACGCGGGCGGCATTGTACTGACATCATAACTTTGTTTTAACCCGTATGATCCGATTTAAAAACGATGCTGTCCATTTTTCCCCACCACTCTCTGCTAACTGAAGCAGTAGAGGCTTGTACTCCCACGACTCCAGAGTTCGAAAGCGAGTTTCGTCAAAAGTTCGCCTTGAGGGCTAATTGAGGTGCTGCTCCCAAATCTGGTAAACGTTTTCGCGTGATTGCGTGAATCCACATTTTCATGAACGATCAAACATTGATCACCTGAAATTGTTTTCTTCACCTATGTGATCAGCTCTGCCTTCCAATCTTCTATTTTGAGATGGAAAGTGCTGCACGAAAAAATAGATAATTTAGAAAAAGGAATGACAGATTCGTGGCCAGCAGCTTAAATAGTTTCCGCAGGCGAGGACAGGGCGAGATCAGTGATTGTGACCCCACCACCCTTACTAACAAACACCCACGGTAACCTGCCGTGGTCTGCCGAATTTTTAAAAATGGATACTATATTCGTGCTTAGCATCCAAAATCCAAAAAGAGTACTGAGCGACGTTTGGAAAAAAAACTTTCGACCTCTCCTCGACTTTTGGACTCACCATAGGATAAGCTTGAATGTAGTTTTAATGCTCAGAAATTAACGTGCAAAAGCTATGAAGCTTCAATTATAGTTAGATGTTGAAAATCTGACAATTTGTTAGGCCTTCCTAAGGAGGGTGCATTCATGTGAGTTACCTGTTCACGGTTCAGTTCACTGCAGGCTGGGCAGAGAATGGGGGGGGGGGAGGGCGCGATGCAGACTTACAGGAGAAGGTATAGGCTTCGAACCCAAGACAGGGATTTGCAGATTGCCAACAGTTTTTATTAGAGTGGAATACGTTTTGACGTCGGTCAGACACCGCTTTCATTTTCTAACTGTGTTTCAACCTCTTGTCGGATATGAAATGTCGGATTCTCGTTGCATAAAGCTACGTTGTTTCCCTAAGAAACCATTCTTGTCTCGCTGAAGAAGCCAGTTGCTACACCTATATTATCCTTTTGAAATGTTCTCTGTTTGTTTTAAAAGTGTTTCTCATTTCAACGACATTTACGAACACGATCAAATGTGTTCCTTCAGTCCATCTCTAGGATGTTTTGATCAGTCTTCAGGATCCTATAGAGAACGTTTTTCCCACGAGAGTACTTCAAGCAAGGCTGCAGAAACAACGTGAATGTACCCCCAGGGAGGAACAAGCTGGCTTCCGTCCAGGAAGAGGCTGCTGCGAGCAGATTTTTTGCTCTCAGACAGATAACGGAAGAACACATACGATGTGGAAGGCGAATGATCATCGTATTTGTAGATTTCCCGGCAGCATTCGACAGCGTCAACTGTCCAGCTCTTTGGCGGGCAATGGAATCAGAACATATTGCACCGAAAATAGTACGACTCCTACAAGAGACCTACACCAACTGCTCCAGCTTTGTCCGTGTATGTGAAGGAACGTCAAACGCGTTCACAATTCGATCTGGTGTAATGCAAGGATGCGTGTTGTCGCCGTTGCTGTTCAATATCGTTGTGGATGCAATTATGCGGAAGGTGTTTAGCGGACGACAAGGAGTTCAAATTGGAGATAATCAGTTTGTTACGGGCCTCATGTTCGCTGACGATAGTGCTATCTTTGCAGACACCGATGCAGAGGCAAATGATATTCTTCGAGAAATCGTCGTTATTGCTCTTCCATACGCATTAACTATAAACGCTGAAAAGACAAAGGCGTCACAACCGATGGCTCACCATGCACATTCTAACTGGACAACTCCCAGATCGAACAAGTCGCGGAGTTCAAGTACCTCGGTTATACAGTGCAGCAAAACAAAGTCTCATGAGGATTCTGCTGTGGATTTCTGCGGTGAGAGTCTCAGTCTCTCACCGCGGAAATCCACAGCAAAATTGGCAAGGTTGCGATGGATGACCTTCGGCTCACTAACCTGGTGTCTATGGAGGAGACATAACGTGTCACTCGCGACAAAGTGCGCGAATTTCGATCCATTGTGATGCCAATATTGCTTTATGGTGCGGAAACATGGGTACTTCTGAAAGTTGATTTTCAGAAACTAGAAGTCTTCCACATGTAGTGCCTCAGACGTATACTAGACCTCTCAATCCGCGATCGGATTAATAACGACAATATCCGTAAGTCCTGCTGCAACCAGCCCACTGTCCGATCCGAAATCCGAAAACGCAGGCTACGGTGGTTTGGACATGTAAGTCGAATAGCGGCTCAACGAATACCCAACAAATTACTGCGAAGAATTAGACAAAGTGAATGGAAAGTCCGGCGAGCTGCACCAAAGATGACGTGGATAAAACAAATACAAGACGACTTGAGTAAACGAGGCTTGTGTTTAGGGCGCGGGAGTGAAATGGCTCTGGATCGTCTGGCATGGCAGAACTTTGTCCGTGACTTTCACCACTCCATGGCACCTACAGCGACGTTATTGGCTACGAAGACGCCCTCAAACCTGACGCCCGCTAATGGGGAGTAAGTAAGTAAGTAAGTCTCAGGACTTCCTAGCTCGCAAAGAATGTTTTGTCAAAACTTCGACTTGAGTGTTAATTGGGATTCTGATCACGAATCTACCAAATGCTTTCGGTGTTATGGTCGACCCCAATAGGTGACGGTGAGTATGTGCAAGGTTGTACTATTGCGAATCCAATAGTCGAGTAGAGGTCAAAAAAATGAGCCCCAACATCGTCCAATACCGATATTTAGATGCTGAGCCCGAAGATGGTATTCCTTTTTAAAAATTTGAGCTGTCACAGTAGGTTACTGTGGGTGTTTGTAAGGATGGTGGGGTCACGATCACTGATTTCGCACTTTATTACGGAAACTATTTAAGCTGCTGACCACGAATCTGTCATTCTTTTTTATCTATTTCAAGAAATCTATTTTTCGTACACTACCTCAAAATAGAAGATTGGAAAGCGTCTCAAAATCATCCCATCTCAAAATAAAAGAATGGAAAGCAGGGCTGATCACATTGGTGAAGAAAGCGAACATGTGGAATCACGCGATCACGCGAAAACGTTTACCAAATTAGTGATCAGCCCTCTAGAGAAGTTTGGGCGAAACCTGCTTTTGATCTCCGGAGTCGTGGGAGTACAAGCCTCAGTGGTGGGGGAAAATGTGCAGCATCGTACCATACGGGTTAAATAAAGTTATGATATCAGTATGGTACACTACAGTGTTCAAGATACACTTTATACAAATGGGAGTCAACAAGCCCAGAAGTGCGAATCCCTATCTCCGGATCCGTCCCTTTCCTTCAAGTCTGCCCTCGTACAGACCCCGCTATGCATTCTCTGCCGTCCCTGTGAGCAATGTTACACTTCGGTTAATGTACCGCTAACAAGCAAATTATGAGTTCGGTGCAATTCCGCTATGTTCCAGCCCCCAACCTTTCACAAGATAGATTCTGATCACGATGGCAGTTCCACGCGTCAGTTTTCCTCTATCGGCCCGCATTGGAGTGGGTTTTTTGCAATTCTTGACCTACCCAGATACCCGCAGAAAATTTGAAAACCAGTACGGTGCTTTTTAGACAATTCCCTACAACCGTCAAGAGGTCACTTCAAAAACTGCCACGGGAGTTCATTGACTTCCTTTGTTAGGTGGATCGAAGTATATGGCATCAATGGAATGATTATTGTTTAACGCGATGTTCCAATCAGGGATGGGCGGAAATTTTCAATTTTTTTCCAGAAAACAGAAAACAGAAAATCGCTTTCGTCAGAAAACAAAAAAAGCCAAAAACACCAGAAAACAGAAAACAGAAAATTTCGAAATTATCACACGACGTAATCATTTCACCCAAAGATAAATTTTTCCAGTAGCGAATACTTTTGTATGGAAAGAACTGTCGTCGTAGACAAGCGTTTTAACTTCCAAGAGTTTATAAAAATTTCTAGTACGCTCCAGATGCTCAGTTCTAGTACACAGTCAGTAAATTGTAAATCTTGACTGATAGATTAGGAATCTCGACATTTGAAGTATTCAACATTACTCATCAGCTCCGTTTCACAGCTAGTGCCCCCATTAGTGTTCCCACTAGTAAGAAACTAGCCTTTCAGAGTACCGAACACGATGAAGTCTCATTGACCACTGTTTGCATGTTTCAACTCAATTGCTTGAGTTTATAGACACCCTCGCAACAACTCTAAAGGTGTGCAGAGATTCATTGAGCATTAGTGGCTGCGCCAGAATCTACTATATATTCCTAGTTCGTCTCGTTCTTCGAGAATACTTTTCCTTAAACGAAGCTCATCGATGAATTGCGAGAGCACAAGCTGCCTCAGTGCCTTATGTTGATTGACCTGAAGAAGGCATTCGGCTACGTCGGATTACATGAGAGCTGGTCCATGACTCATTCCGCCACGCGCGCGCGGCGTGAGTCAGATAGGAAGAGTGAGCCTCTGCGTCTTGTCTCCTTGCGTGTGCCCCGTCATCCGCCGCCTCCTCGAACAGCAGAACCACGTGTATTCTTAGGAAGTGTTAGTGGTGTCGCATAGAATCAACAGTTCAACGAGTATTGGTGTTACAACTGTTTTATCGATACGCGAAAGAAAAAAGGGAATTGAAGTGAGCTAGTCCGAGGCTTGCATGCGGTATGCGCTTGGTTTTTCCTAATTTCAAGTATGCAGTGACCCGCTTTTCACATAAAGTTTATCTTCAACGTCACAATGGTAATACCAGTAATGCCATGAGCAGGAAAAGAAAAACAAAACAAATATTGCCACTGTGTTAATCTAGCGGCTAGTACATCGAGGTAGTCCTTGCATTCTCTTGTAGTAGGTGGCCGTCCTGCGGTTCTCAGAAATTGGTGGATCCTCCAGAGCTCGGTGAGCACATCCACTTGTCGTTGTTGCTCATCAGTCCTGATGTGCGTGGTGCAACTTCGCCTTGATGAAGTTTTATACCCAATCCTATTACTGAAGGATGGTGTGCGCTATGATTGAGCAATCAGTTGGACTTGGCTGACCTCACACACAGCATTCGTCTCCCAGGGATGTGGTGAGATAGCAGGGTTGATTCCAAAATACTGCTTGGATTAGCAATTTCACCCTTCTTGGTCGTTTTGTAGCATGCAACCGCAAGTTTTGAAGTGCCTGTCACGTCTCATTGGGCTCTGAAGATCTGCAGCCACATTAGATGACCCCAATGTTGGTTATAGGTGTTTATGCTGACTTGATCAATCGGTCCACCACTTATAAGATCTATTAGGGGGGGCCAAAAGTAATGAGACAAAATGAAAAAAAATCTTTACCTCCTTATAACTCAATTACAACTCAACGATGCTGAGGAGTGTATTTGCCATTAAGGGCAAGGACCTTGCTGCCATCGCTCAGCCAACTTCCTGATCCCATCCTTCCAGAACTGCTTGAGCCTGGTGTTGATCAACTGCTCGATATGGTTGTCAAGGACTGCTTGGGTTTTTGTGTCCCTTCCGACTAGGAAGTCCTGTAGGCTCAAGTAGTAGTGGTAGTTTCATGGAGAGATGTACAGCGAATACGGTGGGTGAGGCATGTGAACGTAGCCCAGCTGGCCAAGCTTATCCGTGGTTACTTGTTCCCGTTCCCGATGGGGTGCGGCATTGTCGAAGAGGAGAACCTTCTTGAAGCGCTGCGAATGAATAAGAGGGAGTCGCCCGCCCATCTCCTCTATTTCGTTCACCATGGCCTTGGAGTTCATCGCGGTGCTCTTGGGAAACTGCCTCCGGTAAACCGATCCATGGGCGCAGACCCAAAAGCTCCAAAGGTGCTTCTCGCCGTGAGCATCTCGCCGAACGAAGGTCGGTAACAGGTCACCAGGCCTCACCCAGACTCGCTGCTGGGCAGGGTTAAGGTAGAAGACGTACTTCTCATCTTGCATGAATATTGAGCCCAGGCTGCTCGGGGTTGGGAATTGGGGGAGATTTGAGCGACACAGGTCGACTCGTCAGACTGGGGTTTCGGCATGAGACAGGCTGGGGTTTTTGGCATGCTTCTGGAAAGAGCGGAAGTGGTAACTTTTCAGATGGGCTTCAGTAAGTAGCATACAAACATACAAATACAACAAGCACGAAACCAGACTCCAGCCACGAGATATATGGACACGGCGTGGGGTGTCTCATTACTTTTGGCCCCCCTAATATTATTGGTCGCCTTGGTCTCTCAGCTGTTGTCGCTATTTGACTATGCTCATTCCGTCTTTGGATCATCTCCACTACTGGTAGTCTCGCACCCAACTTGCACGCACGTGGCCTCAACGGGAGAGTTGTAGATAGTGCACTCATGAGTGAGAGGCCTGTCGATTAGCCAGAAGTCGAGGTGCATGTTGGGTGTGAGAAGCGGCAGACGCTAAAGACACGAGCGGGATGCATGTGAGGCGCGAGAGGGTGCGAGACATGGCTGCAGAAAACCCGCGCGCCGCGTTGGCACCTTGCCCATGGACCAGTTCTCTGGCAGCGGTTCGGCAGGGGGATACCATACCCCCGAAGCTCTTCAGCGCTACCCTCGGAAACGTCATGCGCGATTTAAAATGAGAAGACATGGCAGTGAAGTCGTCGGCCGGCAGCTGCAGCATCTTCGGTTCGCTGACGACATCGTGCTCATAACATCGAGCATCAACCAGGCGGAGCAAATGCTGACCGACTTCGATCGTGTATGTGGGAACGTTGGACTGCAGCTGAATCTTACGAAGACGATGTTCATGAGGAACGGACGAGTTTCTGATGCCCCATTCTCGTTCAACGGAACCCACTTTCGAAATTCTCCAGCTTACAGCTTCGCTATCTGAGTTGCGATGTCAACATGGCAAGGGACCTAGCGTCAGAGCTGGGCAGAAGTGAGAAAAGGTTTTCGGAGTTCCGAGCTTCATCGATAATTTTCTTACTGTTATAATTTTCCATGATACATGAAAACAGGTGATACATGGAAAATTTCGTGTACCACTACTGTATCACTACAACAGCGAAATCAAAGGTAACTAAAACGTTTCCGTCTCTTACTAATTTTTGACACCCATAAGCTAGACAAGGTTCAGAGTTAGAAAAGCAGTTTCGCCAAAGGCTCTGCTGAAAGCGACCGTTGGGGCTAACAATTTTGTATTTTTAAACCAGAGGTGGGCTGTAATTCTACCCACAGTAACTCTAGGACAAGTGGCTAGTTAATACATATTAAATGCCCTTCGGAACACTAATCTTACAATCTTAGTATAAAGTTGTAAGTAATTGGAGATGGTCCATACTAATGTTATTATCGAAAGGAACACCAAGCCGAATTAAGAAAGTCGAGAAACGTCCACTGAAGGAACTCCTCATCAGCAGCACTTATACAATCAATCAGACAAACAAAGCTGCATTGCTAACGAGTCTATGGCGCGATTCCTACACGAGCACATCTAAAAACGCCACATGCTTGCTATTTAAAATATTCTAGAAACATTATTTTCGAATGAAACCAACGATTCTATAATACTTTTTCTATGCATTTTATTGGATTTCCATGATATTATTTTGTCCGTAGCTCTTTTTCTGTTTTCTTTTTTTTCCATTTTTTAGACCTCTTCCCTAAAAACAGAAAACAGAAAAAATTTGTTCAAATGGCTAGAAAATCAAAAAACAGAAGACAGAAATTCCGCCCATCCCTGGTTCCATTCATAGAAGCAGTCAACCAGTTGAGCGATCGTTGATGTCCCGGCGGTGAAATCGTGTTGCTCACGAGGAATTGAATAAATTCAAATCGGAAAAGTCTGCAGCTTATCTCAAAATATTTTCCCTAGCACCATGGCAGGAGGAGTTATGATATTGATGGAGCGATAGGTGGAAAAAGAAACAGAAATGAAATATTAGGTTAGTCGGAAAGTTCTGGCGTTTTTTTTTGCAGCCGCCTTTCTTTAGTTTATTACTGAACCAGTGTATTCAATTACTTCGCATTTTTATGCAATTTCTAATACAAAATTCTTTGCTCTATCTCTATTTGACGGAATAATTTGCGTTTCACCTTTTTCTTTATAGTTGTGTTTCTTCGAAGACTTATTGAAGTACGTCAAATGAGCAATTCCAAAGGGTATTTTATTCCAATTCCAAACTGGGCCAATCCGCCGCCGAAACAGCCAACAAGCAGCGATGTGGGAGCCAAGCTGAAGCGTCGGGTTGGGTTTTTCTGAAGATTTACGACCCCTCTCCCCAGCTCTACCACTGTTTTACCATACTATATAGTAATCCGATAAGAGCTATCAATAGGCGAAAATAGGTGAAAATGGCGGGGCGCAAATTAAGGGGCGTGAAAATACCGGAAAATAGAGGAAAATAGTCAAACGTCTTCTACGTACCTGGTGATTCAGAAAACGTGCGAATATGTTGTCCAATGTGCGTGGGGATTCAGAATGCGTGCCGAAGACATCGCCCAATGTGAGTGGGGTTCAGGTGATCGTCGACGGATGGCATTCACCACAGGTGGAAGGCAATCAATATTGATCGATGTTATCGATTTTCTCTCAGATTTAACCGGTCAGAATTGGAGTTAAGTGATTGTGATCGTCGACGGAATTGACCGATTTCTTGACCGTTGAATTCGGTTTGTGACACACGGATATTATCCCTGATGTAGCGTGAAAGTGACTTTTCGTTGTTCGTCTGTCCATGATGGTTTGACAATTCGTCACTGCTGTAGCGGTCCCACGTGGAAAAAATTTCTTTCACCATAGTATTAGAAACGGTGGGAATCCTCCGGTCCGACAAAAAACTTTTCGATCAGACGCTTACAAGGGAAAGGTCTGACGCATATGTCTGAACAGCGGAAGCGAGTTATATAGGGAGAATCCTCATCCCTCAATTGGTTTGAAAATGTGTTTATTTTTTGCCAAGTCGTTAAACCTCAAAAAAAAACTCGGAGCACAGGTGGATAGAGGGCTGACTCATGCGAGAGGGGTCAGGGGTTTGGTTCTTGTGCGCTGCTGCATTTTTGCATTTCAATTGACTGATTGAGATTTGGGAATTCTGACGTCTATACCATTTTCAGATGTTTTTGCCTAATTTTCCAGCTGAATGCTGTGATATTTAACCTGATGATGTAGAAAAGTTCAACATCAGTGATACACAGGTACAAGGTGCATGAAGCACCACTGGGCACCTTACGGGTACCGTATAAAGGCTACAGGCTCCTCAAAGTCTGTTTCCATACATGGACCAAAGGCCTCGGGAAAAACCATCCTGCTCGGATTTTCAAAGGAGACCACGTTGTGACGTCGGAGGTGGTTCAAGCGAGAAACGCGGTCTGTGGATCCTGCAATTTAACCTAAACGGCATCGATACACTCTATACTTCATCTTTGCCTGTCACCTGGAAATCGGAAGTCACCTGAAGAATTTCTAAAACCTAACATCAACAGTGTCTGAAGATGCTTGAGTGGTGATCCACCTGCTCCCGCTGAAGTGTGGCCTACCTTTAGACAAGGAACTTTCGAGGGAAGAAATCAAGCTGGCCGAACGTAC
This sequence comes from Heligmosomoides polygyrus polygyrus, assembly GCA_947396885.1. Taxonomy (NCBI): domain Eukaryota; kingdom Metazoa; phylum Nematoda; class Chromadorea; order Rhabditida; family Heligmosomidae; genus Heligmosomoides; species Heligmosomoides polygyrus. The sequence continues at coordinate 54,018,363 of OX377206.1, forward strand.
AGCCAGCATGCTAAAGGACTTCGAAACACATCAACATGAAGTTGACGACGACGTTATGGTTAAAAATCCGGTCAATAATAAAGAAGTCGCAAGAAAGGTGCTCTCAACAGCGTACAGGTGGAAAATGCGCAGAAAACGTCTGAAAATGGTATAGACTTCAGAATCCTCAAATCTCAACTAGTCAGTCGTCGAAATGCAAAAATGCAGCAGCGCACAAGAACAAAACCCCCAACCTTCCTCGCCTGAAGCAACCTTACTTCCACTGCGCTCCGAGCCGTTTGCCTGCAAACGCATTGCAAGCGTACAAGACCCCCAAACTCGTGATGCGCCGTATTACATTGTGACCTCAAGGACCCCTACTCCTTGGGTTTAACGACTTGGCAAGAAATATACACTTTTTAAACTAATTGAGGAGTGAGGATTCTCCCTATATGACTCGCTTCCATCGTTCAAACATAGGCTTCAGACCTTCCCTTGTTAGTGCCTATCGATGATGACGACTTTGCCGGAGGTTGACTGCCTGAGGGGAAGGAGTGAAGGTGCTTTCAGTCAATATGGTGCTGGAGTGAAGTGTGGAACCGTGCTGTAGGGCATCAGGAGGGTTGTCAAGCAATCTATGGGACCGTTTAGTGTGCAAGCGATGCGCGACGCGATGCTATGATAGGCTCCCATATCGATCGAGAGTCGCGATGGATCGATGCAGGGGCTTATCATCACATCGCGTTATGCGTCGCGTGCACACTAAACGATTCCTAAGAGACAAAAGCACTGATTAGTGAAAGCAGCGAAATCGTTGAATCCTCCGGAGATGATGCCGATGTTGAGCGCAGTGACCTGGATGGCTTCATACCGCAAAAATACTCCCTGATCTTAAGGAAGATAGAGCAAGGTTGGAACGCAATAAGGTTCTCAAACATTGCCTTTTGTACTGCTAAGCTGCATAAGTAGAGCAACTAGCTTGAAGTGAGTGGACTCAGACTAGTGATGCTGCGACATCGCGCGAAGCGCGCAAGTACGAGGCGCGCCGATAGATGATGGAGTACTTGATTCTTATATATTTTGATTTCTTCAACGTTTATGTGATTTTTGTACTCCGTAAAAGATTTTTCTTTCCAGGTATGGCTTCGACACTAAACAGAATCGCGGGAGTTCACTGAACAAGACATCTTTTGAGGACAGAATAAAATTCCTTAATGTTTTGAATACTGATTGTTTACATTTCAAAACAAAGATTCTCTGGTAGCAGTCTTCGAACCAAACAGGACCGGGTCAATTTCTACAGATTCTTTTTTCAGGATGTCATGGACAAGACACATTTTTTAACCTGAAGAAGCGACATTTACGTCTGGAATTGTACTCTAAAATTGTATTGTATAAAACTTCGAGTGTTAGTTAGCATGACCACTAAAGTGCATTTACTAGATTTTTTTTGAAGCGCTCTTCGAATCGATGACGGAGTCGCAACCGAAGGTTGGACGATGGACGTCCCTTGGAAACAATTTTCTCGCATCTGAAGGAAATATCATAACAAAATGAAATTGAACACTACAAAAGTTAAGCCCTGTGTAGCATAAGGCGTCTTTTATACTCGCGCCGCCACGCAGGGCGGCTTGATGGTCGCCGTAGCTATCCATTTTTTGCGACGCCCGGCCGCGCCGCATCTATTTCATACTCCGACGCCCCAAAACACCAAGAGACGGAATTTCGGGTTACGGTATTCGGCAAGTCGCGCCCCTGGAGGGAAGGGCGCGGCGCGGCGCGACCAGCTGCGGCAGACTCGGTCTGGAGTGGGGGATTTCACAACGGAATGAATCATTTTGCTAACAGAACAAAAAGCATGTAGCAAAATGATGGCACTATTGTGCTTTCAGGACTCCAGAGCTCGAGGAGAGGTCTAAAAAACTTTCGACCCAACATCGCACAGGGTGAGGGGGAGGAGGGTTAATTAGGGTGCATATCACAAATCGAGCATCCGTTTTTTATATTACGCTGTAGGTAGAGCGAGATCGGCGACCATGATCTTAGTCTCCCATAACTAGTGTAACTAAGAAGCGAATGGAGATCTATAGACATTCCTGCAGTTTCACCTACTACGCTAAAGATATGATTAGTGCACAGTGAACCCAGAATGGTCAAATGCGAGAGAATTCTGACTGATTCTCGACGATGAGTGTTGTTTAGTGCCATTTGCATTGCAGGAGATTCCATTCAATACCACACTCATCAGTTTTAACAGTAGGTTGAGCGGACGACTTCGACCCGTGCCTTAAGAGAGGATTCGTCGTTCCCCACAGGAACCGCACCCACTGACACTGAAAAGATGCACTCCGCTGATCAGCCAGGCGAATCCTTTCTGTTTTGGTCCTCCAATGACTCTTGGACCGTCTTTTTCGTCATCCGACATGGAGCACGGACCGTAGTGCGCAGAAGCTCGTGAACGCGCGTCGCTGACGCTCCCCTTTCTGACTGCAATCGCGCAGCAGCGCGTCAAACTCGGAGCGCCGCGCGGCCAGTCGCCCACCCCGCGGCGACGGTATTGAAGGCCCTGCGGCGAGAGTATTAAAGGCCACTAAAGCAAACGAACAAGCGATGACGATATGATTAGGATGGATCGTATTTAAAATTTACAAAATTTCAATTTCAATTTTATAAAAACGAAGTTATTTTCTACCCGAAGCAGACGACCTACAAGGTTAAAATTCGCCCACAAAAACTTTCAAGTCTTGATCAATGCACAGTGAAAAAATCATGAATTTCCGGAGCTAACACGATGAATCGACCACTGGTCGGTGTTGCACCAAAGTCGTTGGAGCGACAAATTTGGGCGTTCTCAAAAAATGGTTATAACACACGTTTTTCGCCTTTAAAAATCCCGCTAGCTTTTTGAAAAGTAGAGAAAATTCTTTTTTACTTTATAAAAACGTGCGGTGAGGGGTTAGATTTCTTTTGGATTTTCGGCGAAAATCGACCAGAAACCGAAGAAACCATTTTATTTTTTAAAGCTTGTTCTCAAAATTCCAAGCACTTATCGTGTTATGATCAATTTTGTGGACATTCAATCTCGTCCCTCCAATGGCGTTGGTGCCAGATGTTCGATTCAGAAAATCTTGTTTTTTACCTTGCATTTCTGAATTAAAACTTTTGTGGCGGGATTTCGACTGTATAGGCGGTCCGCTTCTGGTAGAAAATAACTAATTTTTCATGAAAAACGAAAATTATGGATACGACTCTTCCTAATCATATCAACATCGCTGCGGAGCTTTTTTAACGACACACAGGGCTTGAATTCCTGTAAGGCACAATTTTATTTTGTGAAGTTGTTTCCTTCAGATGATATAAAATGACTTCCAAGGGAAGTCCATCTTTCGCTTGCGATCGACGAAATAAGAGAATGCTGTTGCCGCACGTAACGTAACACTTTCAAGATGCAATCAACAATAGCGATCGATATTGGCCTCCTGAACGAAGCCTTTCACCAAGCACTCTGTGAAGCACTCTGTCGTCTCTAGTTCCTATCGGGTAAATTTGGGAGAAGACCGAAATCATCGGTCAGGAGATCGGTAACATTGATCGATATTGATTGCCTTCTACTACTGAGAAGGCCATTCGTCGACGACCATAATCACCTAGCTCCCACTCCGATCGGTTAAATCTGATAGAAAATCGATAACACTGATGATATTGATAGCCTTCCTTCGTCTTAGGCACGTCTTCTGAATTCTCAAGCACGTTAGACGACGTCTTCAGCACGTCTTCTGAATCCCCAGGCACGTCGCACGACTACCACCCCCCCCCCACACTCCCCGTCACACTATTCCAGCTCCGGACAGAGGCAGACCTTCATGGGTGCCACCCGCTCTGGACAGACTCAGGCCCCGCCCCATGCAGACAGACAGAAGCCCCCCCCCCCTCTCCCTAAGCATTTCATGATATTGGTAGATTTTGAGGAAGCTGAGTGGCTCAGGGGGGGGGGGGCTGTGGCGGGGGGAGCGCTTTACAATACGCTTTAACGAAAAGGCAAAAGATCGAATCAACCTCATCCACACGTTAGTAAAGACTGCACATAAACGACAAGTCAGACAAAAGAAAACACATAGAAAAAGCAGGAAAGGGAATCTGGACCCATGAAGTTGTCGTAGACTGCGAAAGGAAGAACTGGAAGGAAACTGATGTGTTGTCCCTTCCCCGATTCGTCTTCTTAATCACAGAAATGGCATCTGGTCGTCATTTTTGCGAACTGTTCAATTTCTCTCACTTTCACGTAATCTGCTCAAGGGCAGCAATACGCGCTGTTGTCGCGCGTCATGTCGTCGTGAAATCTCCTCTAGACAGGCGCAGCACCCAATCATCCTGCTATGTATATATTCCTATGACAATCAAGCGCATCGCTCCGACTTCTACAGTAGTGGGAGAAGCCCAATGTAGCGCACCTATCTACAGTTCCGTTCCCGGATGAGCGCTGCAGATAGAGAACACATAATTAGAATTAGCCTTCAAAGCTGCATCCTACGATGTACTTCTCATCTTCGAGTGCCACTAAACCTACATTCCTTCCCCTGTTAGCATTTCTGAACAGAATACTGTTGTTTTATCCCGCTAGAAAATCCGTGTTGTGTGACATTTTCGTCAAGGAAGGCTTCCGGCTATCCCTTACATGATGAACTGCCCGACTAGGATAATTGGCGTGGCTAGCAGGGAACGAAGACCAGACACTGGGGATGGATTCAGTCGAATACTAGAAAAAATGTTTGTTCAAACTCTTTCAAAGAAGAATTGCTAGAGGTAACAAAACAAGGTCGAACATTTTAATGCCTGCCTTACTGAATATCAACACAGCTCTCGCATGCACCCCGAATCGACTCACTGTTCGGCGATTCCCGCCCAAGCCAACCATACTTCTGTCCCTCCGAGGTCTGAGAATTGGTGCCACACTTGTCTGGAAAGGATAAAACAAAGATCAGGCTGGCCACTGCGGGTCATCGTATAGGCAAAATACCCACTCAAACTGCGTCCATATTATTTCGTAGAAGTAGAACGCGTGGCGCATTCACATGATGCGTTAACGCCATTCTTTAACCATCATTCTTTTTCTATGTCTTAAGAAGAAGTGTACATACGCATCAACGAGGAAAGCTGTGGTAGCAGTAGGGCATGCGGCAGTTGCCGCAGAGTTGGGGTTGTCGTTTTATGTCTACACACTCATCCGCACGGAACCGAATGTCTTGGAAACGCTCTTATAAATGCATTGCGTGGAAGTCCCGTAGGCTGATATTCTGCTATAGAAACCATTATGGAATCGTATCGTGATGAACTCCACTCCTCAACTCGCGTGCACATTTTGTAATGTGTTTGTCGTTTATATGTTTGTGAGTAATGACGAAAATGGTGTATTAGCTTCATTGATAGATGGTTGCAATGAATACCTGTATGCACGAATTTGGCAGCATTGTTGCGTTTAGAGGCGTTCTCCACGGTTGTTTCGGTTTCGGCTTCCGGAACCTGGAAGCGAAAGCGTCAGAGGAAGGAAACTGCTGAGCAATGTGAGAAAGAAGGAAAGCAATATCATGCACAAAATCTAACAAACCGAAGATTTCCTATGGGTGGTTCGGCAAACGGTACTCCAAGAAACTGAGTGAGACGTTTTCCGTTCGGTGAAATAACCTCTTCTCCAAAAAGCGGCGAACCGTCGTGAAGGTAGATTAGATCCAGCGTATACGACTAAACGGGAAGACACACTAGTCTGTTTTTCCGAAAAAGACCTTTTCTGAATAGCAACTATGGTTCTATTGCGACCGCTTGCAAAATTTGATTGTAATTACCAGCTCGGTTAAATTGTTCCCACCACTTTGTGGTTTCAGAGGCATAACTAACAAGAAAGGATACCAGGTCGCAGTAACACTTCGAGATGAGATCTATATAATAGGAGACAGCTTCAAACCCTGATTCCATTTAACGAGGCTCGAGGTGCTGACTAGTCCAAAAGGAAGGAGACCAGATTCATTAGCACTATTTTACATTCACGGCTTAAAAGTCGACGAATATTGCCGAGGTAGGTTATTTGAAGTGCTGATCACGAGCACGAATACTTGTTATCATAATTGCCGATTAAAGTACATACGTTCCAGTGAGTACGGTTGTTCGATCACAAATATCGATTTCGCCAAACTTCACCAGAGGAGATATTTAAGGGCTGATCACGGGATATTTGATGACTTGGATAACGGCAATTTGCCGGCCCCGTCATTTGGATGACGATGGAAATTTTGTGCCCCGGATAATTGAGTGATTCGGATAATGGTGCTTTTTGGATGTCAGCCTAATTGGGTGATCGTCTAATGACAATTTTGCGGGTTCGGATATTTGATGACTTGGATAACGGCAATTTGCCGGCCCCGTCATTTGGATGACGATGGAAATTTTGTGCCCGGATAAATGAGTGATTCGGATAATGGTGCTTTTTGGATGTCAGCCTAATTGGGTGATCGTCTAATGACAATTTTGCGGGTTCGTATATTTGATGACTCGGACAACGGCAATTTAGCGGGTCCGTCATTTGGATGACGATAGAAATTTTGTGCCCCGGATAATTGAGTGATTCGGATAACGGTGCTTTTTGGACCTCAGCTAAATGGGTGATCCTCATAATGACAATTTTGCGGGTTCGTATATTTGATGACTCGGATAACGGCGATTTAGCGGGCTCGTCATTTGGATGACGATGGAAATTTTGTGCCCCGGATAATTGAGTGAACCGGATAATGGTGCTTTTTGCACGTCAGCCTAATTTGGTGATCGTCTAATGACAATTTTGCGGGTTCGGTTATTTGATGACTCGGATAACGGCAATTTGCCGGACCCGTCATTTGGATGACGATAGAAATTTTGTGCCCCGTATAATTGAGTGAACCGGATAATGGTGCCTTTTGCACGTCAGCCTAATTTGGTGATCGTCTAATGACAATTTTACGGGTTCGGATATTTGATGACTTGGATAACGGCAATTTGCCGGCCCCGTCATTTGGATGACGATGGAAATTTTGTGCCCCGTATAATTGAGTGATTCGGATAATGGTGCTTTTTGCACGTCAGCCTAATTTGGTGATCGTCTAATGACAATTTTGCGGGTTCGGTTATTTGATGACTCGGATAACGGCAATTTGCCGGACCCGTCATTTGGATGACGATAGAAATTTTGTGCCCCGTATAATTGAGTGAACCGGATAATGGTGCCTTTTGCACGTCAGCCTAATTTGGTGATCGTCTAATGACAATTTTGTGGGTTCGCATATTTGATGACTCGGATAACGGCAGTTTGCCGGCCCCGTCATTTGGATGACGATAGAAATTTTGTGCCCCGTATAATTGAGTGAACCGGATAATGGTGCCTTTTGCACGTCAGCCTAATTTGGTGATCGTCTAATGACAATTTTGTGGGTTCACATATTTGATGACTCGGATAACGGCAGTTTGCCGGCCCCGTCATTTGGATGACGATGGAAATTTTGTGCCCCGGATAATTGAGTGATTCGGATAATGGTGCTTTTTGGATGTCAGCCTAATTGGGTGATCGTCTAATGACAATTTTGCGGGTTCGGTTATTTGATGACTCGGATAACGGCAATTTGCCGGCCCCGTCATTTGGATGACGATGGAAATTTTGTGCCCCGGATAATTGAGTGATTCGGATAATGGTGCTTTTTGGATGTCAGCCTAATTTGGTGATCGTCTAATGACAATTTTGTGGGTTCGTATATTTGATGACTCGGATAACGGCGATTTAGCGGGCTCGTCATTTGGATGACGATGGAAATTTTGTGCCCCGGATAATTGAGTGAACCGGATAATGGTGCTTTTTGCACGTCAGCCTAATTTGGTGATCGTCTAATGACAATTTTGCGGGTTCGGTTATTTGATGACTCGGATAACGGCAATTTGCCGGACCCGTCATTTGGATGACGATAGAAATTTTGTGCCCCGTATAATTGAGTGAACCGGATAATGGTGCCTTTTGCACGTCAGCCTAATTTGGTGATCGTCTAATGACAATTTTACGGGTTCGGATATTTGATGACTTGGATAACGGCAATTTGCCGGCCCCGTCATTTGGATGACGATGGAAATTTTGTGCCCCGTATAATTGAGTGATTCGGATAATGGTGCTTTTTGCACGTCAGCCTAATTTGGTGATCGTCTAATGACAATTTTGCGGGTTCGGTTATTTGATGACTCGGATAACGGCAATTTGCCGGACCCGTCATTTGGATGACGATAGAAATTTTGTGCCCCGTATAATTGAGTGAACCGGATAATGGTGCCTTTTGCACGTCAGCCTAATTTGGTGATCGTCTAATGACAATTTTGTGGGTTCGCATATTTGATGACTCGGATAACGGCAGTTTGCCGGCCCCGTCATTTGGATGACGATGGAAATTTTGTGCCCCGGATAATTGAGTGATTCGGATAATGGTGCTTTTTGGATGTCAGCCTAATTGGGTGATCGTCTAATGACAATTTTGTGGGTTCGGATATTTGATGACTCGGATAACGGCAATTTGCCGGCCCCGCCATTTGGATGACGATGGAAATTTTGTGCCCCGTATAATTGAGTGAACCGGATAATGGTGCCTTTTGCACGTCAGCCTAATTTGGTGATCGTCTAATGACAATTTTGTGGGTTCGGATATTTGATGACTCGGATAACGACAATTTGCCGGCCCCGTCATTTGGATGACGATGGAAATTTTGTGCCCCGGATAATTGAGTGATTCGGATAATGGTGCTTTTTGGATGTCAGCCTAATTGGGTGATCGTCTAATGACAATTTTGTGGGTTCGGATATTTGATGACTCGGATAACGGCAATTTGCCGGCCCCGCCATTTGGATGACGATGGAAATTTTGTGCCCCGGATAATTGAGTGATTCGGATAATGGTGCTTTTTGGATGTCAGCCTAATTGGGTGATCGTCTAATGACAATTTTGCGGGTTCGGATATTTGATGACTCGGATAACGGCAGTTTGCCGGCCCCGTCATTTGGATGACGATAAAAATTTTGTGCCTCGCATAATTGAGTGATTCGGATAACGGTGCTTTTTGGACCTCAGCATAAATGGGTGATCCTCATAATGACAATTTTGCGGGTTCGTATATTTGATGACTCGGATAACGGCGATTTAGCGGGCTCGTCATTTGGATGACGATGGAAATTTTGTGCCCCGGATAATTGAGTGAACCGGATAATGGTGCTTTTTGCACGTCAGCCTAATTTGGTGATCGTCTAATGACAATTTTGTGGGTTCGGATATTTGATGACTCGGATAACGGCAATTTGCCGGCCCCGCCATTTGGATGACGATGGAAATTTTGTGCCCCGGATAATTGAGTGATTCGGATAATGGTGCTTTTTGGATGTCAGCCTAATTGGGTGATCGTCTAATGACAATTTTGTGGGTTCGGATATTTGATGACTCGGATAACGACAATTTGCCGGCCCCGTCATTTGGATGACGATGGAAATTTTGTGCCCCGGATAATTGAGTGATTCGGATAATGGTGCTTTTTGCACGTCAGCCTAATTGGGTGATCGTCTAATGACAATTTTGTGGGTTCGGATATTTGATGACTCGGATAACGGCAATTTGCCGGCCCCGCCATTTGGATGACGATGGAAATTTTGTGCCCCGGATAATTGAGTGATTCGGATAATGGTGCTTTTTGGATGTCAGCCTAATTGGGTGATCGTCTAATGACAATTTTGCGGGTTCGGATATTTGATGACTCGGATAACGGCAGTTTGCCGGCCCCGTCATTTGGATGACGATAAAAATTTTGAGCCTCGCATAATTGAGTGATTCGGATAACGGTGCTTTTTGGACCTCAGCATAAATGGGTGATCCTCATAATGACAATTTTGCGGGTTCGTATATTTGATGACTCGGATAACGGCGATTTAGCGGGCTCGTCATTTGGATGACGATGGAAATTTTGTGCCCCGGATAATTGAGTGAACCGGATAATGGTGCTTTTTGCACGTCAGCCTAATTTGGTGATCGTCTAATGACAATTTTGTGGGTTCGGATATTTGATGACTCGGATAACGGCAATTTGCCGGCCCCGTCATTTGGATAACGATAAAAAATTTTGTGTCCCGCATAATTGAGTGATTCGGATAACGGTGCTTTTTGGACCTCAGCTAAATGGGTGATCCTCATAATGACAATTTTGTGGGTTCGGATATTTGATGACTCGGATAACGGCAATTTGCCGGCCCCGCCATTTGGATGACGATAGAAATTTTGTGCCCCGGATAATTGAGTGATTCGTATAATGGTGCTTTTTGGATGCCAGCCTAATTGGGTGATCGTCTAATGACAATTTTGCGGGTTCGGATATTTGATGACTTGGATAACGGCAATTTGCCGGCCCCGTCATTTGGATGACGATGGAAATTTTGTGCCCCGGATAATTGAGTGATTCGGATAATGGTGCTTTTTGGATGTCAGCCTAATTGGGTGATCGTCTAATGACAATTTTGCGGGTTCGGATATTTGATGACTCGGATAACGGCAATTTGCCGGCCCCGTCATTTGGATAACGATAAAAAATTTTGTGTCCCGCATAATTGAGTGATTCGGATAACGGTGCTTTTTGGACCTCAGCTAAATGGGTGATCCTCATAATGACAATTTTGTGGGTTCGGATATTTGATGACTCGGATAACGGCAATTTGCCGGCCCCGTCATTTGGATGACGATGGAAATTTTGTGCCCCGGATAATTGAGTGATTCGTATAATGGTGCTTTTTGGATGCCAGCCTAATTGGGTGATCGTCTAATGACAATTTTGCGGGTTCGGATATTTGATGACTTGGATAACGGCAATTTGCCGGCCCCGTCATTTGGATGACGATGGAAATTTTGTGCCCCGGATAATTGAGTGATTCGTATAATGGTGCTTTTTGGATGCCAGCCTAATTGGGTGATCGTCTAATGACAATTTTGCGGGTTCGGATATTTGATGACTTGGATAACGGCAATTTGCCGGCCCCGTCATTTGGATGACGATAGAAATTTTGTGCCCCGTATAATTGAGTGAACCGGATAATGGTGCCTTTTGCACGTCAGCCTAATTTGGTGATCGTCTAATGACAATTTTACGGGTTCGGATATTTGATGACTTGGATAACGGCAATTTGCCGGCCCCGTCATTTGGATGACGATGGAAATTTTGTGCCCCGTATAATTGAGTGATTCGGATAATGGTGCTTTTTGCACGTCAGCCTAATTTGGTGATCGTCTAATGACAATTTTGCGGGTTCGGTTATTTGATGACTCGGATAACGGCAATTTGCCGGACCCGTCATTTGGATGACGATAGAAATTTTGTGCCCCGTATAATTGAGTGAACCGGATAATGGTGCCTTTTGCACGTCAGCCTAATTTGGTGATCGTCTAATGACAATTTTGTGGGTTCGCATATTTGATGACTCGGATAACGGCAGTTTGCCGGCCCCGTCATTTGGATGACGATAGAAATTTTGTGCCCCGTATAATTGAGTGAACCGGATAATGGTGCCTTTTGCACGTCAGCCTAATTTGGTGATCGTCTAATGACAATTTTGTGGGTTCACATATTTGATGACTCGGATAACGGCAGTTTGCCGGCCCCGTCATTTGGATGACGATGGAAATTTTGTGCCCCGGATAATTGAGTGATTCGGATAATGGTGCTTTTTGGATGTCAGCCTAATTGGGTGATCGTCTAATGACAATTTTGCGGGTTCGGTTATTTGATGACTCGGATAACGGCAATTTGCCGGCCCCGTCATTTGGATGACGATGGAAATTTTGTGCCCCGGATAATTGAGTGATTCGGATAATGGTGCTTTTTGGATGTCAGCCTAATTTGGTGATCGTCTAATGACAATTTTGTGGGTTCGTATATTTGATGACTCGGATAACGGCGATTTAGCGGGCTCGTCATTTGGATGACGATGGAAATTTTGTGCCCCGGATAATTGAGTGAACCGGATAATGGTGCTTTTTGCACGTCAGCCTAATTTGGTGATCGTCTAATGACAATTTTGCGGGTTCGGTTATTTGATGACTCGGATAACGGCAATTTGCCGGACCCGTCATTTGGATGACGATAGAAATTTTGTGCCCCGTATAATTGAGTGAACCGGATAATGGTGCCTTTTGCACGTCAGCCTAATTTGGTGATCGTCTAATGACAATTTTACGGGTTCGGATATTTGATGACTTGGATAACGGCAATTTGCCGGCCCCGTCATTTGGATGACGATGGAAATTTTGTGCCCCGGATAATTGAGTGATTCGGATAATGGTGCTTTTTGGATGTCAGCCTAATTGGGTGATCGTCTAATGACAATTTTGTGGGTTCGGATATTTGATGACTCGGATAACGACAATTTGCCGGCCCCGTCATTTGGATGACGATGGAAATTTTGTGCCCCGGATAATTGAGTGATTCGGATAATGGTGCTTTTTGGATGTCAGCCTAATTGGGTGATCGTCTAATGACAATTTTGCGGGTTCGGTTATTTGATGACTCGGATAACGGCAATTTGCCGGCCCCGTCATTTGGATGACGATGGAAATTTTGTGCCCCGGATAATTGAGTGATTCGGATAATGGTGCTTTTTGGATGTCAGCCTAATTTGGTGATCGTCTAATGACAATTTTGCGGGTTCGGTTATTTGATGACTCGGATAACGGCAATTTGCCGGACCCGTCATTTGGATGACGATAGAAATTTTGTGCCCCGTATAATTGAGTGAACCGGATAATGGTGCCTTTTGCACGTCAGCCTAATTTGGTGATCGTCTAATGACAATTTTGTGGGTTCGCATATTTGATGACTCGGATAACGGCAGTTTGCCGGCCCCGTCATTTGGATGACGATGGAAATTTTGTGCCCCGGATAATTGAGTGATTCGGATAATGGTGCTTTTTGGATGTCAGCCTAATTGGGTGATCGTCTAATGACAATTTTGTGGGTTCGGATATTTGATGACTCGGATAACGGCAATTTGCCGGCCCCGCCATTTGGATGACGATGGAAATTTTGTGCCCCGTATAATTGAGTGAACCGGATAATGGTGCCTTTTGCACGTCAGCCTAATTTGGTGATCGTCTAATGACAATTTTGTGGGTTCGGATATTTGATGACTCGGATAACGACAATTTGCCGGCCCCGTCATTTGGATGACGATGGAAATTTTGTGCCCCGGATAATTGAGTGATTCGGATAATGGTGCTTTTTGGATGTCAGCCTAATTGGGTGATCGTCTAATGACAATTTTGTGGGTTCGGATATTTGATGACTCGGATAACGGCAATTTGCCGGCCCCGCCATTTGGATGACGATGGAAATTTTGTGCCCCGGATAATTGAGTGATTCGGATAATGGTGCTTTTTGGATGTCAGCCTAATTGGGTGATCGTCTAATGACAATTTTGCGGGTTCGGATATTTGATGACTCGGATAACGGCAGTTTGCCGGCCCCGTCATTTGGATGACGATAAAAATTTTGTGCCTCGCATAATTGAGTGATTCGGATAACGGTGCTTTTTGGACCTCAGCATAAATGGGTGATCCTCATAATGACAATTTTGCGGGTTCGTATATTTGATGACTCGGATAACGGCGATTTAGCGGGCTCGTCATTTGGATGACGATGGAAATTTTGTGCCCCGGATAATTGAGTGAACCGGATAATGGTGCTTTTTGCACGTCAGCCTAATTTGGTGATCGTCTAATGACAATTTTGTGGGTTCGGATATTTGATGACTCGGATAACGGCAATTTGCCGGCCCCGCCATTTGGATGACGATGGAAATTTTGTGCCCCGGATAATTGAGTGATTCGGATAATGGTGCTTTTTGGATGTCAGCCTAATTGGGTGATCGTCTAATGACAATTTTGTGGGTTCGGATATTTGATGACTCGGATAACGACAATTTGCCGGCCCCGTCATTTGGATGACGATGGAAATTTTGTGCCCCGGATAATTGAGTGATTCGGATAATGGTGCTTTTTGCACGTCAGCCTAATTGGGTGATCGTCTAATGACAATTTTGTGGGTTCGGATATTTGATGACTCGGATAACGGCAATTTGCCGGCCCCGCCATTTGGATGACGATGGAAATTTTGTGCCCCGGATAATTGAGTGATTCGGATAATGGTGCTTTTTGGATGTCAGCCTAATTGGGTGATCGTCTAATGACAATTTTGCGGGTTCGGATATTTGATGACTCGGATAACGGCAGTTTGCCGGCCCCGTCATTTGGATGACGATAAAAATTTTGAGCCTCGCATAATTGAGTGATTCGGATAACGGTGCTTTTTGGACCTCAGCATAAATGGGTGATCCTCATAATGACAATTTTGCGGGTTCGTATATTTGATGACTCGGATAACGGCGATTTAGCGGGCTCGTCATTTGGATGACGATGGAAATTTTGTGCCCCGGATAATTGAGTGATTCGTATAATGGTGCTTTTTGGATGCCAGCCTAATTGGGTGATCGTCTAATGACAATTTTGCGGGTTCGGATATTTGATGACTTGGATAACGGCAATTTGCCGGCCCCGTCATTTGGATGACGATGGAAATTTTGTGCCCCGGATAATTGAGTGATTCGGATAATGGTGCTTTTTGGATGTCAGCCTAATTGGGTGATCGTCTAATGACAATTTTGCGGGTTCGGATATTTGATGACTCGGATAACGGCAATTTGCCGGCCCCGTCATTTGGATAACGATAAAAAATTTTGTGTCCCGCATAATTGAGTGATTCGGATAACGGTGCTTTTTGGACCTCAGCTAAATGGGTGATCCTCATAATGACAATTTTGTGGGTTCGGATATTTGATGACTCGGATAACGGCAATTTGCCGGCCCCGTCATTTGGATGACGATGGAAATTTTGTGCCCCGGATAATTGAGTGATTCGTATAATGGTGCTTTTTGGATGCCAGCCTAATTGGGTGATCGTCTAATGACAATTTTGCGGGTTCGGATATTTGATGACTTGGATAACGGCAATTTGCCGGCCCCGTCATTTGGATGACGATGGAAATTTTGTGCCCCGGATAATTGAGTGATTCGTATAATGGTGCTTTTTGGATGCCAGCCTAATTGGGTGATCGTCTAATGACAATTTTGCGGGTTCGGATATTTGATGACTTGGATAACGGCAATTTGCCGGCCCCGTCATTTGGATGACGATGGAAATTTTGTGCCCCGGATAATTGAGTGAACCGGATAATGGTGCTTTTTGCACGTCAGCCTAATTTGGTGATCGTCTAATGACAATTTTGTGGGTTCGGATATTTGATGACTCGGATAACGGCAATTTGCCGGCCCCGTTATTTGGATAACGATAAAAAATTTTGTGTCCCGCATAATTGAGTGATTCGGATAACGGTGCTTTTTGGACCTCAGCTAAATGGGTGATCCTCATAATGACAATTTTGTGGGTTCGGATATTTGATGACTCGGATAACGGCAATTTGCCGGCCCCGTCATTTGGATGACGATGGAAATTTTGTGCCCCGGATAATTGAGTGATTCGTATAATGGTGCTTTTTGGATGCCAGCCTAATTGGGTGATCGTCTAATGACAATTTTGCGGGTTCGGATATTTGATGACTTGGATAACGGCAATTTGCCGGCCCCGTCATTTGGATGACGATGGAAATTTTGTGCCCCGGATAATTGAGTGATTCGTATAATGGTGCTTTTTGGATGCCAGCCTAATTGGGTGATCGTCTAATGACAATTTTGCGGGTTCGGATATTTGATGACTTGGATAACGGCAATTTGCCGGCCCCGTCATTTGGATGACGATGGAAATTTTGTGCCCCGGATAATTGAGTGATTCGTATAATGGTGCTTTTTGGATGCCAGCCTAATTGGGTGATCCTCATAATGACAATTTTGTGGGTTCGGATATTTGATGACTCGGATAACGGCAATTTGCCGGCCCCGTCATTTGGATGACGATGGAAATTTTGTGCCCCGGATAATTGAGTGATTCGTATAATGGTGCTTTTTGGATGCCAGCCTAATTGGGTGATCGTCTAATGACAATTTTGCGGGTTCGGATATTTGATGACTTGGATAACGGCAATTTGCCGGCCCCGTCATTTGGATGACGATGGAAATTTTGTGCCCCGGATAATTGAGTGATTCGTATAATGGTGCTTTTTGGATGCCAGCCTAATTGGGTGATCGTCTAATGACAATTTTGCGGGTTCGGATATTTGATGACTTGGATAACGGCAATTTGCCGGCCCCGTCATTTGGATGACGATGGAAATTTTGTGCCCCGGATAATTGAGTGAACCGGATAATGGTGCTTTTTGCACGTCAGCCTAATTTGGTGATCGTCTAATGACAATTTTGTGGGTTCGGATATTTGATGACTCGGATAACGGCAATTTGCCGGCCCCGTCATTTGGATAACGATAAAAAATTTTGTGTCCCGCATAATTGAGTGATTCGGATAACGGTGCTTTTTGGACCTCAGCTAAATGGGTGATCCTCATAATGACAATTTTGTGGGTTCGGATATTTGATGACTCGGATAACGGCAATTTGCCGGCCCCGTCATTTGGATGACGATGGAAATTTTGTGCCCCGGATAATTGAGTGATTCGTATAATGGTGCTTTTTGGATGCCAGCCTAATTGGGTGATCGTCTAATGACAATTTTGCGGGTTCGGATATTTGATGACTTGGATAACGGCAATTTGCCGGCCCCGTCATTTGGATGACGATGGAAATTTTGTGCCCCGGATAATTGAGTGATTCGTATAATGGTGCTTTTTGGATGCCAGCCTAATTGGGTGATCCTCATAATGACAATTTTGTGGGTTCGGATATTTGATGACTCGGATAACGGCAATTTGCCGGCCCCGTCATTTGGATGACGATGGAAATTTTGTGCCCCGGATAATTGAGTGATTCGTATAATGGTGCTTTTTGGATGCCAGCCTAATTGGGTGATCGTCTAATGACAATTTTGCGGGTTCGGATATTTGATGACTTGGATAACGGCAGTTTGCCGGCCCCGTCATTTGGATGACGATGGAAATTTTGTGCCCCGGATAATTGAGTGATTCGGATAATGGTGCTTTTTGGATGTCAGCCTAATTGGGTGATCGTCTAATGACAATTTTGCGGGTTCGGATATTTGATGACTCGGATAACGGCAATTTGCCGGCCCCGTCATTTGGATAACGATAAAAAATTTTGTGTCCCGCATAATTGAGTGATTCGGATAACGGTGCTTTTTGGACCTCAGCTAAATGGGTGATCCTCATAATGACAATTTTGTGGGTTCGGATATTTGATGACTCGGATAACGGCAATTTGCCGGCCCCGTCATTTGGATGACGATGGAAATTTTGTGCCCCGGATAATTGAGTGATTCGTATAATGGTGCTTTTTGGATGCCAGCCTAATTGGGTGATCGTCTAATGACAATTTTGCGGGTTCGGATATTTGATGACTTGGATAACGGCAATTTGCCGGCCCCGTCATTTGGATGACGATGGAAATTTTGTGCCCCGGATAATTGAATGATTCGGATAATGGTGCTTTTTGGATGTCAGCCTAATTGGGTGATCGTCTAATGACAATTTTGCGGGTTCGGATATTTGATGACTTGGATAACGGCAGTTTGCCGGCCCCGTCATTTGGATGACGATGGAAATTTTGTGCCCCGGATAATTGAGTGATTCGGATAATGGTGCTTTTTGGATGTCAGCCTAATTGGGTGATCGTCTAATGACAATTTTGCGGGTTCGGATATTTGATGACTCGGATAACGGCAGTTTGCCGGCCCCGTCATTTGGATGACGATGGAAATTTTGTGCCCCGGATAATTGAGTGATTCGGATAATGGTGCTTTTTGGATGTCAGCCTAATTGGGTGATCGTCTAATGACAATTTTGCTGGTTCGGATATTTGATGACTTAGATAACGGCAGTTTGCCGGCCCCGTCATTTGGATGACGATGGAAATTTTGTGCCCCGGATAATTGAGTGATTCGGATAATGGTGCTTTTTGGATGTCAGCCTAATTGGGTGATCGTCTAATGACAATTTTGCGGGTTCGGATATTTGATGACTCGGATAACGGCAATTTGCCGGCCCCGTCATTTGGATAACGATAAAAAATTTTGTGTCCCGCATAATTGAGTGATTCGGATAACGGTGCTTTTTGGACCTCAGCTAAATGGGTGATCCTCATAATGACAATTTTGTGGGTTCGGATATTTGATGACTCGGATAACGGCAATTTGCCGGCCCCGTCATTTGGATGACGATGGAAATTTTGTGCCCCGGATAATTGAGTGATTCGTATAATGGTGCTTTTTGGATGCCAGCCTAATTGGGTGATCGTCTAATGACAATTTTGCGGGTTCGGATATTTGATGACTTGGATAACGGCAATTTGCCGGCCCCGTCATTTGGATGACGATGGAAATTTTGTGCCCCGGATAATTGAGTGATTCGGATAATGGTGCTTTTTGGATGTCAGCCTAATTGGGTGATCGTCTAATGACAATTTTGCGGGTTCGGATATTTGATGACTTGGATAACGGCAGTTTGCCGGCCCCGTCATTTGGATGACGATGGAAATTTTGTGCCCCGGATAATTGAGTGATTCGGATAATGGTGCTTTTTGGATGTCAGCCTAATTGGGTGATCGTCTAATGACAATTTTGCGGGTTCGGATATTTGATGACTCGGATAACGGCAGTTTGCCGGCCCCGTCATTTGGATGACGATGGAAATTTTGTGCCCCGGATAATTGAGTGATTCGGATAATGGTGCTTTTTGGATGTCAGCCTAATTGGGTGATCGTCTAATGACAATTTTGCGGGTTCGGATATTTGATGACTTGGATAATGGCAATTCGCCGGCCTCGTCATTTGGATGACGATGGAAATTTTGTGCCCCGGATAATTGAGTGAACCGGATAATGGTGCTTTTTGCACGTCAGCCTAATTGTGTGATCGTCTAATGACAAATTTGCGGGTTCGTATATTTGATGACTCGGATAACGGCAATTTGCCGGCCCCGTCATTTGGATGACGATAAAAAGTTTGTGCCCGCATAATTGAGTGATTCGGATAATGGTGTTTTTTGGTCCTCAGCATAAATGGGTGATCCTCAGAATGACAATTTTGCGGGCTCGGATATTTGTTGACTCCTTATCATTAGGCGTCGCTCGGGGTGAGCGATGGTATGACAAAGGCCTTAGTGTCGGTGAAGGCCACCGCAGTGTACTCACAATGTTGAAGGAAACCTAATGACCTTCAACTTGACCTGCCACCTCGATCAGTATTGTCGTCTTTGTTGTCATTACGAAGTTGCTCGACCATAATAAGCTGCTGCTAACACCACCTCTACAATGTCTGCTAACACTCGAGCGGTTATTCACCTACCGACAGTAAAGTGTGGATCTCTACTGGATGTTGTTACACAGAATGTGATGGAGCGGGTGGAGAGGATAACAAGATTTCTACACTGTGACAGCTGAAAATCGAAGAAGTGGAGAAGTTGGAAGTAGTGGAAGAAGGGGAACACGACTTGCAACCGAAATGTAGTGCCGAAGTGACGACGCCACTAACCGGTGAAGTGACAATCACGTTTTCGGGAGGACTCGGGCTGCAGCGTAGTACTACTAGACAGAACCTGTGAAACAACCCAGTCTCTTAAAAAATGAAACATGTGAAAATGAAACATCATCATCAACGTTATCATCACACGTCCTCGTTGCTTCGAAAACCAGAGAGGAATGGCATCCCCGGAAGAACTAGGCCCATGTGAAGAAACCGTGCCTTCATACACTGCCCATACTGTAATCGGTGTTGCTGTTTTATGCACTTTGTGCCTGTGTATAATCGATGTTGAAGGTTTTTCATAAATTTTTCATTTATCATCGTATCTTGCATATTTGGGACATTGCTGATGCATCACGAGATGTCGACCAGGAATAAGCAGTGAAAACATCAGCGAACTCCAAAAAAGGTTCAGAAATTGAAATCTCTTAGGAGATGCGACACTATGGTAAAAATGCAAAAACGTAGCATGGCTGAGAACTCAACCCCCGACGTCTCGACCATAAAGCACCACCTCTACCACTGCGCCGCCCATGCCACGGGAAGAATTCGTTGCACCGACGTGGTAAGTTCGACGCTGCGGACCATTAACCATTAACCATTACAACAAATTGAAAATACAGTTCCCACTCGTTATAACGCGTTTGAAGGGGCCGGAGAAAATCCACGTTATGACGGTAGTCGCGTCCTAACCTCCTACTCGTTTGCCTCAAAGTTTCGGCAAAAACAAAACATGTTCTATTACTATTTGGAGGGCGGAGATTCTTCCTATAGTATTCCTTCTTGCCGTTCCGACGTACCCTTCAGACAGTTCCCTTGTAAGACATACATAAAGCACCAGCTGCCAATGCGGCATCTGGTTGCTCCAGAGGTAGGTTTGATAGAAATTGAAAGATGCAGTTCCCATTCGTTATAACGCGTTTGAAGGGACCGGAGAAAATCCGCGCTATAACGGGAGTCGCGTCCTAACCTAAGCTGACCTTTTTGCACCATTTTATGACCATCTCAGATTTATCTAAAATCCTAAACAATCGCTAAATATGGCTGTATCAATAAAATATGTGACCATGAAGGGAGTAACAAAGCATAGAACAACCTCAGATTAATAATGAAGACGTGTTTTTAGAGATGCTCCCTGCTATATGCATAAGCATGTCAAATGTGTGTGAGGAATAACCAGATGTAAGGGGTAGTTAGACGTGATCAACAGCACAACTGTGCAACCCAATGTTGCAAGATCTTTTGTTGAGATCAAAATTATCACGCCAGGCGGAATCGAACCTGCACTCCCTGCCTGCAAGCAGGTTAGCCCACTACACTATCAGCGCTGTTAAATCGCGCGCCGCGTCCGCGATATCTTTCTAACAAATGTCTTAGCAGCACTCTCACATGATATGGGGATGACCAGTGTGATCAAACAGCGTTACTGCTGTTATTCGCAAAGCAGATGGTATATGCTTATGTCCCATATGGCGAGAGAGTCCCGTTCGCAAAAAAAAAAACATCCTGTAACAGTAAGTAGCATCTATACCAGCTGCTCTAGGCTTAAAACAAATGTATAGGGGTAGCTTTGAATAATCTGGGTTGTCTCCATATCCGCCCTAGTTTCCGATAGAGGAAATTTGCCAATACACGGAAACTCCTAACGACTACCGGGAGTCTTCCACTGTGCTAGAAAGATTGCTGACTATGAACACTCTTGGTGATCGTTCACGCGAGAAAATCATTGATGTGCATCTAACTCATTATCCTACGGGTGCAATTCATTACTATGAACGAGGCAGTAAAAGGGTAGGTCTGATCACAAACGCAGTCAGCATCTTGCACATCTCAGTTTTCTGTGTGGGACCGGAACTAACCAGGGAATGCCGTCAGCTTTCCATGGAACTCCGGATTGAGACCTATATCACGTGAAAGAGCTCGAGGCGCGGATCACAGATATGTAGACTAAATTTGCTAAATGGAACTTCTAAGCGAGTTATGGCCGGCGGAATCCGCGATGTCTTCCATGTGTTAGGCGCGCTCAATCAGCGTTGGGCGCAGTATTACGCGGTAATCAGCGGCTCTGCTGTCCAAAGGATTGGGTTCATTGGTTCGGTTCCCGCCGCTGACGGCTTTTTTGCATTTTGTGACCTATCTTCGACGAGGACCTATAATCTCATTTTTAGCACATTTTTGAGCGCACGCCTTATGGCGACTTGCATTTACGTTTACGTTTACGTTTTTACATTTCCGACTCCACCGACACGACTTCGGTCGAAAAAAAATTTCGCTGAAACTCCGTCTAGGGGGATTATTTGGGGTGCTGATCTGACATCCGTTTTTCACGATTCGTTCGGAGACCACCCATACCTTTAACAAGGGCGGTCCAGGCAGAGTCACCGACTTCGCTGAAGCTTCGTCTAGGGGGAAATTTGGGGGGGGGGGGGTGCCGATCACGAATCTGACATCCGTTTTTCACGATTCGGTTGGAGACCAGCCACACCTGTAACAAGGGTGGTCCAAGCAGAGTCACCGATTTCGCTGGGCACTAGTTAGAAGTTCCGACTCCACCGACACGACTTCGGCCGAACAGTTGTAGCAACGGTACGGGTGGTCTCCGACCGAGTCGTGTAAAACGGATGTCAGATTCGTGATTAGCACCCCAGGCAACCCCTCTGACGAAGTTTCAGCGAAATCGGTGACTCTGCCTGGACCCCCTTATTCAAGGGATGGGTGGTCTCCGACCGAATCGTGAAAAACATATGTCAGATTCGTGATCAGCACCCCAAATAACCTCCCTAGACAAAGATTCAGCAAAAAAATTTTTTCGAGCGAAGTCGTGTCGGTAGAATCGGAACTTTTAACTAGTGCCTTTTCTTTTTATTTATTATGTTTATTATGTTTTGTTGATTTTTGATTTTATTTACTTTTTATATTGTTTTGATTTGAATTTTTGACTTGCTTCAGTCAGGAATAAAACATTTTACCTGCAACACGTTTCCATCTTCAAATAGACGTAAATGTATGTCGCCACAAGCCGTGCGCTCAATAATGTGCTAAAAATGAGAAAATAGGTCCTCGTCCAAGATAGGTCACAAAATGCAAAAAACCATCAGCAGCGGGAACCGAGCCAATGAATCCATCCCTCTGGAGCTAGCACTCTACCACTGCGCCGCCGCCGCTGCTGACGGCGCTGATAGCCGAACCGCTGATTTCCGCGCAATACGGCGCCCAACGCTGATTGATTTGGTCTACACATCTGTGATCAGCGTCTCGAGCTCTTTCACGTGATATATGTCTCAATCCGAAGTTCCATGGGAAGCTGACGGCATTCCCTGCTAAGCGCTGCACGCGTTATAACGTGAGTCATTTTGAACGCAGAAATCCTCTCACTGGGGAAGGGTTCCGGCCTCCCATGGAACTTCAATGGTCGGTAGCGGTCCTTATGTAGAATAAGCTTAGAATAATGATTACGAACATGGGTGTCAAATTTACAAAATGAAACTCCTGAGCGAGTTGTAACCTGTTCAAGTTGGTGGGCAGGACTGCAGGTTGGAGCTGGCGCGAGAGCGGTGAGGGATGGGGGCTCCGTAAGAATGACGCCCAGCTGTGGCGGTGGTGCATGGGTAGTGCTCCGATCTGTCGGGCATGAAGCAGATGGTTCGGCTCCCCTCGCTGCCCACTTTTTGCACATCGTGATTTATTTTCAAAATGCCCTTTTATTCTGAATTATAACACCTGTTTGATTAAATAGCCCGTAAAACTATTCTACCGATTATAAAAATGCTTGAAGGTAAAAAAAACTGCTAGGATGACTTTTTAGTTACTATCTTTCACAGATGGAGTCCAACTCTTATAACGAACAACTGGAGGTGTTTCTACAGTACCGCCGTACCGCCGCTATACATTCAACCGAACGACGTTTGCGACGCAAAAACGCGTTTTTTGTGTCGCATCATGATAACTTTCTCCAAAGTAAAGCTTTTCTCGCCAAAATTTACAAGGGATTCTGCCATCATCCTGCCTACCACTGGGCATGTGACCGCCATTAAAAAGTGGATGGAACCCTGAAAACCAGTGCCGCAATTAAGGAGGGTCCTAATTACTGTGACCCGACCCAACACCGTCGCCGAGTCTTGCCTAATTATGTCCCCAGGCATAGTTACTGCTGCCCAGTTGAATTTTAAATTTTTTAAACCTAATTAAATTTTATTCTCCTGCCGCTTGTGATCTTGTCCTAGTTGCGACGATTCATTTGGTACCAAACAGCGCCGGAAGATATGCACTGAGAGTGCTGCTGCTTCAACCGATTTCGTTTATTTCAACGGAAGAATTCTCAGTCGAAGACCTGCTATTGTAGCTTGCTATCCGCTCATCTTTAAGAAATAAAAATTACGTAGAATTTAGGTTTTTGGTTGATTTTGAGCATTTGCGTACTGGTTGCAGCTTGTCAAAACAGCAAGTGAGTGATGCAGTCTTGGTAAAAAAACACTCTCTATCGCTGATTTTAGATGTGAATATCAATGTACTAAGCGAATGAGCTTGTCTAAAAATATGTTGGCTAATCATGCATAATGTAGAGACTCCAAGTATCAAACGTCGAGAAGCCAGGTGATCAGATGGCAGGATTTCGGCTGATTAAAGTGACGACTTCTTTCAGAAGTGCGACTGAGCTTCTAAAGCATTTCATGTCCAGTTTTCGCAGAATGAATGCTGGAAAGCCCAGTATTGTAGTTATGCAATTATTCGCTAAAAATCTTCAGAAAATTCGGACGTCAGCATTTGAACGCACCAGATCCAGCGCTCATGTAGAGGCGTTCTTCGATCATCACTGCGCTGACCATACATGCCCTACAGAGACAGTGCACTTGGCTAAATGACCAACGAATCGCTCATTTCTCTTTCTCGTAATTACGGACCGCCTAATTTTAAGCAGCTCACCATTATGGATCCAGATTAACAAATCCTGACGAGTTTTTCGGTTTTCCGAATTGCGTAGATCGCACTGATTCCGTAATTCTTAATAATTCTTTCCCCAATCACCAGGGTTTCCAAAAATATTTGCATATATATATCCCATTTTAACGTCGAGTTGGGCACTTTTGATATCAAATCGCGCACTTTTCTAATCAAATTGGACACTTTTCGAAGAAAATTGGACACTCTTCTAAATGTAAGCTAGAGTCAGAATGTTAAAGCAAAATAAACGTCTTTTAAATTAAAACTTGCTTCTTGCAAATTAAACTACAAACTCTCCAAAAAGGGTAGAATAATTTTTTGTCCATGAAGAAATTGCTATGACTTTTTTGAACTTCTTTTAGTTCAGCTGCCCGAACGAGCGTAATAATTTTATGCAGTTTTGTTCTGTTAAAAAATAAACTAAATCTTATTTTGAAGCGCAAAAAAACAATCATTTAGTGCATCAAAGACCAGATTGCGCCGTGACTTGAAAAGCACGTCGAGATTTTTATTTGATTTATAGTGTGAACGCTGATTACAAAAAGCATCAGAGTGAGAATATGTGTATATTTACAATTGTCTGTGTTACACAAACGTGAGACTGCATGCAATCATGTAATTTCGCTCTCAGTTGAATAAAAATCGTAACGCCTTGCACAAGTGCATGGCGCAATCCTTTTTGGCATTAAAAATTGCTTCGTTGATGCCCTTTCAAAAAAAAAGCAAAGAGCAAGCCATAATCAACTATTTTCTACAAAAATGGCAATTCTTTAAAACTTCAAGAGAAGTATTCACTTTTTGGGTAAGTGGTTTAAAACTTCAAAAAGATTTTACTAAAATTTTCCTTAAACAATTTTTTACATGTTCAGTTTAGTGTAGAAATTTAGACGCTTCTGTTTTAAAGGCCTTAAACTAGCAGTATGTCGAATTTAACGTGAAAAGTTTTCAATTTGAATTGAAAGGTGCGCATTTTAAAATCGACGTAGAAATAGTATATCAAGGTCAGCTTCTATGCTAATTAGCATTACCACTCTTAGTAAGGAACTAACTAACTCGCTGTTTCACCACAAACATTTTTTAGATAGAAAATTAAAATGGAGTGGATTGGGCTTGACAACAGCTCCTGAATTGATTTTTTGTGAAGCTTACACACTGACCAACAAATTCATGCTATGATTTACGCAATTCGGAAAACCGAAAAACTCGTCAGGATTTGTTAATCTGGATCCATAATGGTGAGCTGCTTAAAATTAGGCGGTCCGTAATTACGAGAAAGAGAAATGAGCGATTCGTTGGTCATTTAGCCAAGTGCACTGTCTCTGTAGGGCATGTAAGGTCAGCGCAGTGATGATCGAAGAACGCCTCTACATGAGCGCTGGATCTGGTGCGTTCAAATGCTGACGTCCGAATTTTCTTAAGAATTTTAGCGAATAATTGCATAATTACAATACTGGGCTTTCCAGCATTCATTCTGCGAAAACTGGACATGAAATGCTTTAGAAGCTCAGTCGCACTTCTGAAAGAAGTCGTCACTTTACTCAGCCGAAATCCTGCTATCTGATCACCTGGCTTCTCGACGTTTGATACTTGGAGTCTCTACATTATGTGTGGTTAGCCAACATATTTTTAGACTAGCTCATTCGCTTAGTACATTGATATTCGCAGCTAAAATCGACGATAGAGAGTGTTTTCTACCAAGACTGACTTGCAGTTTTGACGATCTACGCAAATGCCCAAAATGAACCAAAAACCTAAATTTCTACGTGTTTTTCATTTTTTAAAGATGAGCAGATAGCAAGCTACAATAACAGGTCTTAAACTGAGAATTCTTTCGTTGAAATAAACGAAATCGGTCGAAGCAGCAGCACTATCAGTGCATATCTTCCGGCGCTGTTTGGTACCAAATAAATCGTCGCAACTAGGGCAAGATCACAAGCGGCAGAAAAATAAAATTTAATTAGGTTTAAAAAATTAAAATTCAACTGGGCAGCAGTAACTATGCCTGGGGACATAATTAGGCGAGACGCCGCGACGGTGTTGGGCTGGGTCACAGTAATTAGGGCCTTCCTTAATTGCGGCACTTGTTTTCAGGCTTCCATCCACTTTCTAATGGCGGTCACATGCCCAGTGGTAGGTAGGATGATGGCAGGATCCATTGTAAATTTTGGCGAGAAAGGCTTTACTTTGGAGGAAGTTATCATGATGCGACGCAAAAAACGCGTTTTTGCGTCGCAAACGTCGTTCGGTTGAATGTTTAGCGGCGGTACTGCAACAACCTTAGCATTCATGGAACAAAGAAAAAGATGTGTGAAACAAACATGTTTGTCTTACACTGCACATCTTGTACATGCAGCATCGCTACAACCAGCAATAAAACTGTCAATCGTATCAAGATTAAACAAATACTCACTAGGAGTGACAAATCTACCTGGGATACCAGCAATGCAGCTTGCATATACCATGAGTATTCCAGAAAGATTGAAAACCTAGGGGCACAGAACAGCCGGTAAATCTGCGAGTGACCCTTCATTAGGTTGTCTGGAATTAAATATATTGTACCTCCACCACTCCAGAGGAAAAGGAGAGATCGAAACAAATTACTAATTCAGATTTCGCCCGAGGGTGTTATTTGGGGTGCTGATGACGAAATTGGCATCCGTTTTTATAATTTCGACCGATTACGGTTTACGGTAGCAGCAGCCTTGCTCACCCGCAACGCATCCTACCGAATTCCACCGCAATACCAAAAACGGATGTCAGATTCGTGACCAATACTCCAAATAACCCCCATAGAAGAGGTTTGGGAGAGATCCTTGACTCCAACAGGATTAGTCATCCGTACCTACCGCAACCTACCATTATTTCAAAAACGTCGAAATTTCAAAAACCGATGTCAGATTCTGATAGCCTCCCCAAGTAGCTCCCTTGGGTGGAGTTCGGGTGAAAAATGCTTTTGGACACCTCCTTAACCTCTGCCGGAGTTGTGAAAGTATTATATAATACTACAAACTTGCTATATAAATAATTTCGAAAGAAAAGTCATTTCGAAAATAAATCACGATGTGCAAAAAAGTATGCAGCGAGTGGAGCCAGAACATCGGCCTCATGCCCGGCAGCCCGGAGCAATACCCACCACCTCAGCTGTGTGGCCATTCCTACGGAGCCGCCATCCCTCACAGCTCTTGGTCCAGCTCCAGCCTACAGTCAACTTCAACAGGTCACAGCTCGCTCAAGAGTGTTTCATTTTGCAATTTTGAAACACATAACCAGCTTTCCGAGCTATTTCTCATGATCCTGGCCCAGGCTATTAAAATTCTTGCAAAACAGTGATCCCTTCTAGGAATTTCGCCTTAGGAACCAGAAACCAAAGATGTACGACCAACCGTGGCCAACCTACGACTCTCTGCGATTCTTGCACCCCACGCTTGAGCCTGACCCTGGACTCAACTTGAAGTTCCATCGGAGGCCAAAATCCTTACCTAGTCAGAAGCGCGCTATAACGAGAGGACCGTTATATTCGGCGCGTGTTAACCGGAGTTGATTTGTATTGGTTTAAAGGTAAGCTGGCCGGTTCCCGAGAAAATCTGTGCTATATCGCGAGTCGCGTCTTATCCGGAGGCGTTATAACGGGAGGAGACTGTATTTAGTTTTATACCTGGCCTGAGCTTAATTGGTATACTTGTTTTATAGTTGCCTTCAGTTAAATAAATAAGGAGAAGCACATCTTTGCAAGTGTCACCAAGTGATAGCTTTGAGAACATATTATAACATATTATATTATAACATATTATTATATGCGGTGTGCAAAGCGTTACCATTCTGAAATCTAAGTTTGCTGCTCTATCACTCTTGCGTATCTTCCCGAGGACTCGTAACTACTAGTAGTTTCAAGGCTTACACACAGGGTTGAAAATAAGTATCCTTAAGGGTTAACACTCGTCAAAGCAGTGTAACCAAGATCATTCATTTGAAGCAATAACACAAGCATACGCAGCGGATTCTTTCTTATACAGTGTAGAGCACACTGTTTTCTAATGGCGTACCCCTAAGGAAGGGGCAACATACGGCATCGAGCTAAAGCAGGTTCTATCAAATCTTTTAAGCTTCACTTAGCTCAATGCATGTCGTAGCCAACACAGCGGCAGATTTCGCACATGTGATCAACTTCAACTTGGACCGTTCAAAATACGGTAGCACTTCGGGTTTCATTTGTTGAGACACCAGTTTTCATATATTATTTTTGTATACGACACTAATAAATGCACACATTTAAAATTGGGCTGAAACTCTTGAAACACCACGTGGCTAAAAGAAGAGGGTCGTACCTGCAGTATCAATGAACTTAAATAGAAAGCTCGCAGCATATCAAAGCCGCTTCTAACTCGAAATCATAGCAAACTGGTCCTGAAATCACTTTATTTACGTCGCTCAATGACGTCATTTGATTAAGTTCCCATTCACTACATTCATCCATTTTTTCTCTCTCACGCACGACCTACGAAGCGGCAACCTATTCACGGCTTGAAGATAAATAGGATAAGAGTGACAAAATAAAAATCTGTACTAAGCGGGCTGGTGCCCGCTACACACCGACAAGGTATCTTAAAACGGGTAAGTTAGATTAGCCAGACCTCGGAGTTCCTTCCCTTTCCTAGTTCTGTGCTCTCCGCTGACGCGGAGGAGAGCACAGAAACCATGACCGTGTTGATGTGAATGTTCCACGACCTGGTGCAATCTCGGAGCGGGCACCATCCCACTATGCACCGAAAAATCACATAGTCTATGAATCACTGCACCTTGTGCGAGGATCTCAGCTTTTTTACCCATAGTCGTCTCGTGTTAAAAATGCTCACGTAAAGACGTCGAAGGATAGTGTTATACACGGCAGAATTACATGGAGTTTTATAACAAATGGATTTAAACACGGAGCTGTGGCTGTTTACCAATTTAACGAGAACTCCCATATCAGACAACAGTGCAAGTTGAAAGGCAGTGTGCGCACATGCGTGTAGCTGCGGCGGAAGCAAGCAGAGCTGTAATAAATGGATGGAAAGAAGATGAAGAATATAACGAAACAAGCATACAGATATCAAGAAAAAGAATTTGCTTATTTGTTTACATTATTTAAAACAGATGTGCACTATATAAAATGGCTTGCCTTAGAATCTCTGCATCCTCATCTTGTTAACATTCTAAAGCGAACCGATCAGAGACGGTTAAGTGGGACGCCGATCGGAAAACAGGCGGTAATAAGGAAAACGGCAAGAGTGCAGAAGGTTGAGTAATTTACTGCGGAATTCTTATTTATTCCAAATATATACGTGTCCAGCTCTGGGACTGCATACAGTGCTCAAATTATCAATACTGACCCAATGACGCAGGAACGGCGAGAACGAGCGTCTCAGATCCAGCCAACTAGGCGAGAGATTCACCTGAAGCTCCTGGGGCCGTCCATTTTTAGGCAACTCTTCAATTTAACCAAACGAAAATCACTCGTGTTCGCAGTTGACCGTCTGGATGCCGCTGCAACCACTTGCCGCAGGCAGCGCACTAAAGCGAGAATACCACGCTCCGCTTGCGAGGGAGAGGGCGCTGAGGTTATCTGCTCGCAGACGGTTCTGCTTACATAGTTCGGCGACGAAAAGTGCGCATTTGGCGAGGGCAGGAATCGGGCACTCGGATGCGCAGTATTGACTGCAATCCGCATCGCGAGCGGGTTACCACTTCTGCCACTTTCCCGAGACAAGCGTTCTAAATGATTGAGATCTGGGATAAAAACAGAACGCTGAGGAATCGATCGATTTAGTCAGCAGCCAGTGAGCGAATCGCCGAACTGCAGTAGTGCTTACGATGCATACTGCACCGAGCTCACCGCGGAGTTCGTCGAAGCAGGGGTATGAGCTTCCTGAACTCACGGAGCACGATCGTCTGCGACTACTAGCAGCGTGGGAACTGACCACCACCGGAGTTTAATCTAAGGGTGACGAAGGAGGAGACGCGAGAAAGAGATCGTAGCGCTGAGCAAGAGGTGCGGAGTGGTAGGGAAGAAGTGTTTAAGAGGAGTGCACGAGGAGTAGTATGTGGAACAAATTCAACAAACGTTCTCCAACAACGCCGCTTCCATGACGTGATCATTACACAGTGTGTATAGCACACCGAGTGCGAGCCCACACGGAAGAACCAGCAAGGCGGAGGCTCTGACTCCTCCAATGTAACTGCAATCTCGGCAATCTTTTCCCCAGCAGAGCTCTGTCGCAATCTTCAAACAATCACGACTCTTCACTGCTAGAGCACTCCTAGCTAACTACTCCTTGGCTCGCTCGCACTACGACCTGCACTACTGGAGAGCTGTTTCTGGATTATCAACAACTTTTTCTTCAATGGAGCTCTGAATGCAGCTTTTGAGCAGCGCAATAGTGCGGTTGTCATTTGTCGCAGATCCCGTTGTAAAGCTGACGAGTATCTATGACGCGAAAAAGCATTGAGTTACGCGGAAATATCAGACATAGGCTCTCAGGTGTCGTCATTAACACAAAGCCAATCTACTACTAATTCTAAGTGTGGAACGACGCAGGTGCGTCGCTTCGAAGGAGTACCATACGGGTCGCAGAAAGTATAAGCAGCGTCCATATCTTTTTCTTGCTAATCAATCTTGTCAGCCAACTTCATACTCCCGCAGAGAGTAGCGGTGCTTGTTTGTGCCCTTCGTTGTTAATCACACATCCGAATGGGCTATTGATATGCGTCAACCCAGAACTCGCAGGTGCCGTTCACTTTCGAACCTCTACTAAATTTTGATTACACCCTGCTAATAGTGGAGTGGATACAGATACAGTTGAATAACAGCCTAGCTAGATTGAGCTATAGATGAATCCTTAAAACCAGCGTCCATCTCTTTTCCAATTCACCTCCTGCAGTAATTTAGACGAACATCACGATCTCTGCATGCCGAATGTAAGATTCGACTTAAAAAAAAGAGGAGCGAGCATTTGATAATTTGTAATCACTTCCTATCAAAACTACAACGGCGTCAATTTTTCTTGCATGGACCTTGTCAGCACCTCAAAAAATTTATCTGGTTGCTTATTCTGCATATTTGCAAAAAAAATTTTACAAATCATAATGAAATCAAAGATTCTTCTGTCACTTTTCAACGAAGAAAGGTTAATAGTGTAGCCCGCCGAGGACGGCTTTGAAAAGAACGAATGCAAACCAGAAAGCACATTTAATGATGAGCTTTCTGGTGGGTTGAATGCTTTCTAGAAGGTCCGCGTCAGGGGTGTGCGTAAATGACATTTGAAATTTCGTAAATCGTAAATCGTAATTACGAAAAAACTGTCGTAAATCGTAAATCGTAAACCGTAAATCGTAAGAATCACCTGATCTGGAGTGCATTACAACTAAAATTCTAGAGGCTTTTTCTACTGATGTTAATCAGGTGTATATCAATATTTACCTAATTGCCGTGTTATTTTCAGCTCAATCTGAACAGCTTTCCTGCCAAACTACTTTCCTTTTTCACCCCTTCTTGCTAGTAAGACACCCTCGAAATCGAATTTTACACGCTTCAAGAAAGTCGAGAAAACTGTTGATTTAAAAACATAACTATAGCCTATGCATGGTATTCCAACAAAAAGCCTGCATCGTTTGAATATTCATAAAATTTCTAGCTTACTACCAATTTTTTAGTTTGCGCACGTAATCTGGATTTGGGCAGAAACAAAAAAACTTAAAGTTAAAAAATCACTTCACGACTGACAATGCAGCAAAAACAGAAACTGGGCATGTAGTAAACTGAGTCCTACGATGGGATTGAGCCTTGCGTTCTGAGTGAATGCACGACGCAATTCCATCGCGTATCGCACCGAAAGATCCCCGCTTTTCAACATCTCGAAATAAGTCTCGAAACATTCCCATGGCAGACGGATAAAGAACTTTTGACCGCCGAAACAGTATGGTCACATTTCTTGGACAACTTTTGTAATCCCTTTAAAATGGAAAGGCGAACGTTTAACTTTGTTGAAGCAAGTTCAGTTTGTTTCCATAGACGAGACAATTTTGATTTAGAATGTGTATAGCTCGGTTTGAAGGTAGTCCTATTTCAGTTGTAAGTTGGGAAGAACGCGGTTGAAGTTCAAACTGGTTCAGTTTGAGTTTGCAGGAATCCATTTTAAACGCAGAAAGTGAAATTGGTATATAGACCACTGCAGGAGGGTAGTTATACATCCATTGCTTAAAGAGAGGGTACCAAGCAATAACTGCCGCACAATGCTCGAGTTGAGAAGCTCTGTTAGTTGTAGAGAATTTGCAAAGAAGACGTTCCTTAACTTTGAAAGTGCTCTCAAGTTCTAGACTATCGATCTACAATTTCTGCCATCGCGGTAACCTAAACTTAGCTAGAGCGCCGAATTTAAAAACGTATGAAAACTTTAAAACTTTAAAAAAACTGAAACTTTTAAATATGGCATACTATTTAATAATTCTCTGCACACGCTCGGGCTACTCTTTGCCATTTCTGTAACGAACGTTTGCTCTCCGAGAGTCTGACGGGACGGTCAGGAGGTACATCTGCCCCCTGCTGGGGGCATGCGATCTGCCTCTTATCCCCCTTGGTCACCCACCACAAACTCCCTAGGCTTCACCAAGAGTCTAACTGCTGCCTTACGAAACCATTGACACGCAAAACAAAAGTTTCCGGTCCGCAGAACAGCGGTGTACCTCCTGTCGCGCTGCCGAGAGCTTGCACCCCTCACGCCATTGAAAGGGAACAACAAAAGTGACAGAGTCATTTCAATCTCTTCTTGAAATTTTCGCTTTGACCACACTTTGTAAATCAATTTGCTCCTCCATGATGTGCAACGCGAACCGATAGAAACATCAGTGTCTTATCCTTTTCACATGAGTGTAGCAGCTTTTTCGAGACCCCGCTTCCAATCATGAATGATACTCGACCGCGGATTTGCGTCAATTCTGTTATGAATCTATTATAAACAAATTGACTAGGCGTTGCTATCAAGCAGGACGTGGACCAAAGAATACTCCTCTCCCTTCCTCCTTGAAACTGTCTCTCTCTCTGAGAGTGGGAATGGAACGACCTTTGACTGTAGGAATGCGACGTGCCTTGCTAGCTCTCGGCCGGAGACGGAGGAGTCCAGTCTCCTAGACAATACATTACTTTGATGATGTACTACACCTGTTTCTTCTCTTGAACTAGTCTGCCTCTAAGCGACAGCCCTCACAATGTTAGAGAAATCGATTTTGCCACAGTAGCACATTAGAACATCAAAAAAACATTTCTGAATAAAAGTGGGAATGCGCTATAAGAGGAGACCATTAAATTAGGCACATCTTTATAACCCGGTACACATAAATTTGGACGCCATTTGGTTGTTGATCAAAGATCACATTTACGAAAATTTACGATTTACGACCCAAAATGTCGTAAATCGTAAAAAATTTGACCAAAATTGCCGTAAATCGTAAAATCGTAAATCGTAAATCGTAATTACGCACACCCCTGGTATGCGTCCTTCTTCGTAGCTGGATTGAACACTAATGTTTCACATTCCACAATAGGTTGAACATAAGTTTTCAAATGTGGTCCGTATACTTCAGTGAGATTGGATTTCGAAGCCTTAGAGAGGTGTTGATGTCTATTTATGTCGTTTTCTTTTGCTAAAGTACTCTGAAGAAGCACAGATCACTCCCTATTATTCAGTCAAAACTTACATTTCCTCAACTTAATAACCGTCCGTTAAATTTGTATTCCGGAATTTGAGCACGATTTGGCCTGCGGAGAAAATGCTCGAAATAGGGAGAAAATGCCCGGGTTGTCGAGAAGAACCTATAGCACATCAGAACACACCATTATGTGGTGATTAGCGAAACCGCCGTAATAAAGAAAACAACGTTGGGCGGTAAACACCATTCAGGAAACTAGGAAAAGGTTTGAATCTGTGGAGAAAACCGTTCATTAGGAGAGCCTTAAGCGGATGTATCGTTAATATTATATAATGGTCAATTTTTGCAATGTTTCACTCGCATCAAAGCTCCAATAAGAAGCTGATCGCAAAATTTCATCCTCGAAAAATACTCTATATTTTGAGGCGGCTTGAAAGATTTTTGGCAAAGTTCTAAACCGTAGGTTCTTAACATTTGAATAACTTTTTTGGTAAAACCTATGTTGCAACCAAGCATTCAGATATTTAAATCTTTTATTCAGATATGTGGAAAAACAGAAAAACAACTACAAAGCAACGCTCTCGAAGCACCTTAAAATAAAAATTCTATACTAAGAAAAAATAATAGAAAAGGGACACAACAAGTATATACGATACCAATGGTGGATCAGATGAAAAACACTTGAAAAGCAATGATACAGTTCCGCAGCTCATTGTGTCGAAAAGTTATTAGGTTTCATTGATGTGCTTGTTTTCTAGTTTTACGTAGTAGAAATTGAGGTCTAGGCGAAAACACTTCTTTCGCTTCTTTGGGTGTTTTCAAGTGTTCTCTTTACATAAAACACCGTTGGTACTGATTTAACCGCTGAGCATGCCCGCTGTAATGAAAATCTTTCCTAGTATAATCAAAAACTTCTCTATTAAGCTAATGCCATTAAGTCTGCCAGTAAATCCATATAACGCTTGCACACTCTAGGGGTAACATCAGCGGCTGGGATTGCTGCGAATCTTTTGATTTCTTCATGCACACGGCGTTGTCTTTCCTGTTCATCTGGTCTGATATAGCGATCGGGTGCAGTTCCATCTTCGATTGCGGGTAAAGTGCTCTTAGCCATGGCAAATTCGGTTGCACACAATGCTAAAAGTTTTCTTAATGTGGCTCTGCAAAACCATATATGTATATTTCATATATTAAATCATGTTTTTCAATGTAATTGACACCATGTGAACACTCACCACCAAATACATGACGAATCCTGGTATGAAATCCCTCCACAAGATTGGTCGTACACGTTATCCTCACGTGCGCATCATGCTATCGTCCATAGAACTGTACGTAGGTGGCAGCCAAGTTCGCTGCACGTAAATCATGAATTGGTTTAAGGCACTTTCCTCTGCAGGTGTGATAACTGGCTGCTCTGGAGGCTGCAACACTCCGGAACTGTCGTGTAAGTGCTGTGGTAAAAATTGCAACATCTGCAGCCTTCAAAAAAAAACAGAACACAGTGGCATTTTTGGATGCGGCTCTCCAAAGTCCAGGGGCATCTCTTTTGCGCCTGATGCACTGTGAGAAATGAAACAGACACATAAAAAAGAAAAAAATAATTACAACAGAAAAGCGAAAAAATTTAGCGATAAAGGCTCATACAAATGGACATCTGCTCCCAGTTCAGCTTCTGCAGAATCCATTGCAGCAATCTCGAAGTCCGTCAAAAATTTCACCCCTGGACGCATCAGAAGTGGAAGAGATGTGCCGAGTTGATCTTTGAGCCACATAAAGCCTTTATTACAAGTGCGTTTTCGTTTTTAAATTGAATTTTGATCACCTGAACATCGGAGCATATTCTACACCAGTGGGCCTCGAAATTATTGAGAACAAAAATGGTAAGGTATGACAACGTTGAAGCTCCACCATAATTGTGTAGAGTTGTGGAGTGTTCT
This sequence comes from Heligmosomoides polygyrus polygyrus, assembly GCA_947396885.1. Lineage (NCBI taxonomy): Eukaryota > Metazoa > Nematoda > Chromadorea > Rhabditida > Heligmosomidae > Heligmosomoides > Heligmosomoides polygyrus. The sequence goes on from OX377206.1 coordinate 54,054,584, forward strand.
CTTCACTTCGAAGTGTGCTGTGTATTTGCTTAAATCACCCATCGCTCTAAAAACACATCCACAAGGCTGGAATAATTTCGGATCTATCGTTCCATTTTGAACTTACCAAAATATTTTTAATCTCGGAGGAATGCAACACATTTTTCCACAAACTTCTGCTTCCAATGTATGCAATATGTTTATCTTCGAAGAGAAGGAATTCTTGTCCATCAATGGAGCAGACGACCACAGACGGATTGACACCTCCTAAGACCGTAGGGTTCAGCCTGTCCGAACGTGTTGTGTTCCAAAGATGCCGTCTTCGGAAATTATCATGCCCTCGGCCCGTACCAACGGACAACACGCTAGCCATGTCTCTTCTTTCAGCATCATCAAAATGCGCTAAAAACACAGACCGATATTTTAATGAACGCTTTTTATTTTTAGTCTCTTACCGTATTCTGGCTTTCCAATAGCTTGTACCAATTCCATTCGAGCAGAGGTGGGTGTAGACGTAGGCGTATCGAGCACTTGAAGACATCTCTTAAATACATCGCACTTCATAGAAACTTTGGCGGAGCTCCTAGGCTGGCAGTAGTGACCGAGAAGAGAATCCGTTATGAAGTAAGCATTTTTTTTTACCTGAAAAGCATGTTCACCTCTTTATTTTACACAAAAACGCAAGAATCTCCTTACCTTTGCAGTAGCAGGCGCTCCATATCTTGGGGATCAGATATTTTCAAGGAACGGCAGCCACTGCATACATAAACGGAGACATCATTTTTGTTTTTTCTCTTCAAAGTGTATTCGTAGCATTGCCTTCGAATACTAGGAAGTTCAAATATAGCAATTGAAGTACAACCTTCTTGAGAAGTGCTAAACTTCGCTGGGGTGGGTTCGTACGACATTTCGTGAACTCTATGTGATCCAAACCACCTTGCTGTTTTTGAATATGGGGATGAGACATTCTCCAGATGCCACGCCCTCGGTTTCCCATGCCGTATCAACGACATCATGAAGATGGTGCCACGGTCTCAGTTGCCACGCCTACGATTTCTCATGCCCTTTCCTTGACGGCATGAGAAAAATACCGTATCCCTGTCAACATGATTACCATGTGTTTTATGGTACTGGTTCATCCACCCTATCGACAACCGTTCATGAACGGTGAATGAAAATGCCCGCACTGCAGTGACCGCAGATATTTCTCCCCTTGTCGCGGGCATTTTCTCCCCTATCTGCGGGCATTTTCTCCCTAGTTTCGGTTTTGGGCATTTTCCCGCACCGAAACAGACGCGGCGCGGTTCGGGCAATTTCTCTCGTAATCGCACGATTTTTAGGTCTGATCATCAGAAAGCGTGTTTTCCCAGTTGCAATACGCAACTCCCAGATTGAATAAATTCGACGGTAGCTGGAGAGATTACGGGTCTTTTCCGCTCTCCACCCTTTCGTTGACATCTACATCGTCAGCACAGATTTTAGATTTTGACCCCCGAATTAGTGAAATGGATCGGAGTCTATAAGTATAAGTACAATATGATGGCAAAAGCACGCCACCTTTGTGAACACCTACAGCAAGACGGAGAAAGATTGGAGTTAATTGCTTTTACAAGCGACCCACTTCGCACACACCTCAGCAGCTGTTTGCCGTAAGCGAGTCTGGACATTTTCTCCAGGTCTCTCCTCTTGTACCACAGATGACTAGCAGACAAGTACTTCAATAGAGCTAGAGTCGCATATGTAGTACCGACTAGAACGCGAATGTTACCACAGCAGTGGCGGGAGACCACATGATCGTATCTTGTTGAGAGGACCCCAGCGCGCAACTGGTGTCCAACATTGCGCCACATCAGACGCACAGCAAGTTGGTGCCACATCGTTATCAAGAAAGACGTACATGATACTCGCGTGACTTCCATTCCGTTCGGTCGAATAGGGGAGGGAAAACCCGACAAAACCGGTCATGAAATCGATAACGCCCATGGATGGGAGGCATTGGAATGGTAGCTTTCTTTCTGAAGTGTAGCCTCCTTATCAGACATAATACTCGCGTGACATCCACTCCGATCGGTTGAATAGGAAGGAGAACCGACAAAAACGGTCAAGAAATCGATAACACTCACCGACGGAGGCATATAATTGAAGCATTCTTTCCGATGTGAGGACCCTTTATCAGATATGATACTCGCGTGACCTCCACTCCGATTGGTCGAATAGGATGGAGAACGGACGAAACCGGTTAGAGAATCGATATCACTCACCGACAGAGGCCTGTAATTGACGCATTCTACCCGAGGTGAGGCTCCTTTATCAGATATGGCATTCGCGTGATTCCCACTCCGTTCGGTAGAATAGGGAGGAAAACCCGATAAGACCAATCATAAAATCGATAGAACTCATCGATGGGAGGCCATTAGAATGGTAGCTTTCTTTCTGATGTGGAGCCTCTTTATCGGGCATTGTCCTCGCGATACTCCTATTCCGTTCGGTTGAACTGTGAGGAGAACCAGATAAGACCAATCATGAAATCGATAGCACTCTTCAATGGAAGGCCTTGGAATGCTAGCTTCCTTTCTCATGTGGAGTCTCCTTATTGTGCATTGTCCTCGCGAGACTCCTATTCCGTTCGGTTGAACTGGGAGGAGAACGGGCAAAACTGTCATGAAATCGATAACGCCCATCGATGGGAGGCCATGGAATGCTAGCTTTCTTTCTGATGTGGAGCCTCCTTATCGGGCATTGTACTCGCGGGGCTCCTATTCCGTTCGGTCGAATAGGAAGGAGAACCCGATAAAACCGATCCTGATATCGATAACACAGTGTCGATGGGAGGCCTTAGAATGGTAGCTTTCTTTCTGATGTGGAGCCTCTATATAGGGGATGATACTCGCGAGACTCCTATTCCGTTCGGTTGAACTGGGAGGAGAACCGGCAAAACTGGTCATGAAACCGATAGCACCCATGGATGGGAGGCCATGGAATGCTAGCCTTCTTTCTGATGTGGAGCCTCCTTATCGGGCACTGTACTCGCGTGACCCCCACTCCGTTCGGTCAAATAGGGAGGAAAACCCGATAAAACCGGTCCTGATATCGATAACACAGTATTGAAGGGAGGTCTTGTAATGGTAGCTTTCTTTCTGATGTGGAGCCTCTTTATCAGACATGATACTCGCGTGACCCCCACACCGTTCGGTAGAATAGGAAGGAGAACCCGATAAAACCGATCCTGATATCGATAACACAGTGTCGATGGGAGGCCTTAGAATGGTAGCTTTCTTTCTGATGTGGAGCCTCTATATAGGGGATGATACTCGCGAGACTCCTATTCCGTTCGGTTGAACTGGGAGGAGAACCGGCAAAACTGGTCAAGAAACCGATAGCACCCATGGATGGGAGGCCATGGAATGCTAGCCTTCTTTCTGATGTGGAGCCTCCTTATCGGGCACTGTACTCGCGGGGCTCCTATTCCGTTCGGTCGAATAGGAAGGAGAACCCGATAAAACCGGTCCTGATATCGATAACACAGTAATGAAGGGAAGTCTTGTAAAGGTAGCTTTCTTTCTGATGTGGAGCCTCCTTATCAGACATGATACTCGCGTGACCTCCGCTCCGATCGGTCGAATAGGAAGGAGAACCGACAAAAACGGTGAGAAGATCTATATCACTCACCGACGGAGGCATATGATTGAAGCATTCTTCCCGAGGTGAGGACCCTTTATCAGAGATGACACTCGCGTGACCTCCACTCCGTTCGGTCGAGTAGGGAGGAAAACCCGATAAGACCAATCATAAAATCGATAGAACTCATCGACGGGAGGCCATTAGAATGGTAGCTTTCTTTCTGATGTGGAGCCTCTTTATCGGGCATTGTCCTCGCGGGACTCCTATTCCGTTCGGATGAACTGTGAGGAGAACCAGATAAGACCAATCATGAAATCGATAGCACTCTTCAATGGAAGGCCTTGGAATGCTAGCTTCCTTTCTCATGTGGAGTCTCCTTATTGTGCATTGTCCTCGCGGGACTCCTATTCCGTTCGGTTGAACTGGGAGGAGAACGGGCAAAACTGTCATGAAATCGATAACGCCCATCGATGGAAGGCCTTGGAATGCTAGCTTTCTTTCTGATGTGGAGCCTCCTTATCGGGCATTGTCCTCGCGTGACCTCCACTCCGTTCGGTCGAGTAGGGAGGAAAACCCGATAAGACCAATCATAAAATCGATAGAACTCATCGACGGGAAGCCATTAGAATGGTAGCTTTCTTTCTGATGTGGAGCCTCTTTATCGGGCATTGTCCTCGCGGGACTCCTATTCCGTTCGGATGAACTGTGAGGAGAACCAGATAAGACCAATCATGAAATCGATAGCACTCTTCAATGGAAGGCCTTGGAATGCTAGCTTCCTTTCTCATGTGGAGTCTCCTTATTGTGCATTGTCCTCGCGGGACTCCTATTCCGTTCGGTTGAACTGGGAGGAGAACGGGCAAAACTGTCATGAAATCGATAACGCCCATCGATGGAAGGCCTTGGAATGCTAGCTTTCTTTCTGATGTGGAGCCTCCTTATCGGGCATTGTCCTCGCGGGACTCCTATTCCGTTCGGTTGAACTGGGAGGAGAAACGGCAAAACTGTCATGAAATCGATAACGCCCATCGATGGGAGGTCTTAGAATGGTGGCTTTCTTTCTGATGTGGAGCCTCTTTATCAGACATGATACTCGCGTGACCTCCACTCCGATCGGTCGAATAGGAAGGAGAACCCGATAAAACCGGTGCTGATATCGATAACACCCCGTAGATGGGAGGCCTTGGAATGGTAGCTTTCTTTCTGATGTGAAGCCTCTATATAGGGGATGATACTCGCGAGACTCCTATTCCGATCGGTTGAATTGGGAGGAGAACCGGCAAAACTGGTCATGAAACCGATAGCACCCATGGATGGGAGGCCTTGGAATGATAGGTTTTTTTCTGATGTGGAGCCTCTATATAGGGGATGATACTCGCGAGACTCCTATTCCGTTCGATTGAATTGGGAGGAGAACCGGCAAAACTGGTCATGAAACCGATAGCACCCATGGATGGGAGGCCTTGGAATGGTAGCTTTTTTTCTGATGTGGAGCCTCTTTATCGGGCATTGTACTCGCGGGACTCCTATTCCGTTCGGTCGAATAGGGAGGAGAACCGACAAAAACGGCCAGGAAATCGGTAACACTCACCGACGGAGGCATAAAATTGAAGCATTCTTCCCGAGGTGATGCTCCTTTATCAGACATGATACTCGCGTTACCTCCACTCCGATCGGTCGAATAGGGGGGAGAACCGACAAAAACGGTCAAGAAATCGATATCACTCACCGAAGGAGGCATATGATTGAAGCATTCTTCCCGAGGTGAGGACCCTTTATCAGAGATGACACTCGCGTGACCTCCACACCGATCTGTCGAATAGGAAGGAGAACCCGATAAAACCGGTCCTGATATCGATAACACAGTAATGAAGGGAAGTCTTGTAAAGGTAGCTTTCTTTCTGATGTGGAGCCTCCTTATCAGACATGATACTCGCGTGACCTCCGCTCCGATCGGTCGTATAGGGAGGAGAACCGACAAAAACGGTCAGGAAATCGACATCACTCACCGACGGAGGCATATGATTGAAGCATTCTTCCCGAGGTGAGGACCCTTTATCAGAGATGACACTCGCGTGACCTCCACTCCGTTCGGTCGAGTAGGGAGGAAAACCCGATAAGACCAATCATAAAATCGATAGAACTCATCGACGGGAGGCCATTAGAATGGTAGCTTTCTTTCTGATGTGGAGCCTCTTTATCGGGCATTGTCCTCGCGGGACTCCTATTCCGTTCGGATGAACTGTGAGGAGAACCAGATAAGACCAATCATGAAATCGATAGCACTCTTCAATGGAAGGCCTTGGAATGCTAGCTTCCTTTCTCATGTGGAGTCTCCTTATTGTGCATTGTCCTCGCGGGACTCCTATTCCGTTCGGTTGAACTGGGAGGAGAACGGGCAAAACTGTCATGAAATCGATAACGCCCATCGATGGAAGGCCTTGGAATGCTAGCTTTCTTTCTGATGTGGAGCCTCCTTATCGGGCATTGTCCTCGCGGGACTCCTATTCCGTTCGGTTGAACTGTGAGGAGAACCAGATAAGACCAATCATGAAATCGATAGCACTCATCAATGGAAGGCCTTGGAATGCTAGCTTCTTTCTGATGTGGAGCCTCCTTATCGGGCATTGTACTCGCGGGGCTCCTATTCCGTTCGGTCGAATAGGAAGGAGAACCCGATAAAACCGATCCTGATATCGATAACACAGTGTCGATGGGAGGCCTTAGAATGGTAGCTTTCTTTCTGATGTGGAGCCTCCTTATCAGACATGATACTCGCGTGACCTCCACTCCGATCGGTCGAATAGGGAGGAGAACCGACAAAAACGGTCAAGAAATCGATATCACTCACCGAAGGAGGCATATGATTGAAGCATTCTTCCCGAGGTGAGGACCCTTTATCAGAGATGACACTCGCGTGACCTCCACACCGATCTGTCGAATAGGAAGGAGAACCCGATAAAACCGGTGCTGATATCGATAACACCCCGTCGATGGGAGGCCTTGGAATGCTACCTTTCTTTCTGATGGCGGATCCTCTTTACCGAGCATGATACTCGCGAGACTCCTATTCCGTTCGGTTGAACTGGGAGGAGAACCGGCAAAACTGGTCATGAAACCGATAGCACCCATGGATGGGAGGCCTTGGAATGGTAGCTTTTTTTTCTGATGTGGAGCCTCTTTATCGGGCATTGTACTTGCGTGACCCCCACTCCGTTCGGTCAAATAGGGAGGAAAACCCGATAAAACCGGTCCTGATATCGATATCACAGTATTGAAGGGAGGTCTTGTAATGGTAGCTTTCTTTCTGATGTGGAGCCTCTTTATCAGACATGATACTCGCGTGACCCCCACACCGATCGGTCGAATAGGAAGGAGAACCCGATAAAACCGGTGCTGATATCGATAACACCCCGTCGATGGGAGGCCTTGGAATGGTAGCTTTCTTTCTGATGTGGAGCCTCTATATAGGGGATGATACTCGCGAGACTCCTATTCCGTTCGGTTGAACTGGGAGGAGAACCGGCAAAACTGGTCATGAAACCGATAGCACCCATGGATGGGAGGCCATGGAATGCTAGCCTTCTTTCTGATGTGGAGCCTCCTTATCGGGCACTGTACTCGCGTGACCCCCACTCCGTTCGGTCAAATAGGGAGGAAAACCCGATAAAACCGGTCCTGATATCGATAACACAGTATTGAAGGGAGGTCTTGTAATGGTAGCTTTCTTTCTGATGTGAAGCCTCTATATAGGGGATGATACTCGCGAGACTCCTATTCCGATCGGTTGAATTGGGAGGAGAACCGGCAAAACTGGTCATGAAACCGATAGCACCCATGGATGGGAGGCCTTGGAATGATAGGTTTTTTTCTGATGTGGAGCCTCTTTATCGGGCATTGTACTCGCGGGACTCCTATTCCGATCGGTTGAATTGGGAGGAGAACCGGCAAAACTGGTCATGAAACCGATAGCACCCATGGATGGGAGGCCTTGGAATGATAGGTTTTTTTCTGATGTGGAGCCTCTATATAGGGGATGATACTCGCGAGACTCCTATTCCGATCGGTTGAATTGGGAGGAGAACCGGCAAAACTGGTCATGAAACCGATAGCACCCATGGATGGGAGGCCTTGGAATGATAGGTTTTTTTCTGATGTGGAGCCTCTTTATCGGGCATTGTACTCGCGGGACTCCTATTCCGATCGGTTGAATTGGGAGGAGAACCGGCAAAACTGGTCATGAAACCGATAGCACCCATGGATGGGAGGCCTTGGAATGATAGGTTTTTTTCTGATGTGGAGCCTCTATATAGGGGATGATACTCGCGAGACTCCTATTCCGTTCGATTGAATTGGGAGGAGAACCGGCAAAACTGGTCATGAAACCGATAGCACCCATGGATGGGAGGCCTTGGAATGGTAGCTTTTTTTCTGATGTGGAGCCTCTTTATCGGGCATTGTACTCGCGGGACTCCTATTCCGTTCGGTCGAATAGGGAGGAGAACCGACAAAAACGGCCAGGAAATCGGTAACACTCACCGACGGAGGCATAAAATTGAAGCATTCTTCCCGAGGTGATGCTCCTTTATCAGACATGATACTCGCGTTACCTCCACTCCGATCGGTCGAATAGGGGGGAGAACCGACAAAAACGGTCAAGAAATCGATATCACTCACCGAAGGAGGCATATGATTGAAGCATTCTTCCCGAGGTGAGGACCCTTTATCAGAGATGACACTCGCGTGACCTCCACACCGATCTGTCGAATAGGAAGGAGAACCCGATAAAACCGGTCCTGATATCGATAACACAGTAATGAAGGGAAGTCTTGTAAAGGTAGCTTTCTTTCTGATGTGGAGCCTCCTTATCAGACATGATACTCGCGTGACCTCCGCTCCGATCGGTCGAATAGGAAGGAGAACCGACAAAAACGGTGAGAAGATCTATATCACTCACCGACGGAGGCATATGATTGAAGCATTCTTCCCGAGGTGAGGACCCTTTATCAGAGATGACACTCGCGTGACCTCCACTCCGTTCGGTCGAGTAGGGAGGAAAACCCGATAAGACCAATCATAAAATCGATAGAACTCATCGACGGGAGGCCATTAGAATGGTAGCTTTCTTTCTGATGTGGAGCCTCTTTATCGGGCATTGTCCTCGCGGGACTCCTATTCCGTTCGGATGAACTGTGAGGAGAACCAGATAAGACCAATCATGAAATCGATAGCACTCTTCAATGGAAGGCCTTGGAATGCTAGCTTCCTTTCTCATGTGGAGTCTCCTTATTGTGCATTGTCCTCGCGGGACTCCTATTCCGTTCGGTTGAACTGGGAGGAGAACGGGCAAAACTGTCATGAAATCGATAACGCCCATCGATGGAAGGCCTTGGAATGCTAGCTTTCTTTCTGATGTGGAGCCTCCTTATCGGGCATTGTCCTCGCGGGACTCCTATTCCGTTCGGTTGAACTGTGAGGAGAACCAGATAAGACCAATCATGAAATCGATAGCACTCATCAATGGAAGGCCTTGGAATGCTAGCTTCTTTCTGATGTGGAGCCTCCTTATCGGGCATTGTACTCGCGGGGCTCCTATTCCGTTCGGTCGAATAGGAAGGAGAACCCGATAAAACCGATCCTGATATCGATAACACAGTGTCGATGGGAGGCTTTCTTTCTGATGTGGAGCCTCCTTATCAGACATGATCCTCGCGTGACCTCCACTCCGATCGGTCGAATAGGGAGGAGAACCGACAAAAACGGTCAAGAAATCGATATCACTCACCGAAGGAGGCATATGATTGAAGCATTCTTCCCGAGGTGAGGACCCTTTATCAGAGATGACACTCGCGTGACCTCCACACCGATCTGTCGAATAGGAAGGAGAACCCGATAAAACCGGTGCTGATATCGATAACACCCCTTCGATGGGAGGCCTTGGAATGCTACCTTTCTTTCTGATGGCGGATCCTCTTTACCGAGCATGATACTCGCGAGACTCCTATTCCGTTCGGTTGAACTGGGAGGAGAACCGGCAAAACTGGTCATGAAACCGATAGCACCCATGGATGGGAGGCCTTGAAATGGTAGCTTTTTTTTCTGATGTGGAGCCTCTTTATCGGGCATTGTACTTGCGTGACCCCCACTCCGTTCGGTCAAATAGGGAGGAAAACCCGATAAAACCGGTCCTGATATCGATATCACAGTATTGAAGGGAGGTCTTGTAATGGTAGCTTTCTTTCTGATGTGGAGCCTCTTTATCAGACATGATACTCGCGTGACCCCCACACCGATCGGTCGAATAGGAAGGAGAACCCGATAAAACCGGTGCTGATATCGATAACACCCCGTCGATGGGAGGCCTTGGAATGGTAGCTTTCTTTCTGATGTGGAGCCTCTATATAGGGGATGATACTCGCGAGACTCCTATTCCGTTCGGTTGAACTGGGAGGAGAACCGGCAAAACTGGTCATGAAACCGATAGCACCCATGGATGGGAGGCCATGGAATGCTAGCCTTCTTTCTGATGTGGAGCCTCCTTATCGGGCACTGTACTCGCGTGACCCCCACTCCGTTCGGTCAAATAGGGAGGAAAACCCGATAAAACCGGTCCTGATATCGATAACACAGTATTGAAGGGAGGTCTTGTAATGGTAGCTTTCTTTCTGATGTGGAGCCTCTTTATCAGACATGATACTCGCGTGACCTCCACACCGATCTGTCGAATAGGAAGGAGAACCCGATAAAACCGGTGCTGATATCGATAACACCCCGTCGATGGGAGGCCTTGGAATGCTACCTTTCTTTCTGATGGTGGATCCTCTTTACCGAGCATGATACTCGCGGGACTCCTATACCGTTCGATTGAATTGGGAGGAGAACCGGTAAAACTGTTCGTGAAATTGATAACGCCCGTCGATGGGAGGCCTTGGAATGGTAGCTTTCTTTCTGATGTGGAGCCTCTATATAGGGATGATACTCACGAGACTCCTATTCCGTTCGATTGAATTGGGAGGAGAACCGGCAAAACTGGTCATGAAACCGATAGCACCCATGGATGGGAGGCCTTGGAATGGTAGCTTTTTTTCTGATGTGGAGCCTCTTTATCGGGCATTGTACTCGCGGGACTCCTATTCCGTTCGGTCGAATAGGGAGGAGAACCGACAAAAACGGCCAGGAAATCGGTAACACTCACCGACGGAGGCATAAAATTGAAGCATTCTTCCCGAGGTGATGCTCCTTTATCAGACATGATACTCGCGTTACCTCCACTCCGATCGGTCGAATAGGGGGGAGAACCGACAAAAACGGTCAAGAAATCGATATCACTCACCGAAGGAGGCATATGATTGAAGCATTCTTCCCGAGGTGAGGACCCTTTATCAGAGATGACACTCGCGTGACCTCCACACCGATCTGTCGAATAGGAAGGAGAACCCGATAAAACCGGTGCTGATATCGATAACACCCCGTCGTTTGGAGGCCTTGGAATGCTACCTTTCTTTCTGATGGCGGATCCTCTTTACCGAGCATGATACTCGCGAGACTCCTATTCCGTTCGGTTGAACCTGGAGGAGAACCGGCAAAACTGGTCATGAAACTGATAGCACCCATGGATGGGAGGCCTTGGAATGGTAGCTTTTTTTCTGATGTGGAGCCTCTTTATCGGGCATTGTACTCGCGGGACTCCTATACCGTTCGGTCGAATAGGAAGGAGAACCCGATAAAACCGATCCTGATATCGATAACACAGTGTCGATGGGAGGTCTTGTAATGGTAGCTTTCTTTCTGATGTGGAGCCTCTTTATCAGACATGATACTCGCGTGACCCCCACACCGATCGGTCGAATAGGAAGGAGAACCCGATAAAACCGGTGCTGATATCGATAACACCCCGTCGATGGGAGGCCTTGGAATGCTACCTTTCTTTCTGATGGCGGATCCTCTTTACCGAGCATGATACTCGCGAGACTCCTATTCCGTTCGGTTGAACCTGGAGGAGAACCGGCAAAACTGGTCATGAAACTGATAGCACCCATGGATGGGAGGCCTTGGAATGGTAGCTTTTTTTCTGATGTGGAGCCTCTTTATCGGGCATTGTACTCGCGGGACTCCTATACCGTTCGGTCGAATAGGAAGGAGAACCCGATAAAACCGATCCTGATATCGATAACACAGTGTCGATGGGAGGTCTTGTAATGGTAGCTTTCTTTCTGATGTGGAGCCTCTTTATCAGACATGATACTCGCGTGACCCCCACACCGATCGGTCGAATAGGAAGGAGAACTCGATAAAACCGGTGCTGATATCGATAACACCCCGTCGATGGGAGGCATTGGAATGCTACCTTTCTTTCTGATGGCGGATCCTCTTTACCGAGCATGATACTCGCGAGACTCCTATTCCGTTCGGTTGAACCTGGAGGAGAACCGGCAAAACTGGTCATGAAACCGATAGCACCCATGGATGGGAGGTCTTGTAATGGTAGCTTTCTTTCTGATGTGGAGCCTCTTTATCAGACATGATACTCGCGTGACCCCCACACCGTTCGGTCGAATAGGAAGGAGAACCCGATAAAACCGATCCTGGTATCGATAACACAGTGTCGATGGGAGGCCTTAGAATGGTAGCTTTCTTTCTGATGTGGAGCCTCTATATAGGGGATGATACTCGCGAGACTCCTATTCCGTTCGGTTGAACTGGGAGGAGAACCGGCAAAACTGGTCATGAAACCGATAGCACCCATGGATGGGAGGCCATGGAATGCTAGCCTTCTTTCTGATGTGGAGCCTCCTTATCGGGCACTGTACTCGCGTGACCCCCACTCCGTTCGGTCAAATAGGGAGGAAAACCCGATAAAACCTGTCCTGATATCGATAACACAGTATTGAAGGGAGGTCTTGTAATGGTAGCTTTCTTTCTGATGTGGAGCCTCTTTATCAGACATGATACTCGCGTGACCTCCACACCGATCTGTCGAATAGGAAGGAGAACCCGATAAAACCGGTGCTGATATCGATAACACCCCGTCGATGGGAGGCCCTGGAATGCTACCTTTCTTTCTGATGGCGGATCCTCTTTACCGAGCATGATACTCGCGAGACTCCTATTCCGTTCGGTTGAACCTGGAGGAGAACCGGCAAAACTGGTCATGAAACCGATAGCACCCATGGATGGGAGGTCTTGTAATGGTAGCTTTCTTTCTGATGTGGAGCCTCTTTATCAGACATGATACTCGCGTGACCCCCACACCGTTCGGTCGAATAGGAAGGAGAACCCGATAAAACCGATCCTGATATCGATAACACAGTGTCGATGGGAGGTCTTGTAATGGTAGCTTTCTTTCTGATGTGGAGCCTCTTTATCAGACATGATACTCGCGTGACCCCCACACCGATCGGTCGAATAGGAAGGAGAACCCGATAAAACCGGTGCTGATATCGATAACACCCCGTCGATGGGAGGCCTTGGAATGCTACCTTTCTTTCTGATGGCGGATCCTCTTTACCGAGCATGATACTCGCGAGACTCCTATTCCGTTCGGTTGAACCTGGAGGAGAACCGGCAAAACTGGTCATGAAACTGATAGCACCCATGGATGGGAGGCCTTGGAATGGTAGCTTTTTTTCTGATGTGGAGCCTCTTTATCGGGCATTGTACTCGCGGGACTCCTATACCGTTCGGTCGAATAGGAAGGAGAACCCGATAAAACCGATCCTGATATCGATAACACAGTGTCGATGGGAGGTCTTGTAATGGTAGCTTTCTTTCTGATGTGGAGCCTCTTTATCAGACATGATACTCGCGTGACCCCCACACCGATCGGTCGAATAGGAAGGAGAACTCGATAAAACCGGTGCTGATATCGATAACACCCCGTCGATGGGAGGCATTGGAATGCTACCTTTCTTTCTGATGGCGGATCCTCTTTACCGAGCATGATACTCGCGAGACTCCTATTCCGTTCGGTTGAACCTGGAGGAGAACCGGCAAAACTGGTCATGAAACCGATAGCACCCATGGATGGGAGGTCTTGTAATGGTAGCTTTCTTTCTGATGTGGAGCCTCTTTATCAGACATGATACTCGCGTGACCCCCACACCGTTCGGTCGAATAGGAAGGAGAACCCGATAAAACCGATCCTGGTATCGATAACACAGTGTCGATGGGAGGCCTTAGAATGGTAGCTTTCTTTCTGATGTGGAGCCTCTATATAGGGGATGATACTCGCGAGACTCCTATTCCGTTCGGTTGAACTGGGAGGAGAACCGGCAAAACTGGTCATGAAACCGATAGCACCCATGGATGGGAGGCCATGGAATGCTAGCCTTCTTTCTGATGTGGAGCCTCCTTATCGGGCACTGTACTCGCGTGACCCCCACTCCGTTCGGTCAAATAGGGAGGAAAACCCGATAAAACCGGTCCTGATATCGATAACACAGTATTGAAGGGAGGTCTTGTAATGGTAGCTTTCTTTCTGATGTGGAGCCTCTTTATCAGACATGATACTCGCGTGACCTCCACACCGATCTGTCGAATAGGAAGGAGAACCCGATAAAACCGGTGCTGATATCGATAACACCCCGTCGATGGGAGGCCCTGGAATGCTACCTTTCTTTCTGATGGCGGATCCTCTTTACCGAGCATGATACTCGCGAGACTCCTATTCCGTTCGGTTGAACCTGGAGGAGAACCGGCAAAACTGGTCATGAAACCGATAGCACCCATGGATGGGAGGTCTTGTAATGGTAGCTTTCTTTCTGATGTGGAGCCTCTTTATCAGACATGATACTCGCGTGACCCCCACACCGTTCGGTCGAATAGGAAGGAGAACCCGATAAAACCGATCCTGATATCGATAACACAGTGTCGATGGGAGGTCTTGTAATGGTAGCTTTCTTTCTGATGTGGAGCCTCTTTATCAGACATGATACTCGCGTGACCCCCACACCGATCGGTCGAATAGGAAGGAGAACCCGATAAAACCGGTGCTGATATCGATAACACCCCGTCGATGGGAGGCCTTGGAATGGTAGCTTTCTTTCTGATGTGGAGCCTCTATATAGGGGATGATACTCGCGAGACTCCTATTCCGTTCGGTTGAACTGGGAGGAGAACCGGCAAAACTGGTCATGAAACCGATAGCACCCATGGATGGGAGGCCATGGAATGCTAGCCTTCTTTCTGATGTGGAGCCTCCTTATCGGGCACTGTACTCGCGTGACCCCCCCTCCGTTCGGTCAAATAGGGAGGAAAACCCGATAAAACCGGTCCTGATATCGATAACACAGTATTGAAGGGAGGTCTTGTAATGGTAGCTTTCTTTCTGATGTGGAGCCTCTTTATCAGACATGATACTCGCGTGACCTCCACACCGATCTGTCGAATAGGAAGGAGAACCCGATAAAACCGGTGCTGATATCGATAACACCCCGTCGATGGGAGGCCTTGGAATGCTACCTTTCTTTCTGATGGTGGATCCTCTTTACCGAGCATGATACTCGCGGGACTCCTATACCGTTCGATTGAATTGGGAGGAGAACCGGTAAAACTGTTCGTGAAATTGATAACGCCCGTCGATGGGAGGCCTTGGAATGGTAGCTTTCTTTCTGATGTGGAGCCTCTATATAGGGATGATACTCACGAGACTCCTATTCCGTTCGATTGAATTGGGAGGAGAACCGGCAAAACTGGTCATGAAACCGATAGCACCCATGGATGGGAGGCCTTGGAATGGTAGCTTTTTTTCTGATGTGGAGCCTCTTTATCGGGCATTGTACTCGCGGGACTCCTATTCCGTTCGGTCGAATAGGGAGGAGAACCGACAAAAACGGCCAGGAAATCGGTAACACTCACCGACGGAGGCATAAAATTGAAGCATTCTTCCCGAGGTGATGCTCCTTTATCAGACATGATACTCGCGTTACCTCCACTCCGATCGGTCGAATAGGGGGGAGAACCGACAAAAACGGTCAAGAAATCGATATCACTCACCGAAGGAGGCATATGATTGAAGCATTCTTCCCGAGGTGAGGACCCTTTATCAGAGATGACACTCGCGTGACCTCCACACCGATCTGTCGAATAGGAAGGAGAACCCGATAAAACCGGTGCTGATATCGATAACACCCCGTCGATGGGAGGCCTTGGAATGCTACCTTTCTTTCTGATGGCGGATCCTCTTTACCGAGCATGATACTCGCGAGACTCCTATTCCGTTCGGTTGAACCTGGAGGAGAACCGGCAAAACTGGTCATGAAACTGATAGCACCCATGGATGGGAGGCCTTGGAATGGTAGCTTTTTTTCTGATGTGGAGCCTCTTTATCGGGCATTGTACTCGCGGGACTCCTATACCGTTCGGTCGAATAGGAAGGAGAACCCGATAAAACCGATCCTGATATCGATAACACAGTGTCGATGGGAGGTCTTGTAATGGTAGCTTTCTTTCTGATGTGGAGCCTCTTTATCAGACATGATACTCGCGTGACCCCCACACCGATCGGTCGAATAGGAAGGAGAACTCGATAAAACCGGTGCTGATATCGATAACACCCCGTCGATGGGAGGCCTTGGAATGCTACCTTTCTTTCTGATGGCGGATCCTCTTTACCGAGCATGATACTCGCGAGACTCCTATTCCGTTCGGTTGAACCTGGAGGAGAACCGGCAAAACTGGTCATGAAACTGATAGCACCCATGGATGGGAGGCCTTGGAATGGTAGCTTTTTTTCTGATGTGGAGCCTCTTTATCGGGCATTGTACTCGCGGGACTCCTATACCGTTCGGTCGAATAGGAAGGAGAACCCGATAAAACCGATCCTGATATCGATAACACAGTGTCGATGGGAGGTCTTGTAATGGTAGCTTTCTTTCTGATGTGGAGCCTCTTTATCAGACATGATACTCGCGTGACCCCCACACCGATCGGTCGAATAGGAAGGAGAACCCGATAAAACCGGTGCTGATATCGATAACACCCCGTCGATGGGAGGCCTTGGAATGCTACCTTTCTTTCTGATGGCGGATCCTCTTTACCGAGCATGATACTCGCGAGACTCCTATTCCGTTCGGTTGAACCTGGAGGAGAACCGGCAAAACTGGTCATGAAACTGATAGCACCCATGGATGGGAGGCCTTGGAATGGTAGCTTTTTTTCTGATGTGGAGCCTCTTTATCGGGCATTGTACTCGCGGGACTCCTATACCGTTCGGTCGAATAGGAAGGAGAACCCGATAAAACCGATCCTGATATCGATAACACAGTGTCGATGGGAGGTCTTGTAATGGTAGCTTTCTTTCTGATGTGGAGCCTCTTTATCAGACATGATACTCGCGTGACCCCCACACCGATCGGTCGAATAGGAAGGAGAACTCGATAAAACCGGTGCTGATATCGATAAAACCCCGTCGATGGGAGGCATTGGAATGCTACCTTTCTTTCTGATGGCGGATCCTCTTTACCGAGCATGATACTCGCGAGACTCCTATTCCGTTCGGTTGAACCTGGAGGAGAACCGGCAAAACTGGTCATGAAACCGATAGCACCCATGGATGGGAGGTCTTGTAATGGTAGCTTTCTTTCTGATGTGGAGCCTCTTTATCAGACATGATACTCGCGTGACCCCCACACCGTTCGGTCGAATAGGAAGGAGAACCCGATAAAACCGATCCTGGTATCGATAACACAGTGTCGATGGGAGGCCTTAGAATGGTAGCTTTCTTTCTGATGTGGAGCCTCTATATAGGGGATGATACTCGCGAGACTCCTATTCCGTTCGGTTGAACTGGGAGGAGAACCGGCAAAACTGGTCATGAAACCGATAGCACCCATGGATGGGAGGCCATGGAATGCTAGCCTTCTTTCTGATGTGGAGCCTCCTTATCGGGCACTGTACTCGCGTGACCCCCACTCCGTTCGGTCAAATAGGGAGGAAAACCCGATAAAACCGGTCCTGATATCGATAACACAGTATTGAAGGGAGGTCTTGTAATGGTAGCTTTCTTTCTGATGTGGAGCCTCTTTATCAGACATGATACTCGCGTGACCTCCACACCGATCTGTCGAATAGGAAGGAGAACCCGATAAAACCGGTGCTGATATCGATAACACCCCGTCGATGGGAGGCCCTGGAATGCTACCTTTCTTTCTGATGGCGGATCCTCTTTACCGAGCATGATACTCGCGAGACTCCTATTCCGTTCGGTTGAACCTGGAGGAGAACCGGCAAAACTGGTCATGAAACTGATAGCACCCATGGATGGGAGGCCTTGGAATGGTAGCTTTTTTTCTGATGTGGAGCCTCTTTATCGGGCATTGTACTCGCGGGACTCCTATACCGTTCGGTCGAATAGGAAGGAGAACCCGATAAAACCGATCCTGATATCGATAACACAGTGTCGATGGGAGGTCTTGTAATGGTAGCTTTCTTTCTGATGTGGAGCCTCTTTATCAGACATGATACTCGCGTGACCCCCACACCGATCGGTCGAATAGGAAGGAGAACTCGATAAAACCGGTGCTGATATCGATAACACCCCGTCGATGGGAGGCCCTGGAATGCTACCTTTCTTTCTGATGGCGGATCCTCTTTACCGAGCATGATACTCGCGAGACTCCTATTCCGTTCGGTTGAACTGGGAGGAGAACCGGCAAAACTGGTCATGAAACCGATAGCACCCATGGATGGGAGGCCATGGAATGCTAGCCTTCTTTCTGATGTGGAGCCTCCTTATCGGGCACTGTACTCGCGTGACCCCCACTCCGTTCGGTCAAATAGGGAGGAAAACCCGATAAAACCGGTCCTGATATCGATAACACAGTATTGAAGGGAGGTCTTGTAATGGTAGCTTTCTTTCTGATGTGGAGCCTCTTTATCAGACATGATACTCGCGTGACCTCCACACCGATCTGTCGAATAGGAAGGAGAACCCGATAAAACCGGTGCTGATATCGATAACACCCCGTCGATGGGAGGCCCTGGAATGCTACCTTTCTTTCTGATGGCGGATCCTCTTTACCGAGCATGATACTCGCGAGACTCCTATTCCGTTCGGTTGAACCTGGAGGAGAACCGGCAAAACTGGTCATGAAACCGATAGCACCCATGGATGGGAGGTCTTGTAATGGTAGCTTTCTTTCTGATGTGGAGCCTCTTTATCAGACATGATACTCGCGTGACCCCCACACCGTTCGGTCGAATAGGAAGGAGAACCCGATAAAACCGATCCTGGTATCGATAACACAGTGTCGATGGGAGGCCTTAGAATGGTAGCTTTCTTTCTGATGTGGAGCCTCTATATAGGGGATGATACTCGCGAGACTCCTATTCCGTTCGGTTGAACTGGGAGGAGAACCGGCAAAACTGGTCATGAAACCGATAGCACCCATGGATGGGAGGCCATGGAATGCTAGCCTTCTTTCTGATGTGGAGCCTCCTTATCGGGCACTGTACTCGCGTGACCCCCACTCCGTTCGGTCAAATAGGGAGGAAAACCCGATAAAACCGGTCCTGATATCGATAACACAGTATTGAAGGGAGGTCTTGTAATGGTAGCTTTCTTTCTGATGTGGAGCCTCTTTATCAGACATGATACTCGCGTGACCTCCACACCGATCTGCCGAATAGGAAGGAGAACCCGATAAAACCGGTGCTGATATCGATAACACCCCGTCGATGGGAGGCCCTGGAATGCTACCTTTCTTTCTGATGGCGGATCCTCTTTACCGAGCATGATACTCGCGAGACTCCTATTCCGTTCGGTTGAACCTGGAGGAGAACCGGCAAAACTGGTCATGAAACTGATAGCACCCATGGATGGGAGGCCTTGGAATGGTAGCTTTTTTTCTGATGTGGAGCCTCTTTATCGGGCATTGTACTCGCGGGACTCCTATACCGTTCGGTCGAATAGGAAGGAGAACCCGATAAAACCGATCCTGATATCGATAACACAGTGTCGATGGGAGGTCTTGTAATGGTAGCTTTCTTTCTGATGTGGAGCCTCTTTATCAGACATGATACTCGCGTGACCCCCACACCGATCGGTCGAATAGGAAGGAGAACTCGATAAAACCGGTGCTGATATCGATAACACCCCGTCGATGGGAGGCATTGGAATGCTACCTTTCTTTCTGATGGCGGATCCTCTTTACCGAGCATGATACTCGCGAGACTCCTATTCCGTTCGGTTGAACCTGGAGGAGAACCGGCAAAACTGGTCATGAAACCGATAGCACCCATGGATGGGAGGTCTTGTAATGGTAGCTTTCTTTCTGATGTGGAGCCTCTTTATCAGACATGATACTCGCGTGACCCCCACACCGTTCGGTCGAATAGGAAGGAGAACCCGATAAAACCGATCCTGGTATCGATAACACAGTGTCGATGGGAGGCCTTAGAATGGTAGCTTTCTTTCTGATGTGGAGCCTCTATATAGGGGATGATACTCGCGAGACTCCTATTCCGTTCGGTTGAACTGGGAGGAGAACCGGCAAAACTGGTCATGAAACCGATAGCACCCATGGATGGGAGGCCATGGAATGCTAGCCTTCTTTCTGATGTGGAGCCTCCTTATCGGGCACTGTACTCGCGTGACCCCCACTCCGTTCGGTCAAATAGGGAGGAAAACCCGATAAAACCGGTCCTGATATCGATAACACAGTATTGAAGGGAGGTCTTGTAATGGTAGCTTTCTTTCTGATGTGGAGCCTCTTTATCAGACATGATACTCGCGTGACCTCCACACCGATCTGTCGAATAGGAAGGAGAACCCGATAAAACCGGTGCTGATATCGATAACACCCCGTCGATGGGAGGCCTTGGAATGCTACCTTTCTTTCTGATGGTGGATCCTCTTTACCGAGCATGGTACTCGCGGGACTCCTATACCGTTCGATTGAATTGGGAGGAGAACCGTCAAAACTGGTCATGAAACCGATAGCACCCATGGATGGGAGGCCTTGGAATGGTAGCTTTTTTTCTAATGTGGAGCCTCTTTATCGGGCATTGTACTCGCGGGACTCCTATACCGTTCGGTCGAATAGGAAGGAGAACCCGATAAAACCGATCCTGATATCGATAACACAGTGTCGATGGGAGGTCTTGTAATGGTAGCTTTCTTTCTGATGTGGAGCCTCTTTATCAGACATGATACTCGCGTGACCCCCACACCGATCGGTCGAATAGGAAGGAGAACTCGATAAAACCGGTGCTGATATCGATAACACCCCGTCGATGGGAGGCATTGGAATGCTACCTTTCTTTCTGATGGCGGATCCTCTTTACCGAGCATGATACTCGCGAGACTCCTATTCCGTTCGGTTGAACCTGGAGGAGAACCGGCAAAACTGGTCATGAAACCGATAGCACCCATGGATGGGAGGTCTTGTAATGGTAGCTTTCTTTCTGATGTGGAGCCTCTTTATCAGACATGATACTCGCGTGACCCCCACACCGTTCGGTCGAATAGGAAGGAGAACCCGATAAAACCGATCCTGGTATCGATAACACAGTGTCGATGGGAGGCCTTAGAATGGTAGCTTTCTTTCTGATGTGGAGCCTCTATATAGGGGATGATACTCGCGAGACTCCTATTCCGTTCGGTTGAACTGGGAGGAGAACCGGCAAAACTGGTCATGAAACCGATAGCACCCATGGATGGGAGGCCATGGAATGCTAGCCTTCTTTCTGATGTGGAGCCTCCTTATCGGGCACTGTACTCGCGTGACCCCCACTCCGTTCGGTCAAATAGGGAGGAAAACCCGATAAAACCGGTCCTGATATCGATAACACAGTATTGAAGGGAGGTCTTGTAATGGTAGCTTTCTTTCTGATGTGGAGCCTCTTTATCAGACATGATACTCGCGTGACCTCCACACCGATCTGTCGAATAGGAAGGAGAACCCGATAAAACCGGTGCTGATATCGATAACACCCCGTCGATGGGAGGCCTTGGAATGCTACCTTTCTTTCTGATGGTGGATCCTCTTTACCGAGCATGGTACTCGCGGGACTCCTATACCGTTCGATTGAATTGGGAGGAGAACCGTCAAAACTGGTCATGAAACCGATAGCACCCATGGATGGGAGGCCTTGGAATGGTAGCTTTTTTTCTGATGTGGAACCTCTTTATCGGGCATTGTACTCGCGGGACTCCTATTCCGTTCGGTCGAATAGGGAGGAGAACCGACAAAAACGGCCAGGAAATCGGTAACACTCACCGACGGAGGCATAAAATTGAAGCATTCTTCCCGAGGTGATGCTCCTTTATCAGACATGATACTCGCGTTACCTCCACTCCGATCGGTCGAATAAGAAGGAAAACCCGATAAAACCGATCCTTGTATCGATAACACAGTATCGATGGGAGGCCTTGGAATGGTAGCTTTCTTTCTGATGTGGAGCCTCTTTATCGAGCATGATACTCGCGGGACTCCTATTCCGTTCGGTTGAACTGGGAGGAGAAACGGCAAAACTGTCATGAAATCGATAGCGCCCATCGATGGGAGGTCTTAGAATGGTAGCTTTCTTTCTGATGAGGAGCCTCTTTATTAGACATGATACTCGCGGGACTCCTATACCGTTCGGTCGAATAGGAAGGAGAACCCGATAGAACCGGTGCTGATATCGATAACACCTCGTCGATGGGAGGCCTTGGAATGCTACCTTTCTTTCTGATGGTGGATCCTCTTTACCGAGCACGATACTCGCGGGACTCCTATACCGTTCGGTTGAACTGGGAGGAGAACCGGCAAAACTGGTCATGAAACCGATAGCACCCATGGATGGGAGGCCATGGAATGCTAGCCTTCTTTCTGATGTGGAGCCTCCTTATCGGGCACTGTACTCGCGTGACCCCCACTCCGTTCGGTCGAATAGGAAGGAGAACCCGATAAAACCGATCCTGATATCGATAACACAGTGTCGATGGGAGGTCTTGTAATGGTAGCTTTCTTTCTGATGTGGAGCCTCTTTATCAGACATGATACTCGCGTGACCCCCACACCGTTCGGTCGAATAGGAAGGAGAACCCGATAAAACCGATCCTGATATCGATAACACAGTGTCGATGGGAGGCCTTAGAATGGTAGCTTTCTTTCTGATGTGGAGCCTCTATATAGGGGATGATACTCGCGAGACTCCTATTCCGTTCGGTTGAACTGGGAGGAGAACCGGTAAAACTGGTCATGGAACCGATAGCACCCATGGATGGGAGGCCATGGAATGCTAGCCTTCTTTCTGATGTGGAGCCTCCTTATCGGGCACTGTACTCGCGTGACCCCCACTCCGTTCGGTCAAATAGGGAAGAAAACCCGATAAAACCGGTCCTGATATCGATAACACAGTATTGAAGGGAGGTCTTGTAATGGTAGCTTTCTTTCTGATGTGGAGCCTCTTTATCAGACATGATACTCGCGTGACCTCCACACCGATCTGTCGAATAGGAAGGAGAACCCGATAAAACCGGTGCTGATATCGATAACACCCCGTCGATGGGAGGCCTTGGAATACTACCTTTCTTTCTGATGGTGGATCCTCTTTACCGAGCATGATACTCGCGGGACTCCTATACCGTTCGATTGAATTGGGAGGAGAACCGGTAAAACTGCTCGTGAAATTGATAACGCCCGTCGATGGGAGGCCTTGGAATGGTAGCTTTCTTTCTGATGTTGAGCCTCTATATAGGGGAAGATACTCGCGAGACTCCTATTCCGTTCGGTTGAACTGGGAGGAGAACCGGCAAAACTGGTCATGAAACCGATAGCAACCATGGATGGGAGGCCATGGAATGCTAGCCTTCTTTCTGATGTGGAGCCTCCTTATCGGGCACTGTACTCGCGTGACCCCCACTCCGTTCGGTCAAATAGAGAGGAAAACCCGATAAAACCGGTCCTGATATCGATAACACAGTATTGAAGGGAGGTCTTGTAATGGTAGCTTTCTTTCTGATGTGGAGCCTCCTTATCGGGCATTGTCCTCGCGGGACTCCTATTACGTTCGGTTGAACTGTGAGGAGAACCAGATAAGACCAATCATGAAATCGATAGCACTCATCAATGGAAGGCCTTGGAATGCTAGCTTTCTTTCTGATGTGGAGCCTCCTTATCGGGCATTGTACTCGCGGGGCTCCTATTCCGTTCGGTCGAATAGGAAGGAGAACCCGATAAAACCGATCCTGATATCGATAACACAGTGTCGATGGGAGGCCTTAGAATGGTAGCTTTCTTTCTGATGTGGAGCATCCTTATCAGACATGATACTCGCGTGACCCCCACACCGATCGGTCGAATAGGAAGGAGAACCCGATAAAACCGGTGCTGATATCGATAACACCCCGTCGATGGGAGGCCCTGGAATGCTACCTTTCTTTCTGATGGCGGATCCTCTTTACCGAGCATGATACTCGCGAGACTCCTATTCCGTTCGGTTGAACCTGGAGGAGAACCGGCAAAACTGGTCATGAAACTGATAGCACCCATGGATGGGAGGCCTTGGAATGGTAGCTTTTTTTCTGATGTGGAGCCTCTTTATCGGGCATTGTACTCGCGGGACTCCTATACCGTTCGGTCGAATAGGAAGGAGAACCCGATAAAACCGATCCTGATATCGATAACACAGTGTCGATGGGAGGTCTTGTAATGGTAGCTTTCTTTCTGATGTGGAGCCTCTTTATCAGACATGATACTCGCGTGACCCCCACACCGATCGGTCGAATAGGAAGGAGAACCCGATAAAACCGATCCTGATATCGATAACACAGTGTCGATGGGAGGTCTTGTAATGGTAGCTTTCTTTCTGATGTGGAGCCTCTTTATCAGACATGATACTCGCGTGACCCCCACACCGATCGGTCGAATAGGAAGGAGAACTCGATAAAACCGGTGCTGATATCGATAACACCCCGTCGATGGGAGGCATTGGAATGCTACCTTTCTTTCTGATGGCGGATCCTCTTTAACGAGCATGATACTCGCGAGACTCCTATTCCGTTCGGTTGAACCTGGAGGAGAACCGGCAAAACTGGTCATGAAACCGATAGCACCCATGGATGGGAGGTCTTGTAATGGTAGCTTTCTTTCTGATGTGGAGCCTCTTTATCAGACATGATACTCGCGTGACCCCCACACCGTTCGGTCGAATAGGAAGGAGAACCCGATAAAACCGATCCTGGTATCGATAACACAGTGTCGATGGGAGTCCTTAGAATGGTAGCTTTCTTTCTGATGTGGAGCCTCTATATAGGGGATGATACTCGCGAGACTCCTATTCCGTTCGGTTGAACTGGGAGGAGAACCGGCAAAACTGGTCATGAAACCGATAGCACCCATGGATGGGAGGCCATGGAATGCTAGCCTTCTTTCTGATGTGGAGCCTCTTTATCGGGCATTGTACTCGCGGGACTCCTATTCCGTTCGGTCGAATAGGGAGGAGAACCGACAAAAACGGCCAGGAAATCGGTAACACTCACCGACGGAGGCATAAAATTGAAGCATTCTTCCCGAGGTGATGCTCCTTTATCAGACATGATACTCGCGTTACCTCCACTCCGATCGGTCGAATAAGAAGGAAAACCCGATAAAACCGATCCTTGTATCGATAACACAGTATCGATGGGAGGCCTTGGAATGGTAGCTTTCTTTTTGATGTGGAGCCTCTTTATCGAGCATGATACTCGCGGGACTCCTATTCCGTTCGGTTGAACTGGGAGGAGAAACGGCAAAACTGTCATGAAATCGATAGCGCCCATCGATGGGAGGTCTTAGAATGGTAGCTTTCTTTCTGATGAGGAGCCTCTTTATCAGACATGATACTCGCGGGACTCCTATACCGTTCGGTCGAATAGGAAGGAGAAATCGATAGAACCGGTGCTGATATCGATAACACAGTGTCGATGGGAGGTCTTGTAATGGTAGCTTTCTTTCTGATGTGGAGCCTCTTTATCAGACATGATACTCGCGTGACCCCCACTCCGATCGGTCGAATAAGAAGGAAAACCCGATAAAACCGATCCTTGTATCGATAACACAGTATCGATGGGAGGCCTTGGAATGGTAGCTTTCTTTTTGATGTGGAGCCTCTTTATCGAGCACGATACTCGCGGGACTCCTATACCGTTCGGTTGAACTGGGAGGAGAACCGGCAAAACTGGTCATGAAACCGATAGCACCCATGGATGGGAGGCCATGGAATGCTAGCCTTCTTTCTGATGTGGAGCCTCCTTATCGGGCACTGTACTCGCGTGACCCCCACTCCGTTCGGTCGAATAGGAAGGAGAACCCGATAAAACCGATCCTGATATCGATAACACAGTGTCGATGGGAGGTCTTGTAATGGTAGCTTTCTTTCTGATGTGGAGCCTCTTTATCAGACATGATACTCGCGTGACCCCCACACCGTTCGGTCGAATAGGAAGGAGAACCCGATAAAACCGATCCTGATATCGATAACACAGTATTGAAGGGAGGTCTTGTAATGGTAGCTTTCTTTCTGATGTGGAGCCTCTTTATCGGGCATTGTACTCGCGGGACTCCTATTCCGTTCGGTCGAATAGGAAGGAGAACCGACAAAAACGGTGGGAAGATCTGTATCACTCACCGACGTAGGCATATGATTGAAGCATTCTTCCCGAGGTGAGGACCCTTTATCAGAGATGACACTCGCGTGACCTCCACTCCGTTCGGTCGAGTAGGGAGGAAAACCCGATAAGACCAATAATGAAATCGATAGCACTCATCGATGGGAGGCCTTGGAATGGTAGCTTTCTTTCTGATGTGGAGCCTCCTTATCAGACATGATACTCGCGTGACCTCCACTCCGATCGGTCGAATAGGGAGGAGAACGGGCAAACTGTCATGAAATCGATAACGCCCATCGATGGGAGGCCTTGGAATGGTAGCTTTCTTTTTGATGTGGAGCCTCTTTATCGAGCATGATACTCGCGGGACTCCTATTCCGTTCGGTTGAACTGGGAGGAGAAACGGCAAAACTGTCATGAAATCGATAACGCCCATCGATGAGAGGTCTTGTAATGGTAGCTTTCTTTCTGATGTGGAGCCTCTTTATCAGACATGATACTCGCGTGACCTCCACACCGATCGGTCGAATAGGAAGGAGAGCCCGATAATACCGGTGCTGATATCGATAACACCCCGTCGATGGGGGGCCTTGGAATGCTACCTTTCTTTCTGATGGTGGATCCTCTTTACCGAGCATGATACTCGCGGGACTCCTATACCGTTTGGTTGAACTGGGAGGAGAACCGGCAAAACTGGTCATGAAACCGATAGCACCAATGGATGGGAGGCCTTGGAATGGTAGCTTTTTTTCTGATGTGGAGCCTCTTTATCGGGCATTGTACTCGCGGGACTCCTATTCCGTTCGGTTGAACTGGGAGGAGAACGGGCAAAACTGTCATGAAATCGATAACGCCCATCGATGGGAGGCCGTGGAATGCTAGCTTTCTTTCTGATGTGGAGCCTCCTTATCGGGCATTGTACTCGCGGGGCTCCTATTCCGTTCGGTCGAATAGGAAGGAGAACCCGATAAAACCCATCCTGATATCGATAATACAGCGTCGATGGGAGGTCTTAAAATGGTAGCTTTCTTTCTGATGTGGAGCCTCCTTATCAGACATGATACTCGCGTGACCTCCGCTCCGATCGGTCGAATAGGAAGGAGAACCGACAAAAACGGTGAGAAGATCTATATCACTCACCGACGTAGGCATATGATTGAAGCATTCTTCCCGAGGTGAGGACCCTTTATCAGAGATGACACTCGCGTGACCTCCACTCCGTTCGGTCGAGTAGGGAGGAAAACCCGATAAGACCAATAATGAAATCGATAGCACTCATCGATGGGAGGCCTTGGAATGGTAGCTTTTTTTCTGATGTGGAGCCTCTTTATCGGGCATTGTACTCGCGGGACTCCTATTCCGTTCGGTTGAACTGGGAGGAGAACGGGCAAAACTGTCATGAAATCGATAACGCCCATCGATGGGAGGCCTTGGAATGGTAGCTTTCTTTTTGATGTGGAGCCTCTTTATCGAGCATGATACTCGCGGGACTCCTATTCCGTTCGGTTGATCTGGGAGGAGAAACGGCAAAACTGTCATGAAATCGATAACGCCCATCGATGGGAGGTCTTAGAATGGTAGCTTTCTTTCTGATGTGGAGCCTCCTTATCAGACATGATACTCGCGTGACCTCCACTCCGATCGGTCGAATAGGGAGGAGAACCGACATAAACGGTCAATAAATCGATATCACTCACCGACGGAGGCATATGATTGAAGTATTCTTCCCGAGGTGAGGACCCTTTATCAGAGATGACACTCGCGTGACCCCCACTCCGTTCGGTCAAATAGGGAGGAAAACCCGATAAAACCGGTCCCGATATCGGTAACACAGTATTGAAGGGAGGTCTTGTAATGGTAGCTTTCTTTCTGATGTGGAGCCTCTTTATCAGACATGATACTCGCGTGACCTCCAACCGATCGGTCGAATAGGAAGGAGAACCCGATAAAACCGGTGCTGATATCGATAACACCCCGTCGATGGGAGGCCTTGGAATGCTACCTTTCTTTCTGATGGTGGATCCTCTTTACCGAGCATGATACTCGCGGGAATCCTATACCGTTCGGTTGAACTGGGAGGAGAACCGGCAAAACTGGTCAGGAAACCGATAGCACCCATGGATGGGAGGCCTTGGAATGGTAGCTTTTTTTCTGATGTGGAGCCTCTTTATCGGGCATTGTACTCGCGGGACTCCTATTCCGTTCGGTTGAACTGGGAGGAGAACGGGCAAAACTGTCATGAAATCGATAACGCCCATCGATGGGAGGCCGTGGAATGCTAGCTTTCTTTCTGATGTGGAGCCTCCTTATCGGGCACTGTACTCGCGTGACCCCCACTCCGTTCGGTCAAATAGGGAGGAAAACCCGATAAAACCGGTCCTGATATCGATAACACAGTATTGAAGGGAGGTCTTGTAATGGTAGCTTTCTTTCTGATGTGGAGCCTCTTTATCAGACATGATACTCGCGTGACCTCCACACCGATCTGTCGAATAGGAAGGAGAACCCGATAAAACCGGTGCTGATATTGATAACACCCCGTCGATGGGAGGCCTTGGAATGCTACCTTTCTTTCTGATGGTGGATCCTCTTTACCGAGCATGATACTCGCGGGACTCCTATACCGTTCGATTGAATTGGGAGGAGAACCGGTAAAACTGTTCGTGAAATTGATAACGCCCGTCGATGGGAGGCCTTGGAATGGTAGCTTTCTTTCTGATGTGGAGCCTCTATATAGGGGACGATACTCACGAGACTCCTATTCCGTTCGATTGAATTGGGAGGAGAACCGGTAAAACTGTTCGTGAAATTGATAACGCCCGTCGATGGGAGGTCTTGGAATGGTAGCATTCTTTCTGATGTGGAGCCTCTATATAGGCGATGATACTCACGAGAGTCCTATTCCGTTCGATTGAATTGGGAGGAGAACCGGCAAAACTGGTCATGAAACCGATAGCACCCATGGATAGGAGGCCTTGGAATGGTAGCTTTTTTTCTGATGTGGAGCCTCTTTATCGGGCATTGTACTCGCGGGACTCCTATTCCGTTCGGTCGAATAGGGAGGAGAACCGACAAAAACGGCCAGGAAATCGATAACACTCACCGACGGAGGCATAAAATTGAAGCATTCTTCCCGAGGTGATGCTCCTTTATCAGACATGATACTCGCGTGACCCCCACTCCGTTCGGTCAAATAGGGAGGAAAACCCGATAAAACCGATCCTGATATCGATAACACAGTGTCGATGGGAGGCCTTGGAATGGTAGCTTTCTTTCTGATGTGGAGCCTCTATATAGGGGATGATACTCGCGAGACTCCTATTCCGTTCGGTTGAACTGGGAGGAGAACCGGCAAAACTGGTCATGAAACCGATAGCACCCATGGATGGGAGGCCATGGAATGCTAGCCTTCTTTCTGATGTGGAGCCTCCTTATCGGGCACTGTACTCGCGTGACCCCCACTCCGTTCGGTCAAATAGGGAGGAAAACCCGATAAAACCGGTCCTGATATCGATAACACAGTATTGAAGGGAGGTCTTGTAATGGTAGCTTTCTTTCTGATGTGGAGCCTCTTTATCAGACATGATACTCGCGTGACCTCCACACCGATCTGTCGAATAGGAAGGAGAACCCGATAAAACCGGTGCTGATATTGATAACACCCCGTCGATGGGAGGCCTTGGAATGCTACCTTTCTTTCTGATGGTGGATCCTCTTTACCGAGCATGATACTCGCGGGACTCCTATACCGTTCGATTGAATTGGGAGGAGAACCGGTAAAACTGTTCGTGAAATTGATAACGCCCGTCGATGGGAGGCCTTGGAATGGTAGCTTTCTTTCTGATGTGGAGCCTCTATATAGGGGATGATACTCACGAGACTCCTATTCCGTTCGATTGAATTGGGAGGAGAACCGGTAAAACTGTTCGTGAAATTGATAACGCCCGTCGATGGGAGGTCTTGGAATGGTAGCATTCTTTCTGATGTGGAGCCTCTATATAGGCGATGATACTCACGAGAGTCCTATTCCGTTCGATTGAATTGGGAGGAGAACCGGCAAAACTGGTCATGAAACCGATAGCACCCATGGATAGGAGGCCTTGGAATGGTAGCTTTTTTTCTGATGTGGAGCCTCTTTATCGGGCATTGTACTCGCGGGACTCCTATTCCGTTCGGTCGAATAGGGAGGAGAACCGACAAAAACGGCCAGGAAATCGATAACACTCACCGACGGAGGCATAAAATTGAAGCATTCTTCCCGAGGTGATGCTCCTTTATCAGACATGATACTCGCGTGACCCCCACTCCGTTCGGTCAAATAGGGAGGAAAACCCGATAAAACCGATCCTGATATCGATAACACAGTGTCGATGGGAGGCCTTGGAATGGTAGCTTTCTTTCTGATGTGGAGCCTCTATATAGGGGATGATACTCGCGAGACTCCTATTCCGTTCGGTTGAACTGGGAGGAGAACCGGCAAAACTGGTCATGAAACCGATAGCACCCATGGATGGGAGGCCATGGAATGCTAGCCTTCTTTCTGATGTGGAGCCTCCTTATCGGGCACTGTACTCGCGTGACCCCCACTCCGTTCGGTCAAATAGGGAGGAAAACCCGATAAAACCGGTCCTGATATCGATAACACAGTATTGAAGGGAGGTCTTGTAATGGTAGCTTTCTTTTTGATGTGGAGCCTCTTTATCGGGCATTGTACTCGCGGGACTCCTATTCCGTTCGGTCGAATAGGGAGGAGAACCGACAAAAACGGCCAGGAAATCGATAACACTCACCGACGGAGGCATAAAATTGAAGCATTCTTCCCGAGGTGATGCTCCTTTATCAGACATGATACTCGCGTTACCTCCACTCCGATCGGTCGAATAAGAAGGAAAACCCGATAAAACCGATCCTTGTATCGATAACACAGTATCGATGGGAGGCCTTGGAATGGTAGCTTTCTTTTTGATGTGGAGCCTCTTTATCGAGCATGTACTCGCGGGACTCCTATTCCGTTCGGTTGAACTGGGAGGAGAAACGGCAAAACTGTCATGAAATCGATAACGCCCATCGATGGGAGGTCTTAGAATGGTAGCTTTCTTTCTGATGTGGAGCCTCCTTATCGGGCACTGTACTCGCGTGACCCCCACTCCGTTCGGTCGAATAGGAAGGAGAACCCGATAGAACCGGTGCTGATATCGATAACACCTCGTCGATGGGAGGCCTTGGAATGCTACCTTTCTTTCTGATGGTGGATCCTCTTTACCGAGCATGATGCTCGCGGGATTCCTATACCGTTCGGTTGAACTGGGAGGAGAACCGGCAAAACTGGTCATGAAACCGATAGCACCCATGGATGGGAGGCCATGGAATGCTAGCCTTCTTTCTGATGTGGAGCCTCCTTATCGGGCACTGTACTCGCGTGACCCCCACTCCGTTCGGTCAAATAGGGAGGAAAACCCGATAAAACCGGTCCTGATATCGATAACACAGTATTGAAGGGAGGTCTTGTAATGGTAGCTTTCTTTTTGATGTGGAGCCTCTTTATCGGGCATTGTACTCGCGGGACTCCTATTCCGTTCGGTCGAATAGGGAGGAGAACCGACAAAAACGGCCAGGAAATCGATAACACTCACCGACGGAGGCATAAAATTGAAGCATTCTTCCCGAGGTGATGCTCCTTTATCAGACATGATACTCGCGTTACCTCCACTCCGATCGGTCGAATAAGAAGGAAAACCCGATAAAACCGATCCTTGTATCGATAACACAGTATCGATGGGAGGCCTTGGAATGGTAGCTTTCTTTTTGATGTGGAGCCTCTTTATCGAGCATGATACTCGCGGGACTCCTATTCCGTTCGGTTGAACTGGGAGGAGAAACGGCAAAACTGTCATGAAATCGATAACGCCCATCGATGGGAGGTCTTAGAATGGTAGCTTTCTTTCTGATGTGGAGCCTCCTTATCGGGCACTGTACTCGCGTGACCCCCACTCCGTTCGGTCGAATAGGAAGGAGAACCCGATAGAACCGGTGCTGATATCGATAACACCTCGTCGATGGGAGGCCTTGGAATGCTACCTTTCTTTCTGATGGTGGATCCTCTTTACCGAGCATGATACTCGCGGGACTCCTATACCGTTCGGTTGAACTGGGAGGAGAACCGGCAAAACTGGTCATGAAACCGATAGCACCCATGGATGGGAGGCCATGGAATGCTAGCCTTCTTTCTGATGTGGAGCCTCCTTATCGGGCACTGTACTCGCGTGACCCCCACTCCGTTCGGTCGAATAGGAAGGAGAACCCGATAAAACCGATCCTGATATCGATAACACAGTGTTGATGGGAGGCCTTAGAATGGTAGCTTTCTTTCTGATGTGGAGCCTCTATATAGGGGATGATACTCGCGAGACTCCTATTCCGTTCGGTTGAACTGGGAGGAGAACCGGCAAAACTGGTCATGAAACCGATAGCACCCATGGATGGGAGGCCATGGAATGCTAGCCTTCTTTCTGATGTGGAGCCTCCTTATCGGGCACTGTACTCGCGTGACCCCCACTCCGTTCGGTCAAATAGGGAGGAAAACCCGATAAAACCGGTCCTGATATCGACAACACAGTATTGAAGGGAGGTCTTGTAATGGTAGCTTCCTTTCTGATGTGGAGCCTCTTTATCGGGCATTGTACTCGCGGGACTCCTATTCCGTTCGGTCGAATAGGGAGGAGAACCGACAAAATCGGCCAGGAAATCGATAACACTCACCGACGGAGGCATAAAATTGAAGCATTCTTCCCTAGGTGATGCTCCTTTATCAGAAATGATACTCGCGTGACCCCCACTCCGTTCGGTCAAATAGGGAGGAAAACCCGATAAAACCGATCCTTGTATCGATAACACAGTATCGATGGGAGGCCTTGGAATGGTAGCTTTCTTTTTGATGAGGAGCCTCTTTATCGAGCATGATACTCGCGGGACTCCTATTCCGTTCGGTTGAACTGGGAGGAGAAACGGCAAAACTGTCATGAAATCGATAACGCCCATCGATGGGAGGTCTTGTAATGGTAGCTTTCTTTCTGATGTGGAGCCTCTTTATCAGACATGATACTCGCGTGACCTCCACACCGATCGGTCGAATAGGAAGGAGAGCCCGATAATACCGGTGCTGATATCGATAACACCCCGTCGATGGGAGGCCTTGGAATGCTACCTTTCTTTCTGATGGTGGATCCTCTTTACCGAGCATGATACTCGCGGGACTCCTATACCGTTTGGTTGAACTGGGAGGAGAACCGGCAAAACTGGTCATGAAACCGATAGCACCAATGGATGGGAGGCCTTGGAATGGTAGCTTTTTTTCTGATGTGGAGCCTCTTTATCGGGCATTGTACTCGCGGGACTCCTATTCCGTTCGGTTGAACTGGGAGGAGAACGGGCAAAACTGTCATGAAATCGATAACGCCCATCGATGGGAGGCCGTGGAATGCTAGCTTTCTTTCTGATGTGGAGCCTCCTTATCGGGCATTGTACTCGCGGGGCTCCTATTCCGTTCGGTCGAATAGGAAGGAGAACCCGATAAAACCCATCCTGATATCGATAATACAGTGTCGATGGGAGGTCTTGAAATGGTAGCTTTCTTTCTGATGTGGAGCCTCCTTATCAGACATGATACTCGCGTGACCTCCGCTCCGATCGGTCGAATAGGAAGGAGAACCGACAAAAACGGTGAGAAGATCTATATCACTCACCGACGTAGGCATATGATTGAAGCATTCTTCCCGAGGTGAGGACCCTTTATCAGAGATGACACTCGCGTGACCCCCACTCCGTTCGGTCGAGTAGGGAGGAAAACCCGATAAGACCAATAATGAAATCGATAACGCCCATCGATGGGAGGCCTTGGAATGGTAGCTTTCTTTTTGATGTGGAGCCTCTTTATCGAGCATGATACTCGAGGGACTCCTATTCCGTTCGGTTGATCTGGGAGGAGAAACGGCAAAACTGTCATGAAATCGATAACGCCCATCGATGGGAGGTCTTAGAATGGTAGCTTTCTTTCTGATGTGGAGCCTCCTTATCAGACATGATACTCGCGTGACCTCCACTCCGATCGGTCGAATAGGGAGGAGAACCGACAAAAACGGTCAATAAATCGATATCACTCACCGACGGAGGCATATGATTGAAGTATTCTTCCCGAGGTGAGGACCCTTTATCAGAGATGACACTCGCGTGACCCCCACTCCGTTCGGTCAAATAGGGAGGAAAACCCGATAAAACCGGTCCCGATATCGGTAACACAGTATTGAAGGGAGGTCTTGTAATGGTAGCTTTCTTTCTGATGTGGAGCCTCTTTATCAGACATGATACTCGCGTGACCTCCAACCGATCGGTCGAATAGGAAGGAGAACCCGATAAAACCGGTGCTGATATCGATAACACCCCGTCGATGGGAGGCCTTGGAATGCTACCTTTCTTTCTGATGGTGGATCCTCTTTACCGAGCATGATACTCGCGGGAATCCTATACCGTTCGGTTGAACTGGGAGGAGAACCGGCAAAACTGGTCAGGAAACCGATAGCACCCATGGATGGGAGGCCTTGGAATGGTAGCTTTTTTTCTGATGTGGAGCCTCTTTATCGGGCATTGTACTCGCGGGACTCCTATTCCGTTCGGTTGAACTGGGAGGAGAACGGGCAAAACTGTCATGAAATCGATAACGCCCATCGATGGGAGGCCGTGGAATGCTAGCTTTCTTTCTGATGTGGAGCCTCCTTATCGGGCATTGTACTCGCTGAGCCCCTATTCCGTTCGTTCGAATAGGAAGGTGAACCCGATAAAACCGATCCTGATATCGATAACACAGTATCGATGGGAGGTCTTAGAATGGTAGCTTTCTTTCTGATGTGGAGCCTCCTTATCAGACATGATACTCGCGTGACCTCCGCTCCGATCGGTCGTATAGGGAGGAGAACCGACAAAAACGGTCAGGAAATCGATATCACTCACCGACGGAGGCATATGATTGAAGCATTCTTCCCGAGTTGAGGACCCTTTATCAGGGATGACACTCGCGTGACCCCCACTCCGATCGGTCAAATAGGGAGGAAAACCCGATAAAACCGGTCCTGATATCGATAACACAGTATTGAAGGGAGGTCTTGTAATGGTAGCTTTCTTTCTGATGTGGAGCCTCTTTATCAGACATGATACTCGCGTGACCTCCAACCGATCGGTCGAATAGGAAGGAGAACCCGATAAAACCGGTGCTGATATCGATAACACCCCGTCGATGGGAGGCCTTGGAATGCTACCTTTCTTTCTGATGGTGGATCCTCTTTACCGAGCATGATACTCGCGGGACTCCTATTCCGTTCGGTTGAACTGGGAGGAGAACGGGCAAAACTGTCATGAAATCGATAACGCCCATCGATGGGAGGCCGTGGAATGCTAGCTTTCTTTCTGATGAGGAGCCTCCTTATCGGGCATTGTACTCGCTGAGCCCCTATTCCGTTCGGTCGAATAGGAAGGTGAACCCGATAAAACCGATCCTGATATCGATAACACAGTATCGATGGGAGGTCTTAGAATGGTAGCTTTCTTTCTGATGTGGAGCCTCCTTATCAGACATGATACTCGCGTGACCTCCGCTCCGATGGGTCGAATAGGAAGGAGAACCGACAAAAACGGTGAGAAGATCTATATCACTCACCGACGGAGGCATATGATTGAAGCATTCTTCCCGAGGTGAGGACCCTTTATCAGAGATGACACTCGCGTGACCTCCACTCCGTTCGGTCAAATAGGGAGGAAAACCCGATAAAACCGGTCCTGATATCGATAACACAGTATTGAAGAGAGGTCTTGTAATGGTAGCTTTCTTTCTGATGTGGAGCCTCTTTATCAGACATGATACTCGCGTGACCTCCAACCGATCGGTCGAATAGGAAGGAGAACCCGATAAAACCGGTGCTGATATCGATAACACCCCGTCGATGGGAGGCCTTGGAATGCTACCTTTCTTTCTGATGGTGGATCCTCTTTACCGAGCATGATACTCGCGGGACTCCTATACCGTTTGGTTGAACTGGGAGGAGAACCGGCAAAACTGGTCATGAAACCGATAGCACCCATGGATGGGAGGCCTTGGAATGCTAGCTTTCTTTCTGATGTGGAGCCTCCTTATGGGCATTGTACTCGCGGGGCTCCTATTCCGTTCGGTCGAATAGGGAGGAAAACCCGATAAAACCGGTCCTGATATCGATAACACAGTATTGAAGGGAGGTCTTTTAATGGTAGTTTCTTTCTGATGTGGAGCCTCTTTATCAGACATGATACTCGCGTGACCTCCACACCGATCGGTCGAATAGGAAGGAGAGCCCGATAAAACCGGTGCTGATATCGATAACACCCCGTCGATGGGAGGCCTTGGAATGCTACCTTTCTTTCTGATGGTGGATCCTCTTTACCGAGCATGATACTCGCGGGACTCCTATACCGTTTGGTTGAACTGGGAGGAGAACCGGCAAAACTGGTCATGAAACCGATAGCACCCATGGATGGGAGGCCTTGGAATGCTAGCTTTCTTTCTGATGTGGAGCCTCCTTATCGGGCATTGTACTCGCGGGGCTCCTATTCCGTTCGGTCGAATAGGGAGGAGAACCGACAAAAACGGTCAGGAATTCGATATCACTCACCGACGGAGGCATATGATTGAAGCATTCTTCCCGAGGTGAGGACCCTTTATCAGACATGATACTCGCGTGACCTCCAACCGATCGGTCGAATAGGAAGGAGAACCCGATAAAACCGGTGCTGATATCGATAACACCCCGTCGATGGGAGGCCTTGGAATGCTAGCTTTCTTTCTGATGTGGAGCCTCCTTATCGGGCATTGTACTCGCGGGGCTCCTATTCCGTTCGGTCGAATAGGAAGGAGAACCCGATAGCACCCGTGGATGGGAGGCCTTGGAATGGTAGCTTTTTTTCTGATGTGGAGCCTCTTTATCAGACATGATACTCGCGTGACCTCCAACCGATCGGTCGAATAGGAAGGAGAACCCGATAGCACCCATGGATGGGAGGCCTTGGAATGGTAGCTTTTTTTCTGATGTGGAGCCTCTTTATCGGGCATTGTACTCGCGGGACTCCTATTCCGTTCGGTTGAACTGGGAGGAGAACGGGCAAAACTGTCATGAAATCGATAACGCCTATTCCGTTCGGTTGATATCGATAACACAGTATTGAAGAGAGGTCTTGTAATGGTAGCTTTCTTTCTGATGTGGAGCCTCTTTATCAGACATGATACTCGCGTGACCTCCAACCGATCGGTCGAATAGGAAGGAGAAACCGATAGCCGACCCGATAGCACCCATGGATAGGAGGCCTTGGAATGGTAGCTTTTTTTCTGATGTGGAGCCTCTTTATCGGGCATTGTACTCGCGGGACTCCTATTCCGTTCGGTTGAACTGGGAGGAGAACGGGCAAAACTGTCATGAAATCGATAACGCCTATTCCGTTCGGTTGATATCGATAACACAGTATTGAAGAGAGGTCTTGTAATGGTAGCTTTCTTTCTGATGTGGAGCCTCTTTATCAGACATGATACTCGCGTGACCTCCAACCGATCGGTCGAATAGGAAGGAGAAACCGATAGCCGACCCGATAGCACCCATGGATGGGAGGCCTTGGAATGGTAGCTTTTTTTCTGATGTGGAGCCTCTTTATCGGGCATTGTACTCGCGGGACTCCTATTCCGTTCGGTTGAACTGGGAGGACAACGGGCAAAACTGTCATGAAATCGATAACGCCTATTCCGTTCGGTTGATATCGATAACACAGTATTGAAGAGAGGTCTTGTAATGGTAGCTTTCTTTCTGATGTGGAGCCTCTTTATCAGACATGATACTCGCGTGACCTCCAACCGATCGGTCGAATAGGAAGGAGAAACCGATAGCCGACCCGATAGCACCCATGGATGGGAGGCCTTGGAATGGTAGCTTTTTTTCTGATGTGGAGCCTCTTTATCGGGCATTGTACTCGCGGGACTCCTATTCCGTTCGGTTGAACTGGGAGGAGAACGGGCAAAACTGTCATGAAATCGATAACGCCTATTCCGTTCGGTTGATATCGATAACACAGTATTGAAGAGAGGTCTTGTAATGGTAGCTTTCTTTCTGATGTGGAGCCTCTTTATCAGACATGATACTCGCGTGACCTCCAACCGATCGGTCGAATAGGAAGGAGAAACCGATAGCCGACCCGATAGCACCCATGGATGGGAGGCCTTGGAATGGTAGCTTTTTTTCTGATGTGGAGCCTCTTTATCGGGCATTGTACTCGCGGGACTCCTATTCCGTTCGGTTGAACTGGGAGGAGAACGGGCAAAACTGTCATGAAATCGATAACGCCTATTCCGTTCGGTTGATATCGATAACACAGTATTGAAGAGAGGTCTTGTAATGGTAGCTTTCTTTCTGATGTGGAGCCTCTTTATCAGACATGATACTCGCGTGACCTCCAACCGATCGGTCGAATAGGAAGGAGAAACCGATAGCCGACCCGATAGCACCCATGGATGGGAGGCCTTGGAATGGTAGCTTTTTTTCTGATGTGGAGCCTCTTTATCGGGCATTGTACTCGCGGGACTCCTATTCCGTTCGGTTGAACTGGGAGGAGAACGGGCAAAACTGTCATGAAATCGATAACGCCTATTCCGTTCGGTTGATATCGATAACACAGTATTGAAGAGAGGTCTTGTAATGGTAGCTTTCTTTCTGATGTGGAGCCTCTTTATCAGACATGATACTCGCGTGACCTCCAACCGATCGGTCGAATAGGAAGGAGAAACCGATAGCACCCATGGATGGGAGGCCTTGGAATGGTAGCTTTTTTTCTGATGTGGAGCCTCTTTATCGGGCATTGTACTCGCGGGACTCCTATTCCGTTCGGTTGAACTGGGAGGAGAACGGGCAAAACTGTCATGAAATCGATAACGCCCATCGATGGGAGGCCGTGGAATGCTAGCTTTCTTTCTGATGTGGAGCCTCCTTATCGGGCATTGTACTCGCTGAGCCCCTATTCCGTTCGGTCGAATAGGAAGGTGAACCCGATAAAACCGATCCTGATATCGATAACACAGTATCGATGGGAGGTCTTAGAATGGTAGCTTTCTTTCTGATGTGCCTCCTTATCAGACATGATACTCGCGTGACCTCCGCTCCGATCGGTCGAATAGGAAGGAGAACCGACAAAAACGGTGAGAAGATCTATATCACTCACCGACGGAGGCATATGATTGAAGCATTCTTCCCGAGGTGAGGACCCTTTATCAGAGATGACACTCGCGTGACCTCCACTCCGTTCGGTCAAATAGGGAGGAAAACCCGATAAAACCGGTCCTGATATCGATAACACAGTATTGAAGAGAGGTCTTGTAATGGTAGCTTTCTTTCTGATGTGGAGCCTCTTTATCAGACATGATACTCGCGTGACCTCCAACCGATCGGTCGAATAGGAAGGAGAACCCGATAAAACCGGTGCTGATATCGATAACACCCCGTCGATGGGAGGCCTTGGAATGCTAGCTTTCTTTCTGATGTGGAGCCTCCTTATGGGCATTGTACTCGCGGGGCTCCTATTCCGTTCGGTCGAATAGGGAGGAAAACCCGATAAAACCGGTCCTGATATCGATAACACAGTATTGAAGGGAGGTCTTATAATGGTAGTTTCTTTCTGATGTGGAGCCTCTTTATCAGACATGATACTCGCGTGACCTCCACACCGATCGGTCGAATAGGAAGGAGAGCCCGATAAAACCGGTGCTGATATCGATAACACCCCGTCGATGGGAGGCCTTGGAATGCTACCTTTCTTTCTGATGGTGGATCCTCTTTACCGAGCATGATACTCGCGGGACTCCTATATCGTTTGGTTGAACTGGGAGGAGAACCGGCAAAACTGGTCATGAAACCGATAGCACCCATGGATGGGAGGCCTTGGAATGCTAGCTTTCTTTCTGATGTGGAGCCTCCTTATCGGGCATTGTACTCGCGGGGCTCCTATTCCGTTCGGTCGAATAGGAAGGAGAACCCGATAAAACCGATCCTGATATCGATAACACAGTGTCGATGGGAGGCCTTAGAATGGTAGCTTTCTTTCTGATGTGGAGCCTCCTTATCAGACATGATACTCGCGTGACCACCACTCCGATCGGTCGTATAGGGAGGAGAACCGACAAAAACGGTCAGGAATTCGATATCACTCACCGACGGAGGCATATGATTGAAGCATTCTTCCCGAGGTGAGGACCCTTTATCAGAGATGACACTCGCGTGACCCCCACTCCGTTCGGTCGAATAGGGAGGAAAACCCGATAAAACCGGTCCTGATATCGATAACACAGTATTGAAGGGAGGTCTTGTAATGGTAGCTTTCTTTCTGATGTGGAGCCTCTTTATCAGACATGATACTCGCGTGACCTCCAACCGATCGGTCGAATAGGAAGGAGAACCCGATAAAACCGGTGCTGATATCGATAACACCCCGTCGATGGGAGGCCTTGGAATGCTACCTTTCTTTCTGATGGTGGATCCTCTTTACCGAGCATGATACTCGCGGGACTCCTATACCGTTCGGTTGAACTGGGAGGAGAACCGGCAAAACTGGTCAGGAAACCGATAGCACCCATGGATGGGAGGCCTTGGAATGGTAGCTTTTTTTCTGATGTGGAGCCTCTATATAGGGGATAATACTCGCGAGACTCCTATCCGATCGGTTGAATTGGGAGGAGAACCGGCAAAACTGGTCATGAAACCGATAGCACCCATGGATGGGAGGCCTTGGAATGGTAGCTTTTTTTCTGATGTGGAGCCTCTTTATCGGGCATTGTACTCGCGGGACCCCTATTCCGTTCGGTTGAAGTGGGAGGAGAACGGGCAAACTGTCATGAAATCGATAACGCCCATCGATGGGAGGTCTTAGAATGGTAGCTTTCTTTCTGATGTGGAGCCTCTTTATCAGACATGATACTCGCGTGACCTCCAACCGATCGGTCGAATAGGAAGGAGAACCCGATAAAACCGATCCTGATATCGATAACACCCCGTCGATGGGAGGCCTTGGAATGGTAGCTTTTTTTCTGATGTGGAGCCTCTTTATCGGGCATTGTACTCGCGGGACCCCTATTCCGTTCGGTCGAATAGGAAGGAGAACCCGATAAAACCGATCCTGATATCGATAACACCCCGTCGATGGGAGGCCTTGGAATGCTACCTTTCTTTCTGATGGTGGATCCTCTTTACCGAGCATGATACTCGCGGGACTCCTATTCCGTTCGGTTGAACTGGGAGGAGAAACGGCAAAACTGTCATGAAATCGATAACGCCCATCGATGGGAGGCCTTAGAATGGTAGCTTTCTTTCTGATGTGGAGCCTCCTTATCAGACATGATACTCGCGTGACCTCCACTCCGATCGGTCGAATAGGGAGGAGAACCGACAAAAACGGTCAGGAATCGATATCACTCACCGACGGAGGCATATGATTGAAGCATTCTTCCCGAGGGGAGGACCCTTTATCAGAGATGACACTCGCGTGACCCCCACTCCGTTCGGTCGAATAGGGAGGAAAACCCGATAAAACCGGTCCTGATATCGATAACACAGTATTGAAGGGAGGTCTTGTAATGGTAGCTTTCTTTCTGATGTGGAGCCTCTTTATCAGACATGATACTCGCGTGACCTCCAACCGATCGGTCGAATAGGAAGGAGAACCCGATAAAACCGGTGCTGATATCGATAACACCCCGTCGATGGGAGGCCTTGGAATGCTACCTTTCTTTCTGATGGTGGATCCTCTTTACCGAGCATGATACTCGCGGGACTCCTATACCGTTCGGTTGAACTGGGAGGAGAACCGGCAAAACTGGTCAGGAAACCGATAGCACCCATGGATGGGAGGCCTTGGGATGGTAGCTTTTTTTCTGATGTGGAGCCTCTATATAGGGGATAATAATCGCGGGACCCCTATTCCGTTCGGTTGAAGTGGGAGGAGAACGGGCAAACTGTCATGAAACCGATAGCACCCATGGATGGGAGGCCTTGGAATGGTAGCTTTTTTTCTGATGTGGAGCCTCTTTATCGGGCATTGTACTCGCGGGACCCCTATTCCGTTCGGTTGAAGTGGGAGGAGAACGGGCAAACTGTCATGAAACCGATAGCGCCCATGGATGGGAGGCCTTGGAATGCTACCTTTCTTTCTGATGGTGGATCCTCTTTACCGAGCATGATACTCGCGTGACCCCCACTCCGTTCGGTCAAATAGGGAGGAAAACCCGATAAAACCGGTCCTGATATCGATAACACAGTATTGAAGGGAGGTCTTGTAATGGTAGCTTTCTTTCTGATGTGGAGCCTCTTTATCAGACATGATACTCGCGTGACCTCCAACCGATCGGTCGAATAGGAAGGAGAACCCGATAAAACCGATCCTGATATCGATAACACCCCGTCGATGGGAGGCCTTGGAATGGTAGCTTTTTTTCTGATGTGGAGCCTCTTTATCGGGCATTGTACTCGCGGGACCCCTATTCCGTTCGGTTGAAGTGGGAGAACGGGCAAACTGTCATGAAATCGATAACGCCCATCGATGGGAGGCCTTGGAATGGTAGCTTTCTTTTTGATGTGGAGCCTCTTTATCGAGCATGATACTCGCGGGACTCCTATTCCGTTCGGTTGAACTGGGAGGAGAAACGGCAAAACTGTCATGAAATCGATAACGCCCATCGATGGGAGGTCTTAGAATGGTAGCTTTCTTTCTGATGTGGAGCCTCCTTATCAGACATGATACTCGCGTGACCTCCAACCGATCGGGCGAATAGGAAGGAGAACCCGATAAAACCGGTGCTGATATCGATAACACCCCGTCGATGGGAGGCCTTGGAATGCTACCTTTCTTTCTGATGTGGAGCCTCCTTATCGGGCATTGTACTCGTGGGGCTCCTATTCCGTTCGGTCGAATAGGGAGGAAAACCCGATAAAACCGGTCCTGATATCGATAACACAGTATTGAAGGGAGGCCTTAGAATGGTAGCTTTCTTTCTGATGTGGAGCCTCTTTATCAGACATGATACTCGCGTGACCTCCAACCGATCGGTCGAATAGGAAGGAGAACCCGATAAAACCGGTGCTGATATCGATAACACCCCGTCGATGGGAGGCCTTGGAATGCTACCTTTCTTTCTGATGGTGGATCCTCTTTACCGAGCATGATACTCGCGGGACTCCTATACCGTTCGGTTGAACTGGGAGGAGAACCGGCAAAACTGGTCAGGAAACCGATAGCA
This sequence comes from Heligmosomoides polygyrus polygyrus, assembly GCA_947396885.1. Lineage (NCBI taxonomy): Eukaryota > Metazoa > Nematoda > Chromadorea > Rhabditida > Heligmosomidae > Heligmosomoides > Heligmosomoides polygyrus. The sequence goes on from OX377206.1 coordinate 54,098,095, forward strand.
GCCATGGATGGGAGGCCTTGGAATGGTAGCTTTTTTTCTGATGTGGAGCCTCTATATAGGGGATAATAATCGCGGGACCCCTATTCCGTTCGGTTGAACTGGGAGGAGAACGGGCAAAACTGTCATGAAATCGATAACGCCCATCGATGGGAGGCCGTGGAATGCTAGCTTTCTTTCTGATGTGGAGCCTCCTTATCGGGCATTGTACTCGCTGAGCCCCTATTCCGTTCGGTCGAATAGGAAGGTGAACCCGATAAAACCGATCCTGATATCGATAACACAGTATCGATGGGAGGTCTTAGAATGGTAGCTTTCTTTCTGATGTGCCTCCTTATCAGACATGATACTCGCGTGACCTCCGCTCCGATCGGTCGAATAGGAAGGAGAACCGACAAAAACGGTGAGAAGATCTATATCACTCACCGACGGAGGCATATGATTGAAGCATTCTTCCCGAGGTGAGGACCCTTTATCAGAGATGACACTCGCGTGACCTCCACTCCGTTCGGTCAAATAGGGAGGAAAACCCGATAAAACCGGTCCTGATATCGATAACACAGTATTGAAGAGAGGTCTTGTAATGGTAGCTTTCTTTCTGATGTGGAGCCTCTTTATCAGACATGATACTCGCGTGACCTCCAACCGATCGGTCGAATAGGAAGGAGAACCCGATAAAACCGGTGCTGATATCGATAACACCCCGTCGATGGGAGGCCTTGGAATGCTAGCTTTCTTTCTGATGTGGAGCCTCCTTATGGGCATTGTACTCGCGGGGCTCCTATTCCGTTCGGTCGAATAGGGAGGAAAACCCGATAAAACCGGTCCTGATATCGATAACACAGTATTGAAGGGAGGTCTTATAATGGTAGTTTCTTTCTGATGTGGAGCCTCTTTATCAGACATGATACTCGCGTGACCTCCACACCGATCGGTCGAATAGGAAGGAGAGCCCGATAAAACCGGTGCTGATATCGATAACACCCCGTCGATGGGAGGCCTTGGAATGCTACCTTTCTTTCTGATGGTGGATCCTCTTTACCGAGCATGATACTCGCGGGACTCCTATATCGTTTGGTTGAACTGGGAGGAGAACCGGCAAAACTGGTCATGAAACCGATAGCACCCATGGATGGGAGGCCTTGGAATGCTAGCTTTCTTTCTGATGTGGAGCCTCCTTATCGGGCATTGTACTCGCGGGGCTCCTATTCCGTTCGGTCGAATAGGAAGGAGAACCCGATAAAACCGATCCTGATATCGATAACACAGTGTCGATGGGAGGCCTTAGAATGGTAGCTTTCTTTCTGATGTGGAGCCTCCTTATCAGACATGATACTCGCGTGACCACCACTCCGATCGGTCGTATAGGGAGGAGAACCGACAAAAACGGTCAGGAATTCGATATCACTCACCGACGGAGGCATATGATTGAAGCATTCTTCCCGAGGTGAGGACCCTTTATCAGAGATGACACTCGCGTGACCCCCACTCCGTTCGGTCGAATAGGGAGGAAAACCCGATAAAACCGGTCCTGATATCGATAACACAGTATTGAAGGGAGGTCTTGTAATGGTAGCTTTCTTTCTGATGTGGAGCCTCTTTATCAGACATGATACTCGCGTGACCTCCAACCGATCGGTCGAATAGGAAGGAGAACCCGATAAAACCGGTGCTGATATCGATAACACCCCGTCGATGGGAGGCCTTGGAATGCTACCTTTCTTTCTGATGGTGGATCCTCTTTACCGAGCATGATACTCGCGGGACTCCTATACCGTTCGGTTGAACTGGGAGGAGAACCGGCAAAACTGGTCAGGAAACCGATAGCACCCATGGATGGGAGGCCTTGGAATGGTAGCTTTTTTTCTGATGTGGAGCCTCTATATAGGGGATAATACTCGCGAGACTCCTATCCGATCGGTTGAATTGGGAGGAGAACCGGCAAAACTGGTCATGAAACCGATAGCACCCATGGATGGGAGGCCTTGGAATGGTAGCTTTTTTTCTGATGTGGAGCCTCTTTATCGGGCATTGTACTCGCGGGACCCCTATTCCGTTCGGTTGAAGTGGGAGGAGAACGGGCAAACTGTCATGAAATCGATAACGCCCATCGATGGGAGGTCTTAGAATGGTAGCTTTCTTTCTGATGTGGAGCCTCTTTATCAGACATGATACTCGCGTGACCTCCAACCGATCGGTCGAATAGGAAGGAGAACCCGATAAAACCGATCCTGATATCGATAACACCCCGTCGATGGGAGGCCTTGGAATGGTAGCTTTTTTTCTGATGTGGAGCCTCTTTATCGGGCATTGTACTCGCGGGACCCCTATTCCGTTCGGTCGAATAGGAAGGAGAACCCGATAAAACCGATCCTGATATCGATAACACCCCGTCGATGGGAGGCCTTGGAATGCTACCTTTCTTTCTGATGGTGGATCCTCTTTACCGAGCATGATACTCGCGGGACTCCTATTCCGTTCGGTTGAACTGGGAGGAGAAACGGCAAAACTGTCATGAAATCGATAACGCCCATCGATGGGAGGCCTTAGAATGGTAGCTTTCTTTCTGATGTGGAGCCTCCTTATCAGACATGATACTCGCGTGACCTCCACTCCGATCGGTCGAATAGGGAGGAGAACCGACAAAAACGGTCAGGAATCGATATCACTCACCGACGGAGGCATATGATTGAAGCATTCTTCCCGAGGGGAGGACCCTTTATCAGAGATGACACTCGCGTGACCCCCACTCCGTTCGGTCGAATAGGGAGGAAAACCCGATAAAACCGGTCCTGATATCGATAACACAGTATTGAAGGGAGGTCTTGTAATGGTAGCTTTCTTTCTGATGTGGAGCCTCTTTATCAGACATGATACTCGCGTGACCTCCAACCGATCGGTCGAATAGGAAGGAGAACCCGATAAAACCGGTGCTGATATCGATAACACCCCGTCGATGGGAGGCCTTGGAATGCTACCTTTCTTTCTGATGGTGGATCCTCTTTACCGAGCATGATACTCGCGGGACTCCTATACCGTTCGGTTGAACTGGGAGGAGAACCGGCAAAACTGGTCAGGAAACCGATAGCACCCATGGATGGGAGGCCTTGGAATGGTAGCTTTTTTTCTGATGTGGAGCCTCTATATAGGGGATAATAATCGCGGGACCCCTATTCCGTTCGGTTGAAGTGGGAGGAGAACGGGCAAACTGTCATGAAACCGATAGCACCCATGGATGGGAGGCCTTGGAATGGTAGCTTTTTTTCTGATGTGGAGCCTCTTTATCGGGCATTGTACTCGCGGGACCCCTATTCCGTTCGGTTGAAGTGGGAGGAGAACGGGCAAACTGTCATGAAACCGATAGCGCCCATGGATGGGAGGCCTTGGAATGCTACCTTTCTTTCTGATGGTGGATCCTCTTTACCGAGCATGATACTCGCGTGACCCCCACTCCGTTCGGTCAAATAGGGAGGAAAACCCGATAAAACCGGTCCTGATATCGATAACACAGTATTGAAGGGAGGTCTTGTAATGGTAGCTTTCTTTCTGATGTGGAGCCTCTTTATCAGACATGATACTCGCGTGACCTCCAACCGATCGGTCGAATAGGAAGGAGAACCCGATAAAACCGATCCTGATATCGATAACACCCCGTCGATGGGAGGCCTTGGAATGGTAGCTTTTTTTCTGATGTGGAGCCTCTTTATCGGGCATTGTACTCGCGGGACCCCTATTCCGTTCGGTTGAAGTGGGAGAACGGGCAAACTGTCATGAAATCGATAACGCCCATCGATGGGAGGCCTTGGAATGGTAGCTTTCTTTTTGATGTGGAGCCTCTTTATCGAGCATGATACTCGCGGGACTCCTATTCCGTTCGGTTGAACTGGGAGGAGAAACGGCAAAACTGTCATGAAATCGATAACGCCCATCGATGGGAGGTCTTAGAATGGTAGCTTTCTTTCTGATGTGGAGCCTCCTTATCAGACATGATACTCGCGTGACCTCCAACCGATCGGGCGAATAGGAAGGAGAACCCGATAAAACCGGTGCTGATATCGATAACACCCCGTCGATGGGAGGCCTTGGAATGCTACCTTTCTTTCTGATGTGGAGCCTCCTTATCGGGCATTGTACTCGTGGGGCTCCTATTCCGTTCGGTCGAATAGGGAGGAAAACCCGATAAAACCGGTCCTGATATCGATAACACAGTATTGAAGGGAGGCCTTAGAATGGTAGCTTTCTTTCTGATGTGGAGCCTCTTTATCAGACATGATACTCGCGTGACCTCCAACCGATCGGTCGAATAGGAAGGAGAACCCGATAAAACCGGTGCTGATATCGATAACACCCCGTCGATGGGAGGCCTTGGAATGCTACCTTTCTTTCTGATGGTGGATCCTCTTTACCGAGCATGATACTCGCGGGACTCCTATACCGTTCGGTTGAACTGGGAGGAGAACCGGCAAAACTGGTCAGGAAACCGATAGCACCCATGGATGGGAGGCCTTGGAATGGTAGCTTTTTTTCTGATGTGGAGTCTCTTTATCGGGTATTGTACTCGCGGGACCCCTATTCCGTTCGGTCGAATAGGAAGGAGAACCCGATAAAACCGATCCTGATATCGATAACACAGTGTCGATGGGAGGCCTTAGAATTGTAGCTTTCTTTCTGATGTGGAGCCTCCTTATCAGACATGATACTCGCGTGACCTCCACTCCGATCGGTCGTATAGGAAGGAGAACCCGATAAAACCGGTGCTGATATCGATAACACCCCGTCGATGGGAGGCCTTGGAATGCTACCTTTCTTTCTGATGGTGGATCCTCTTTACCGAGCATGATACTCGCGGGACTCCTATACCGTTCGGTTGAACTGGGAGGAGAACCGGCAAAACTGTCATGAAATCGATAACGCCCATCGATGGGAGGTCTTAGAATGGTAGCTTTCTTTCTGATGTGGAGCCTCCTTATCAGACATGATACTCGCGTGACCTCCAACCGATCGGGCGAATAGGAAGGAGAACCCGATAAAACCGGTGCTGATATCGATAACACCCCGTCGATGGGAGGCCTTGGAATGCTACCTTTCTTTCTGATGTGGAGCCTCCTTATCGGGCATTGTACTCGTGGGGCTCCTATTCCGTTCGGTCGAATAGGGAGGAAAACCCGATAAAACCGGTCCTGATATCGATAACACAGTATTGAAGGGAGGCCTTAGAATGGTAGCTTTCTTTCTGATGTGGAGCCTCTTTATCAGACATGATACTCGCGTGACCTCCAACCGATCGGTCGAATAGGAAGGAGAACCCGATAAAACCGGTGCTGATATCGATAACACCCCGTCGATGGGAGGCCTTGGAATGCTACCTTTCTTTCTGATGGTGGATCCTCTTTACCGAGCATGATACTCGCGGGACTCCTATACCGTTCGGTTGAACTGGGAGGAGAACCGGCAAAACTGGTCAGGAAACCGATAGCACCCATGGATGGGAGGCCTTGGAATGGTAGCTTTTTTTCTGATGTGGAGCCTCTATATAGGGCATTGTACTCGCGGGACCCCTATTCCGTTCGGTTGAAGTGGGAGGAGAACGGGCAAACTGTCATGAAATCGATAACGCCCATCGATGGGAGGCCTTGGAATGGTAGCTTTCTTTTTGATGTGGAGCCTCTTTATCGAGCATGATACTCGCGGGACTCCTATTCCGTTCGATTGAACTGGGAGGAGAAACGGCAAAACTGTCATGAAATCGATAACGCCCATCGATGGGAGGTCTTAGAATGGTAGCTTTCTTTCTGATGTGGAGCCTCTTTATCAGACATGATACTCGCGTGACCTCCAACCGATCGGTCGAATAGGAAGGAGAACCCGATAAAACCGGTGCTGATATCGATAACACCCCGTCGATGGGAGGCCTTGGAATGCTACCTTTCTTTCTGATGGTGGATCCTCTTTACCGAGCATGATACTCGCGGGACTCCTATACCGTTCGGTTGAACTGGGAGGAGAACCGGCAAAACTGTCATGAAATCGATAACGCCCATCGATGGGAGGTCTTAGAATGGTAGCATTCTTTCTGATGTGGAGCCTCCTTATCAGACATAATACTCGCGTGACCTCCAACCGATCGGGCGAATAGGAAGGAGAACCCGATAAAACCGGTGCTGATATCGATAACACCCGTCGATGGGAGGCCTTGGAATGCTACCTTTCTTTCTGATGGTGGATCCTCTTTACCGAGCATGATACTCGCGTGACCCCCACTCCGTTCGGTCAAATAGGGAGGAAAACCCGATAAAACCGGTCCTGGTATCGATAACACAGTATTGAAGGGAGGTCTTGTAATGGTAGCTTTCTTTCTGATGTGGAGCCTCTTTATCAGACATGATACTCGCGTGACCTCCAACCGATCGGTCGAATAGGAAGGAGAACCCGATAAAACCGATCCTGATATCGATAACACCCCGTCGATGGGAGGCCTTGGAATGGTAGCTTTTTTTCTGATGTGGAGCCTCTTTATCGGGCATTGTACTCGCGGGACCCCTATTCCGTTCGGTTGAAGTGGGAGAACGGGCAAACTGTCATGAAATCGATAACGCCCATCGATGGGAGGCCTTGGAATGGTAGCTTTCTTTTTGATGTGGAGCCTCTTTATCGAGCATGATACTCGCGGGACTCCTATTCCGTTCGGTTGAACTGGGAGGAGAAACGGCAAAACTGTCATGAAATCGATAACGCCCATCGATGGGAGGTCTTAGAATGGTAGCTTTCTTTCTGATGTGGAGCCTCCTTATCAGACATGATACTCGCGTGACCTCCAACCGATCGGTCGTATAGGAAGGAGAACCCGATAAAACCGGTGCTGATATCGATAACACCCCGTCGATGGGAGGCCTTGGAATGCTACCTTTCTTTCTGATGGTGGATCCTCTTTACCGAGCATGATACTCGCGGGACTCCTATACCGTTCGGTTGAACTGGGAGGAGAACCGGCAAAACTGGTCAGGAAACCGATAGCACCCATGGATGGGAGGCCTTGGAATGGTAGCTTTTTTTCTGATGTGGAGTCTCTTTATCGGGTATTGTACTCGCGGGACCCCTATTCCGTTCGGTCGAATAGGAAGGAGAACCCGATAAAACCGATCCTGATATCGATAACACAGTGTCGATGGGAGGCCTTAGAATTGTAGCTTTCTTTCTGATGTGGAGCCTCCTTATCAGACATGATACTCGCGTGACCTCCACTCCGATCGGTCGTATAGGAAGGAGAACCCGATAAAACCGGTGCTGATATCGATAACACCCCGTCGATGGGAGGCCTTGGAATGCTACCTTTCTTTCTGATGGTGGATCCTCTTTACCGAGCATGATACTCGCGGGACTCCTATACCGTTCGGTTGAACTGGGAGGAGAACCGGCAAAACTGGTCAGGAAACCGATAGCACCCATGGATGGGAGGCCTTGGAATGGTAGCTTTTTTTCTGATGTGGAGCCTCTATATAGGGGATAATACTCGCGAGACTCCTATCCGATCGGTTGAATTGGGAGGAGAACCGGCAAAACTGGTCATGAAACCGATAGCACCCATGGATGGGAGGCCTTGGAATGGTAGCTTTTTTTCTGATGTGGAGCCTCTTTATCGGGCATTGTACTCGCGGGACCCCTATTCCGTTCGGTTGAAGTGGGAGGAGAACGGGCAAACTGTCATGAAATCGATAACGCCCATCGATGGGAGGTCTTAGAATGGTAGCTTTCTTTCTGATGTGGAGCCTCTTTATCAGACATGATACTCGCGTGACCTCCAACCGATCGGTCGAATAGGAAGGAGAACCCGATAAAACCGGTGCTGATATCGATAACACCCCGTCGATGGGAGGCCTTGGAATGCTAGCTTTCTTTCTGATGTGGAGCCTCCTTATCGGGCATTGTACTCGCGGGGCTCCTATTCCGTTCGGTCGAATAGGGAGGAAGACCCGATAAAACCGGTCCTGATATCGATAACACAGTATTGAAGGGAGGTCTTGTAATGGTAGCTTTCTTTCTGATGTGGAGCCTCCTTATCAGACATGATACTCGCGTGACCTCCACTCCGATCGGTCGAATAGGGAGGAGAACCGACAAAAACGGTCAGGAATCGATATCACTCACCGACGGAGGCATATGATTGAAGCATTCTTCCCGAGGGGAGGACCCTTTATCAGAGATGACACTCGCGTGACCCCCACTCCGTTCGGTCGAATAGGGAGGAAAACCCGATAAAACCGGTCCTGATATCGATAACACAGTATTGAAGGGAGGTCTTGTAATGCTACCTTTCTTTCTGATGGTGGATCCTCTTTACCGAGCATGATACTCGCGGGACTCCTATACCGTTCGGTTGAACTGGGAGGAGAACCGGCAAAACTGGTCAGGAAACCGATAGCACCCATGGATGGGAGGCCTTGGAATGGTAGCTTTTTTTCTGATGTGGAGCCTCTATATAGGGGATAATACTCGCGGGACCCCTATTCCGTTCGGTTGAAGTGGGAGGAGAACGGGCAAACTGTCATGAAACCGATAGCACCCATGGATGGGAGGCCTTGGAATGGTAGCTTTTTTTCTGATGTGGAGCCTCTTTATCGGGCATTGTACTCGCGGGACCCCTATTCCGTTCGGTTGAAGTGGGAGGAGAACGGGCAAACTGTCATGAAACCGATAGCACCCATGGATGGGAGGCCTTGGAATGCTACCTTTCTTTCTGATGGTGGATCCTCTTTACCGAGCATGATACTCGCGTGACCCCCACTCCGTTCGGTCAAATAGGGAGGAAAACCCGATAAAACCGGTCCTGATATCGATAACACAGTATTGAAGGGAGGTCTTGTAATGGTAGCTTTCTTTCTGATGTGGAGCCTCTTTATCAGACATGATACTCGCGGGACTCCTATTCCGTTCGGTTGAACTGGGAGGAGAAACGGCAAAACTGTCATGAAATCGATAACGCCCATCGATGGGAGGTCTTAGAATGGTAGCTTTCTTTCTGATGTGGAGCCTCCTTATCAGACATGATACTCGCGTGACCTCCAACCGATCGGTCGTATAGGAAGGAGAACCCGATAAAACCGGTGCTGATATCGATAACACCCCGTCGATGGGAGGCCTTGGAATGCTGCCTTTCTTTCTGATGGTGGATCCTCTTTACCGAGCATGATACTCGCGGGACTCCTATACCGTTCGGTTGAACTGGGAGGAGAACCGGCAAAACTGGTCAGGAAACCGATAGCACCCATGGATGGGAGGCCTTGGAATGGTAGCTTTTTTTCTGATGTGGAGTCTCTTTATCGGGTATTGTACTCGCGGGACCCCTATTCCGTTCGGTCGAATAGGAAGGAGAACCCGATAAAACCGATCCTGATATCGATAACACAGTGTCGATGGGAGGCCTTAGAATTGTAGCTTTCTTTCTGATGTGGAGCCTCCTTATCAGACATGATACTCGCGTGACCTCCACTCCGATCGGTCGTATAGGAAGGAGAACCCGATAAAACCGGTGCTGATATCGATAACACCCCGTCGATGGGAGGCCTTGGAATGCTACCTTTCTTTCTGATGGTGGATCCTCTTTACCGAGCATGATACTCGCGGGACTCCTATACCGTTCGGTTGAACTGGGAGGAGAACCGGCAAAACTGGTCAGGAAACCGATAGCACCCATGGATGGGAGGCCTTGGAATGGTAGCTTTTTTTCTGATGTGGAGCCTCTATATAGGGGATAATACTCGCGAGACTCCTATCCGATCGGTTGAATTGGGAGGAGAACCGGCAAAACTGGTCATGAAACCGATAGCACCCATGGATGGGAGGCCTTGGAATGGTAGCTTTTTTTCTGATGTGGAGCCTCTTTATCGGGCATTGTACTCGCGGGACCCCTATTCCGTTCGGTTGAAGTGGGAGGAGAACGGGCAAACTGTCATGAAATCGATAACGCCCATCGATGGGAGGTCTTAGAATGGTAGCTTTCTTTCTGATGTGGAGCCTCTTTATCAGACATGATACTCGCGTGACCTCCAACCGATCGGTCGAATAGGAAGGAGAACCCGATAAAACCGGTGCTGATATCGATAACACCCCGTCGATGGGAGGCCTTGGAATGCTAGCTTTCTTTCTGATGTGGAGCCTCCTTATCGGGCATTGTACTCGCGGGGCTCCTATTCCGTTCGGTCGAATAGGGAGGAAGACCCGATAAAACCGGTCCTGATATCGATAACACAGTATTGAAGGAAGGTCCTGTAATGGTAGCTTTCTTTCTGATGTGGAGCCTCTTTATCAGACATGATACTCGCGTGACCTCCAACCGATCGGTCGAATAGGAAGGAGAACCCGATAAAACCGATCCTGATATCGATAACACCCCGTCGATGGGAGGCCTTGGAATGGTAGCTTTTTTTCTGATGTGGAGCCTCTTTATCGGGCATTGTACTCGCGGGACCCCTATTCCGTTCGGTCGAATAGGAAGGAGAACCCGATAAAACCGATCCTAATATCGATAACACCCCGTCGATGGGAGGCCTTGGAATGCTACCTTTCTTTCTGATGGTGGATCCTCTTTACCGAGCATGATACTCGCGGGACTCCTATTCCGTTCGGTTGAACTGGGAGGAGAAACGGCAAAACTGTCATGAAATCGATAACGCCCATCGATGGGAGGTCTTAGAATGGTAGCTTTCTTTCTGATGTGGAGCCTCCTTATCAGACATGATACTCGCGTGACCTCCACTCCGATCGGTCGAATAGGGAGGAGAACCGACAAAAACGGTCAGGAATCGATATCACTCACCGACGGAGGCATATGATTGAAGCATTCTTCCCGAGGGGAGGACCCTTTATCAGAGATGACACTCGCGTGACCCCCACTCCGTTCGGTCGAATAGGGAGGAAAACCCGATAAAACCGGTCCTGATATCGATAACGCAGTATTGAAGGGAGGTCTTGTAATGGTAGCTTTCTTTCTGATGTGGAGCCTCTTTATCAGACATGATACTCGCGTGACCTCCAACCGATCGGTCGAATAGGAAGGAGAACCCGATAAAACCGGTGCTGATATCGATAACACCCCGTCGATGGGAGGCCTTGGAATGCTGCCTTTCTTTCTGATGGTGGATCCTCTTTACCGAGCATGATACTCGCGGGACTCCTATACCGTTCGGTTGAACTGGGAGGAGAACCGGCAAAACTGGTCAGGAAACCGATAGCACCCATGGATGGGAGGCCTTGGAATGGTAGCTTTTTTTCTGATGTGGAGTCTCTTTATCGGGTATTGTACTCGCGGGACCCCTATTCCGTTCGGTCGAATAGGAAGGAGAACCCGATAAAACCGATCCTGATATCGATAACACAGTGTCGATGGGAGGCCTTAGAATTGTAGCTTTCTTTCTGATGTGGAGCCTCCTTATCAGACATGATACTCGCGTGACCTCCACTCCGATCGGTCGTATAGGAAGGAGAACCCGATAAAACCGGTGCTGATATCGATAACACCCCGTCGATGGGAGGCCTTGGAATGCTACCTTTCTTTCTGATGGTGGATCCTCTTTACCGAGCATGATACTCGCGGGACTCCTATACCGTTCGGTTGAACTGGGAGGAGAACCGGCAAAACTGGTCAGGAAACCGATAGCACCCATGGATGGGAGGCCTTGGAATGGTAGCTTTTTTTCTGATGTGGAGCCTCTATATAGGGGATAATACTCGCGAGACTCCTATCCGATCGGTTGAATTGGGAGGAGAACCGGCAAAACTGGTCATGAAACCGATAGCACCCATGGATGGGAGGCCTTGGAATGGTAGCTTTTTTTCTGATGTGGAGCCTCTTTATCGGGCATTGTACTCGCGGGACCCCTATTCCGTTCGGTTGAAGTGGGAGGAGAACGGGCAAACTGTCATGAAATCGATAACGCCCATCGATGGGAGGTCTTAGAATGGTAGCTTTCTTTCTGATGTGGAGCCTCTTTATCAGACATGATACTCGCGTGACCTCCAACCGATCGGTCGAATAGGAAGGAGAACCCGATAAAACCGGTGCTGATATCGATAACACCCCGTCGATGGGAGGCCTTGGAATGCTAGCTTTCTTTCTGATGTGGAGCCTCCTTATCGGGCATTGTACTCGCGGGGCTCCTATTCCGTTCGGTCGAATAGGGAGGAAGACCCGATAAAACCGGTCCTGATATCGATAACACAGTATTGAAGGAAGGTCCTGTAATGGTAGCTTTCTTTCTGATGTGGAGCCTCTTTATCAGACATGATACTCGCGTGACCTCCAACCGATCGGTCGAATAGGAAGGAGAACCCGATAAAACCGATCCTGATATCGATAACACCCCGTCGATGGGAGGCCTTGGAATGGTAGCTTTTTTTCTGATGTGGAGCCTCTTTATCGGGCATTGTACTCGCGGGACCCCTATTCCGTTCGGTCGAATAGGAAGGAGAACCCGATAAAACCGATCCTAATATCGATAACACCCCGTCGATGGGAGGCCTTGGAATGCTACCTTTCTTTCTGATGGTGGATCCTCTTTACCGAGCATGATACTCGCGGGACTCCTATTCCGTTCGGTTGAACTGGGAGGAGAAACGGCAAAACTGTCATGAAATCGATAACGCCCATCGATGGGAGGTCTTAGAATGGTAGCTTTCTTTCTGATGTGGAGCCTCCTTATCAGACATGATACTCGCGTGACCTCCACTCCGATCGGTCGAATAGGGAGGAGAACCGACAAAAACGGTCAGGAATCGATATCACTCACCGACGGAGGCATATGATTGAAGCATTCTTCCCGAGGGGAGGACCCTTTATCAGAGATGACACTCGCGTGACCCCCACTCCGTTCGGTCGAATAGGGAGGAAAACCCGATAAAACCGGTCCTGATATCGATAACGCAGTATTGAAGGGAGGTCTTGTAATGGTAGCTTTCTTTCTGATGTGGAGCCTCTTTATCAGACATGATACTCGCGTGACCTCCAACCGATCGGTCGAATAGGAAGGAGAACCCGATAAAACCGGTGCTGATATCGATAACACCCCGTCGATGGGAGGCCTTGGAATGCTACCTTTCTTTCTGATGGTGGATCCTCTTTACCGAGCATGATACTCGCGGGACTCCTATACCGTTCGGTTGAACTGGGAGGAGAACCGGCAAAACTGGTCAGGAAACCGATAGCACCCATGGATGGGAGGCCTTGGAATGGTAGCTTTTTTTCTGATGTGGAGCCTCTATATAGGGGATAATACTCGCGGGACCCCTATTCCGTTCGGTTGAAGTGGGAGGAGAACGGGCAAACTGTCATGAAACCGATAGCACCCATGGATGGGAGGCCTTGGAATGGTAGCTTTTTTTCTGATGTGGAGCCTCTATATAGGGGATAATACTCGCGAGACTCCTATCCGATCGGTTGAATTGGGAGGAGAACCGGCAAAACTGGTCATGAAACCGATAGCACCCATGGATGGGAGGCCTTGGAATGGTAGCTTTTTTTCTGATGTGGAGCCTCTTTATCGGGCATTGTACTCGCGGGACCCCTATTCCGTTCGGTTGAAGTGGGAGGAAAACGGGCAAACTGTCATGAAATCGATAACGCCCATCGATGGGAGGTCTTAGAATGGTAGCTTTCTTTCTGATGTGGAGCCTCTTTATCAGACATGATACTCGCGTGACCTCCAACCGATCGGTCGAATAGGAAGGAGAACCCGATAAAACCGATCCTGATATCGATAACACCCCGTCGATGGGAGGCCTTGGAATGGTAGCTTTTTTTCTGATGTGGAGCCTCTTTATCGGGCATTGTACTCGCGGGACCCCTATTCCGTTCGGTCGAATAGGAAGGAGAACCCGATAAAACCGATCCTAATATCGATAACACCCCGTCGATGGGAGGCCTTGGAATGCTACCTTTCTTTCTGATGGTGGATCCTCTTTACCGAGCATGATACTCGCGGGACTCCTATTCCGTTCGGTTGAACTGGGAGGAGAAACGGCAAAACTGTCATGAAATCGATAACGCCCATCGATGGGAGGTCTTAGAATGGTAGCTTTCTTTCTGATGTAGAGCCTCCTTATCAGACATGATACTCGCGTGACCTCCACTCCGATCGGTCGAATAGGGAGGAGAACCGACAAAAACGGTCAGGAATCGATATCACTCACCGACGGAGGCATATGATTGAAGCATTCTTCCCGAGGGGAGGACCCTTTATCAGAGATGACACTCGCGTGACCCCCACTCCGTTCGGTCGAATAGGGAGGAAAACCCGATAAAAACGGTCCTGATATCGATAACACAGTATTGAAGGGAGGTCTTGTAATGGTAGCTTTCTTTCTGATGTGGAGCCTCTTTATCAGACATGATACTCGCGTGACCTCCAACCGATCGGTCGAATAGGAAGGAGAACCCGATAAAACCGGTGCTGATATCTATAACACCCCGTCGATGGGAGGCCTTGGAATGCTACCTTTCTTTCTGATGGTGGATCCTCTTTACCGAGCATGATACTCTCGGGACTCCTATACCGTTCGGTTGAACTGGGAGGAGAACCGGCAAAACTGGTCAGGAAACCGATAGCACCCATGGATGGGAGGCCTTGGAATGGTAGCTTTTTTTCTGATGTGGAGCCTCTATATAGGGGATAATACTCGCGGGACCCCTATTCCGTTCGGTTGAAGTGGGAGGAGAACGGGCAAACTGTCATGAAACCGATAGCACCCATGGATGGGAGGCCTTGGAATGGTAGCTTTTTTTCTGATGTGGAGCCTCTTTATCGGGCATTGTACTCGCGGGACCCCTATTCCGTTCGGTTGAAGTGGGAGGAGAACGGGCAAACTGTCATGAAACCGATAGCACCCATGGATGGGAGGCCTTGGAATGCTACCTTTCTTTCTGATGGTGGATCCTCTTTACCGAGCATGATACTCGCGTGACCCCCACTCCGTTCGGTCAAATAGGGAGGAAAACCCGATAAAACCGGTCCTGATATCGATAACACAGTATTGAAGGGAGGTCTTGTAATGGTAGCTTTCTTTCTGATGTGGAGCCTCTTTATCAGACATGATACTCGCGGGACTCCTATTCCGTTCGGTTGAACTGGGAGGAGAACGGGCAAACTGTCATGAAACCGATAGCACCCATGGATGGGAGGCCTTGGAATGGTAGCTTTTTTTCTGATGTGGAGTCTCTTTATCGGGTATTGTACTCGCGGGACCCCTATTCCGTTCGGTCGAATAGGAAGGAGAACCCGATAAAACCGATCCTGATATCGATAACACAGTGTCGATGGGAGGCCTTAGAATTGTAGCTTTCTTTCTGATGTGGAGCCTCCTTATCAGACATGATACTCGCGTGACCTCCACTCCGATCGGTCGTATAGGAAGGAGAACCCGATAAAACCGGTGCTGATATCGATAACACCCCGTCGATGGGAGGCCTTGGAATGCTACCTTTCTTTCTGATGGTGGATCCTCTTTACCGAGCATGATACTCGCGGGACTCCTATACCGTTCGGTTGAACTGGGAGGAGAACCGGCAAAACTGGTCAGGAAACCGATAGCACCCATGGATGGGAGGCCTTGGAATGGTAGCTTTTTTTCTGATGTGGGGCCTCTTTATCGGGCATTGTACTCGCGGGACCCCTATTCCGTTCGGTCGAATAGGAAGGAGAACCCGATAAAACCGATCCTGATATCGATAACACAGTGTCGATGGGAGGCCTTAGAATTGTAGCTTTCTTTCTGATGTGGAGCCTCCTTATCAGACATGATACTCGCGTGACCTCCACTCCGATCGGTCGTATAGGAAGGAGAACCCGATAAAACCGGTGCTGATATCGATAACACCCCGTCGATGGGAGGCCTTGGAATGCTACCTTTCTTTCTGATGTGGAGCCTCCTTATCGGGCATTGTACTCGTGGGGCTCCTATTCCGTTCGGTCGAATAGGGAGGAAAACCCGATAAAACCGGTCCTGATATCGATAACACAGTATTGAAGGGAGGCCTTAGAATGGTAGCTTTCTTTCTGATGTGGAGCGTCTTTATCAGACATGATACTCGCGTGACCTCCACTCCGATCGGTCGTATAGGAAGGAGAACCCGATAAAACCGGTGCTGATATCGATAACACCCCGTCGATGGGAGGCCTTGGAATGCTACCTTTCTTTCTGATGTGGAGCCTCCTTATCGGGCATTGTACTCGTGGGGCTCCTATTCCGTTCGGTCGAATAGGGAGGAAAACCCGATAAAACCGATCCTGATATCGATAACACAGTGTCGATGGGAGGCCTTAGAATTGTAGCTTTCTTTCTGATGTGGAGCCTCCTTATCAGACATGATACTCGCGTGACCTCCACTCCGATCGGTCGTATAGGAAGGAGAACCCGATAAAACCGGTGCTGATATCGATAACACCCCGTCGATGGGAGGCCTTGGAATGCTACCTTTCTTTCTGATGGTGGATCCTCTTTACCGAGCATGATACTCGCGGGACTCCTATACCGTTCGGTTGAACTGGGAGGAGAACCGGCAAAACTGGTCAGGAAACCGATAGCACCCATGGATGGGAGGCCTTGGAATGGTAGCTTTTTTTCTGATGTGGAGCCTCTATATAGGGGATAATACTCGCGGGACCCCTATTCCGTTCGGTTGAAGTGGGAGGAGAACGGGCAAACTGTCATGAAACCGATAGCACCCATGGATGGGAGGCCTTGGAATGGTAGCTTTTTTTCTGATGTGGAGTCTCTTTATCGGGTATTGTACTCGCGGGACCCCTATTCCGTTCGGTCGAATAGGAAGGAGAACCCGATAAAACCGATCCTGATATCGATAACACAGTGTCGATGGGAGGCCTTAGAATTGTAGCTTTCTTTCTGATGTGGAGCCTCCTTATCAGACATGATACTCGCGTGACCTCCACTCCGATCGGTCGTATAGGAAGGAGAACCCGATAAAACCGGTGCTGATATCGATAACACCCCGTCGATGGGAGGCCTTGGAATGCTACCTTTCTTTCTGATGTGGAGCCTCCTTATCGGGCATTGTACTCGTGGGGCTCCTATTCCGTTCGGTCGAATAGGGAGGAAAACCCGATAAAACCGGTCCTGATATCGATAACACAGTATTGAAGGGAGGCCTTAGAATGGTAGCTTTCTTTCTGATGTGGAGCGTCTTTATCAGACATGATACTCGCGTGACCTCCACTCCGATCGGTCGTATAGGAAGGAGAACCCGATAAAACCGGTGCTGATATCGATAACACCCCGTCGATGGGAGGCCTTGGAATGCTACCTTTCTTTCTGATGGTGGATCCTCTTTACCGAGCATGATACTCGCGGGACTCCTATACCGTTCGGTTGAACTGGGAGGAGAACCGGCAAAACTGGTCAGGAAACCGATAGCACCCATGGATGGGAGGCCTTGGAATGGTAGCTTTTTTTCTGATGTGGAGCCTCTTTATCGGGCATTGTACTCGCGGGACCCCTATTCCGTTCGGTTGAAGTGGGAGGAGAACGGGCAAACTGTCATGAAATCGATAACGCCCATCGATGGGAGGTCTTAGAATGGTAGCTTTCTTTCTGATGTGGAGCCTCTTTATCAGACATGATACTCGCGTGACCTCCAACCGATCGGTCGAATAGGAAGGAGAACCCGATAAAACCGATCCTGATATCGATAACACCCCGTCGATGGGAGGCCTTGGAATGGTAGCTTTTTTTCTGATGTGGAGCCTCTATATAGGGGATAATACTCGCGAGACTCCTATCCGATCGGTTGAATTGGGAGGAGAACCGGCAAAACTGGTCATGAAACCGATAGCACCCATGGATGGGAGGCCTTGGAATGGTAGCTTTTTTTCTGATGTGGAGCCTCTATATAGGGGATAATACTCGCGAGACTCCTATCCGATCGGTTGAATTGGGAGGAGAACCGGCAAAACTGGTCATGAAACCGATAGCACCCATGGATGGGAGGTCTTAGAATGGTAGCTTTCTTTCTGATGTGGAGCCTCTTTATCAGACATGATACTCGCGTGACCTCCAACCGATCGGTCGAATAGGAAGGAGAACCCGATAAAACCGATCCTGATATCGATAACACCCCGTCGATGGGAGGCCTTGGAATGGTAGCTTTTTTTCTGATGTGGAGCCTCTTTATCGGGCATTGTACTCGCGGGACCCCTATTCCGTTCGGTCGAATAGGAAGGAGAACCCGATAAAACCGATCCTGATATCGATAACACCCCGTCGATGGGAGGCCTTGGAATGGTAGCTTTCTTTTTGATGTGGAGCCTCTTTATCGAGCATGATACTCGCGGGACTCCTATTCCGTTCGGTTGAACTGGGAGGAGAAACGGCAAAACTGTCATGAAATCGATAACGCCCATCGATGGGAGGTCTTAGAATGGTAGCTTTCTTTCTGATGTGGAGCCTCCTTATCAGACATGATACTCGCGTGACCTCCAACCGATCGGGCGAATAGGAAGGAGAACCCGATAAAACCGGTGCTGATATCGATAACACCCCGTCGATGGGAGGCCTTGGAATGCTACCTTTCTTTCTGATGTGGAGCCTCCTTATCGGGCATTGTACTCGTGGGGCTCCTCTTCCGTTCGGTCGAATAGGGAGGAAAACCCGATAAAACCGGTCCTGATATCGATAACACAGTATTGAAGGGAGGCCTTAGAATGGTAGCTTTCTTTCTGATGTGGAGCCTCTTTATCAGACATGATACTCGCGTGACCTCCAACCGATCGGTCGAATAGGAAGGAGAACCCGATAAAACCGATCCTGATATCGATAACACCCCGTCGATGGGAGGCCTTGGAATGGTAGCTTTCTTTTTGATGTGGAGCCTCTTTATCGAGCATGATACTCGCGGGACTCCTATTCCGTTCGGTTGAACTGGGAGGAGAAACGGCAAAACTGTCATGAAATCGATAACGCCCGTCGATGGGAGGCCTTGGAATGGTAGCTTTTTTTCTGATGTGGAGCCTCTATATAGGGGATAATACTCGCGAGACTCCTATCCGATCGGTTGAATTGGGAGGAGAACCGGCAAAACTGGTCATGAAACCGATAGCACCCATGGATGGGAGGCCTTGGAATGGAAGCTTTTTTTCTGATGTGGAGCCTCTTTATCGGGCATTGTACTCGCGGGACCCCTATTCCGTTCGGTTGAAGTGGGAGGAGAACGGGCAAACTGTCATGAAATCGATAACGCCCATCGATGGGAGGCCTTGGAATGCTACCTTTCTTTCTGATGGTGGATCCTCTTTACCGAGCATGATACTCGCGGGACTCCTATACCGTTCGGTTGACCTGGGAGGAGAACCGGCAAAACTGGTCAGGAAACCGATAGCACCCATGGATGGGAGGCCTTGGAATGGTAGCTTTTTTTCTGATGTGGAGCCTCTATATAGGGGATAATACTCGCGAGACTCCTATCCGATCGGTTGAATTGGGAGGAGAACCGGCAAAACTGGTCATGAAACCGATAGCACCCATGGATGGGAGGCCTTGGAATGGTAGCTTTCTTTTTGATGTGGAGCCTCTTTATCGAGCATGATACTCGCGGGACTCCTATTCCGTTCGGTTGAACTGGGAGGAGAAACGGCAAAACTGTCATGAAATCGATAACGCCCATCGATGGGAGGTCTTAGAATGGTAGCTTTCTTTCTGATGTGGAGCCTCTTTATCAGACATGATACTCGCGTGACCTCCAACCGATCGGTCGAATAGGAAGGAGAACCCGATAAAACCGGTGCTGATATCGATAACACCCCGTCGATGGGAGGCCTTGGAATGCTACCTTTCTTTCTGATGGTGGATCCTCTTTACCGAGCATGATACTCGCGGGACTCCTATACCGTTCGGTTGAAGTGGGAGGAGAACCGGCAAAACTGGTCAGGAAACCGATAGCACCCATGGATGGGAGGCCTTGGAATGGTAGCTTTTTTTCTGATGTGGAGTCTCTTTATCGGGTATTGTACTCGCGGGACCCCTATTCCGTTCGGTCGAATAGGAAGGAGAACCCGATAAAACCGGTCCTGATATCGATAACACAGTATTGAAGGGAGGTCTTGTAATGGTAGCTTTCTTTCTGATGTGGAGCCTCTTTATCAGACATGATACACGCGTGACCTCCAACCGATCGTTCGAATAGGAAGGAGAACCCGATAAAACCGGTGCTGATATCGATAACACCCCGTCGATGGGAGGCCTTGGAATGGTAGCTTTTTTTCTGATGTGGAGCCTCTTTATCGGGTATTGTACTCGCGGGACCCCTATTCCGTTCGGTCGAATAGGAAGGAGAACCCGATAAAACCGATCCTGATATCGATAACACAGTGTCGATGGGAGGCCTTAGAATTGTAGCTTTCTTTCTGATGTGGAGCCTCCTTATCAGACATGATACTCGCGTGACCTCCACTCCGATCGGTCGTATAGGGAGGAGAACCGACAAAAACGGTCAGGAAATCGATATCACTCACCGACGGAGGCATATGATTGAAGCATTCTTCCCGAGTTGAGGACCCTTTATCAGAGATGACACTCGCGTGACCCCCACTCCGTTCGGTCAAATAGGGAGGAAAACCCGATAAAACCGGTCCTGATATCGATAACACCCCGTCGATGGGAGGCCTTGGAATGCTACCTTTCTTTCTGATGGTGGATCCTCTTTACCGAGCATGATACTCGCGGGACTCCTATACCGTTCGGTTGAACTGGGAGGAGAACCGGCAAAACTTGTCAGGAAACCGATAGCACCCATGGATGGGAGGCCTTGGAATGGTAGCTTTTTTTCTGATGTGGAGCCTCTATATAGGGGATAATACTCGCGAGACTCCTATCCGATCGGTTGAATTGGGAGGAGAACCGGCAAAACTGGTCATGAAACCGATAGCACCCATGGATGGGAGGCCTTGGAATGGTAGCTTTTTTTCTGATGTGGAGCCTCTTTATCGGGCATTGTACTCGCGGGACCCCTATTCCGTTCGGTTGAAGTGGGAGGAGAACGGGCAAACTGTCATGAAATCGATAACGCCCATCGATGGGAGGCCTTGGAATGGTAGCTTTTTTTCTGATGTGGAGCCTCTATATAGGGGATAATACTCGCGAGACTCCTATCCGATCGGTTGAATTGGGAGGAGAACCGGCAAAACTGGTCATGAAACCGATAGCACCCATGGATGGGAGGCCTTGGAATGGTAGCTTTTTTTCTGATGTGGAGCCTCTTTATCGGGCATTGTACTCGCGGGACCCCTATTCCGTTCGGTTGAAGTGGGAGGAGAACGGGCAAACTGTCATGAAATCGATAACGCCCATCGATGGGAGGCCTTGGAATGCTACCTTTCTTTCTGATGGTGGATCCTCTTTACCGAGCATGATACTCGCGGGACTCCTATACCGTTCGGTTGACCTGGGAGGAGAACCGGCAAAACTGGTCAGGAAACCGATAGCACCCATGGATGGGAGGCCTTGGAATGGTAGCTTTTTTTCTGATGTGGAGCCTCTATATAGGGGATAATACTCGCGAGACTCCTATCCGATCGGTTGAATTGGGAGGAGAACCGGCAAAACTGGTCATGAAACCGATAGCACCCATGGATGGGAGGCCTTGGAATGGTAGCTTTCTTTTTGATGTGGAGCCTCTTTATCGAGCATGATACTCGCGGGACTCCTATTCCGTTCGGTTGAACTGGGAGGAGAAACGGCAAAACTGTCATGAAATCGATAACGCCCATCGATGGGAGGTCTTAGAATGGTAGCTTTCTTTCTGATGTGGAGCCTCTTTATCAGACATGATACTCGCGTGACCTCCAACCGATCGGTCGAATAGGAAGGAGAACCCGATAAAACCGGTGCTGATATCGATAACACCCCGTCGATGGGAGGCCTTGGAATGCTACCTTTCTTTCTGATGGTGGATCCTCTTTACCGAGCATGATACTCGCGGGACTCCTATACCGTTCGGTTGAAGTGGGAGGAGAACCGGCAAAACTGGTCAGGAAACCGATAGCACCCATGGATGGGAGGCCTTGGAATGGTAGCTTTTTTTCTGATGTGGAGTCTCTTTATCGGGTATTGTACTCGCGGGACCCCTATTCCGTTCGGTCGAATAGGAAGGAGAACCCGATAAAACCGATCCTGATATCGATAACACAGTGTCGATGGGAGGCCTTAGAATTGTAGCTTTCTTTCTGATGTGGAGCCTCCTTATCAGACATGATACTCGCGTGACCTCCACTCCGATCGGTCGTATAGGGAGGAGAACCGACAAAAACGGTCAGGAAATCGACATCACTCACCGACGGAGGCATATGATTGAAGCATTCTTCCCGAGTTGAGGACCCTTTATCAGATCGCGTGACCCCCACTGCGTTCGGTCAAATAGGGAGGAAAACCCGATAAAACCGGTCCTGATATCGATAACACAGTATTGAAGGGAGGTCTTGTAATGGTAGCTTTCTTTCTGATGTGGAGCCTCTTTATCAGACATGATACACGCGTGACCTCCAACCGATCGTTCGAATAGGAAGGAGAACCCGATAAAACCGGTGCTGATATCGATAACACCCCGTCGATGGGAGGCCTTGGAATGCTAGCTTTCTTTCTGATGTGGAGCCTCCTTATCGGGCATTGTACTCGCGGGGCTCCTATTCCGTTCGGTCGAATAGGGAGGAAAACCCGATAAAACCGGTCCTGATATCGATAACACAGTATTGAAGGGAGGTCTTGTAATGGTAGCTTTCTTTCTGATGTGGAGCCTCTTTATCAGACATGATACTCGCGTGACCTCCAACCGATCGGTCGAATAGGAAGGAGAACCCGATAAAACCGATCCTGATATCGATAACACCCCGTCGATGGGAGGCCTTGGAATGGTAGCTTTTTTTCTGATGTGGAGCCTCTTTATCGGGCTATTGTACTCGCGGGACCCCTATTCCGTTCGGTCGAATAGGAAGGAGAACCCGATAAAACCGATCCTGATATCGATAACACCCCGTCGATGGGAGGCCTTGGAATGCTACCTTTCTTTCTGATGGTGGATCCTCTTTACCGAGCATGATACTCGCGGGACTCCTATTCCGTTCGGTTGAACTGGGAGGAGAAACGGCAAAACTGTCATGAAATCGATAACGCCCATCGATGGGAGGTCTTAGAATGGTAGCTTTCTTTCTGATGTGGAGCCTCCTTATCAGACATGATACTCGCGTGACCTCCACTCCGATCGGTCGAATAGGGAGGAGAACCGACAAAAACGGTCAGGAATCGATATCACTCACCGACGGAGGCATATGATTGAAGCATTCTTCCCGAGGGGAGGACCCTTTATCAGAGATGACACTCGCGTGACCCCCACTCCGTTCGGTCGAATAGGGAGGAAAACCCGATAAAACCGGTCCTGATATCGATAACACAGTATTGAAGGGAGGTCTTGTAATGGTAGCTTTCTTTCTGATGTGGAGCCTCTTTATCAGACATGATACTCGCGTGACCTCCAACCGATCGGTCGAATAGGAAGGAGAACCCGATAAAACCAGTGCTGATATCGATAACACCCCGTCGATGGGAGGCCTTGGAATGCTACCTTTCTTTCTGATGGTGGATCCTCTTTACCGAGCATGATACTCGCGGGACTCCTATACCGTTCGGTTGAACTGGGAGGAGAACCGGCAAAACTGGTCAGGAAACCGATAGCACCCATGGATGGGAGGCCTTGGAATGGTAGCTTTTTTTCTGATGTGGAGCCTCTATATAGGGGATAATACTCGCGAGACTCCTATCCGATCGGTTGAATTGGGAGGAGAACCGGCAAAACTGGTCATGAAACCGATAGCACCCATGGATGGGAGGCCTTGGAATGGTAGCTTTTTTTCTGATGTGGAGCCTCTTTATCGGGCATGATACTCGCGGGACTCCTATTCCGTTCGGTTGAACTGGGAGGAGAAACGGCAAAACTGTCATGAAATCGATAACGCCCATCGATGGGAGGTCTTAGAATGGTAGCTTTCTTTCTGATGTGGAGCCTCTTTATCAGACATGATACTCGCGTGACCTCCAACCGATCGGTCGAATAGGAAGAAGAACCCGATAAAACCGGTGCTGATATCGATAACACCCCGTCGATGGGAGGCCTTGGAATGCTACCTTTCTTTCTGATGGTGGATCCTCTTTACCGAGCATGATACTCGCGGGACTCCTATACCGTTCGGTTGAACTGGGAGGAGAACCGGCAAAACTGTCATGAAATCGATAACGCCCATCGATGGGAGGTCTTAGAATGGTAGCATTCTTTCTGATGTGGAGCCTCCTTATCAGACATGATACTCGCGTGACCTCCAACCGATCGGGCGAATAGGAAGGAGAACCCGATAAAACCGGTGCTGATATCGATAACACCCCGTCGATGGGAGGCCTTGGAATGCTACCTTTCTTTCTGATGGTGGATCCTCTTTACCGAGCATGATACTCGCGTGACTCCCACTCCGTTCGGTCAAATAGGGAGGAAAACCCGATAAAACCGGTCCTGATATCGATAACACAGTATTGAAGGGAGGTCTTGTAATGGTAGCTTTCTTTCTGATGTGGAGCCTCTTTATCAGACATGATACTCGCGTGACCTCCAACCGATCGGTCGAATAGGAAGGAGAACCCGATAAAACCGATCCTGATATCGATAACACCCCGTCGATGGGAGGCCTTGAAATGGTAGCTTTTTTTCTGATGTGGAGCCTCTTTATCGGGCATTGTACTCGCGGGACCCCTATTCCGTTCGGTTGAAGTGGGAGAACGGGCAAACTGTCATGAAATCGATAACGCCCATCGATGGGAGGTCTTAGAATGGTAGCTTTCTTTCTGATGTGGAGCCTCCTTATCAGACATGATACTCGCGTGACCTCCAACCGATCGGGCGAATAGGAAGGAGAACCCGATAAAACCAGTGCTGATATCGATAACACCCCGTCGATGGGAGGCCTTGGAATGCTGTAAATATCACACGGGCTCTCACGGTCAAATACACCACGGATTCACCGGGTACAAGCACGAACACGACGCGGAGAACACGAAACTTTATTAACGACAAAAAAACTACGACACAGAAGTATGGGCGAAGAAGAACAAAAACAAAAAAACCCCGTCCGATGTCGGCAGAGGAAGCGGGCGCACCTCGATGGACGCGAATCTAAAGAAATCTGCGTGGGACCCTCCTGGTCTCTCTCTATGCCAGGAACACTGTATTTCGCTCATCGGGTCCCGCGCGCCTACTGTAGCGCGCGCCTTTTAAACGGGGGTCGAGGACCCTTAGCTGACATGCCCGCCCCCTCTGGAGACATCGCCCTCGATGTCACGAATCTGTAGTCTGGAAGAGGGGGTAACATAGCACCTACGGCCTTTTTCCGCGCGGCCTCATAAACATACTTAGGGACTCCAGCGCCTACATGGCTCGTGAAGAACTGTCCGCTCCCTTCGGGGGAGCCTGCCTCGATGTACAGCTTGCCTTCCACGGTGATTGAACTTGCTGTCTTAAAGACCTGGTTGCCGTCATCGATGCGTTCCAGCGCGCTGTCGAGAGCGCTCCACAATTCCATGAGCTCCTTCCACTTTGGAGCATTCTTTTCGTTGATCGGAGGCCATACGGTGACCAACTTTCCGCCGCTCTGCAGGTGACTTCTGGCCAGTTTGAGCAGACGCTTCGTTTTGTCCTCATCCATTTTTGAGTCCAGCGGCCATACGACCACCCAGGTACGAAACGATGACCACTCCTCGAGGAGCTCGAGCATGCGATCAAATGAGGACACCATTTTCGTCAGGACATCGCCTCTCTGACCATCTTTCTCGAGCGCTGATGCGCCCTCGCCTGCCATGAAGCCAACGGGACCCTTCTTTTGGGGTCGACCGCGAATCGCATCTTGCATCACTTCGTCCCGGACCGCTCGCAGGGCCTCATCGTAGGAACTTTCGAAGTGGTGCCCTTGGATTGATCCATGCTGACGGATCTTCTGCGTGTTCGTGATGAACTCGGTCCAATCGATGCATTTATCGTATGCCATCTTCAGGACGTCTTTCAGCGCGCTGGCGTCGTAGCATGTGGCTCCTTCTCTGTGGAGCTTAATCTTCTCTCCGAGGCTGATATCCGTCCTCTGGAAGATACTTGTGGCCAACCACGCGTCCCACAATGTGGCTATCGGCTCCCTGGCGACTGCTCCCGGGAAGCTGCAGTTCGGGATGTCCTTCAACTTAACGTCGTCGAAGCAGCTGTCGTCGCATTTGAACATCAGGTGGCCCTTTTCCAACGGGCTCAACAGCGTAGCTCCACTGAAAGGAGAGCATATCACTTTGCACACACTACTTTTAACGGGTTTTCTGCCACGTTTTCCTCTCTTTGTCCTAGTGTCGACCGGTTCGTCAGAGATACAGTTTGGGACAACCCTTAACATATCGAACTGCACTCTTACTGGTTCTGAGTTTTCACCAATTCTCGTGATCAGAGCCGAGTTCTGACTGGTTTCTAACACTCTATACGGACCTGACCATTCACATGCCAGTTTGGGATGAGAACTCGAAGCTTTTTCATTAGGAGATAACAGATACACACGGTCTCCTACTTTTGCGTGCTTTCCTGCATCTACGGAGTGCCGCTTATCATACTCGCGCTTCATCTGCTCCCTTACACGCGCGTTATACTCCTGAATGCGCTCATGAGCCTCTGCTACCGACTGTAGTAGTTGCGCCTTATAATCATCCATACTTTTATCCATCGCGTACCACGTCACGCCTCCGTTAGGTATCATCTCGGATGGAAAATTTGGGTCTTTTCCGTGCAGCACAAAATATGGACTCTCCCCTGTTGACCGATGGGGTGTCATGTTATACGCCAGCAAACAAAACGGCAATCTCATGTCCCATTCCGTGGGTATAACCGTACTTTTGCGCAGCATTGCTACTATTGTGCCGTTCATGCGCTCCGTGAGACCATTCTCCCTTGGGTTGTATCCCTTTGTAGTGACATGGTTAATCTTTGTGATTCGCATCAGTTCCGACAAAACCTTGTTTTCAAACTCGCCACCTTTGTCGGATATTACCGTTTTTGGCCATCTGCAACCATCAGCTATCCACCTCGTGAAAAGCACTTTCGCCACTGTCTCAGCAGATTTATCCGCTACTGGATACGCCGCTGCAAACTTGGAAAAGTGGTCTATGACCGTCACGGCGTAGCGATTTCCACTAGTTGTCGGGCCAAGCTCAAGGATATCTACTCCGATGATCTCGTATGGTTCACACGCCACTATCGGCTTGAGTGGAGGTGTTACCATCGATTTTGGGTTGTGCACGAAGCACTGCTGACACTCACGGGTCCATTTCCTGATGTCCTGAATCATTCCGGGCCAGAAAATTTGCCTTCTCAGCCGGTTATACAGCTTATGGAAGCTAAAATGACCCGCATACAATCCGGAATGCGCTTCTTCAAAAATCTGTCGTCTTGCCGCCTTTGGGACTACGTACACCAGGTTACCGTCACTCAAATACATCTTTAATTCACCGTCTTCAATTACAAAATCGGCGATTCTAACCGGGATTTTCGATCCTGACCACGTTTTTACACCATCAGTTTCGCCTCTGCTTACCGCATCTATGATCTCAGCAAAATCACCATCTTTCTTGAGCTCGCGCATCCACTTTGTTTCTACCTTAGCCTGCACAGCGTTCACTACTGCCTCGTCGACTCCCGTGACAGAATCAACACTGGACCAGCCTGCCGCACCTCTGCTTAACGCGTCTGCGACTACGTTGGTCTTTCCCTTCACGTACTTTATCTCAAGGTTGTACCTTTGGATCTCTAGTGACCATCGTAAGACCCGCGCCGAAACGTTGTTTCTCTTAAAAAGAGCAGTGAGGGGCTGATGATCCGTTAACACAATCGTGGGGAGTCCATAGATGAACATATGGAACCTCCTTATCGCAAAAATAACTGCTAGTGCTTCGAGATCAGTCACGTGGTACCGCCTCTCTGCATTGCTCAGTCTTTTTGACGCGAAGTATACGGGATGTAGCTGTTTATCATCCCCTTCTTGAGACAATACCGCTCCTAGTCCTACCGTTGAGGCATCTGTGCAAATCACAAAGGGACGTGTCCCATCTCTCGCCTTTTCAATGTCTGGTTGGCTAAGAACAGGCGCCGACGCTATCATCTCTTTGACCTTCTTAAACGCTTCATCATGTTCTGACGTCCATTTCCAGGACATCTTTGGTGACGTAAGGGCAAACAGGCAGCCAGCTATCTTCGAAAAACCTAGGCAGAACTTTCTGTAAAACGACGCCATGCCGAGAAACGTCCTCAAACTCTTTACGTTGACCGGTGCAGGGTACGCTAGAATAGCCTCCACCTTTTTCGGGTCCGTGTGCACTCCCGCTGCGTCAATAACGTGACCCAAAAAGCTCACTTCTTTTTGCAGTAGCACGCACTTTTGTGCTTTCAACCTCAATCCTGCTTCTTGTAGCCTACTGAATATCTGCCGTAGCAAATGCAGGTGTCGCTCTCTAGAATCCGTACACACCATTATGTCATCTATGTAACAGAAGACCTCGTTCCCTATCAGGTCGTGAAGCACTGTATCCATTAGCCTTTGAAATACAGCAGGGCTCGTGCTGAGGCCAAATGGAACTACTCTGAACTGGAAAAGCCCTTCCGTCGTGGTGAAGGCCGACTTTTCCCGTGCTGCTGGTGACAGCGGGATCTGCCAATATCCGCTACACAGATCTAACGTTGAAAAGCAACGTTTCCCAGCCATATTCTGCAAAATTGCGTCCAAAGTCGGTAAGGGATACGAATCCTGCTTTATTTTTTTGTTCAGCTCCCTATAGTCTACGCACAGCCGAAGACTTCCGTCCTTTTTCTCTACTAGGACTATAGGGAATGCCCATTCAGAGGAGCTTTTCTCGATTATCTTTCTCTTTTGCAGGTCTTCCAGCAATTCCTTAAGTTTCTTCCGGATACCAAGCGGGACTGGTCGCGTCTTCATCTTTACCGGCTTGTGGTCTCCCGTGTCAATGTTCATTTCCACCGCATCTGTTTGCGTCAACTCCGTGTCAGCTACCGAGAATGCTTCCGGGAACTCATCCAGTAGCCCTTTAATGTCGTCCGGAAGACACTCCACGCTAGAGCTACGTGTAATTTGGTCATAGAGTAGAGCCTTCCTCTCTTCACCGTCATTCAGCCTCTCCCCTCCATCGGCCACCATGAGGGGGTTAAACTCTTCCCAACTTTCCTTCCACTTCTCCGTTCCCCAGTGTCCTATTTCTTCTCCTTCTCCTAGTACCATTGGCTCCTCACTATCATTCAACACCGGTACCGCAATCTCCTGATTTCTAACTTTAAATACTCCACACTCAAGACCTCTTTTCATGGGCCACAGAACCCCTTCTTCCGCATCTTTCACCTCACAGCGCGCAGAGATTACGCCTGATCCATGCGGCGGGATGTACATCCTTTTTGCCACCGTGACCTTCCGGAACCTGGGCTGTCCTCTAATGGATTCCTCAGTACTCCGCTTAGCGATCTTTAGCTCCACACCCAAGTCTTCCAAGGCATTAGTCCCTAGCAATACCTCATCCTCCTGACTATCTGTAATGTGGAATGCTACTTCGCTCTTGCCTCCTTCCTCTAGCTGTACCTCGATTTTGGTCGCACCCAAAAACTGCATCTCATTGTTTGATGCATCGTACACTGGCATCCTTTCCCTGGCTGGGATGACTTCCAAGCTATCCACATCGAATCCGCGATCTTTTGCTCTAGCAAGCACCCCTACTGGTACTATGCTAATCATGGATCCCGTGTCCAACAACGCAGGTATCCGGGTATCTAGCAGTTTAGCCCATACAGCTATTTTCCCACCAATCAGTGCTTTCTTCTGCTCCACTGCCTTTGCGGTCTTCACTCCCATGCTACGTGCGCTAGTAATGATCTCAGAGATCCACTGGTTACCATCTTCCACGCACCTCTGTGCCTTCTCTCCTATCTGCTTTACTTGGGTCTTTCTCTGTGGACAGTCCTTCCCTATATGTCCGTACCGTGAGCAATTGAAACACTTCCGAGTGTCGTTGCTCCTACTCCCAACTCCCAGCTTAGTTCCATTCCGGTCTGCTTCGACATGCTGCCTTGGTCGATTGAACCCCTGACTGCTAACCCTCTCTCGGTTGCCTCTCTCTTCGCTCTTTTCTTCTCCCTTCCAGGTCAGCGTCCTACCTCTGTCAGCGTCTAACCTGTCGAAGTTATACTGCCTTGATCTTATCCTCCAGTCTTTATGGGCCTCTTTCTTTACCGACTCTGACCCACCATACATCCTCCGTGACAATTCAATGTTTAGTGCCAGTTGTTTAACTTCGTTATAGGCGTTTCCAGGCTTTACCCTGTGAAGGGCACTCAAAAGTTGCACGTGCTCTGGCCATTCCCTGAGATTGGACAAAAGGATGTGTGCAAACTCTAAGGACCGGTCCTCGATACTTCCTTCAGGATAAGCCCTTTTCCCGAGCTTCTCTAGCACCACACAGAAGTCCGCTACATCCTGCTGCGGGCGCATCTTCAGCTCGCGCAACTCCGCAATGGCACGCATTCTTCCCGCTACCGAATCTTCCGCCAATAATTTACCCAGTTCTACCACGACTTCCTCAAATCCTTTACGTCTCACCTCTACAGGTAGCGACAGGAAGACATTCTTTGCTCTGCCACCCAAATGGTCATCACCCAGAATCTCAATCAGTGTCTGGTCGCTAAACACCACCCTCTGATACTTCCTCCTGAACCGTCTAATAAACTCTTTAAAATTCTCATTTTCTTTCCCTTTATAGACGCCCGGGTCGGCACAGGACAAAGATTGGAACCCGCTCATCATTTCAAAAGCCAAGTTCTGACCTTGTTGCCTTCCGCAGTCCGCCCATGACGTCTCCGCACATTGTCTCCATCTGCGCTCGGAGGACGCTCCAGTCAAGCAGTCTTGATTCTGGAATCGTGTGTGTTGTGGTACCAGGTCGTGACCGTAATCTGAGATGATGTATTCATTACCTTTCTTGACATCACTGCGCTGGCTGCTTTCGGCACCGGATTTCAACGACGCCTCGTGGCTAGCCTTTGCCTCACGAGCTACTCTGACTACCTGTAACATGTCCGTTTCCAAGGCATCACAGACTTCCGCTAAGATTTCTCCATCTCTTTCCATTGTTTTGACATACTGATCCCAGTCGCTTTCTGACTCTATCCCCCTTATAGTCAACACTTCATGTAATTTTCTGTGCAGTATGGTAGTCATCTTGCAATTGCTAATCACTTTATCTAACATTTCGCCCGCTCTGTCTACCTCTTTCTTAACTACCTCTGAGTGCCTATCCTTGTATCTTTGTGACACTTTATGCTCCACCATTTGTTCCCTCACTACTTCCGGGACGCCTTCCAAAGCCTTCTTAATTTCCTCTAGCTCACCGATTAGCAACATATCGGGAAAACATTTCGAGCTACTCACTGATTTCACGGACCGGTTCTCCCTTTCGTCGTCATCCGAGCAGTCGATCATGTTGATGTCACCGTTGGTTCCTTCCATTGGAACTTCTACAAAAAAATCAATTTAGATTAAGTGGCACCTCTTAACCACAATCCGAGCACAATAACGCCGCACAGAGTACGATCGGTAAACTTTGGCACAGTCGAACGGCACGGTTTTGTAGGCGAAATCACTATTGACTCACGCCTTACCACGCGCTCACACACCCACACTTTAAAGTCACCTCGCTCACGCCCACTCCTGTCTCTCGGCTATGTCCGGCAATCAACCCTGGCCACTGCAGATGATGATCTCTCAGTTAATCTTCACTACTCAATACCACCTCTCAGACTAATTCGCCCTGTACCACGAATTAGCTTGTTCACTACACTCTCCCTTAATTCGCCCTGTCTCACGAATTAAGGCTGCACTTTCTCTTCAGATTAGTATCCAACAGTGAATCGAGGCGATGTCAGTCCGTGTGGTTCGGCCCCCATGTAAATATCACACGGGCTCTCACGGTCAAATACACCACGGATTCACCGGGTACAAGCACGAACACGACGCGGAGAACACGAAACTTTATTAACGACAAAAAAACTACGACACAGAAGTATGGGCGAAGAAGAACAAAAACAAAAAAACCCCGTCCGATGTCGGCAGAGGAAGCGGGCGCACCTCGATGGACGCGAATCTAAAGAAATCTGCGTGGGACCCTCCTGGTCTCTCTCTATGCCAGGAACACTGTATTTCGCTCATCGGGTCCCGCGCGCCTACTGTAGCGCGCGCCTTTTAAACGGGGGTCGAGGACCCTTAGCTGACAATGCTACCTTTCTTTTTGATGTGGAGCCTCCTTATCGGGCATTGTACTCGTGGGGCTCCTATTCCGTTCGGTCGAATAGGGAGGAAAACCCGATAAAACCGGTCCTGATATCGATAACACAGTATTGAAGGGAGGCCTTGTAATGGTAGCTTTCTTTCTGATGTGGAGACTCTTTATCAGACATGATACTCGCGTGACCTCCAACCGATCGGTCGAATAGGAAGGAGAACCCGATAAAACCGATCCTGATATCGATAACACCCCGTCGATGGGAGGCCTTGGAATGGTAGCTTTTTTTCTGATGTGGAGCCTCTTTATCGGGCATTGTACTCGCGGGACCCCTATTCCGTTCGGTCGAATAGGAAGGAGAACCCGATAAAACCGATCCTGATATCGATAACACCCCGTCGATGGGAGGCCTTGGAATGGTAGCTTTTTTTCTGATGTGGAGCCTCCTTATCGGGCATTGTACTCGCGGGGCTCCTATTCCGTTCGGTCGAATAGGGAGGAAAACCCGATAAAACCGGTCCTGATATCGATAACACAGTATTGAAGGGAGGTCTTGTAATGGTAGCTTTCTTTCTGATGTGGAGCCTCTTTATCAGGCATGATACTCGCGTGACCTCCAACCGATCGGTCGAATAGGAAGGAGAACCCGATAAAACCGATCCTGATATCGATAACACCCCGTCGATGGGAGGCCTTGGAATGGTAGCTTCTTTTCTGATGTGGAGCCTCTTTATCGGGCATTGTACTCGCGGGACCCCTATTCCGTTCGGTCGAATAGGAAGGAGAACCCGATAAAACCGATCCTGATATCGATAACACCCCGTCGATGGGAGGCCTTGGAATGCTACCTTTCTTTCTGATGGTGGATCCTCTTTACCGAGCATGATACTCGCGGGACTCCTATTCCGTTCGGTTGAACTGGGAGGAGAAACGGCAAAACTGTCATGAAATCGATAACGCCCATCGATGGGAGGTCTTAGAATGGTAGCTTTCTTTCTGATGTGGAGCCTCCTTATCAGACATGATACTCGCGTGACCTCCACTCCGATCGGTCGAATAGGGAGGAGAACCGACAAAAACGGTCAGGAAATCGATATCACTCACCGACGGAGGCATATGATTGAAGCATTCTTCCCGAGGGGAGGACCCTTTATCAGAGATGACACTCGCGTGACCCCCACTCCGTTCGGTCGAATAGGGAGGAAAACCCGATAAAACCGGTCCTGATATCGATAACACAGTATTGAAGGGAGGTCTTGTAATGGTAGCTTTCTTTCTGATGTGGAGCCTCTTTATCAGACATGATACTCGCGTGACCTCCAACCGATCGGTCGAATAGGAAGGAGAACCCGATAAAACCGGTGCTGATATCGATAACACCCCGTCGATGGGAGGCCTTGGAATGCTACCTTTCTTTCTGATGGTGGATCCTCTTTATCGAGCATGATACTCGCGGGACTCCTATACCGTTCGGTTGAACTGGGAGGAGAACCGGCAAAACTGGTCAGGAAACCGATAGCACCCATGGATGGGAGGCCTTGGAATGGTAGCTTTTTTTCTGATGTGGAGTCTCTTTATCGGGTATTGTACTCGCGGGACCCCTATTCCGTTCGGTCGAATAGGAAGGAGAACCCGATAAAACAGATCCTGATATCGATAACACAGTGTCGATGGGAGGCCTTAGAATTGTAGCTTTCTTTCTGATGTGGAGCCTCCTTATCAGACATGATACTCGCGTGACCTCCACTCCGATCGGTCGTATAGGGAGGAGAACCGACAAAAACGGTCAGGAAATCGATATCACTCACCGACGGAGGCATATGATTGAAGCATTCTTCCCGAGTTGAGGACCCTTTATCAGAGATGACACTCGCGTGACCCCCACTCCGTTCGGTCAAATAGGGAGGAAAACCCGATAAAACCGGTCCTGATATCGATAACACAGTATTGAAGGGAGGTCTTGTAATGGTAGCTTTCTTTCTGATGTGGAGTCTCTTTATCAGACATGATACTCGCGTGACCTCCAACCGATCGGTCGAATAGGAAGGAGAACCCGATAAAACCTGTGCTGATATCGATAACACCCCGTCGATGGGAGGCCTTGGAATGCTAGCTTTCTTTCTGATGTGGAGCCTCCTTATCGGGCATTGTACTCGCGGGACCCCTATTCCGTTCGATCGAATAGGAAGGAGAACCCGATAAAACCGATCCTGATATCGATAACACCCCGTCGATGGGAGGCCTTGGAATGGTAGCTTTTTTTCTGATGTGGAGCCTCCTTATCGGGCATTGTACTCGCGGGGCTCCTATTCCGTTCGGTCGAATAGGGAGGAAAACCCGATAAAACCGGTCCTGATATCGATAACACAGTATTGAAGGGAGGTCTTGTAATGGTAGCTTTCTTTCTGATGTGGAGCCTCTTTATCAGACATGATACTCGCGTGACCTCCAACCGATCGGTCGAATAGGAAGGAGAACCCGATAAAACCGATCCTGATATCGATAACACCCCGTCGATGGGAGGCCTTGGAATGGTAGCTTTTTTTCTGATGTGGAGCCTCTTTATCGGGCATTGTACTCGCGGGACCCCTATTCCGTTCGGTCGAATAGGAAGGAGAACCCGATAAAACCGATCCTGATATCGATAACACCCCGTCGATGGGAGGCCTTGGAATGCTACCTTTCTTTCTGATGGTGGATCCTCTTTACCGAGCATGATACTCGCGGGACTCCTATTCCGTTCGGTTGAACTGGGAGGAGAAACGGCAAAACTGTCATGAAATCGATAACGCCCATCGATGGGAGGTCTTAGAATGGTAGCTTTCTTTCTGATGTGGAGCCTCCTTATCAGACATGATACTCGCGTGACCTCCACTCCGATCGGTCGAATAGGGAGGAGAACCGACAAAAACGGTCAGGAAATCGATATCACTCACCGACGGAGGCATATGATTGAAGCATTCTTCCCGAGGGGAGGACCCTTTATCAGAGATGACACTCGCGTGACCCCCACTCCGTTCGGTCGAATAGGGAGGAAAACCCGATAAAACCGGTCCTGATATCGATAACACAGTATTGAAGGGAGGTCTTGTAATGGTAGCTTTCTTTCTGATGTGGAGCCTCTTTATTAGACATGATACTCGCGTGACCTCCAACCGATCGGTCGAATAGGAAGGAGAACCCGATAAAACCGGTGCTGATATCGATAACACCCCGTCGATGGGAGGCCTTGGAATGCTACCTTTCTTTCTGATGGTGGATCCTCTTTACCGAGCATGATACTCGCGGGACTCCTATTCCGTTCGGTTGAACTGGGAGGAGAAACGGCAAAACTGTCATGAAATCGATAACGCCCATCGATGGGAGGTCTTAGAATGGTAGCTTTCTTTCTGATGTGGAGCCTCCTTATCAGACATGATACTCGCGTGACCTCCACTCCGATCGGTCGAATAGGGAGGAGAACCGACAAAAACGGTCAGGAAATCGATATCACTCACCGACGGAGGCATATGATTGAAGCATTCTTCCCGAGGGGAGGACCCTTTATCAGAGATGACACTCGCGTGACCCCCACTCCGTTCGGTCGAATAGGGAGGAAAACCCGATAAAACCGGTCCTGATATCGATAACACAGTATTGAAGGGAGGTCTTGTAATGGTAGCTTTCTTTCTGATGTGGAGCCTCTTTATTAGACATGATACTCGCGTGACCTCCAACCGATCGGTCGAATAGGAAGGAGAACCCGATAAAACCGGTGCTGATATCGATAACACCCCGTCGATGGGAGGCCTTGGAATGCTACCTTTCTTTCTGATGGTGGATCCTCTTTACCGAGCATGATACTCGCGGGACTCCTATACCGTTCGGTTGAACTGGGAGGAGAACCGGCAAAACTGGTCAGGAAACCGATAGCACCCATGGATGGGAGGCCTTGGAATGGTAGCTTTTTTTCTGATGTGGAGCCCCTATATAGGGGATAATACTCGCGAGACTCCTATCCGATCGGTTGAATTGGGAGGAGAACCGGCAAAACTGGTCATGAAACCGATAGCACCCATGGATGGGAGGCCTTGGAATGGTAGCTTTTTTTCTGATGTGGAGCCTCTTTATCGGGCATTGTACTCGCGGGACCCCTATTCCGTTCGGTTGAAGTGGGAGGAGAACGGGCAAACTGTCATGAAATCGATAACGCCCATCGATGGGAGGCCTTGGAATGGTAGCTTTCTTTTTGATGTGGAGCCTCTTTATCGAGCATGATACTCGCGGGACTCCTATTCCGTTCGGTTGAACTGGGAGGAGAAACGGCAAAACTGTCATGAAATCGATAACGCCCATCGATGGGAGGTCTTAGAATGGTAGCTTTCTTTCTGATGTGGAGCCTCTTTATCAGACATGATACTCGCGTGACCTCCAACCGATCGGTCGAATAGGAAGGAGAACCCGATAAAACCGGTGCTGATATCGATAACACCCCGTCGATGGGAGGCCTTGGAATGCTACCTTTCTTTCTGATGGTGGATCCTCTTTACCGAGCATGATACTCGCGGGACTCCTATACCGTTCGGTTGAACTGGGAGGAGAACCGGCAAAACTGGTCAGGAAACCGATAGCACCCATGGATGGGAGGCCTTGGAATGGTAGCTTTTTTCTGATGTGGAGCCTCTATATAGGGGATAATACTCGCGAGACTCCTATCCGATCGGTTGAATTGGGAGGAGAACCGGCAAAACTGGTCATGAAACCGATAGCACCCATGGATGGGAGGCCTTGGAATGGTAGCTTTTTTTCTGATGTGGAGCCTCTTTATCGAGCATTGTACTCGCGGGACCCCTATTCCGTTCGGTTGAAGTGGGAGGAAAACGGGCAAACTGTCATGAAATCGATAACGCCCATCGATGGGAGGCCTTGGAATGGTAGCTTTCTTTTTGATGTGGAGCCTCTTTATCGAGCATGATACTCGCGGGACTCCTATTCCGTTCGGTTGAACTGGGAGGAGAAACGGCAAAACTGTCATGAAATCGATAACGCCCATTGATGGGAGGTCTTAGAATGGTAGCTTTCTTTCTGATGTGGAGCCTCTTTATCAGACATGATACTCGCGTGACCTCCAACCGATCGGTCGAATAGGAAGGAGAACCCGATAAAACCGGTGCTGATATCGATAACACCCCGTCGATGGGAGGCCTTGGAATGCTTCCTTTCTTTCTGATGGTGGATCCTCTTTACCGAGCATGATACTCGCGGGACTCCTATACCGTTCGGTTGAACTGGGAGGAGAACCGGCAAAACTGGTCAGGAAACCGATAGCACCCATGGATGGGAGGCCTTGGAATGGTAGCTTTTTTTCTGATGTGGAGCCTCTATATAGGGGATAATACTCGCGAGACTCCTATCCGATCGGTTGAATTGGGAGGAGAACCGGCAAAACTGGTCATGAAACCGATAGCACCCATGGATGGGAGGCCTTGGAATGGTAGCTTTTTTTCTGATGTGGAGCCTCTTTATCGGGCATTGTACTCGCGGGACCCCTATTCCGTTCGGTTGAAGTGGGAGGAAAACGGGCAAACTGTCATGAAATCGGTAACGCCCATCGATGGGAGGCCTTGGAATGGTAGCTTTTTTTCTGATGTGGAGCCTCTATATAGGGGATAATTTTCGCGAGACTCCTATCCGATCGGTTGAATTGGGAGGAGAACCGGCAAAACTGGTCATGAAACCGATAGCACCCATGGATGGGAGGCCTTGGAATGGTAGCTTTTTTTCTGATGTGGAGCCTCTTTATCGGGCATTGTACTCGCGGGACCCCTATTCCGTTCGGTTGAAGTGGGAGGAAAACGGGCAAACTGTCATGAAATCGATAACGCCCATCGATGGGAGGCCTTGGAATGGTAGCTTTCTTTTTGATGTGGAGCCTCTTTATCGAGCATGATACTCGCGGGACTCCTATTCCGTTCGGTTGAACTGGGAGGAGAAACGGCAAAACTGGTCATGAAACCGATAGCACCCATGGATGGGAGGCCTTGGAATGCTACCTTTCTTTCTGATGGTGGATCCTCTTTACCGAGCATGATACTCGCGGGACTCCTATACCGTTCGGTTGAAGTGGGAGGAGAACCGGCAAAACTGGTCAGGAAACCGATAGCACCCATGGATGGGAGGCCTTGGAATGGTAGCTTTTTTTCTGATGTGGAGTCTCTTTATCGGGTATTGTACTCGCGGGACCCCTATTCCGTTCGGTCGAATAGGAAGGAGAACCCGATAAAACCGATCCTGATATCGATAACACAGTGTCGATGGGAGGCCTTAGAATTGTAGCTTTCTTTCTGATGTGGAGCCTCCTTATCAGACATGATACTCGCGTGACCTCCACTCCGATCGGTCGTATAGGGAGGAGAACCGACAAAAACGGTCAGGAAATCGACATCACTCACCGACGGAGGCATATGATTGAAGCATTCTTCCCGAGTTGAGGACCCTTTATCAGATCGCGTGACCCCCACTGCGTTCGGTCAAATAGGGAGGAAAACCCGATAAAACCGGTCCTGATATCGATAACACAGTATTGAAGGGAGGTCTTGTAATGGTAGCTTTCTTTCTGATGTGGAGCCTCTTTATCAGACATGATACACGCGTGACCTCCAACCGATCGTTCGAATAGGAAGGAGAACCCGATAAAACCGGTGCTGATATCGATAACACCCCGTCGATGGGAGGCCTTGGAATGCTAGCTTTCTTTCTGATGTGGAGCCTCCTTATCGGGCATTGTACTCGCGGGGCTCCTATTCCGTTCGGTCGAATAGGGAGGAAAACCCGATAAAACCGGTCCTGATATCGATAACACAGTATTGAAGGGAGGTCTTGTAATGGTAGCTTTCTTTCTGATGTGGAGCCTCTTTATCAGACATGATACTCGCGTGACCTCCAACCGATCGGTCGAATAGGAAGGAGAACCCGATAAAACCGATCCTGATATCGATAACACCCCGTCGATGGGAGGCCTTGGAATGGTAGCTTTTTTTCTGATGTGGAGCCTCTTTATCGGGCAATTGTACTCGCGGGACCCCTATTCCGTTCGGTCGAATAGGAAGGAGAACCCGATAAAACCGATCCTGATATCGATAACACCCCGTCGATGGGAGGCCTTGGAATGCTACCTTTCTTTCTGATGGTGGATCCTCTTTACCGAGCATGATACTCGCGGGACTCCTATTCCGTTCGGTTGAACTGGGAGGAGAAACGGCAAAACTGTCATGAAATCGATAACGCCCATCGATGGGAGGTCTTAGAATGGTAGCTTTCTTTCTGATGTGGAGCCTCCTTATCAGACATGATACTCGCGTGACCTCCACTCCGATCGGTCGAATAGGGAGGAGAACCGACAAAAACGGTCAGGAATCGATATCACTCACCGACGGAGGCATAAGATTGAAGCATTCTTCCCGAGGGGAGGACCCTTTATCAGAGATGACACTCGCGTGACCCCCACTCCGTTCGGTCGAATAGGGAGGAAAACCCGATAAAACCGGTCCTGATATCGATAACACAGTATTGAAGGGAGGTCTTGTAATGGTAGCTTTCTTTCTGATGTGGAGCCTCTTTATCAGACATGATACTCGCGTGACCTCCAACCGATCGGTCGAATAGGAAGGAGAACCCGATAAAACCAGTGCTGATATCGATAACACCCCGTCGATGGGAGGCCTTGGAATGCTACCTTTCTTTCTGATGGTGGATCCTCTTTACCGAGCATGATACTCGCGGGACTCCTATACCGTTCGGTTGAACTGGGAGGAGAACCGGCAAAACTGGTCAGGAAACCGATAGCACCCATGGATGGGAGGCCTTGGAATGGTAGCTTTTTTTCTGATGTGGAGCCTCTATATAGGGGATAATACTCGCGAGACTCCTATCCGATCGGTTGAATTGGGAGGAGAACCGGCAAAACTGGTCATGAAACCGATAGCACCCATGGATGGGAGGCCTTGGAATGGTAGCTTTTTTTCTGATGTGGAGCCTCTTTATCGGGCATGATACTCGCGGGACTCCTATTCCGTTCGGTTGAACTGGGAGGAGAAACGGCAAAACTGTCATGAAATCGATAACGCCCATCGATGGGAGGTCTTAGAATGGTAGCTTTCTTTCTGATGTGGAGCCTCTTTATCAGACATGATACTCGCGTGACCTCCAACCGATCGGTCGAATAGGAAGGAGAACCCGATAAAACCGGTGCTGATATCGATAACACCCCGTCGATGGGAGGCCTTGGAATGCTACCTTTCTTTCTGATGGTGGATCCTCTTTACCGAGCATGATACTCGCGGGACTCCTATACCGTTCGGTTGAACTGGGAGGAGAACCGGCAAAACTGTCATGAAATCGATAACGCCCATCGATGGGAGGTCTTAGAATGGTAGCATTCTTTCTGATGTGGAGCCTCCTTATCAGACATGATACTCGCGTGACCTCCAACCGATCGGGCGAATAGGAAGGAGAACCCGATAAAACCGGTGCTGATATCGATAACACCCCGTCGATGGGAGGCCTTGGAATGCTACCTTTCTTTCTGATGGTGGATCCTCTTTACCGAGCATGATACTCGCGTGACTCCCACTCCGTTCGGTCAAATAGGGAGGAAAACCCGATAAAACCGGTCCTGATATCGATAACACAGTATTGAAGGGAGGTCTTGTAATGGTAGCTTTCTTTCTGATGTGGAGCCTCTTTATCAGACATGATGCTCGCGTGACCTCCAACCGATCGGTCGAATAGGAAGGAGAACCCGATAAAACCGGTGCTGATATCGATAACACCCCGTCGATGGGAGGCCTTGGAATGCTAGCTTTCTTTCTGATGTGGAGCCTCCTTATCGGGCATTGTACTCGCGGGGCTCCTATTCCGTTCGGTCGAATAGGGAGGAAAACCCGATAAAACCGGTCCTGATATCGATAACACAGTATTGAAGGGAGGTCTTGTAATGGTAGCTTTCTTTCTGATGTGGAGCCTCTTTATCAGACATGATACTCGCGTGACCTCCAACCGATCGGTCGAATAGGAAGGAGAACCCGATAAAACCGATCCTGATATCGATAACACCCCGTCGATGGGAGGCCTTGGAATGGTAGCTTTTTTTCTGATGTGGAGCCTCCTTATCGGGCATTGTACTCGTGGGGCTCCTATTCCGTTCGGTCGAATAGGGAGGAGAACCCGATAAAACCGGTCCTGATATCGATAACACAGTATTGAAGGGAGGTCTTGTAATGGTAGCTTTCTTTCTGATGTGGAGCCTCTTTATCAGACATGATACACGCGTGACCTCCAACCGATCGTTCGAATAGGAAGGAGAACCCGATAAAACCGGTGCTGATATCGATAACACCCCGTCGATGGGAGGCCTTGGAATGGTAGCTTTTTTTCTGATGTGGAGTCTCTTTATCGGGTATTGTACTCGCGGGACCCCTATTCCGTTCGGTCGAATAGGAAGGAGAACCCGATAAAACCGATCCTGATATCGATAACACAGTGTCGATGGGAGGCCTTAGAATTGTAGCTTTCTTTCTGATGTGGAGCCTCCTTATCAGACATGATACTCGCGTGACCTCCACTCCGATCGGTCGTATAGGGAGGAGAACCGACAAAAACGGTCAGGAAATCGATATCACTCACCGACGGAGGCATATGATTGAAGCATTCTTCCCGAGTTGAGGACCCTTTATCAGAGATGACACTCGCGTGACCCCCACTCCGTTCGGTCAAATAGGGAGGAAAACCCGATAAAACCGGTCCTGATATCGATAACACCCCGTCGATGGGAGGCCTTGGAATGCTACCTTTCTTTCTGATGGTGGATCCTCTTTACCGAGCATGATACTCGCGGGACTCCTATACCGTTCGGTTGAACTGGGAGGAGAACCGGCAAAACTTGTCAGGAAACCGATAGCACCCATGGATGGGAGGCCTTGGAATGGTAGCTTTTTTTCTGATGTGGAGCCTCTATATAGGGGATAATACTCGCGAGACTCCTATCCGATCGGTTGAATTGGGAGGAGAACCGGCAAAACTGGTCATGAAACCGATAGCACCCATGGATGGGAGGCCTTGGAATGGTAGCTTTTTTTCTGATGTGGAGCCTCTTTATCGGGCATTGTACTCGCGGGACCCCTATTCCGTTCGGTTGAAGTGGGAGGAGAACGGGCAAACTGTCATGAAATCGATAACGCCCATCGATGGGAGGCCTTGGAATGGTAGCTTTTTTTCTGATGTGGAGCCTCTATATAGGGGATAATACTCGCGAGACTCCTATCCGATCGGTTGAATTGGGAGGAGAACCGGCAAAACTGGTCATGAAACCGATAGCACCCATGGATGGGAGGCCTTGGAATGGTAGCTTTTTTTCTGATGTGGAGCCTCTTTATCGGGCATTGTACTCGCGGGACCCCTATTCCGTTCGGTTGAAGTGGGAGGAGAACGGGCAAACTGTCATGAAATCGATAACGCCCATCGATGGGAGGCCTTGGAATGCTACCTTTCTTTCTGATGGTGGATCCTCTTTACCGAGCATGATACTCGCGGGACTCCTATACCGTTCGGTTGACCTGGGAGGAGAACCGGCAAAACTGGTCAGGAAACCGATAGCACCCATGGATGGGAGGCCTTGGAATGGTAGCTTTTTTTCTGATGTGGAGCCTCTATATAGGGGATAATACTCGCGAGACTCCTATCCGATCGGTTGAATTGGGAGGAGAACCGGCAAAACTGGTCATGAAACCGATAGCACCCATGGATGGGAGGCCTTGGAATGGTAGCTTTCTTTTTGATGTGGAGCCTCTTTATCGAGCATGATACTCGCGGGACTCCT
This sequence comes from Heligmosomoides polygyrus polygyrus, assembly GCA_947396885.1. Taxonomy (NCBI): domain Eukaryota; kingdom Metazoa; phylum Nematoda; class Chromadorea; order Rhabditida; family Heligmosomidae; genus Heligmosomoides; species Heligmosomoides polygyrus. The sequence goes on from OX377206.1 coordinate 54,141,335, forward strand.
ATTCCGTTCGGTTGAACTGGGAGGAGAAACGGCAAAACTGTCATGAAATCGATAACGCCCATCGATGGGAGGTCTTAGAATGGTAGCTTTCTTTCTGATGTGGAGCCTCTTTATCAGACATGATACTCGCGTGACCTCCAACCGATCGGTCGAATAGGAAGGAGAACCCGATAAAACCGGTGCTGATATCGATAACACCCCGTCGATGGGAGGCCTTGGAATGCTACCTTTCTTTCTGATGGTGGATCCTCTTTACCGAGCATGATACTCGCGGGACTCCTATACCGTTCGGTTGAAGTGGGAGGAGAACCGGCAAAACTGGTCAGGAAACCGATAGCACCCATGGATGGGAGGCCTTGGAATGGTAGCTTTTTTTCTGATGTGGAGTCTCTTTATCGGGTATTGTACTCGCGGGACCCCTATTCCGTTCGGTCGAATAGGAAGGAGAACCCGATAAAACCGATCCTGATATCGATAACACAGTGTCGATGGGAGGCCTTAGAATTGTAGCTTTCTTTCTGATGTGGAGCCTCCTTATCAGACATGATACTCGCGTGACCTCCAACCGATCGGGCGAATAGGAAGGAGAACCCGATAAAACCGGTGCTGATATCGATAACACCCCGTCGATGGGAGGCCTTGGAATGCTACCTTTCTTTCTGATGGTGGATCCTCTTTACCGAGCATGATACTCGCGTGACTCCCACTCCGTTCGGTCAAATAGGGAGGAAAACCCGATAAAACCGGTCCTGATATCGATAACACAGTATTGAAGGGAGGTCTTGTAATGGTAGCTTTCTTTCTGATGTGGAGCCTCTTTATCAGACATGATACTCGCGTGACCTCCAACCGATCGGTCGAATAGGAAGGAGAACCCGATAAAACCGATCCTGATATCGATAACACCCCGTCGATGGGAGGCCTTGAAATGGTAGCTTTTTTTCTGATGTGGAGCCTCTTTATCGGGCATTGTACTCGCGGGACCCCTATTCCGTTCGGTTGAAGTGGGAGAACGGGCAAACTGTCATGAAATCGATAACGCCCATCGATGGGAGGTCTTAGAATGGTAGCTTTCTTTCTGATGTGGAGCCTCCTTATCAGACATGATACTCGCGTGACCTCCAACCGATCGGGCGAATAGGAAGGAGAACCCGATAAAACCAGTGCTGATATCGATAACACCCCGTCGATGGGAGGCCTTGGAATGCTACCTTTCTTTTTGATGTGGAGCCTCCTTATCGGGCATTGTACTCGTGGGGCTCCTATTCCGTTCGGTCGAATAGGGAGGAAAACCCGATAAAACCGGTCCTGATATCGATAACACAGTATTGAAGGGAGGCCTTGTAATGGTAGCTTTCTTTCTGATGTGGAGACTCTTTATCAGACATGATACTCGCGTGACCTCCAACCGATCGGTCGAATAGGAAGGAGAACCCGATAAAACCGATCCTGATATCGATAACACCCCGTCGATGGGAGGCCTTGGAATGGTAGCTTTTTTTCTGATGTGGAGCCTCTTTATCGGGCATTGTACTCGCGGGACCCCTATTCCGTTCGGTCGAATAGGAAGGAGAACCCGATAAAACCGATCCTGATATCGATAACACCCCGTCGATGGGAGGCCTTGGAATGGTAGCTTTTTTTCTGATGTGGAGCCTCCTTATCGGGCATTGTACTCGCGGGGCTCCTATTCCGTTCGGTCGAATAGGGAGGAAAACCCGATAAAACCGGTCCTGATATCGATAACACAGTATTGAAGGGAGGTCTTGTAATGGTAGCTTTCTTTCTGATGTGGAGCCTCTTTATCAGGCATGATACTCGCGTGACCTCCAACCGATCGGTCGAATAGGAAGGAGAACCCGATAAAACCGATCCTGATATCGATAACACCCCGTCGATGGGAGGCCTTGGAATGGTAGCTTCTTTTCTGATGTGGAGCCTCTTTATCGGGCATTGTACTCGCGGGACCCCTATTCCGTTCGGTCGAATAGGAAGGAGAACCCGATAAAACCGATCCTGATATCGATAACACCCCGTCGATGGGAGGCCTTGGAATGCTACCTTTCTTTCTGATGGTGGATCCTCTTTACCGAGCATGATACTCGCGGGACTCCTATTCCGTTCGGTTGAACTGGGAGGAGAAACGGCAAAACTGTCATGAAATCGATAACGCCCATCGATGGGAGGTCTTAGAATGGTAGCTTTCTTTCTGATGTGGAGCCTCCTTATCAGACATGATACTCGCGTGACCTCCACTCCGATCGGTCGAATAGGGAGGAGAACCGACAAAAACGGTCAGGAAATCGATATCACTCACCGACGGAGGCATATGATTGAAGCATTCTTCCCGAGGGGAGGACCCTTTATCAGAGATGACACTCGCGTGACCCCCACTCCGTTCGGTCGAATAGGGAGGAAAACCCGATAAAACCGGTCCTGATATCGATAACACAGTATTGAAGGGAGGTCTTGTAATGGTAGCTTTCTTTCTGATGTGGAGCCTCTTTATCAGACATGATACTCGCGTGACCTCCAACCGATCGGTCGAATAGGAAGGAGAACCCGATAAAACCGGTGCTGATATCGATAACACCCCGTCGATGGGAGGCCTTGGAATGCTACCTTTCTTTCTGATGGTGGATCCTCTTTATCGAGCATGATACTCGCGGGACTCCTATACCGTTCGGTTGAACTGGGAGGAGAACCGGCAAAACTGGTCAGGAAACCGATAGCACCCATGGATGGGAGGCCTTGGAATGGTAGCTTTTTTTCTGATGTGGAGTCTCTTTATCGGGTATTGTACTCGCGGGACCCCTATTCCGTTCGGTCGAATAGGAAGGAGAACCCGATAAAACAGATCCTGATATCGATAACACAGTGTCGATGGGAGGCCTTAGAATTGTAGCTTTCTTTCTGATGTGGAGCCTCCTTATCAGACATGATACTCGCGTGACCTCCACTCCGATCGGTCGTATAGGGAGGAGAACCGACAAAAACGGTCAGGAAATCGATATCACTCACCGACGGAGGCATATGATTGAAGCATTCTTCCCGAGTTGAGGACCCTTTATCAGAGATGACACTCGCGTGACCCCCACTCCGTTCGGTCAAATAGGGAGGAAAACCCGATAAAACCGGTCCTGATATCGATAACACAGTATTGAAGGGAGGTCTTGTAATGGTAGCTTTCTTTCTGATGTGGAGTCTCTTTATCAGACATGATACTCGCGTGACCTCCAACCGATCGGTCGAATAGGAAGGAGAACCCGATAAAACCTGTGCTGATATCGATAACACCCCGTCGATGGGAGGCCTTGGAATGCTAGCTTTCTTTCTGATGTGGAGCCTCCTTATCGGGCATTGTACTCGCGGGACCCCTATTCCGTTCGATCGAATAGGAAGGAGAACCCGATAAAACCGATCCTGATATCGATAACACCCCGTCGATGGGAGGCCTTGGAATGGTAGCTTTTTTTCTGATGTGGAGCCTCCTTATCGGGCATTGTACTCGCGGGGCTCCTATTCCGTTCGGTCGAATAGGGAGGAAAACCCGATAAAACCGGTCCTGATATCGATAACACAGTATTGAAGGGAGGTCTTGTAATGGTAGCTTTCTTTCTGATGTGGAGCCTCTTTATCAGACATGATACTCGCGTGACCTCCAACCGATCGGTCGAATAGGAAGGAGAACCCGATAAAACCGATCCTGATATCGATAACACCCCGTCGATGGGAGGCCTTGGAATGGTAGCTTTTTTTCTGATGTGGAGCCTCTTTATCGGGCATTGTACTCGCGGGACCCCTATTCCGTTCGGTCGAATAGGAAGGAGAACCCGATAAAACCGATCCTGATATCGATAACACCCCGTCGATGGGAGGCCTTGGAATGCTACCTTTCTTTCTGATGGTGGATCCTCTTTACCGAGCATGATACTCGCGGGACTCCTATTCCGTTCGGTTGAACTGGGAGGAGAAACGGCAAAACTGTCATGAAATCGATAACGCCCATCGATGGGAGGTCTTAGAATGGTAGCTTTCTTTCTGATGTGGAGCCTCCTTATCAGACATGATACTCGCGTGACCTCCACTCCGATCGGTCGAATAGGGAGGAGAACCGACAAAAACGGTCAGGAAATCGATATCACTCACCGACGGAGGCATATGATTGAAGCATTCTTCCCGAGGGGAGGACCCTTTATCAGAGATGACACTCGCGTGACCCCCACTCCGTTCGGTCGAATAGGGAGGAAAACCCGATAAAACCGGTCCTGATATCGATAACACAGTATTGAAGGGAGGTCTTGTAATGGTAGCTTTCTTTCTGATGTGGAGCCTCTTTATTAGACATGATACTCGCGTGACCTCCAACCGATCGGTCGAATAGGAAGGAGAACCCGATAAAACCGGTGCTGATATCGATAACACCCCGTCGATGGGAGGCCTTGGAATGCTACCTTTCTTTCTGATGGTGGATCCTCTTTACCGAGCATGATACTCGCGGGACTCCTATTCCGTTCGGTTGAACTGGGAGGAGAAACGGCAAAACTGTCATGAAATCGATAACGCCCATCGATGGGAGGTCTTAGAATGGTAGCTTTCTTTCTGATGTGGAGCCTCCTTATCAGACATGATACTCGCGTGACCTCCACTCCGATCGGTCGAATAGGGAGGAGAACCGACAAAAACGGTCAGGAAATCGATATCACTCACCGACGGAGGCATATGATTGAAGCATTCTTCCCGAGGGGAGGACCCTTTATCAGAGATGACACTCGCGTGACCCCCACTCCGTTCGGTCGAATAGGGAGGAAAACCCGATAAAACCGGTCCTGATATCGATAACACAGTATTGAAGGGAGGTCTTGTAATGGTAGCTTTCTTTCTGATGTGGAGCCTCTTTATTAGACATGATACTCGCGTGACCTCCAACCGATCGGTCGAATAGGAAGGAGAACCCGATAAAACCGGTGCTGATATCGATAACACCCCGTCGATGGGAGGCCTTGGAATGCTACCTTTCTTTCTGATGGTGGATCCTCTTTACCGAGCATGATACTCGCGGGACTCCTATACCGTTCGGTTGAACTGGGAGGAGAACCGGCAAAACTGGTCAGGAAACCGATAGCACCCATGGATGGGAGGCCTTGGAATGGTAGCTTTTTTTCTGATGTGGAGCCTCTATATAGGGGATAATACTCGCGAGACTCCTATCCGATCGGTTGAATTGGGAGGAGAACCGGCAAAACTGGTCATGAAACCGATAGCACCCATGGATGGGAGGCCTTGGAATGGTAGCTTTTTTCTGATGTGGAGCCTCTTTATCGGGCATTGTACTCGCGGGACCCCTATTCCGTTCGGTTGAAGTGGGAGGAGAACGGGCAAACTGTCATGAAATCGATAACGCCCATCGATGGGAGGCCTTGGAATGGTAGCTTTCTTTTTGATGTGGAGCCTCTTTATCGAGCATGATACTCGCGGGACTCCTATTCCGTTCGGTTGAACTGGGAGGAGAAACGGCAAAACTGTCATGAAATCGATAACGCCCATCGATGGGAGGTCTTAGAATGGTAGCTTTCTTTCTGATGTGGAGCCTCTTTATCAGACATGATACTCGCGTGACCTCCAACCGATCGGTCGAATAGGAAGGAGAACCCGATAAAACCGGTGCTGATATCGATAACACCCCGTCGATGGGAGGCCTTGGAATGCTACCTTTCTTTCTGATGGTGGATCCTCTTTACCGAGCATGATACTCGCGGGACTCCTATACCGTTCGGTTGAACTGGGAGGAGAACCGGCAAAACTGGTCAGGAAACCGATAGCACCCATGGATGGGAGGCCTTGGAATGGTAGCTTTTTTTCTGATGTGGAGCCTCTATATAGGGGATAATACTCGCGAGACTCCTATCCGATCGGTTGAATTGGGAGGAGAACCGGCAAAACTGGTCATGAAACCGATAGCACCCATGGATGGGAGGCCTTGGAATGGTAGCTTTTTTTCTGATGTGGAGCCTCTTTATCGAGCATTGTACTCGCGGGACCCCTATTCCGTTCGGTTGAAGTGGGAGGAAAACGGGCAAACTGTCATGAAATCGATAACGCCCATCGATGGGAGGCCTTGGAATGGTAGCTTTCTTTTTGATGTGGAGCCTCTTTATCGAGCATGATACTCGCGGGACTCCTATTCCGTTCGGTTGAACTGGGAGGAGAAACGGCAAAACTGTCATGAAATCGATAACGCCCATTGATGGGAGGTCTTAGAATGGTAGCTTTCTTTCTGATGTGGAGCCTCTTTATCAGACATGATACTCGCGTGACCTCCAACCGATCGGTCGAATAGGAAGGAGAACCCGATAAAACCGGTGCTGATATCGATAACACCCCGTCGATGGGAGGCCTTGGAATGCTTCCTTTCTTTCTGATGGTGGATCCTCTTTACCGAGCATGATACTCGCGGGACTCCTATACCGTTCGGTTGAACTGGGAGGAGAACCGGCAAAACTGGTCAGGAAACCGATAGCACCCATGGATGGGAGGCCTTGGAATGGTAGCTTTTTTTCTGATGTGGAGCCTCTATATAGGGGATAATACTCGCGAGACTCCTATCCGATCGGTTGAATTGGGAGGAGAACCGGCAAAACTGGTCATGAAACCGATAGCACCCATGGATGGGAGGCCTTGGAATGGTAGCTTTTTTTCTGATGTGGAGCCTCTTTATCGGGCATTGTACTCGCGGGACCCCTATTCCGTTCGGTTGAAGTGGGAGGAAAACGGGCAAACTGTCATGAAATCGGTAACGCCCATCGATGGGAGGCCTTGGAATGGTAGCTTTTTTTCTGATGTGGAGCCTCTATATAGGGGATAATTTTCGCGAGACTCCTATCCGATCGGTTGAATTGGGAGGAGAACCGGCAAAACTGGTCATGAAACCGATAGCACCCATGGATGGGAGGCCTTGGAATGGTAGCTTTTTTTCTGATGTGGAGCCTCTTTATCGGGCATTGTACTCGCGGGACCCCTATTCCGTTCGGTTGAAGTGGGAGGAAAACGGGCAAACTGTCATGAAATCGATAACGCCCATCGATGGGAGGCCTTGGAATGGTAGCTTTCTTTTTGATGTGGAGCCTCTTTATCGAGCATGATACTCGCGGGACTCCTATTCCGTTCGGTTGAACTGGGAGGAGAAACGGCAAAACTGGTCATGAAACCGATAGCACCCATGGATGGGAGGCCTTGGAATGCTACCTTTCTTTCTGATGGTGGATCCTCTTTACCGAGCATGATACTCGCGGGACTCCTATACCGTTCGGTTGAAGTGGGAGGAGAACCGGCAAAACTGGTCAGGAAACCGATAGCACCCATGGATGGGAGGCCTTGGAATGGTAGCTTTTTTTCTGATGTGGAGTCTCTTTATCGGGTATTGTACTCGCGGGACCCCTATTCCGTTCGGTCGAATAGGAAGGAGAACCCGATAAAACCGATCCTGATATCGATAACACAGTGTCGATGGGAGGCCTTAGAATTGTAGCTTTCTTTCTGATGTGGAGCCTCCTTATCAGACATGATACTCGCGTGACCTCCACTCCGATCGGTCGTATAGGGAGGAGAACCGACAAAAACGGTCAGGAAATCGACATCACTCACCGACGGAGGCATATGATTGAAGCATTCTTCCCGAGTTGAGGACCCTTTATCAGATCGCGTGACCCCCACTGCGTTCGGTCAAATAGGGAGGAAAACCCGATAAAACCGGTCCTGATATCGATAACACAGTATTGAAGGGAGGTCTTGTAATGGTAGCTTTCTTTCTGATGTGGAGCCTCTTTATCAGACATGATACACGCGTGACCTCCAACCGATCGTTCGAATAGGAAGGAGAACCCGATAAAACCGGTGCTGATATCGATAACACCCCGTCGATGGGAGGCCTTGGAATGCTAGCTTTCTTTCTGATGTGGAGCCTCCTTATCGGGCATTGTACTCGCGGGGCTCCTATTCCGTTCGGTCGAATAGGGAGGAAAACCCGATAAAACCGGTCCTGATATCGATAACACAGTATTGAAGGGAGGTCTTGTAATGGTAGCTTTCTTTCTGATGTGGAGCCTCTTTATCAGACATGATACTCGCGTGACCTCCAACCGATCGGTCGAATAGGAAGGAGAACCCGATAAAACCGATCCTGATATCGATAACACCCCGTCGATGGGAGGCCTTGGAATGGTAGCTTTTTTTCTGATGTGGAGCCTCTTTATCGGGCAATTGTACTCGCGGGACCCCTATTCCGTTCGGTCGAATAGGAAGGAGAACCCGATAAAACCGATCCTGATATCGATAACACCCCGTCGATGGGAGGCCTTGGAATGCTACCTTTCTTTCTGATGGTGGATCCTCTTTACCGAGCATGATACTCGCGGGACTCCTATTCCGTTCGGTTGAACTGGGAGGAGAAACGGCAAAACTGTCATGAAATCGATAACGCCCATCGATGGGAGGTCTTAGAATGGTAGCTTTCTTTCTGATGTGGAGCCTCCTTATCAGACATGATACTCGCGTGACCTCCACTCCGATCGGTCGAATAGGGAGGAGAACCGACAAAAACGGTCAGGAATCGATATCACTCACCGACGGAGGCATAAGATTGAAGCATTCTTCCCGAGGGGAGGACCCTTTATCAGAGATGACACTCGCGTGACCCCCACTCCGTTCGGTCGAATAGGGAGGAAAACCCGATAAAACCGGTCCTGATATCGATAACACAGTATTGAAGGGAGGTCTTGTAATGGTAGCTTTCTTTCTGATGTGGAGCCTCTTTATCAGACATGATACTCGCGTGACCTCCAACCGATCGGTCGAATAGGAAGGAGAACCCGATAAAACCAGTGCTGATATCGATAACACCCCGTCGATGGGAGGCCTTGGAATGCTACCTTTCTTTCTGATGGTGGATCCTCTTTACCGAGCATGATACTCGCGGGACTCCTATACCGTTCGGTTGAACTGGGAGGAGAACCGGCAAAACTGGTCAGGAAACCGATAGCACCCATGGATGGGAGGCCTTGGAATGGTAGCTTTTTTTCTGATGTGGAGCCTCTATATAGGGGATAATACTCGCGAGACTCCTATCCGATCGGTTGAATTGGGAGGAGAACCGGCAAAACTGGTCATGAAACCGATAGCACCCATGGATGGGAGGCCTTGGAATGGTAGCTTTTTTTCTGATGTGGAGCCTCTTTATCGGGCATGATACTCGCGGGACTCCTATTCCGTTCGGTTGAACTGGGAGGAGAAACGGCAAAACTGTCATGAAATCGATAACGCCCATCGATGGGAGGTCTTAGAATGGTAGCTTTCTTTCTGATGTGGAGCCTCTTTATCAGACATGATACTCGCGTGACCTCCAACCGATCGGTCGAATAGGAAGGAGAACCCGATAAAACCGGTGCTGATATCGATAACACCCCGTCGATGGGAGGCCTTGGAATGCTACCTTTCTTTCTGATGGTGGATCCTCTTTACCGAGCATGATACTCGCGGGACTCCTATACCGTTCGGTTGAACTGGGAGGAGAACCGGCAAAACTGTCATGAAATCGATAACGCCCATCGATGGGAGGTCTTAGAATGGTAGCATTCTTTCTGATGTGGAGCCTCCTTATCAGACATGATACTCGCGTGACCTCCAACCGATCGGGCGAATAGGAAGGAGAACCCGATAAAACCGGTGCTGATATCGATAACACCCCGTCGATGGGAGGCCTTGGAATGCTACCTTTCTTTCTGATGGTGGATCCTCTTTACCGAGCATGATACTCGCGTGACTCCCACTCCGTTCGGTCAAATAGGGAGGAAAACCCGATAAAACCGGTCCTGATATCGATAACACAGTATTGAAGGGAGGTCTTGTAATGGTAGCTTTCTTTCTGATGTGGAGCCTCTTTATCAGACATGATACTCGCGTGACCTCCAACCGATCGGTCGAATAGGAAGGAGAACCCGATAAAACCGATCCTGATATCGATAACACCCCGTCGATGGGAGGCCTTGAAATGGTAGCTTTTTTTCTGATGTGGAGCCTCTTTATCGGGCATTGTACTCGCGGGACCCCTATTCCGTTCGGTTGAAGTGGGAGAATGGGCAAACTGTCATGAAATCGATAACGCCCATCGATGGGAGGTCTTAGAATGGTAGCTTTCTTTCTGATGTGGAGCCTCCTTATCAGACATGATACTCGCGTGACCTCCAACCGATCGGGCGAATAGGAAGGAGAACCCGATAAAACCGGTGCTGATATCGATAACACCCCGTCGATGGGAGGCCTTGGAATGCTACCTTTCTTTTTGATGTGGAGCCTCCTTATCGGGCATTGTACTCGTGGGGCTCCTATTCCGTTCGGTCGAATAGGGAGGAAAACCCGATAAAACCGGTCCTGATATCGATAACACAGTATTGAAGGGAGGCCTTGTAATGGTAGCTTTCTTTCTGATGTGGAGACTCTTTATCAGACATGATACTCGCGTGACCTCCAACCGATCGGTCGAATAGGAAGGAGAACCCGATAAAACCGATCCTGATATCGATAACACCCCGTCGATGGGAGGCCTTGGAATGGTAGCTTTTTTTCTGATGTGGAGCCTCTTTATCGGGCATTGTACTCGCGGGACCCCTATTCCGTTCGGTCGAATAGGAAGGAGAACCCGATAAAACCGATCCTGATATCGATAACACCCCGTCGATGGGAGGCCTTGGAATGGTAGCTTTTTTTCTGATGTGGAGCCTCCTTATCGGGCATTGTACTCGCGGGGCTCCTATTCCGTTCGGTCGAATAGGGAGGAAAACCCGATAAAACCGGTCCTGATATCGATAACACAGTATTGAAGGGAGGTCTTGTAATGGTAGCTTTCTTTCTGATGTGGAGCCTCTTTATCAGACATGATACTCGCGTGACCTCCAACCGATCGGTCGAATAGGAAGGAGAACCCGATAAAACCGATCCTGATATCGATAACACCCCGTCGATGGGAGGCCTTGGAATGGTAGCTTCTTTTCTGATGTGGAGCCTCTTTATCAGACATGATACTCGCGTGACCTCCAACCGATCGGTCGAATAGGAAGGAGAACCCGATAAAACCGGTGCTGATATCGATAACACCCCGTCGATGGGAGGCCTTGGAATGCTACCTTTCTTTCTGATGGTGGATCCTCTTTATCGAGCATGATACTCGCGGGACTCCTATACCGTTCGGTTGAACTGGGAGGAGAACCGGCAAAACTGGTCAGGAAACCGATAGCACCCATGGATGGGAGGCCTTGGAATGGTAGCTTTTTTTCTGATGTGGAGTCTCTTTATCGGGTATTGTACTCGCGGGACCCCTATTCCGTTCGGTCGAATAGGAAGGAGAACCCGATAAAACAGATCCTGATATCGATAACACAGTGTCGATGGGAGGCCTTAGAATTGTAGCTTTCTTTCTGATGTGGAGCCTCCTTATCAGACATGATACTCGCGTGACCTCCACTCCGATCGGTCGTATAGGGAGGAGAACCGACAAAAACGGTCAGGAAATCGATATCACTCACCGACGGAGGCATATGATTGAAGCATTCTTCCCGAGTTGAGGACCCTTTATCAGAGATGACACTCGCGTGACCCCCACTCCGTTCGGTCAAATAGGGAGGAAAACCCGATAAAACCGGTCCTGATATCGATAACACAGTATTGAAGGGAGGTCTTGTAATGGTAGCTTTCTTTCTGATGTGGAGTCTCTTTATCAGACATGATACTCGCGTGACCTCCAACCGATCGGTCGAATAGGAAGGAGAACCCGATAAAACCGATCCTGATATCGATAACACCCCGTCGATGGGAGGCCTTGGAATGCTACCTTTCTTTCTGATGGTGGATCCTCTTTACCGAGCATGATACTCGCGGGACTCCTATTCCGTTCGGTTGAACTGGGAGGAGAAACGGCAAAACTGTCATGAAATCGATAACGCCCATCGATGGGAGGTCTTAGAATGGTAGCTTTCTTTCTGATGTGGAGCCTCCTTATCAGACATGATACTCGCGTGACCTCCACTCCGATCGGTCGAATAGGGAGGAGAACCGACAAAAACGGTCAGGAAATCGATATCACTCACCGACGGAGGCATATGATTGAAGCATTCTTCCCGAGGGGAGGACCCTTTATCAGAGATGACACTCGCGTGACCCCCACTCCGTTCGGTCGAATAGGGAGGAAAACCCGATAAAACCGGTCCTGATATCGATAACACAGTATTGAAGGGAGGTCTTGTAATGGTAGCTTTCTTTCTGATGTGGAGCCTCTTTATTAGACATGATACTCGCGTGACCTCCAACCGATCGGTCGAATAGGAAGGAGAACCCGATAAAACCGGTGCTGATATCGATAACACCCCGTCGATGGGAGGCCTTGGAATGCTACCTTTCTTTCTGATGGTGGATCCTCTTTACCGAGCATGATACTCGCGGGACTCCTATTCCGTTCGGTTGAACTGGGAGGAGAAACGGCAAAACTGTCATGAAATCGATAACGCCCATCGATGGGAGGTCTTAGAATGGTAGCTTTCTTTCTGATGTGGAGCCTCCTTATCAGACATGATACTCGCGTGACCTCCACTCCGATCGGTCGAATAGGGAGGAGAACCGACAAAAACGGTCAGGAAATCGATATCACTCACCGACGGAGGCATATGATTGAAGCATTCTTCCCGAGGGGAGGACCCTTTATCAGAGATGACACTCGCGTGACCCCCACTCCGTTCGGTCGAATAGGGAGGAAAACCCGATAAAACCGGTCCTGATATCGATAACACAGTATTGAAGGGAGGTCTTGTAATGGTAGCTTTCTTTCTGATGTGGAGCCTCTTTATTAGACATGATACTCGCGTGACCTCCAACCGATCGGTCGAATAGGAAGGAGAACCCGATAAAACCGGTGCTGATATCGATAACACCCCGTCGATGGGAGGCCTTGGAATGCTACCTTTCTTTCCGATGGTGGATCCTCTTTACCGAGCATGATACTCGCGGGACTCCTATTCCGTTCGGTTGAACTGGGAGGAGAAACGGCAAAACTGTCATGAAATCGATAACGCCCATCGATGGGAGGTCTTAGAATGGTAGCTTTCTTTCTGATGTGGAGCCTCTTTATCAGACATGATACTCGCGTGACCTCCAACCGATCGGTCGAATAGGAAGGAGAACCCTATAAAACCGATCCTGATATCGATAACACCCCGTCGATGGGAGGCCTTGGAATGGTAGCTTCTTTTCTGATGTGGAGCCTCTTTATCGGGCATTGTACTCGCGGGACCCCTATTCCGTTCGGTCGAATAGGAAGGAGAACCCGATAAAACCGATCCTGATATCGATAACACCCCGTCGATGGGAGGCCTTGGAATGCTACCTTTCTTTCTGATGGTGGATCCTCTTTACCGAGCATGATACTCGCGGGACTCCTATTCCGTTCGGTTGAACTGGGAGGAGAAACGGCAAAACTGTCATGAAATCGATAACGCCCATCGATGGGAGGTCTTAGAATGGTAGCTTTCTTTCTGATGTGGAGCCTCCTTATCAGACATGATACTCGCGTGACCTCCACTCCGATCGGTCGAATAGGGAGGAGAACCGACAAAAACGGTCAGGAAATCGATATCACTCACCGACGGAGGCATATGATTGAAGCATTCTTCCCGAGGGGAGGACCCTTTATCAGAGATGACACTCGCGTGACCCCCACTCCGTTCGGTCGAATAGGGAGGAAAACCCGATAAAACCGGTCCTGATATCGATAACACAGTATTGAAGGGAGGTCTTGTAATGGTAGCTTTCTTTCTGATGTGGAGCCTCTTTATCAGACATGATACTCGCGTGACCTCCAACCGATCGGTCGAATAGGAAGGAGAACCCGATAAAACCGGTGCTGATATCGATAACACCCCGTCGATGGGAGGCCTTGGAATGCTACCTTTCTTTCTGATGGTGGATCCTCTTTATCGAGCATGATACTCGCGGGACTCCTATACCGTTCGGTTGAACTGGGAGGAGAACCGGCAAAACTGGTCAGGAAACCGATAGCACCCATGGATGGGAGGCCTTGGAATGCTACCTTTCTTTTCTGATGGTGGATCCTCTTTACCGAGCATGATACTCGCGGGACCCCTATTCCGTTCGGTCGAATAGGAAGGAGAACCCGATAAAACAGATCCTGATATCGATAACACAGTGTCGATGGGAGGCCTTAGAATGGTAGCTTTCTTTCTGATGTGGAGCCTCCTTATCAGACATGATACTCGCGTGACCTCCACTCCGATCGGTCGTATAGGGAGGAGAACCGACAAAAACGGTCAGGAAATCGATATCACTCACCGACGGAGGCATATGATTGAAGCATTCTTCCCGAGTTGAGGACCCTTTATCAGAGATGACACTCGCGTGACCCCCACTCCGTTCGGTCAAATAGGGAGGAAAACCCGATAAAACCGGTCCTGATATCGATAACACAGTATTGAAGGGAGGTCTTGTAATGGTAGCTTTCTTTCTGATGTGGAGTCTCTTTATCAGACATGATACTCGCGTGACCTCCAACCGATCGGTCGAATAGGAAGGAGAACCCGATAAAACCGGTGCTGATATCGATAACACCCCGTCGATGGGAGGCCTTGGAATGCTACCTTTCTTTCTGATGGTGGATCCTCTTTACCGAGCATGATACTCGCGGGACTCCTATTCCGTTCGGTTGAACTGGGAGGAGAAACGGCAAAACTGTCATGAAATCGATAACGCCCATCGATGGGAGGTCTTAGAATGGTAGCTTTCTTTCTGATGTGGAGCCTCCTTATCAGACATGATACTCGCGTGACCTCCACTCCGATCGGTCGAATAGGGAGGAGAACCGACAAAAACGGTCAGGAAATCGATATCACTCACCGACGGAGGCATATGATTGAAGCATTCTTCCCGAGGGGAGGACCCTTTATCAGAGATGACACTCGCGTGACCCCCACTCCGTTCGGTCGAATAGGGAGGAAAACCCGATAAAACCGGTCCTGATATCGATAACACAGTATTGAAGGGAGGTCTTGTAATGGTAGCTTTCTTTCTGATGTGGAGCCTCTTTATTAGACATGATACTCGCGTGACCTCCAACCGATCGGTCGAATAGGAAGGAGAACCCGATAAAACCGGTGCTGATATCGATAACACCCCGTCGATGGGAGGCCTTGGAATGCTACCTTTCTTTCCGATGGTGGATCCTCTTTACCGAGCATGATACTCGCGGGACTCCTATTCCGTTCGGTTGAACTGGGAGGAGAAACGGCAAAACTGTCATGAAATCGATAACGCCCATCGATGGGAGGTCTTAGAATGGTAGCTTTCTTTCTGATGTGGAGCCTCTTTATCAGACATGATACTCGCGTGACCTCCAACCGATCGGTCGAATAGGAAGGAGAACCCTATAAAACCGATCCTGATATCGATAACACCCCGTCGATGGGAGGCCTTGGAATGGTAGCTTCTTTTCTGATGTGGAGCCTCTTTATCGGGCATTGTACTCGCGGGACCCCTATTCCGTTCGGTCGAATAGGAAGGAGAACCCGATAAAACCGATCCTGATATCGATAACACCCCGTCGATGGGAGGCCTTGGAATGCTACCTTTCTTTCTGATGGTGGATCCTCTTTACCGAGCATGATACTCGCGGGACTCCTATTCCGTTCGGTTGAACTGGGAGGAGAAACGGCAAAACTGTCATGAAATCGATAACGCCCATCGATGGGAGGTCTTAGAATGGTAGCTTTCTTTCTGATGTGGAGCCTCCTTATCAGACATGATACTCGCGTGACCTCCACTCCGATCGGTCGAATAGGGAGGAGAACCGACAAAAACGGTCAGGAAATCGATATCACTCACCGACGGAGGCATATGATTGAAGCATTCTTCCCGAGGGGAGGACCCTTTATCAGAGATGACACTCGCGTGACCCCCACTCCGTTCGGTCGAATAGGGAGGAAAACCCGATAAAACCGGTCCTGATATCGATAACACAGTATTGAAGGGAGGTCTTGTAATGGTAGCTTTCTTTCTGATGTGGAGCCTCTTTATCAGACATGATACTCGCGTGACCTCCAACCGATCGGTCGAATAGGAAGGAGAACCCGATAAAACCGGTGCTGATATCGATAACACCCCGTCGATGGGAGGCCTTGGAATGCTACCTTTCTTTCTGATGGTGGATCCTCTTTATCGAGCATGATACTCGCGGGACTCCTATACCGTTCGGTTGAACTGGGAGGAGAACCGGCAAAACTGGTCAGGAAACCGATAGCACCCATGGATGGGAGGCCTTGGAATGCTACCTTTCTTTTCTGATGGTGGATCCTCTTTACCGAGCATGATACTCGCGGGACCCCTATTCCGTTCGGTCGAATAGGAAGGAGAACCCGATAAAACAGATCCTGATATCGATAACACAGTGTCGATGGGAGGCCTTAGAATGGTAGCTTTCTTTCTGATGTGGAGCCTCCTTATCAGACATGATACTCGCGTGACCTCCACTCCGATCGGTCGTATAGGGAGGAGAACCGACAAAAACGGTCAGGAAATCGATATCACTCACCGACGGAGGCATATGATTGAAGCATTCTTCCCGAGTTGAGGACCCTTTATCAGAGATGACACTCGCGTGACCCCCACTCCGTTCGGTCAAATAGGGAGGAAAACCCGATAAAACCGGTCCTGATATCGATAACACAGTATTGAAGGGAGGTCTTGTAATGGTAGCTTTCTTTCTGATGTGGAGTCTCTTTATCAGACATGATACTCGCGTGACCTCCAACCGATCGGTCGAATAGGAAGGAGAACCCGATAAAACCGGTGCTGATATCGATAACACCCCGTCGATGGGAGGCCTTGGAATGCTACCTTTCTTTCTGATGGTGGATCCTCTTTACCGAGCATGATACTCGCGGGACTCCTATTCCGTTCGGTTGAACTGGGAGGAGAAACGGCAAAACTGTCATGAAATCGATAACGCCCATCGATGGGAGGTCTTAGAATGGTAGCTTTCTTTCTGATGTGGAGCCTCCTTATCAGACATGATACTCGCGTGACCTCCACTCCGATCGGTCGAATAGGGAGGAGAACCGACAAAAACGGTCAGGAAATCGATATCACTCACCGACGGAGGCATATGATTGAAGCATTCTTCCCGAGGGGAGGACCCTTTATCAGAGATGACACTCGCGTGACCCCCACTCCGTTCGGTCGAATAGGGAGGAAAACCCGATAAAACCGGTCCTGATATCGATAACACAGTATTGAAGGGAGGTCTTGTAATGGTAGCTTTCTTTCTGATGTGGAGCCTCTTTATTAGACATGATACTCGCGTGACCTCCAACCGATCGGTCGAATAGGAAGGAGAACCCGATAAAACCGGTGCTGATATCGATAACACCCCGTCGATGGGAGGCCTTGGAATGCTACCTTTCTTTCTGATGGTGGATCCTCTTTACCGAGCATGATACTCGCGGGACTCCTATACCGTTCGGTTGAACTGGGAGGAGAACCGGCAAAACTGGTCAGGAAACCGATAGCACCCATGGATGGGAGGCCTTGGAATGGTAGCTTTTTTTCTGATGTGGAGCCTCTATATAGGGGATAATACTCGCGAGACTCCTATCCGATCGGTTGAATTGGGAGGAGAACCGGCAAAACTGGTCATGAAACCGATAGCACCCATGGATGGGAGGCCTTGGAATGGTAGCTTTTTTTCTGATGTGGAGCCTCTTTATCGGGCATTGTACTCGCGGGACCCCTATTCCGTTCGGTTGAAGTGGGAGGAGAACGGGCAAACTGTCATGAAATCGATAACGCCCATCGATGGGAGGCCTTGGAATGGTAGCTTTCTTTTTGATGTGGAGCCTCTTTATCGAGCATGATACTCGCGGGACTCCCATTCCGTTCGGTTGAACTGGGAGGAGAAACGGCAAAACTGTCATGAAATCGATAACGCCCATCGATGGGAGGTCTTAGAATGGTAGCTTTCTTTCTGATGTGGAGCCTCTTTATCAGACATGATACTCGCGTGACCTCCAACCGATCGGTCGAATAGGAAGGAGAACCCGATAAAACCGGTGCTGATATCGATAACACCCCGTCGATGGGAGGCCTTGGAATGCTACCTTTCTTTCTGATGGTGGATCCTCTTTACCGAGCATGATACTCGCGGGACTCCTATACCGTTCGGTTGAACTGGGAGGAGAACCGGCAAAACTGGTCAGGAAACCGATAGCACCCATGGATGGGAGGCCTTGGAATGGTAGCTTTTTTTCTGATGTGGAGCCTCTATATAGGGGATAATA
Source organism: Heligmosomoides polygyrus polygyrus (assembly GCA_947396885.1). Lineage (NCBI taxonomy): Eukaryota > Metazoa > Nematoda > Chromadorea > Rhabditida > Heligmosomidae > Heligmosomoides > Heligmosomoides polygyrus. The sequence continues at coordinate 54,159,718 of OX377206.1, forward strand.
CTCGCGGGACTCCTATTCCGTTCGGTTGAACTGGGAGGAGAACCGGCAAAACTGGTCATGAAACCGATAGCACCCATGGATGGGAGGCCTTGGAATGGTAGCTTTTTTTCTGATGTGGAGCCTCTATATAGGGGATAATACTCGCGGGACTCCTATACCGTTCGGTTGAATTGGGAGGAGAACCGGCAAAACTGGTCATGAAACCGATAGCACCCATGGATGGGAGGCCTTGGAATGGTAGCTTTTTTTCTGATGTGGAGCCTCTTTATCGAGCATTGTACTCGCGGGACCCCTATTCCGTTCGGTTGAAGTGGGAGGAAAACGGGCAAACTGTCATGAAATCGATAACGCCCATCGATGGGAGGCCTTGGAATGGTAGCTTTCTTTTTGATGTGGAGCCTCTTTATCGAGCATGATACTCGCGGGACTCCTATTCCGTTCGGTTGAACTGGGAGGAGAAACGGCAAAACTGTCATGAAATCGATAACGCCCATTGATGGGAGGTCTTAGAATGGTAGCTTTCTTTCTGATGTGGAGCCTCTTTATCAGACATGATACTCGCGTGACCTCCAACCGATCGGTCGAATAGGAAGGAGAACCCGATAAAACCGGTGCTGATATCGATAACACCCCGTCGATGGGAGGCCTTGGAATGCTTCCTTTCTTTCTGATGGTGGATCCTCTTTACCGAGCATGATACTCGCGGGACTCCTATACCGTTCGGTTGAACTGGGAGGAGAACCGGCAAAACTGGTCAGGAAACCGATAGCACCCATGGATGGGAGGCCTTGGAATGGTAGCTTTTTTTCTGATGTGGAGCCTCTATATAGGGGATAATACTCGCGAGACTCCTATCCGATCGGTTGAATTGGGAGGAGAACCGGCAAAACTGGTCATGAAACCGATAGCACCCATGGATGGGAGGCCTTGGAATGGTAGCTTTTTTTCTGATGTGGAGCCTCTTTATCGGGCATTGTACTCGCGGGACCCCTATTCCGTTCGGTTGAAGTGGGAGGAAAACGGGCAAACTGTCATGAAATCGGTAACGCCCATCGATGGGAGGCCTTGGAATGGTAGCTTTTTTTCTGATGTGGAGCCTCTATATAGGGGATAATTTTCGCGAGACTCCTATCCGATCGGTTGAATTGGGAGGAGAACCGGCAAAACTGGTCATGAAACCGATAGCACCCATGGATGGGAGGCCTTGGAATGGTAGCTTTTTTTCTGATGTGGAGCCTCTTTATCGGGCATTGTACTCGCGGGACCCCTATTCCGTTCGGTTGAAGTGGGAGGAGAACGGGCAAACTGTCATGAAATCGATAACGCCCATCGATGGGAGGCCTTGGAATGGTAGCTTTCTTTTTGATGTGGAGCCTCTTTATCGAGCATGATACCCGCGGGACTCCCATTCCGTTCGGTTGAACTGGGAGGAGAAACGGCAAAACTGTCATGAAATCGATAACGCCCATCGATGGGAGGTCTTAGAATGGTAGCTTTCTTTCTGATGTGGAGCCTCTTTATCAGACATGATACTCGCGTGACCTCCAACCGATCGGTCGAATAGGAAGGAGAACCCGATAAAACCGGTGCTGATATCGATAACACCCCGTCGATGGGAGGCCTTGGAATGCTACCTTTCTTTCTGATGGTGGATCCTCTTTACCGAGCATGATACTCGCGGGACTCCTATACCGTTCGGTTGAACTGGGAGAAGAACCGGCAAAACTGGTCAGGAAACCGATAGCACCCATGGATGGGAGGCCTTGGAATGGTAGCTTTTTTTCTGATGTGGAGCCTCTATATAGGGGATAATACTCGCGAGACTCCTATCCGATCGGTTGAATTGGGAGGAGAACCGGCAAAACTGGTCATGAAACCGATAGCACCCATGGATGGGAGGCCTTGGAATGGTAGCTTTTTTTCTGATGTGGAGCCTCTTTATCGAGCATTGTACTCGCGGGACCCCTATTCCGTTCGGTTGAAGTGGGAGGAAAACGGGCAAACTGTCATGAAATCGATAACGCCCATCGATGGGAGGCCTTGGAATGGTAGCTTTCTTTTTGATGTGAAGCCTCTTTATCGAGCATGATACTCGCGGGACTCCTATTCCGTTCGGTTGAACTGGGAGGAGAAACGGCAAAACTGTCATGAAATCGATAACGCCCATTGATGGGAGGTCTTAGAATGGTAGCTTTCTTTCTGATGTGGAGCCTCTTTATCAGACATGATACTCGCGTGACCTCCAACCGATCGGTCGAATAGGAAGGAGAACCCGATAAAACCGGTGCTGATATCGATAACACCCCGTCGATGGGAGGCCTTGGAATGCTTCCTTTCTTTCTGATGGTGGATCCTCTTTACCGAGCATGATACTCGCGGGACTCCTATACCGTTCGGTTGAACTGGGAGGAGAACCGGCAAAACTGGTCAGGAAACCGATAGCACCCATGGATGGGAGGCCTTGGAATGGTAGCTTTTTTTCTGATGTGGAGCCTCTATATAGGGGATAATACTCGCGAGACTCCTATCCGATCGGTTGAATTGGGAGGAGAACCGGCAAAACTGGTCATGAAACCGATAGCACCCATGGATGGGAGGCCTTGGAATGGTAGCTTTTTTTCTGATGTGGAGCCTCTTTATCGGGCATTGTACTCGCGGGACCCCTATTCCGTTCGGTTGAAGTGGGAGGAAAACGGGCAAACTGTCATGAAATCGGTAACGCCCATCGATGGGAGGCCTTGGAATGGTAGCTTTCTTTTTGATGTGGAGCCTCTTTATCGAACATGATACTCGCGGGACTCCTATTCCGTTCGGTTGAACTGGGAGGAGAAACGGCAAAACTGTCATGAAATCGATAACGCCCATCGATGGGAGGTCTTAGAATGGTAGCTTTCTTTCTGATGTGGAGCCTCTTTATCAGACATGATACTCGCGTGACCTCCAACCGATCGGTCGAATAGGAAGGAGAACCCGATAAAACCGGTGCTGATATCGATAACACCCCGTCGATGGGAGGCCTTGGAATGCTTCCTTTCTTTCTGATGGTGGATCCTCTTTACCGAGCATGATACTCGCGGGACTCCTATACCGTTCGGTTGAACTGGGAGGAGAACCGGCAAAACTGGTCAGGAAACCGATAGCACCCATGGATGGGAGGCCTTGGAATGGTAGCTTTTTTTCTGATGTGGAGCCTCTTTATCGGGCATTGTACTCGCGGGACCCCTATTCCGTTCGGTTGAAGTGGGAGGAAAACGGGCAAACTGTCATGAAATCGGTAACGCCCATCGATGGGAGGCCTTGGAATGGTAGCTTTCTTTTTGATGTGGAGCCTCTTTATCGAACATGATACTCGCGGGACTCCTATTCCGTTCGGTTGAACTGGGAGGAGAAACGGCAAAACTGTCATGAAATCGATAACGCCCATCGATGGGAGGTCTTAGAATGGTAGCTTTCTTTCTGATGTGGAGCCTCTTTATCAGACATGATACTCGCGTGACCTCCAACCGATCGGTCGAATAGGAAGGAGAACCCGATAAAACCGGTGCTGATATCGATAACACCCCGTCGATGGGAGGCCTTGGAATGCTTCCTTTCTTTCTGATGGTGGATCCTCTTTACCGAGCATGATACTCGCGGGACTCCTATACCGTTCGGTTGAACTGGGAGGAGAACCGGCAAAACTGGTCAGGAAACCGATAGCACCCATGGATGGGAGGCCTTGGAATGGTAGCTTTTTTTCTGATGTGGAGCCTCTATATAGGGGATAATACTCGCGAGACTCCTATCCGATCGGTTGAATTGGGAGGAGAACCGGCAAAACTGGTCATGAAACCGATAGCACCCATGGATGGGAGGCCTTGGAATGGTAGCTTTTTTTCTGATGTGGAGCCTCTTTATCGGGCATTGTACTCGCGGGACCCCTATTCCGTTCGGTTGAAGTGGGAGGAAAACGGGCAAACTGTCATGAAATCGGTAACGCCCATCGATGGGAGGCCTTGGAATGGTAGCTTTTTTTCTGATGTGGAGCCTCTATATAGGGGATAATTTTCGCGAGACTCCTATCCGATCGGTTGAATTGGGAGGAGAACCGGCAAAACTGGTCATGAAACCGATAGCACCCATGGATGGGAGGCCTTGGAATGGTAGCTTTTTTTCTGATGTGGAGCCTCTTTATCGGGCATTGTACTCGCGGGACCCCTATTCCGTTCGGTTGAAGTGGGAGGAGAACGGGCAAACTGTCATGAAATCGATAACGCCCATCGATGGGAGGCCTTGGAATGGTAGCTTTCTTTTTGATGTGGAGCCTCTTTATCGAGCATGATACCCGCGGGACTCCCATTCCGTTCGGTTGAACTGGGAGGAGAAACGGCAAAACTGTCATGAAATCGATAACGCCCATCGATGGGAGGTCTTAGAATGGTAGCTTTCTTTCTGATGTGGAGCCTCTTTATCAGACATGATACTCGCGTGACCTCCAACCGATCGGTCGAATAGGAAGGAGAACCCGATAAAACCGGTGCTGATATCGATAACACCCCGTCGATGGGAGGCCTTGGAATGCTACCTTTCTTTCTGATGGTGGATCCTCTTTACCGAGCATGATACTCGCGGGACTCCTATACCGTTCGGTTGAACTGGGAGAAGAACCGGCAAAACTGGTCAGGAAACCGATAGCACCCATGGATGGGAGGCCTTGGAATGGTAGCTTTTTTTCTGATGTGGAGCCTCTTTATCGAGCATTGTACTCGCGGGACCCCTATTCCGTTCGGTTGAAGTGGGAGGAAAACGGGCAAACTGTCATGAAATCGATAACGCCCATCGATGGGAGGCCTTGGAATGGTAGCTTTCTTTTTGATGTGAAGCCTCTTTATCGAGCATGATACTCGCGGGACTCCTATTCCGTTCGGTTGAACTGGGAGGAGAAACGGCAAAACTGTCATGAAATCGATAACGCCCATTGATGGGAGGTCTTAGAATGGTAGCTTTCTTTCTGATGTGGAGCCTCTTTATCAGACATGATACTCGCGTGACCTCCAACCGATCGGTCGAATAGGAAGGAGAACCCGATAAAACCGGTGCTGATATCGATAACACCCCGTCGATGGGAGGCCTTGGAATGCTTCCTTTCTTTCTGATGGTGGATCCTCTTTACCGAGCATGATACTCGCGGGACTCCTATACCGTTCGGTTGAACTGGGAGGAGAACCGGCAAAACTGGTCAGGAAACCGATAGCACCCATGGATGGGAGGCCTTGGAATGGTAGCTTTTTTTCTGATGTGGAGCCTCTATATAGGGGATAATACTCGCGAGACTCCTATCCGATCGGTTGAATTGGGAGGAGAACCGGCAAAACTGGTCATGAAACCGATAGCACCCATGGATGGGAGGCCTTGGAATGGTAGCTTTTTTTCTGATGTGGAGCCTCTTTATCGGGCATTGTACTCGCGGGACCCCTATTCCGTTCGGTTGAAGTGGGAGGAAAACGGGCAAACTGTCATGAAATCGGTAACGCCCATCGATGGGAGGCCTTGGAATGGTAGCTTTCTTTTTGATGTGGAGCCTCTTTATCGAACATGATACTCGCGGGACTCCTATTCCGTTCGGTTGAACTGGGAGGAGAAACGGCAAAACTGTCATGAAATCGATAACGCCCATCGATGGGAGGTCTTAGAATGGTAGCTTTCTTTCTGATGTGGAGCCTCTTTATCAGACATGATACTCGCGTGACCTCCAACCGATCGGTCGAATAGGAAGGAGAACCCGATAAAACCGGTGCTGATATCGATAACACCCCGTCGATGGGAGGCCTTGGAATGCTTCCTTTCTTTCTGATGGTGGATCCTCTTTACCGAGCATGATACTCGCGGGACTCCTATACCGTTCGGTTGAACTGGGAGGAGAACCGGCAAAACTGGTCAGGAAACCGATAGCACCCATGGATGGGAGGCCTTGGAATGGTAGCTTTTTTTCTGATGTGGAGCCTCTTTATCGGGCATTGTACTCGCGGGACCCCTATTCCGTTCGGTTGAAGTGGGAGGAAAACGGGCAAACTGTCATGAAATCGGTAACGCCCATCGATGGGAGGCCTTGGAATGGTAGCTTTCTTTTTGATGTGGAGCCTCTTTATCGAACATGATACTCGCGGGACTCCTATTCCGTTCGGTTGAACTGGGAGGAGAAACGGCAAAACTGTCATGAAATCGATAACGCCCATCGATGGGAGGTCTTAGAATGGTAGCTTTCTTTCTGATGTGGAGCCTCTTTATCAGACATGATACTCGCGTGACCTCCAACCGATCGGTCGAATAGGAAGGAGAACCCGATAAAACCGGTGCTGATATCGATAACACCCCGTCGATGGGAGGCCTTGGAATGCTTCCTTTCTTTCTGATGGTGGATCCTCTTTACCGAGCATGATACTCGCGGGACTCCTATACCGTTCGGTTGAACTGGGAGGAGAACCGGCAAAACTGGTCAGGAAACCGATAGCACCCATGGATGGGAGGCCTTGGAATGGTAGCTTTTTTTCTGATGTGGAGCCTCTATATAGGGGATAATACTCGCGAGACTCCTATCCGATCGGTTGAATTGGGAGGAGAACCGGCAAAACTGGTCATGAAACCGATAGCACCCATGGATGGGAGGCCTTGGAATGGTAGCTTTTTTTCTGATGTGGAGCCTCTTTATCGAGCATTGTACTCGCGGGACCCCTATTCCGTTCGGTTGAAGTGGGAGGAAAACGGGCAAACTGTCATGAAATCGATAACGCCCATCGATGGGAGGCCTTGGAATGGTAGCTTTCTTTTTGATGTGGAGCCTCTTTATCGAGCATGATACTCGCGGGACTCCTATTCCGTTCGGTTGAACTGGGAGGAGAAACGGCAAAACTGTCATGAAATCGATAACGCCCATTGATGGGAGGTCTTAGAATGGTAGCTTTCTTTCTGATGTGGAGCCTCTTTATCAGACATGATACTCGCGTGACCTCCAACCGATCGGTCGAATAGGAAGGAGAACCCGATAAAACCGGTGCTGATATCGATAACACCCCGTCGATGGGAGGCCTTGGAATGCTTCCTTTCTTTCTGATGGTGGATCCTCTTTACCGAGCATGATACTCGCGGGACTCCTATACCGTTCGGTTGAACTGGGAGGAGAACCGGCAAAACTGGTCAGGAAACCGATAGCACCCATGGATGGGAGGCCTTGGAATGGTAGCTTTTTTTCTGATGTGGAGCCTCTATATAGGGGATAATACTCGCGAGACTCCTATCCGATCGGTTGAATTGGGAGGAGAACCGGCAAAACTGGTCATGAAACCGATAGCACCCATGGATGGGAGGCCTTGGAATGGTAGCTTTTTTTCTGATGTGGAGCCTCTTTATCGGGCATTGTACTCGCGGGACCCCTATTCCGTTCGGTTGAAGTGGGAGGAAAACGGGCAAACTGTCATGAAATCGGTAACGCCCATCGATGGGAGGCCTTGGAATGGTAGCTTTCTTTTTGATGTGGAGCCTCTTTATCGAACATGATACTCGCGGGACTCCTATTCCGTTCGGTTGAACTGGGAGGAGAAACGGCAAAACTGTCATGAAATCGATAACGCCCATCGATGGGAGGTCTTAGAATGGTAGCTTTCTTTCTGATGTGGAGCCTCTTTATCAGACATGATACTCGCGTGACCTCCAACCGATCGGTCGAATAGGAAGGAGAACCCGATAAAACCGGTGCTGATATCGATAACACCCCGTCGATGGGAGGCCTTGGAATGCTTCCTTTCTTTCTGATGGTGGATCCTCTTTACCGAGCATGATACTCGCGGGACTCCTATACCGTTCGGTTGAACTGGGAGGAGAACCGGCAAAACTGGTCAGGAAACCGATAGCACCCATGGATGGGAGGCCTTGGAATGGTAGCTTTCTTTCTGATGTGGAGCCTCTTTATCAGACATGATACTCGCGTGACCTCCAACCGATCGGTCGAATAGGAAGGAGAACCCGATAAAACCGGTGCTGATATCGATAACACCCCGTCGATGGGAGGCCTTGGAATGCTTCCTTTCTTTCTGATGGTGGATCCTCTTTACCGAGCATGATACTCGCGGGACTCCTATACCGTTCGGTTGAACTGGGAGGAGAACCGGCAAAACTGGTCAGGAAACCGATAGCACCCATGGATGGATGAACCGGCAAAACTGGTCTGATGTGGAGCCTCTATATAGGGGATAATACTCGCGAGACTCCTATCCGATCGGTTGAATTGGGAGGAGAACGGGCAAACTGTCATGAAATCGATAACGCCCATCGATGGGAGGCCTTGGAATGGTAGCTTTCTTTTTGATGTGGAGCCTCTTTACCGAGCATGATACTCGCGGGACTCCTATACCGTTCGGTTGAACTGGGAGGAGAACCGGCAAAACTGGTCAGGAAACCGATAGCACCCATGGATGGGAGGCCTTGGAATGGTAGCTTTCTTTCTGATGTGGAGCCTCTTTATCAGACATGATACTCGCGTGACCTCCAACCGATCGGTCGAATAGGAAGGAGAACCCGATAAAACCGGTGCTGATATCGATAACACCCCGTCGATGGGAGGCCTTGGAATGCTTCCTTTCTTTCTGATGGTGGATCCTCTTTACCGAGCATGATACTCGCGGGACTCCTATACCGTTCGGTTGAACTGGGAGGAGAACCGGCAAAACTGGTCAGGAAACCGATAGCACCCATGGATGGGAGGCCTTGGAATGGTAGCTTTTTTTCTGATGTGGAGCCTCTATATAGGGGATAATACTCGCGAGACTCCTATCCGATCGGTTGAATTGGGAGGAGAACCGGCAAAACTGGTCATGAAACCGATAGCACCCATGGATGGGAGGCCTTGGAATGGTAGCTTTTTTCTGATGTGGAGCCTCTTTATCGAGCATTGTACTCGCGGGACCCCTATTCCGTTCGGTTGAAGTGGGAGGAAAACGGGCAAACTGTCATGAAATCGATAACGCCCATCGATGGGAGGCCTTGGAATGGTAGCTTTCTTTTTGATGTGGAGCCTCTTTATCGAGCATGATACTCGCGGGACGCCTATTCCGTTCGGTTGAACTGGGAGGAGAAACGGCAAAACTGTCATGAAATCGATAACGCCCATTGATGGGAGGTCTTAGAATGGTAGCTTTCTTTCTGATGTGGAGCCTCTTTATCAGACATGATACTCGCGTGACCTCCAACCGATCGGTCGAATAGGAAGGAGAACCCGATAAAACCGGTGCTGATATCGATAACACCCCGTCGATGGGAGGCCTTGGAATGCTTCCTTTCTTTCTGATGGTGGATCCTCTTTACCGAGCATGATACTCGCGGGACTCCTATACCGTTCGGTTGAACTGGGAGGAGAACCGGCAAAACTGGTCAGGAAACCGATAGCACCCATGGATGGGAGGCCTTGGAATGGTAGCTTTTTTTCTGATGTGGAGCCTCTATATAGGGGATAATACTCGCGAGACTCCTATCCGATCGGTTGAATTGGGAGGAGAACCGGCAAAACTGGTCATGAAACCGATAGCACCCATGGATGGGAGGCCTTGGAATGGTAGCTTTTTTTCTGATGTGGAGCCTCTTTATCGGGCATTGTACTCGCGGGACCCCTATTCCGTTCGGTTGAAGTGGGAGGAGAACGGGCAAACTGTCATGAAATCGATAACGCCCATCGATGGGAGGCCTTGGAATGGTAGCTTTCTTTTTGATGTGGAGCCTCTTTATCGAGCATGATACTCGCGGGACTCCTATTCCGTTCGGTTGAACTGGGAGGAGAAACGGCAAAACTGTCATGAAATCGATAACGCCCATCGATGGGAGGTCTTAGAATGGTAGCTTTCTTTCTGATGTGGAGCCTCTTTATCAGACATGATACTCGCGTGACCTCCAACCGATCGGTCGAATAGGAAGGAGAACCCGATAAAACCGGTGCTGATATCGATAACACCCCGTCGATGGGAGGCCTTGGAATGCTTCCTTTCTTTCTGATGGTGGATCCTCTTTACCGAGCATGATACTCGCGGGACTCCTATACCGTTCGGTTGAACTGGGAGGAGAAACGGCAAAACTGTCATGAAATCGATAACGCCCATCGATGGAAGGTCTTAGAATGGTAGCTTTCTTTCTGATGTGGAGCCTCTTTATCAGACATGATACTCGCGTGACCTCCAACCGATCGGTTGAATTGGGAGGAGAACCGGCAAAACTGGTCATGAAACCGATAGCACCCATGGATGGGAGGCCTTGGAATGGTAGCTTTTTTTCTGATGTGGAGCCTCTTTATCGGGCATTGTACTCGCGGGACTCCTATACCGTTCGGTTGAACTGGGAGGAGAACCGGCAAAACTGTCATGAAATCGATAACGCCCATCGATGGGAGGTCTTAGAATGGTAGCTTTCTTTCCGATGTGGAGCCTCTTTGTCAGACATGATACTCGCGTGACCTCCAACCGATCGGTCGAATAGGAAGGAGAACCCGATAAAACCGGTGCTGATATCGATAACACCCCGTCGATGGGAGGCCTTGGAATGCTTCCTTTCTTTCTGATGGTGGATCCTCTTTACCGAGCATGATACTCGCGGGACTCCTATACCGTTCGGTTGAACTGGGAGGAGAACCGGCAAAACTGGTCAGGAAACCGATAGCACCCATGGATGGGAGGCCTTGGAATGGTAGCTTTTTTTCTGATGTGGAGCCTCTATATAGGGGATAATACTCGCGAGACTCCTATCCGATCGGTTGAATTGGGAGGAGAACCGGCAAAACTGGTCATGAAACCGATAGCACCCATGGATGGGAGGCCTTGGAATGGTAGCTTTTTTCTGATGTGGAGCCTCTTTATCGAGCATTGTACTCGCGGGACCCCTATTCCGTTCGGTTGAAGTGGGAGGAAAACGGGCAAACTGTCATGAAATCGATAACGCCCATCGATGGGAGGCCTTGGAATGGTAGCTTTCTTTTTGATGTGGAGCCTCTTTATCGAGCATGATACTCGCGGGACGCCTATTCCGTTCGGTTGAACTGGGAGGAGAAACGGCAAAACTGTCATGAAATCGATAACGCCCATTGATGGGAGGTCTTAGAATGGTAGCTTTCTTTCTGATGTGGAGCCTCTTTATCAGACATGATACTCGCGTGACCTCCAACCGATCGGTCGAATAGGAAGGAGAACCCGATAAAACCGGTGCTGATATCGATAACACCCCGTCGATGGGAGGCCTTGGAATGCTTCCTTTCTTTCTGATGGTGGATCCTCTTTACCGAGCATGATACTCGCGGGACTCCTATACCGTTCGGTTGAACTGGGAGGAGAACCGGCAAAACTGGTCAGGAAACCGATAGCACCCATGGATGGGAGGCCTTGGAATGGTAGCTTTTTTTCTGATGTGGAGCCTCTATATAGGGGATAATACTCGCGAGACTCCTATCCGATCGGTTGAATTGGGAGGAGAACCGGCAAAACTGGTCATGAAACCGATAGCACCCATGGATGGGAGGCCTTGGAATGGTAGCTTTTTTTCTGATGTGGAACCTCTTTATCGGGCATTGTACTCGCGGGACCCCTATTCCGTTCGGTTGAAGTGGGAGGAGAACGGGCAAACTGTCATGAAATCGATAACGCCCATCGATGGGAGGCCTTGGAATGGTAGCTTTCTTTTTGATGTGGAGCCTCTTTATCGAGCATGATACTCGCGGGACTCCTATTCCGTTCGGTTGAACTGGGAGGAGAAACGGCAAAACTGTCATGAAATCGATAACGCCCATCGATGGGAGGTCTTAGAATGGTAGCTTTCTTTCTGATGTGGAGCCTCTTTATCAGACATGATACTCGCGTGACCTCCAACCGATCGGTCGAATAGGAAGGAGAACCCGATAAAACCGGTGCTGATATCGATAACACCCCGTCGATGGGAGGCCTTGGAATGCTTCCTTTCTTTCTGATGGTGGATCCTCTTTACCGAGCATGATACTCGCGGGACTCCTATACCGTTCGGTTGAACTGGGAGGAGAACCGGCAAAACTGGTCAGGAAACCGATAGCACCCATGGATGGGAGGCCTTGGAATGGTAGCTTTTTTTCTGATGTGGAGCCTCTATATAGGGGATAATACTCGCGAGACTCCTATTCCGTTCGGTTGAAGTGGGAGGAGAACGGGCAAACTGTCATGAAATCGATAACGCCCATCGATGGGAGGCCTTGGAATGGTAGCTTTCTTTTTGATGTGGAGCCTCTTTATCGAGCATGATACTCGCGGGACTCCTATTCCGTTCGGTTGAACTGGGAGGAGAAACGGCAAAACTGTCATGAAATCGATAACGCCCATCGATGGGAGGTCTTAGAATGGTAGCTTTCTTTCTGATGTGGAGCCTCTTTATCAGACATGATACTCGCGTGACCTCCAACCGATCGGTCGAATAGGAAGGAGAACCCGATAAAACCGGTGCTGATATCGATAACACCCCGTCGATGGGAGGCCTTGGAATGCTTCCTTTCTTTCTGATGGTGGATCCTCTTTACCGAGCATGATACTCGCGGGACTCCTATACCGTTCGGTTGAACTGGGAGGAGAAACGGCAAAACTGTCATGAAATCGATAACGCCCATCGATGGGAGGTCTTAGAATGGTAGCTTTCTTTCTGATGTGGAGCCTCTTTATCAGACATGATACTCGCGTGACCTCCAACCGATCGGTTGAACTGGGAGGAGAACCGGCAAAACTGGTCAGGAAACCGATAGCACCCATGGATGGGAGGCCTTGGAATGGTAGCTTTTTTTCTGATGTGGAGCCTCTATATAGGGGATAATACTCGCGAGACTCCTATTCCGTTCGGTTGAAGTGGGAGGAGAACGGGCAAACTGTCATGAAATCGATAACGCCCATCGATGGGAGGCCTTGGAATGGTAGCTTTCTTTTTGATGTGGAGCCTCTTTATCGAGCATGATACTCGCGGGACTCCTATTCCGTTCGGTTGAACTGGGAGGAGAAACGGCAAAACTGTCATGAAATCGATAACGCCCATCGATGGGAGGTCTTAGAATGGTAGCTTTCTTTCTGATGTGGAGCCTCTTTATCAGACATGATACTCGCGTGACCTCCAACCGATCGGTCGAATAGGAAGGAGAACCCGATAAAACCGGTGCTGATATCGATAACACCCCGTCGATGGGAGGCCTTGGAATGCTTCCTTTCTTTCTGATGGTGGATCCTCTTTACCGAGCATGATACTCGCGGGACTCCTATACCGTTCGGTTGAACTGGGAGGAGAAACGGCAAAACTGTCATGAAATCGATAACGCCCATCGATGGGAGGTCTTAGAATGGTAGCTTTCTTTCTGATGTGGAGCCTCTTTATCAGACATGATACTCGCGTGACCTCCAACCGATCGGTTGAATTGGGAGGAGAACCGGCAAAACTGGTCATGAAACCGATAGCACCCATGGATGGGAGGCCTTGGAATGGTAGCTTTTTTTCTGATGTGGAGCCTCTTTATCGGGCATTGTACTCGCGGGACTCCTATACCGTTCGGTTGAACTGGGAGGAGAACCGGCAAAACTGTCATGAAATCGATAACGCCCATCGATGGGAGGTCTTAGAATGGTAGCTTTCTTTCTGATGTGGAGCCTCTTTGTCAGACATGATACAAGCGTGACCTCCAACCGATCGGTCGAATAGGAAGGAGAACCCGATAAAACCGGTGCTGATATCGATAACACCCCGTCGATGGGAGGCCTTGGAATGCTTCCTTTCTTTCTGATGGTGGATCCTCTTTACCGAGCATGATACTCGCGGGACTCCTATACCGTTCGGTTGAACTGGGAGGAGAAACGGCAAAACTGTCATGAAATCGATAACGCCCATCGATGGGAGGTCTTAGAATGGTAGCTTTCTTTCTGATGTGGAGCCTCTTTATCAGACATGATACTCGCGTGACCTCCAACCGATCGGTTGAATTGGGAGGAGAACCGGCAAAACTGGTCATGAAACCGATAGCACCCATGGATGGGAGGCCTTGGAATGGTAGCTTTTTTTCTGATGTGGAGCCTCTTTATCGGGCATTGTACTCGCGGGACTCCTATACCGTTCGGTTGAACTGGGAGGAGAACCGGCAAAACTGTCATGAAATCGATAACGCCCATCGATGGGAGGTCTTAGAATGGTAGCTTTCTTTCTGATGTGGAGCCTCTTTGTCAGACATGATACTCGCGTGACCTCCAACCGATCGGTCGAATAGGAAGGAGAACCCGATAAAACCGGTGCTGATATCGATAACACCCCGTCGATGGGAGGCCTTGGAATGCTTCCTTTCTTTCTGATGGTGGATCCTCTTTACCGAGCATGAAACTCGCGGGACTCCTATACCGTTCGGTTGAACTGGGAGGAGAACCGGCAAAACTGGTCAGGAAACCGATAGCACCCATGGATGGGAGGCCTTGGAATGGTAGCTTTTTTTCTGATGTGGAGCCTCTTTATCGGGCATTGTACTCGCGGGACCCCTATTCCGTTCGGTTGAAGTGGGAGGAAAACGGGCAAACTGTCATGAAATCGGTAACGCCCATCGATGGGAGGCCTTGGAATGGTAGCTTTCTTTTTGATGTGGAGCCTCTTTATCGAACATGATACTCGCGGGACTCCTATACCGTTCGGTTGAACTGGGAGGAGAACCGGCAAAACTGCTCAGGAAACCGATAGCACCCATGGATGGGAGGCCTTGGAATGGTAGCTTTTTTTCTGATGTGGAGCCTCTATATAGGGGATAATACTCGCGAGACTCCTATCCGATCGGTTGAATTGGGAGGAGAACCGGCAAAACTGGTCATGAAACCGATAGCACCCATGGATGGGAGGCCTTGGAATGGTAGCTTTTTTTCTGATGTGGAGCCTCTTTATCGGGCATTGTACTCGCGGGACCCCTATTCCGTTCGGTTGAAGTGGGAGGAGAACGGGCAAACTGTCATGAAATCGATAACGCCCATCGATGGGAGGCCTTGGAATGGTAGCTTTCTTTTTGATGTGGAGCCTCTTTATCGAGCATGATACTCGCGGGACTCCTATTCCGTTCGGTTGAACTGGGAGGAGAAACGGCAAAACTGTCATGAAATCGATAACGCCCATCGATGGGAGGTCTTAGAATGGTAGCTTTCTTTCTGATGTGGAGCCTCTTTATCAGACATGATACTCGCGTGACCTCCAACCGATCGGTCGAATAGGAAGGAGAACCCGATAAAACCGGTGCTGATATCGATAACACCCCGTCGATGGGAGGCCTTGGAATGCTTCCTTTCTTTCTGATGGTGGATCCTCTTTACCGAGCATGATACTCGCGGGACTCCTATACCGTTCGGTTGAACTGGGAGGAGAACCGGCAAAACTGCTCAGGAAACCGATAGCACCCATGGATGGGAGGCCTTGGAATGGTAGCTTTTTTTCTGATGTGGAGCCTCTATATAGGGGATAATACTCGCGAGACTCCTATCCGATCGGTTGAATTGGGAGGAGAACCGGCAAAACTGGTCATGAAACCGATAGCACCCATGGATGGGAGGCCTTGGAATGGTAGCTTTTTTTCTGATGTGGAGCCTCTTTATCGGGCATTGTACTCGCGGGACCCCTATTCCGTTCGGTTGAAGTGGGAGGAGAACGGGCAAACTGTCATGAAATCGATAACGCCCATCGATGGGAGGCCTTGGAATGGTAGCTTTCTTTTTGATGTGGAGCCTCTTTATCGAGCATGATACTCGCGGGACTCCTATTCCGTTCGGTTGAACTGGGAGGAGAAACGGCAAAACTGTCATGAAATCGATAACGCCCATCGATGGGAGGTCTTAGAATGGTAGCTTTCTTTCTGATGTGGAGCCTCTTTATCAGACATGATACTCGCGTGACCTCCAACCGATCGGTCGAATAGGAAGGAGAACCCGATAAAACCGGTGCTGATATCGATAACACCCCGTCGATGGGAGGCCTTGGAATGCTTCCTTTCTTTCTGATGGTGGATCCTCTTTACCGAGCATGATACTCGCGGGACTCCTATACCGTTCGGTTGAACTGGGAGGAGAAACGGCAAAACTGTCATGAAATCGATAACGCCCATCGATGGGAGGTCTTAGAATGGTAGCTTTCTTTCTGATGTGGAGCCTCTTTATCAGACATGATACTCGCGTGACCTCCAACCGATCGGTTGAATTGGGAGGAGAACCGGCAAAACTGGTCATGAAACCGATAGCACCCATGGATGGGAGGCCTTGGAATGGTAGCTTTTTTTCTGATGTGGAGCCTCTTTATCGGGCATTGTACTCGCGGGACTCCTATACCGTTCGGTTGAACTGGGAGGAGAACCGGCAAAACTGCTCAGGAAACCGATAGCACCCATGGATGGGAGGCCTTGGAATGGTAGCTTTTTTTCTGATGTGGAGCCTCTATATAGGGGATAATACTCGCGAGACTCCTATCCGATCGGTTGAATTGGGAGGAGAACCGGCAAAACTGGTCATGAAACCGATAGCACCCATGGATGGGAGGCCTTGGAATGGTAGCTTTTTTTCTGATGTGGAGCCTCTTTATCGGGCATTGTACTCGCGGGACCCCTATTCCGTTCGGTTGAAGTGGGAGGAGAACGGGCAAACTGTCATGAAATCGATAACGCCCATCGATGGGAGGCCTTGGAATGGTAGCTTTCTTTTTGATGTGGAGCCTCTTTATCGAGCATGATACTCGCGGGACTCCTATTCCGTTCGGTTGAACTGGGAGGAGAAACGGCAAAACTGTCATGAAATCGATAACGCCCATCGATGGGAGGTCTTAGAATGGTAGCTTTCTTTCTGATGTGGAGCCTCTTTATCAGACATGATACTCGCGTGACCTCCAACCGATCGGTCGAATAGGAAGGAGAACCCGATAAAACCGGTGCTGATATCGATAACACCCCGTCGATGGGAGGCCTTGGAATGC
Source organism: Heligmosomoides polygyrus polygyrus (assembly GCA_947396885.1). NCBI lineage: Eukaryota > Metazoa > Nematoda > Chromadorea > Rhabditida > Heligmosomidae > Heligmosomoides > Heligmosomoides polygyrus. The sequence continues at coordinate 54,176,698 of OX377206.1, forward strand.
TTCCTTTCTTTCTGATGGTGGATCCTCTTTACCGAGCATGATACTCGCGGGACTCCTATACCGTTCGGTTGAACTGGGAGGAGAACCGGCAAAACTGCTCAGGAAACCGATAGCACCCATGGATGGGAGGCCTTGGAATGGTAGCTTTTTTTCTGATGTGGAGCCTCTATATAGGGGATAATACTCGCGAGACTCCTATCCGATCGGTTGAATTGGGAGGAGAACCGGCAAAACTGGTCATGAAACCGATAGCACCCATGGATGGGAGGCCTTGGAATGGTAGCTTTTTTTCTGATGTGGAGCCTCTTTATCGGGCATTGTACTCGCGGGACCCCTATTCCGTTCGGTTGAAGTGGGAGGAGAACGGGCAAACTGTCATGAAATCGATAACGCCCATCGATGGGAGGCCTTGGAATGGTAGCTTTCTTTTTGATGTGGAGCCTCTTTATCGAGCATGATACTCGCGGGACTCCTATTCCGTTCGGTTGAACTGGGAGGAGAAACGGCAAAACTGTCATGAAATCGATAACGCCCATCGATGGGAGGTCTTAGAATGGTAGCTTTCTTTCTGATGTGGAGCCTCTTTATCAGACATGATACTCGCGTGACCTCCAACCGATCGGTCGAATAGGAAGGAGAACCCGATAAAACCGGTGCTGATATCGATAACACCCCGTCGATGGGAGGCCTTGGAATGCTTCCTTTCTTTCTGATGGTGGATCCTCTTTACCGAGCATGATACTCGCGGGACTCCTATACCGTTCGGTTGAACTGGGAGGAGAAACGGCAAAACTGTCATGAAATCGATAACGCCCATCGATGGGAGGTCTTAGAATGGTAGCTTTCTTTCTGATGTGGAGCCTCTTTATCAGACATGATACTCGCGTGACCTCCAACCGATCGGTTGAATTGGGAGGAGAACCGGCAAAACTGGTCATGAAACCGATAGCACCCATGGATGGGAGGCCTTGGAATGGTAGCTTTTTTTCTGATGTGGAGCCTCTTTATCGGGCATTGTACTCGCGGGACTCCTATACCGTTCGGTAGAACTGGGAGGAGAACCGGCAAAACTGTCATGAAATCGATAACGCCCATCGATGGGAGGTCTTAGAATGGTAGCTTTCTTTCTGATGTGGAGCCTCTTTATCAGACATGATACTCGCGTGACCTCCAACCGATCGGTCGAATAGGAAGGAGAACCCGATAAAACCGGTGCTGATATCGATAACACCCCGTCGATGGGAGGCCTTGGAATGCTTCCTTTCTTTCTGATGGTGGATCCTCTTTACCGAGCATGATACTCGCGGGACTCCTATACCGTTCGGTTGAACTGGGAGGAGAACCGGCAAAACTGGTCAGGAAACCGATAGCACCCATGGATGGGAGGCCTTGGAATGGTAGCTTTTTTTCTGATGTGGAGCCTCTATATAGGGGATAATACTCGCGAGACTCCTATCCGATCGGTTGAATTGGGAGGAGAACCGGCAAAACTGGTCATGAAACCGATAGCACCCATGGATGGGAGGCCTTGGAATGGTAGCTTTTTTTCTGATGTGGAGCCTCTTTATCGGGCATTGTACTCGCGGGACCCCTATTCCGTTCGGTTGAAGTGGGAGGAGAACGGGCAAACTGTCATGAAATCGATAACGCCCATCGATGGGAGGCCTTGGAATGGTAGCTTTCTTTTTGATGTGGAGCCTCTTTATCGAGCATGATACTCGCGGGACTCCTATTCCGTTCGGTTGAACTGGGAGGAGAAACGGCAAAACTGTCATGAAATCGATAACGCCCATCGATGGGAGGTCTTAGAATGGTAGCTTTCTTTCTGATGTGGAGCCTCTTTATCAGACATGATACTCGCGTGACCTCCAACCGATCGGTCGAATAGGAAGGAGAACCCGATAAAACCGGTGCTGATATCGATAACACCCCGTCGATGGGAGGCCTTGGAATGCTTCCTTTCTTTCTGATGGTGGATCCTCTTTACCGAGCATGATACTCGCGGGACTCCTATACCGTTCGGTTGAACTGGGAGGAGAACCGGCAAAACTGCTCAGGAAACCGATAGCACCCATGGATGGGAGGCCTTGGAATGGTAGCTTTTTTTCTGATGTGGAGCCTCTATATAGGGGATAATACTCGCGAGACTCCTATCCGATCGGTTGAATTGGGAGGAGAACCGGCAAAACTGGTCATGAAACCGATAGCACCCATGGATGGGAGGCCTTGGAATGGTAGCTTTTTTTCTGATGTGGAGCCTCTTTATCGGGCATTGTACTCGCGGGACCCCTATTCCGTTCGGTTGAAGTGGGAGGAGAACGGGCAAACTGTCATGAAATCGATAACGCCCATCGATGGGAGGCCTTGGAATGGTAGCTTTCTTTTTGATGTGGAGCCTCTTTATCGAGCATGATACTCGCGGGACTCCTATTCCGTTCGGTTGAACTGGGAGGAGAAACGGCAAAACTGTCATGAAATCGATAACGCCCATCGATGGGAGGTCTTAGAATGGTAGCTTTCTTTCTGATGTGGAGCCTCTTTATCAGACATGATACTCGCGTGACCTCCAACCGATCGGTCGAATAGGAAGGAGAACCCGATAAAACCGGTGCTGATATCGATAACACCCCGTCGATGGGAGGCCTTGGAATGCTTCCTTTCTTTCTGATGGTGGATCCTCTTTACCGAGCATGATACTCGCGGGACTCCTATACCGTTCGGTTGAACTGGGAGGAGAAACGGCAAAACTGTCATGAAATCGATAACGCCCATCGATGGGAGGTCTTAGAATGGTAGCTTTCTTTCTGATGTGGAGCCTCTTTATCAGACATGATACTCGCGTGACCTCCAACCGATCGGTTGAATTGGGAGGAGAACCGGCAAAACTGGTCATGAAACCGATAGCACCCATGGATGGGAGGCCTTGGAATGGTAGCTTTTTTTCTGATGTGGAGCCTCTTTATCGGGCATTGTACTCGCGGGACTCCTATACCGTTCGGTTGAACTGGGAGGAGAACCGGCAAAACTGTCATGAAATCGATAACGCCCATCGATGGGAGGTCTTAGAATGGTAGCTTTCTTTCTGATGTGGAGCCTCTTTATCAGACATGATACTCGCGTGACCTCCAACCGATCGGTCGAATAGGAAGGAGAACCCGATAAAACCGGTGCTGATATCGATAACACCCCGTCGATGGGAGGCCTTGGAATGCTTCCTTTCTTTCTGATGGTGGATCCTCTTTACCGAGCATGATACTCGCGGGACTCCTATACCGTTCGGTTGAACTGGGAGGAGAACCGGCAAAACTGGTCAGGAAACCGATAGCACCCATGGATGGGAGGCCTTGGAATGGTAGCTTTTTTTCTGATGTGGAGCCTCTATATAGGGGATAATACTCGCGAGACTCCTATCCGATCGGTTGAATTGGGAGGAGAACCGGCAAAACTGGTCATGAAACCGATAGCACCCATGGATGGGAGGCCTTGGAATGGTAGCTTTTTTTCTGATGTGGAGCCTCTTTATCGGGCATTGTACTCGCGGGACCCCTATTCCGTTCGGTTGAAGTGGGAGGAAAACGGGCAAACTGTCATGAAATCGATAACGCCCATCGATGGGAGGCCTTGGAATGGTAGCTTTCTTTTTGATGTGGAGCCTCTTTATCGAACATGATACTCGCGGGACTCCTATTCCGTTCGGTTGAACTGGGAGGAGAAACGGCAAAACTGTCATGAAATCGATAACGCCCATCGATGGGAGGTCTTAGAATGGTAGCTTTCTTTCTGATGTGGAGCCTCTTTATCAGACATGATACTCGCGTGACCTCCAACCGATCGGTCGAATAGGAAGGAGAACCCGATAAAACCGGTGCTGATATCGATAACACCCCGTCGATGGGAGGCCTTGGAATGCTTCCTTTCTTTCTGATGGTGGATCCTCTTTACCGAGCATGATACTCGCGGGACTCCTATACCGTTCGGTTGAACTGGGAGGAGAACCGGCAAAACTGGTCAGGAAACCGATAGCACCCATGGATGGGAGGCCTTGGAATGGTAGCTTTTTTTCTGATGTGGAGCCTCTATATAGGGGATAATTTTCGCGAGACTCCTATCCGATCGGTTGAATTGGGAGGAGAACCGGCAAAACTGGTCATGAAACCGATAGCACCCATGGATGGGAGGCCTTGGAATGGTAGCTTTTTTTCTGATGTGGAGCCTCTTTATCGAGCATTGTACTCGCGGGACCCCTATTCCGTTCGGTTGAGGTGGGAGGAAAACGGGCAAACTGTCATGAAATCGATAACGCCCATCGATGGGAGGCCTTGGAATGGTAGCTTTCTTTTTGATGTGGAGCCTCTTTATCGAGCATGATACTCGCGGGACTCCTATTCCGTTCGGTTGAACTGGGAGGAGAAACGGCAAAACTGTCATGAAATCGATAACGCCCATTGATGGGAGGTCTTAGAATGGTAGCTTTCTTTCTGATGTGGAGCCTCTTTATCAGACATGATACTCGCGTGACCTCCAACCGATCGGTCGAATAGGAAGGAGAACCCGATAAAACCGGTGCTGATATCGATAACACCCCGTCGATGGGAGGCCTTGGAATGCTTCCTTTCTTTCTGATGGTGGATCCTCTTTACCGAGCATGATACTCGCGGGACTCCTATACCGTTCGGTTGAACTGGGAGGAGAACCGGCAAAACTGGTCAGGAAACCGATAGCACCCATGGATGGGAGGCCTTGGAATGGTAGCTTTTTTTCTGATGTGGAGCCTCTATATAGGGGATAATACTCGCGAGACTCCTATCCGATCGGTTGAATTGGGAGGAGAACCGGCAAAACTGGTCATGAAACCGATAGCACCCATGGATGGGAGGCCTTGGAATGGTAGCTTTTTTTCTGATGTGGAGCCTCTTTATCGGGCATTGTACTCGCGGGACCCCTATTCCGTTCGGTTGAAGTGGGAGGAAAACGGGCAAACTGTCATGAAATCGGTAACGCCCATCGATGGGAGGCCTTGGAATGGTAGCTTTCTTTTTGATGTGGAGCCTCTTTATCGAACATGATACTCGCGGGACTCCTATTCCGTTCGGTTGAACTGGGAGGAGAAACGGCAAAACTGTCATGAAATCGATAACGCCCATCGATGGGAGGTCTTAGAATGGTAGCTTTCTTTCTGATGTGGAGCCTCTTTATCAGACATGATACTCGCGTGACCTCCAACCGATCGGTCGAATAGGAAGGAGAACCCGATAAAACCGGTGCTGATATCGATAACACCCCGTCGATGGGAGGCCTTGGAATGCTTCCTTTCTTTCTGATGGTGGATCCTCTTTACCGAGCATGATACTCGCGGGACTCCTATACCGTTCGGTTGAACTGGGAGGAGAACCGGCAAAACTGCTCAGGAAACCGATAGCACCCATGGATGGGAGGCCTTGGAATGGTAGCTTTTTTTCTGATGTGGAGCCTCTATATAGGGGATAATACTCGCGAGACTCCTATCCGATCGGTTGAATTGGGAGGAGAACCGGCAAAACTGGTCATGAAACCGATAGCACCCATGGATGGGAGGCCTTGGAATGGTAGCTTTTTTTCTGATGTGGAGCCTCTTTATCGGGCATTGTACTCGCGGGACCCCTATTCCGTTCGGTTGAAGTGGGAGGAGAACGGGCAAACTGTCATGAAATCGATAACGCCCATCGATGGGAGGCCTTGGAATGGTAGCTTTCTTTTTGATGTGGAGCCTCTTTATCGAGCATGATACTCGCGGGACTCCTATTCCGTTCGGTTGAACTGGGAGGAGAAACGGCAAAACTGTCATGAAATCGATAACGCCCATCGATGGGAGGTCTTAGAATGGTAGCTTTCTTTCTGATGTGGAGCCTCTTTATCAGACATGATACTCGCGTGACCTCCAACCGATCGGTCGAATAGGAAGGAGAACCCGATAAAACCGGTGCTGATATCGATAACACCCCGTCGATGGGAGGCCTTGGAATGCTTCCTTTCTTTCTGATGGTGGATCCTCTTTACCGAGCATGATACTCGCGGGACTCCTATACCGTTCGGTTGAACTGGGAGGAGAAACGGCAAAACTGTCATGAAATCGATAACGCCCATCGATGGGAGGTCTTAGAATGGTAGCTTTCTTTCTGATGTGGAGCCTCTTTATCAGACATGATACTCGCGTGACCTCCAACCGATCGGTTGAATTGGGAGGAGAACCGGCAAAACTGGTCATGAAACCGATAGCACCCATGGATGGGAGGCCTTGGAATGGTAGCTTTTTTTCTGATGTGGAGCCTCTTTATCGGGCATTGTACTCGCGGGACTCCTATACCGTTCGGTTGAACTGGGAGGAGAACCGGCAAAACTGTCATGAAATCGATAACGCCCATCGATGGGAGGTCTTAGAATGGTAGCTTTCTTTCTGATGTGGAGCCTCTTTATCAGACATGATACTCGCGTGACCTCCAACCGATCGGTCGAATAGGAAGGAGAACCCGATAAAACCGGTGCTGATATCGATAACACCCCGTCGATGGGAGGCCTTGGAATGCTTCCTTTCTTTCTGATGGTGGATCCTCTTTACCGAGCATGATACTCGCGGGACTCCTATACCGTTCGGTTGAACTGGGAGGAGAACCGGCAAAACTGGTCAGGAAACCGATAGCACCCATGGATGGGAGGCCTTGGAATGGTAGCTTTTTTTCTGATGTGGAGCCTCTATATAGGGGATAATTTTCGCGAGACTCCTATCCGATCGGTTGAATTGGGAGGAGAACCGGCAAAACTGGTCATGAAACCGATAGCACCCATGGATGGGAGGCCTTGGAATGGTAGCTTTTTTTCTGATGTGGAGCCTCTTTATCGAGCATTGTACTCGCGGGACCCCTATTCCGTTCGGTTGAGGTGGGAGGAAAACGGGCAAACTGTCATGAAATCGATAACGCCCATCGATGGGAGGCCTTGGAATGGTAGCTTTCTTTTTGATGTGGAGCCTCTTTATCGAGCATGATACTCGCGGGACTCCTATTCCGTTCGGTTGAACTGGGAGGAGAAACGGCAAAACTGTCATGAAATCGATAACGCCCATTGATGGGAGGTCTTAGAATGGTAGCTTTCTTTCTGATGTGGAGCCTCTTTATCAGACATGATACTCGCGTGACCTCCAACCGATCGGTCGAATAGGAAGGAGAACCCGATAAAACCGGTGCTGATATCGATAACACCCCGTCGATGGGAGGCCTTGGAATGCTTCCTTTCTTTCTGATGGTGGATCCTCTTTACCGAGCATGATACTCGCGGGACTCCTATACCGTTCGGTTGAACTGGGAGGAGAACCGGCAAAACTGGTCAGGAAACCGATAGCACCCATGGATGGGAGGCCTTGGAATGGTAGCTTTTTTTCTGATGTGGAGCCTCTATATAGGGGATAATACTCGCGAGACTCCTATCCGATCGGTTGAATTGGGAGGAGAACCGGCAAAACTGGTCATGAAACCGATAGCACCCATGGATGGGAGGCCTTGGAATGGTAGCTTTTTTTCTGATGTGGAGCCTCTTTATCGGGCATTGTACTCGCGGGACCCCTATTCCGTTCGGTTGAAGTGGGAGGAAAACGGGCAAACTGTCATGAAATCGGTAATGCCCATCGATGGGAGGCCTTGGAATGGTAGCTTTCTTTTTGATGTGGAGCCTCTTTATCGAACATGATACTCGCGGGACTCCTATTCCGTTCGGTTGAACTGGGAGGAGAAACGGCAAAACTGTCATGAAATCGATAACGCCCATCGATGGGAGGTCTTAGAATGGTAGCTTTCTTTCTGATGTGGAGCCTCTTTATCAGACATGATACTCGCGTGACCTCCAACCGATCGGTCGAATAGGAAGGAGAACCCGATAAAACCGGTGCTGATATCGATAACACCCCGTCGATGGGAGGCCTTGGAATGCTTCCTTTCTTTCTGATGGTGGATCCTCTTTACCGAGCATGATACTCGCGGGACTCCTATACCGTTCGGTTGAACTGGGAGGAGAACCGGCAAAACTGGTCAGGAAACCGATAGCACCCATGGATGGGAGGCCTTGGAATGGTAGCTTTTTTTCTGATGTGGAGCCTCTATATAGGGGATAATACTCGCGAGACTCCTATCCGATCGGTTGAATTGGGAGGAGAACCGGCAAAACTGGTCATGAAACCGATAGCACCCATGGATGGGAGGCCTTGGAATGGTAGCTTTTTTTCTGATGTGGAGCCTCTTTATCGGGCATTGTACTCGCGGGACCCCTATTCCGTTCGGTTGAAGTGGGAGGAGAACGGGCAAACTGTCATGAAATCGATAACGCCCATCGATGGGAGGCCTTGGAATGGTAGCTTTCTTTTTGATGTGGAGCCTCTTTATCGAGCATGATACTCGCGGGACTCCTATTCCGTTCGGTTGAACTGGGAGGAGAAACGGCAAAACTGTCATGAAATCGATAACGCCCATCGATGGGAGGTCTTAGAATGGTAGCTTTCTTTCTGATGTGGAGCCTCTTTATCAGACATGATACTCGCGTGACCTCCAACCGATCGGTCGAATAGGAAGGAGAACCCGATAAAACCGGTGCTGATATCGATAACACCCCGTCGATGGGAGGCCTTGGAATGCTACCTTTCTTTCTGATGGTGGATCCTCTTTACCGAGCATGATACTCGCGGGACTCCTATACCGTTCGGGTGAACTGGGAGGAGAACCGGCAAAACTGGTCAGGAAACCGATAGCACCCATGGATGGGAGGCCATGGAATGGTAGCTTTTTTTCTGATGTGGAGCCTCTATATAGGGGATAATACTCGCGAGACTCCTATCCGATCGGTTGAATTGGGAGGAGAACCGGCAAAACTGGTCATGAAACCGATAGCACCCATGGATGGGAGGCCTTGGAATGGTAGCTTTTTTTCTGATGTGGAGCCTCTTTATCGGGCATTGTACTCGCGGGACCCCTATTCCGTTCGGTTGAAGTGGGAGGAGAACGGGCAAACTGTCATGAAATCGATAACGCCCATCGATGGGAGGCCTTGGAATGGTAGCTTTCTTTTTGATGTGGAGCCTCTTTATCGAGCATGATACTCGCGGGACTCCTATTCCGTTCGGTTGAACTGGGAGGAGAAACGGCAAAACTGTCATGAAATCGATAACGCCCATCGATGGGAGGTCTTAGAATGGTAGCTTTCTTTCTGATGTGGAGCCTCTTTATCAGACATGATACTCGCGTGACCTCCAACCGATCGGTCGAATAGGAAGGAGAACCCGATAAAACCGGTGCTGATATCGATAACACCCCGTCGATGGGAGGCCTTGGAATGCTTCCTTTCTTTCTGATGGTGGATCCTCTTTACCGAGCATGATACTCGCGGGACTCCTATACCGTTCGGTTGAACTGGGAGGAGAAACGGCAAAACTGTCATGAAATCGATAACGCCCATCGATGGGAGGTCTTAGAATGGTAGCTTTCTTTCTGATGTGGAGCCTCTTTATCAGACATGATACTCGCGTGACCTCCAACCGATCGGTTGAATTGGGAGGAGAACCGGCAAAACTGGTCATGAAACCGATAGCACCCATGGATGGGAGGCCTTGGAATGGTAGCTTTTTTTCTGATGTGGAGCCTCTATATAGGGGATAATACTCGCGAGACTCCTATCCGATCGGTTGAATTGGGAGGAGAACCGGCAAAACTGGTCATGAAACCTATAGCACCCATGGATGGGAGGCCTTGGAATGGTAGCTTTTTTTTCTGATGTGGAGCCTCTTTATCGGGCATTGTACTCGCGGGACTCCTATTCCGTTCGGTTGAACTGGGAGGAGAAACGGCAAAACTGTCATGAAATCGATAACGCCCATCGATGGGAGGTCTTAGAATGGTAGCTTTCTTTCTGATGTGGAGCCTCTTTATCAGACATGATACTCGCGTGACCTCCAACCGATCGGTCGAATAGGAAGGAGAACCCGATAAAACCGGTGCTGATATCGATAACACCCCGTCGATGGGAGGCCTTGGAATGCTTCCTTTCTTTCTGATGGTGGATCCTCTTTACCGAGCATGATACTCGCGGGACTCCTATACCGTTCGGTTGAACTGGGAGGAGAACCGGCAAAACTGGTCAGGAAACCGATAGCACCCATGGATGGGAGGCCTTGGAATGGTAGCTTTTTTTCTGATGTGGAGCCTCTATATAGGGGATAATACTCGCGAGACTCCTATCCGATCGGTTGAATTGGGAGGAGAACCGGCAAAACTGGTCATGAAACCGATAGCACCCATGGATGGGAGGCCTTGGAATGGTAGCTTTTTTTCTGATGTGGAGCCTCTTTATCGGGCATTGTACTCGCGGGACCCCTATTCCGTTCGGTTGAAGTGGGAGGAAAACGGGCAAACTGTCATGAAATCGATAACGCCCATCGATGGGAGGCCTTGGAATGGTAGCTTTCTTTTTGATGTGGAGCCTCTTTATCGAACATGATACTCGCGGGACTCCTATTCCGTTCGGTTGAACTGGGAGGAGAAACGGCAAAACTGTCATGAAATCGATAACGCCCATCGATGGGAGGTCTTAGAATGGTAGCTTTCTTTCTGATGTGGAGCCTCTTTATCAGACATGATACTCGCGTGACCTCCAACCGATCGGTCGAATAGGAAGGAGAACCCGATAAAACCGGTGCTGATATCGATAACACCCCGTCGATGGGAGGCCTTGGAATGCTTCCTTTCTTTCTGATGGTGGATCCTCTTTACCGAGCATGATACTCGCGGGACTCCTATACCGTTCGGTTGAACTGGGAGGAGAACCGGCAAAACTGGTCAGGAAACCGATAGCACCCATGGATGGGAGGCCTTGGAATGGTAGCTTTTTTTCTGATGTGGAGCCTCTATATAGGGGATAATTTTCGCGAGACTCCTATCCGATCGGTTGAATTGGGAGGAGAACCGGCAAAACTGGTCATGAAACCGATAGCACCCATGGATGGGAGGCCTTGGAATGGTAGCTTTTTTTCTGATGTGGAGCCTCTTTATCGAGCATTGTACTCGCGGGACCCCTATTCCGTTCGGTTGAGGTGGGAGGAAAACGGGCAAACTGTCATGAAATCGATAACGCCCATCGATGGGAGGCCTTGGAATGGTAGCTTTCTTTTTGATGTGGAGCCTCTTTATCGAGCATGATACTCGCGGGACTCCTATTCCGTTCGGTTGAACTGGGAGGAGAAACGGCAAAACTGTCATGAAATCGATACGCCCATTGATGGGAGGTCTTAGAATGGTAGCTTTCTTTCTGATGTGGAGCCTCTTTATCAGACATGATACTCGCGTGACCTCCAACCGATCGGTCGAATAGGAAGGAGAACCCGATAAAACCGGTGCTGATATCGATAACACCCCGTCGATGGGAGGCCTTGGAATGCTTCCTTTCTTTCTGATGGTGGATCCTCTTTACCGAGCATGATACTCGCGGGACTCCTATACCGTTCGGTTGAACTGGGAGGAGAACCGGCAAAACTGGTCAGGAAACCGATAGCACCCATGGATGGGAGGCCTTGGAATGGTAGCTTTTTTTCTGATGTGGAGCCTCTATATAGGGGATAATACTCGCGAGACTCCTATCCGATCGGTTGAATTGGGAGGAGAACCGGCAAAACTGGTCATGAAACCGATAGCACCCATGGATGGGAGGCCTTGGAATGGTAGCTTTTTTTCTGATGTGGAGCCTCTTTATCGGGCATTGTACTCGCGGGACCCCTATTCCGTTCGGTTGAAGTGGGAGGAAAACGGGCAAACTGTCATGAAATCGGTAACGCCCATCGATGGGAGGCCTTGGAATGGTAGCTTTCTTTTTGATGTGGAGCCTCTTTATCGAACATGATACTCGCGGGACTCCTATTCCGTTCGGTTGAACTGGGAGGAGAAACGGCAAAACTGTCATGAAATCGATAACGCCTATCGATGGGAGGTCTTAGAATGGTAGCTTTCTTTCTGATGTGGAGCCTCTTTATCAGACATGATACTCGCGTGACCTCCAACCGATCGGTCGAATAGGAAGGAGAACCCGATAAAACCGGTGCTGATATCGATAACACCCCGTCGATGGGAGGCCTTGGAATGCTTCCTTTCTTTCTGATGGTGGATCCTCTTTACCGAGCATGATACTCGCGGGACTCCTATACCGTTCGGTTGAACTGGGAGGAGAACCGGCAAAACTGGTCAGGAAACCGATAGCACCCATGGATGGGAGGCCTTGGAATGGTAGCTTTTTTTCTGATGTGGAGCCTCTATATAGGGGATAATACTCGCGAGACTCCTATCCGATCGGTTGAATTGGGAGGAGAACCGGCAAAACTGGTCATGAAACCGATAGCACCCATGGATGGGAGGCCTTGGAATGGTAGCTTTTTTTCTGATGTGGAGCCTCTTTATCGGGCATTGTACTCGCGGGACCCCTATTCCGTTCGGTTGAAGTGGGAGGAGAACGGGCAAACTGTCATGAAATCGATAACGCCCATCGATGGGAGGCCTTGGAATGGTAGCTTTCTTTTTGATGTGGAGCCTCTTTATCGAGCATGATACTCGCGGGACTCCTATTCCGTTCGGTTGAACTGGGAGGAGAAACGGCAAAACTGTCATGAAATCGATAACGCCCATCGATGGGAGGTCTTAGAATGGTAGCTTTCTTTCTGATGTGGAGCCTCTTTATCAGACATGATACTCGCGTGACCTCCAACCGATCGGTCGAATAGGAAGGAGAACCCGATAAAACCGGTGTTGATATCGATAACACCCCGTCGATGGGAGGTCTTAGAATGGTAGCTTTCTTTCTGATGTGGAGCCTCCTTATCAGACATGATACTCGCGTGACCTCCACTCCGATCGGTCGAATAGGAAGGAGAACCCGATAAAACCGGTGCTGATATCGATAACACCCCGTCGATGGGAGGTCTTAGAATGGTAGCTTTCTTTCTGATGTGGAGCCTCCTTATCAGACATGATACTCGCGTGACCTCCACTCCGATCGGTCGAATAGGGAGGAGAACCGACAAAAACGGTCAGGAAATCGATATCACTCACCGACGGAGGCATATGATTGAAGCATTCTTCCCGAGGGGAGGACCCTTTATCAGAGATGACACTCGCGTGACCCCCACTCCGTTCGGTCGAATAGGGAGGAAAACCCGATAAAACCGGTCCTGATATCGATAACACAGTATTGAAGGGAGGTCTTGTAATGGTAGCTTTCTTTCTGATGTGGAGCCTCTTTATCAGACATGATACTCGCGTGACCTCCAACCGATCGGTCGAATAGGAAGGAGAACCCGATAAAACCGGTGCTGATATCGATAACACCCCGTCGATGGGAGGCCTTGGAATGCTACCTTTCTTTCTGATGGTGGATCCTCTTTACCGAGCATGATACTCGCGGGACTCCTATACCGTTCGGTTGAACTGGGAGGAGAACCGGCAAAACTGGTCAGGAAACCGATAGCACCCATGGATGGGTGGCCTTGGAATGGTAGCTTTTTTTCTGATGTGGAGCCCCTATATAGGGGATAATACTCGCGAGACTCCTATCCGATCGGTTGAATTGGGAGGAGAACCGGCAAAACTGGTCATGAAACCGATAGCACCCATGGATGGGAGGCCTTGGAATGGTAGCTTTTTTTCTGATGTGGAGCCTCTTTATCGGGCATTGTACTCGCGGGACCCCTATTCCGTTCGGTTGAAGTGGGAGGAGAACGGGCAAACTGTCATGAAATCGATAACGCCCATCGATGGGAGGCCTTGGAATGGTAGCTTTCTTTTTGATGTGGAGCCTCTTTATCGAGCATGATACTCGCGGGACTCCTATTCCGTTCGGTTGAACTGGGAGGAGAAACGGCAAAACTGTCATGAAATCGATAATGCCCATCGATGGGAGGTCTTAGAATTGTAGCTTTCTTTCTGATGTGGAGCCTCTTTATCAGACATGATACTCGCGTGACCTCCAACCGATCGGTCGAATAGGAAGGAGAACCCGATAAAACCGGTGCTGATATCGATAACACCCCGTCGATGGGAGGCCTTGGAATGCTACCTTTCTTTCTGATGGTGGATCCTCTTTACCGAGCATGATACTCGCGGGACTCCTATACCGTTCGGTTGAACTGGGAGGAGAACCGGCAAAACTGGTCAGGAAACCGATAGCACCCATGGATGGGAGGCCTTGGAATGGTAGCTTTTTTTCTGATGTGGAGCCTCTATATAGGGGATAATACTCGCGAGACTCCTATCCGATCGGTTGAATTGGGAGGAGAACCGGCAAAACTGGTCATGAAACCGGTAGCACCCATGGATGGGAGGCCTTGGAATGGTAGCTTTTTTTCTGATGTGGAGCCTCTTTATCGAGCGTTGTACTCGCGGGACCCCTATTCCGTTCGGTTGAAGTGGGAGGAAAACGGGCAAACTGTCATGAAATCGATAACGCCCATCGATGGGAGGCCTTGGAATGGTAGCTTTCTTTTTGATGTGGAGCCTCTTTATCGAGCATGATACTCGCGGGACTCCTATTCCGTTCGGTTGAACTGGGAGGAGAAACGGCAAAACTGTCATGAAATCGATAACGCCCATTGATGGGAGGTCTTAGAATGGTAGCTTTCTTTCTGATGTGGAGCCTCTTTATCAGACATGATACTCGCGTGACCTCCAACCGATCGGTCGAATAGGAAGGAGAACCCGATAAAACCGGTGCTGATATCGATAACACCCCGTCGATGGGAGGCCTTGGAATGCTTCCTTTCTTTCTGATGGTGGATCCTCTTTACCGAGCATGATACTCGCGGGACTCCTATACCGTTCGGTTGAACTGGGAGGAGAACCGGCAAAACTGGTCAGGAAACCGATAGCACCCATGGATGGGAGGCCTTGGAATGGTAGCTTTTTTTCTGATGTGGAGCCTCTTTATCGGGCATTGTACTCGCAGGACTCCTATTCCGTTCGGTTGAACTGGGAGGAGAACGGGCAAAACTGTAATGAAATCGATAACGCCCATCGATGGGAGGCCGTGGAATGCTAGCTATCTTTCTGATGTGGAGCCTCCTTATCGGGCATTGTACTCGCGGGGCTCCTATTCCGTTCGGTCGAATAGGAAGGAGAACGGGCAAACTGTCATGAAATCGATAAATCCCATCGATGGGAGGCCATGGAATGCTAGCTTTCTTTCTGATGTGGAGCCTCCTTATCGGGCATTGTACTCGCGGGGCTCCTATTCCGTTCGGTCGAATAGGAAGGAGAACCCGATAACACCGATCCTGATATCGATAACACAGTGTCGATGGGAGGCCTTAGAATGGTAGCTTTCTTTCTGATGTGGAGCCTCCTTATCAGACATGATACTCGCGTGACCTCCACTCCGATCGGTCGAATAGGGAGGAGAACCGACAAAAAGGTGAGAAGATCTATATCACTCACCGACGGAGGCATATGATAGAAGCATTCTTCCCGAGGTGAGGACCCTTTATCAGAGATGACACTCGCGGGACCCCCACTCCGTTCGGTCAAATAGGGAGGAAAACCCGATAAAACCGGTCCTGATATCGATAACACAGTATTGAAGGGAGGTCTTGTAATGGTAGCTTTCTTTCTGATGTGGAGCCTCTTTATCACACATGATACTCGCGTGACCTCCAACCGATCGGTCGAATAGGAAGGAGAACCCGATAAAACCGGTCCTGATATCGATAACACCCCGTCGATGGGAGGCCTTGGAATGCTACCTTTCTTTCTGATGGTGGATCCTCTTTACCGAGCATGATAGTCGCGGGACCTCCACACCGTTCTGTCGAATAGGAAGGAGAACGGGCAAAACTGTCATGAAATCGATAACGCCCATCGATGGGAGGCCATGGAATGCTAGCTTTCTTTCTGATGTGGAGCCTCCTTATCGGGCATTGTACTCGCGGGACCCCTATTCCGTTCGGTTGAACTGGGAGGAGAACGGGCAAAACTGTCATGAAATCGATAACGCCCATCGATGGGAGGCCGTGGAATGCTAGCTTTCTTTCTGATGTGGAGCCTCCTTATCGGGCATTGTACTCGCGGGACACCTATTCCGTTCGGTCGAATAGGGAGGAGAACCGACAAAAACGGTCAGGAAATCGATATCACTCACCGACGGAGGCATATGATTGAAGCATTCTTCCCGAGGTGAGGACCCTTTATCAGAGATGACACTTGCGTGACCCCCACTCCGTTCGGTCAAATAGGGAGGAAAACCCGATAAAACCGGTGCTGATATCGATAACACCCCTTCGATAGGAGGCCTTGGAATGGTAGCTTTCTTTCTGATGTGGAGCCTCTTTATCAGACATGATACTCGCGTGACCTCCACACCGATCGGTCGAATAGGAAGGAGAGCCCGATAAAACCGGTGCTGATATCGATAACACCCCGTCGATGGGAGGCCTTGGAATGCTACCTTTCTTTCTGATGGTGGATCCTCTTTACCGAGCATGATACTCGCGTGACCTCCACACCGTTCTGTCGAATAGGAAGGAGAACGTTGAAAACTGTCATGAAATCGATAACGCCCATCGATGGGAGGCCATGGAATGCTAGCTTTCTTTCTGATGTGGAGCCTCCTTATCGGGCATTGTACTCGCGGGACCCCTATTCCGTTCGGTCGAATAGGGAGGAGAACCGACAAAAACGGTCAGGAAATCGATATCACTCACCGACGGAGAAATATGATTGAAGCATTCTTCCCGAGGTGAGGACCCTTTATCAGAGATGACACTCGCGTGACACCCACTCCGTTCGGTCAAATAGGGAGGAAAACCCGATAAAACCGGTCCTGATATCGATAACACAGTATTGAAGGGAGGTCTTATAATGGTAGTTTCTTTCTGATGTGGAGCCTCTTTATCAGACATGATACTCGCGTGACCTCCACACCGATCGGTCGACTAGGAAGGAGAGCCCGATAAAACCGGTGCTGATATCGATAACACCCCGTCGATGGGAGGCCTTGGAATGCTACCTTTCTTTCTGATGGTGGATCCTCTTTACCGAGCATGATACTCGCGGGACTCCTATACCGTTTGGTTTAACTGGGAGGAGAACCGGCAAAACTGGTCATGAAACCGATAGCACCCATGGATGGGAGGCCTTGGAATGGTAGCTTTTTTCTGATGTGGAGCCTCTTTATCGGGCATTGTACTCGCGGGACTCCTATTCCGTTCGGTTGAATAGGAAGGAGAACCCGATAAAACCGATCCTGATATCGATAACACAGTATTGAAGGGAGGTCTTATAATGGTAGTTTCTTTCTGATGTGGAGCCTCTTTATCAGACATGATACTCGCGTGACCTCCACACCGATCGGTCGACTAGGAAGGAGAGCCCGATAAAACCGGTGCTGATATCGATAACACCCCGTCGATGGGAGGCCTTGGAATGCTACCTTTCTTTCTGATGGTGGATCCTCTTTACCGAGCATGATACTCGCGGGACTCCTATACCGTTTGGTTTAACTGGGAGGAGAACCGGCAAAACTGGTCATGAAACCGATAGCACCCATGGATGGGAGGCCTTGGAATGGTAGCTTTTTTCTGATGTGGAGCCTCTTTATCGGGCATTGTACTCGCGGGACTCCTATTCCGTTCGGTTGAACTGGGAGGAGAACGGGCAAAACTGTAATGAAATCGATAACGCCCATCGATGGGAGGCCGTGGAATGCTAGCTTTCTTTCTGATGTGGAGCCTCCTTATCGGGCATTGTACTCGCGGGGCTCCTATTCCGTTCGGTCGAATAGGAAGGAGAACCCGATAACACCGATCCTGATATCGATAACACAGTGTCGATGGGAGGCCTTGGAATGGTAGCTTTCTTTCTGATGTGGAGCCTCCTTATCAGAAATGATACTCGCGTGACCTCCACTCCGATCGGACGAATAGGGAGGAGAACCGACAAAAAGGTGAGAAGATCTATATCACTCACCGACGGAGGCATATGATTGAAGCATTCTTCCCGAGGTGAGGACCCTTTATCAGAGATGACACTCGCGGGACCCCCACTCCGTTCGGTCAAATAGGGAGGAAAACCCGATAGAACCGGTCCTGATATCGATAACACAGTATTGAAGGGAGGTCTTGTAATGGTAGCTTTCTTTCTGATGTGGAGCCTCTTTATCGCACATGATACTCGCGTGACCTCCAACCGATCGGTCGAATAGGAAGGAGAACCCGATAAAACCGGTGCTGATATCGATAACACCCCGTCGATGGGAGGCCTTGGAATGCTGCCTTTCTTTCTGATGGTGGATCCTCTTTACCGAGCATGATACTCGCGGGACTCCTATACCGTTCGGTTGAACTGGGAGGAGAACCGGCAAAACTGGTCAGGAAACCGATAGCACCCATGGATGGGAGGCCTTGGAATGGTAGCTTTTTTTCTGATGTGGAGCCTCTTTATCGGGCATTGTACTCGCGGGACTCCTATACCGTTTGGTTGAACTGGGAGGAGAACCGGCAAAACTGGTCATGAAACCGATAGCACCCATGGATGGGAGGCCTTGGAATGGTAGCTTTTTTCTGATGTGGAGCCTCTTTATCGGGCATTGTACTCGCGGGACCCCTATTCCTTTCGGTCGAATAGGGAGGAGAACCGACAAAAACGGTCAGGAAATCGATAACGCCCATCGATGGGAGGCCTTGGAATGGTAGCTTTTTTTCTGATGTGGAGCCTCTTTATCGGGCATTGTACTCGCGGGACTCCTATACCGTTTGGTTGAACTGGGAGGAGAACCGGCAAAACTGGTCATGAAACCGATAGCACCCATAGATGGGAGGCCTTGGAATGGTAGCTTTTTTTCTGATGTGGAGCCTCTTTATCGGGCATTGTACTCGCAGGACTCCTATTCCGTTCGGTTGAACTGGGAGGAGAACGGGCAAAACTGTAATGAAATCGATAACGCCCATCGATGGGAGGCCGTGGAATGCTAGCTTTCTTTCTGATGTGGAGCCTCCTTATCGGGCATTGTACTCGCGGGACCCCTATTCCTTTCGGTCGAATAGGGAGGAGAACCGACAAAAACGGTCAGGAAATCGATAACGCCCATCGATGGGAGGCCTTGGAATGGTAGCTTTTTTTCTGATGTGGAGCCTCTTTATCGGGCATTGTACTCGCGGGGCTCCTATTCCGTTCGGTCGAATAGGAAGGAGAACGGGCAAACTGTCATGAAATCGATAAATCCCATCGATGGGAGGCCATGGAATGCTAGCTTTCTTTCTGATGTGGAGCCTCTTTATCGGGCATTGTACTCGCGGGACTCCTATTCCGTTCGGTTGAATAGGAAGGAGAACCCGATAAAACCGATCCTGATATCGATAACACAGTATTGAAGGGAGGTCTTATAATGGTAGTTTCTTTCTGATGTGGAGCCTCTTTATCAGACATGATACTCGCGTGACCTCCACACCGATCGGTCGACTAGGAAGGAGAGCCCGATAAAACCGGTGCTGATATCGATAACACCCCGTCGATGGGAGGCCTTGGAATGCTACCTTTCTTTCTGATGGTGGATCCTCTTTACCGAGCATGATACTCGCGGGACTCCTATACCGTTTGGTTTAACTGGGAGGAGAACCGGCAAAACTGGTCATGAAACCGATAGCACCCATGGATGGGAGGCCTTGGAATGGTAGCTTTTTTCTGATGTGGAGCCTCTTTATCGGGCATTGTACTCGCGGGACTCCTATTCCGTTCGGTTGAACTGGGAGGAGAACGGGCAAAACTGTAATGAAATCGATAACGCCCATCGATGGGAGGCCGTGGAATGCTAGCTTTCTTTCTGATGTGGAGCCTCCTTATCGGGCATTGTACTCGCGGGGCTCCTATTCCGTTCGGTCGAATAGGAAGGAGAACCCGATAACACCGATCCTGATATCGATAACACAGTGTCGATGGGAGGCCTTGGAATGGTAGCTTTTTTTCTGATGTGGAGCCTCTTTATCGAGCATTGTACTCGCGGGACCCCTATTCCGTTCGGTTGAGGTGGGAGGAAAACGGGCAAACTGTCATGAAATCGATAACGCCCATCGATGGGAGGCCTTGGAATGGTAGCTTTCTTTTTGATGTGGAGCCTCTTTATCGAGCATGATACTCGCGGGACTCCTATTCCGTTCGGTTGAACTGGGAGGAGAAACGGCAAAACTGTCATGAAATCGATAACGCCCATTGATGGGAGGCCTTGGAATGGTAGCTTTTTTCTGATGTGGAGCCTCTTTATCGGGCATTGTACTCGCGGGACCCCTATTCCTTTCGGTCGAATAGGGAGGAGAACCGACAAAAACGGTCAGGAAATCGATAACGCCCATCGATGGGAGGCCTTGGAATGGTAGCTTTTTTTCTGATGTGGAGCCTCTTTATCGGGCATTGTACTCGCGGGACTCCTATACCGTTTGGTTGAACTGGGAGGAGAACCGGCAAAACTGGTCATGAAACCGATAGCACCCATAGATGGGAGGCCTTGGAATGGTAGCTTTTTTTCTGATGTGGAGCCTCTTTATCGGGCATTGTACTCGCAGGACTCCTATTCCGTTCGGTTGAACTGGGAGGAGAACGGGCAAAACTGTAATGAAATCGATAACGCCCATCGATGGGAGGCCGTGGAATGCTAGCTTTCTTTCTGATGTGGAGCCTCCTTATCGGGCATTGTACTCGCGGGACCCCTATTCCTTTCGGTCGAATAGGAAGGAGAACGGGCAAACTGTCATGAAATCGATAAATCCCATCGATGGGAGGCCATGGAATGCTAGCTTTCTTTCTGATGTGGAGCCTCTTTATCGGGCATTGTACTCGCGGGACTCCTATTCCGTTCGGTTGAATAGGAAGGAGAACCCGATAAAACCGATCCTGATATCGATAACACAGTATTGAAGGGAGGTCTTATAATGGTAGTTTCTTTCTGATGTGGAGCCTCTTTATCAGACATGATACTCGCGTGACCTCCACACCGATCGGTCGACTAGGAAGGAGAGCCCGATAAAACCGGTGCTGATATCGATAACACCCCGTCGATGGGAGGCCTTGGAATGCTACCTTTCTTTCTGATGGTGGATCCTCTTTACCGAGCATGATACTCGCGGGACTCCTATACCGTTTGGTTTAACTGGGAGGAGAACCGGCAAAACTGGTCATGAAACCGATAGCACCCATGGATGGGAGGCCTTGGAATGGTAGCTTTTTTCTGATGTGGAGCCTCTTTATCGGGCATTGTACTCGCGGGACTCCTATTCCGTTCGGTTGAACTGGGAGGAGAACGGGCAAAACTGTAATGAAATCGATAACGCCCATCGATGGGAGGCCGTGGAATGCTAGCTTTCTTTCTGATGTGGAGCCTCCTTATCGGGCATTGTACTCGCGGGGCTCCTATTCCGTTCGGTCGAATAGGAAGGAGAACCCGATAACACCGATCCTGATATCGATAACACAGTGTCGATGGGAGGCCTTGGAATGGTAGCTTTCTTTCTGATGTGGAGCCTCCTTATCAGAAATGATACTCGCGTGACCTCCACTCCGATCGGACGA
Organism: Heligmosomoides polygyrus polygyrus; assembly: GCA_947396885.1. Classification (NCBI taxonomy): domain Eukaryota; kingdom Metazoa; phylum Nematoda; class Chromadorea; order Rhabditida; family Heligmosomidae; genus Heligmosomoides; species Heligmosomoides polygyrus. The sequence continues at coordinate 54,198,297 of OX377206.1, forward strand.
ATAGGGAGGAGAACCGACAAAAAGGTGAGAAGATCTATATCACTCACCGACGGAGGCATATGATTGAAGCATTCTTCCCGAGGTGAGGACCCTTTATCAGAGATGACACTCGCGGGACCCCCACTCCGTTCGGTCAAATAGGGAGGAAAACCCGATAGAACCGGTCCTGATATCGATAACACAGTATTGAAGGGAGGTCTTGTAATGGTAGCTTTCTTTCTGATGTGGAGCCTCTTTATCGCACATGATACTCGCGTGACCTCCAACCGATCGGTCGAATAGGAAGGAGAACCCGATAAAACCGGTGCTGATATCGATAACACCCCGTCGATGGGAGGCCTTGGAATGCTGCCTTTCTTTCTGATGGTGGATCCTCTTTACCGAGCATGATACTCGCGGGACTCCTATACCGTTCGGTTGAACTGGGAGGAGAACCGGCAAAACTGGTCAGGAAACCGATAGCACCCATGGATGGGAGGCCTTGGAATGGTAGCTTTTTTTCTGATGTGGAGCCTCTTTATCGGGCATTGTACTCGCGGGACTCCTATACCGTTTGGTTGAACTGGGAGGAGAACCGGCAAAACTGGTCATGAAACCGATAGCACCCATGGATGGGAGGCCTTGGAATGGTAGCTTTTTTCTGATGTGGAGCCTCTTTATCGGGCATTGTACTCGCGGGACCCCTATTCCTTTCGGTCGAATAGGGAGGAGAACCGACAAAAACGGTCAGGAAATCGATAACGCCCATCGATGGGAGGCCTTGGAATGGTAGCTTTTTTTCTGATGTGGAGCCTCTTTATCGGGCATTGTACTCGCGGGACTCCTATACCGTTTGGTTGAACTGGGAGGAGAACCGGCAAAACTGGTCATGAAACCGATAGCACCCATAGATGGGAGGCCTTGGAATGGTAGCTTTTTTTCTGATGTGGAGCCTCTTTATCGGGCATTGTACTCGCAGGACTCCTATTCCGTTCGGTTGAACTGGGAGGAGAACGGGCAAAACTGTAATGAAATCGATAACGCCCATCGATGGGAGGCCGTGGAATGCTAGCTTTCTTTCTGATGTGGAGCCTCCTTATCGGGCATTGTACTCGCGGGACCCCTATTCCTTTCGGTCGAATAGGGAGGAGAACCGACAAAAACGGTCAGGAAATCGATAACGCCCATCGATGGGAGGCCTTGGAATGGTAGCTTTTTTTCTGATGTGGAGCCTCTTTATCGGGCATTGTACTCGCGGGGCTCCTATTCCGTTCGGTCGAATAGGAAGGAGAACGGGCAAACTGTCATGAAATCGATAAATCCCATCGATGGGAGGCCATGGAATGCTAGCTTTCTTTCTGATGTGGAGCCTCCTTATCGGGCATTGTACTCGCGGGGCTCCTATTCCGTTCGGTCGAATAGGAAGGAGAACCCGATAACACCGATCCTGATATCGATAACACAGTGTCGATGGGAGGCCTTAGAATGGTAGCTTTCTTTCTGATGTGGAGCCTCCTTATCAGACATGATACTCGCGTGACCTCCACTCCGATCGGTCGAATAGGGAGGAGAACCGACAAAAAGGTGAGAAGATCTATATCACTCACCGACGGAGAAATATGATTGAAGCATTCTTCCCGAGGTGAGGACCCTTTATCAGAGATGACACTCGCGTGACACCCACTCCGTTCGGTCAAATAGGGAGGAAAACCCGATAAAACCGGTCCTGATATCGATAACACAGTATTGAAGGGAGGTCTTATAATGGTAGTTTCTTTCTGATGTGGAGCCTCTTTATCAGACATGATACTCGCGTGACCTCCACACCGATCGGTCGAATAGGAAGGAGAGCCCGATAAAACCGGTGCTGATATCGATAACACCCCGTCGATGGGAGGCCTTGGAATGCTACCTTTCTTTCTGATGGTGGATCCTCTTTACCGAGCATGATACTCGCGGGACTCCTATACCGTTTGGTTGAACTGGGAGGAGAACCGGCAATACTGGTCATGAAACCGATAGCACCCATGGATGGGAGGCCTTGGAATGGTAGCTTTTTTTCTGATGTGGAGCCTCTTTATCGGGCATTGTACTCGCGGGACCCCTATTCCGTTCGGTTGAACTGGGAGGAGAAACGGCAAAACTGTCATGAAATCGATAACGCCCATCGATGGGAGGTCTTAGAATGGTAGCTTTCTTTCTGATGTGGAGCCTCCTTATCAGACATGATACTCGCGTGACCTCCACTCCGATCGGTCGAATAGGGAGGAGAACCGACAAAAACGGTCAGGAAATCGATATCACTCACCGACGGAGGCATATGATTGAAGCATTCTTCCCGAGGTGAGGACCCTTTATCAGAGATGACACTTGCGTGACCCCCACTCCGTTCGGTCAAATAGGGAGGAAAACCCGATAAAACTGGTCATGAAACCGATAGCACCCATGGATGGGAGGCCTTGGAATGGTAGCTTTCTTTCTGATGTGGAGCCTCCTTATCAGACATGATACTCGCGTGACCTCCACTCCGGTCGGTCGAATAGGGAGGAGAACCGGCAAAACTGGTCATGAAACCGATAGCACCCATGGATGGGAGGCCTTAGAATGGTAGCTTTCTTTCTGCAGTGGAGCCTCCTTATCAGACATGATACTCGCGTGACCCCTATTCCGTTCGGTCGAATAGGGAGGAGAACCGACAAAAACGGTCAGGAAATCGATATCACTCACCGACGGAGGAATATGATTGAAGCATTCTTCCCGAGGTGAGGACCCTTTATCAGAGATGACACTCGCGTGACCCCCACTCCGTTCGGTCAAATAGGGAGGAAAACCCGATAAAACCGGTGCTGATATCGATAACACCCCGTCGATAGGAGGCCTTGGAATGGTAGCTTTTTTTCTGATGTGGAGCCTCCTTATCGGGCATTGTACTCGCGGGACCCCTATTCCGTTCGGTTGAACTGGGAGGAGAACGGGCAAAACTGTCATGAAATCGATAACGCCCATCGATGGGAGGCCGTGGAATGCTAGCTTTCTTTCTGATGTGGAGCCTCCTTATCGGGCATTGTACTCGCGGGACCCCTATTCCGTTCGGTCGAATAGGGAGGAGAACCGACAAAAACGGTCAGGAAATCGATATCACTCACCGACGGAGGAATATGATTGAAGCATTCTTCCCGAGGTGAGGACCCTTTATCAGAGATGACGCTCGCGTGACCCCCACTCCGTTCGGTCAAATAGGGAGGAAAACCCGATAAAACCGGTCCTGATATCGATAACACAGTATTGAAGGTAGGTCTTATAATGGTAGTTTCTTTCTGATGTGGAGCCTCTTTATCAGACATGATACTCGCGTGACCTCCACACCGATCGGTCGAATAGGAAGGAGAGCCCGATAAAACCGGTGCTGATATCGATAACACCCCGTCGATGGGAGGCCTTGGAATGCTACCTTTCTTTCTGATGGTGGATTCTCTTTACCGAGCATGATACTCGCGGGACTCCTATACCGTTTGGTTGAACTGGGAGGAGAACCGGCAAAACTGGTCATGAAACCGATAGCACCCATAGATGGGAGGCCTTGGAATGGTAGCTTTTTTTCTGATGTGGAGCCTCCTTATCGGGCATTGTACTCGCGGGGCTCCTATTCCGTTCGGTCGAATAGGAAGGAGAACGGGCAAACTGTCATGAAATCGATAAATCCCATCGATGGGAGGCCATGGAATGCTAGCTTTCTTTCTGATGTGGAGCCTCCTTATCGGGCATTGTACTCGCGGGGCTCCTATTCCGTTCGGTCGAATAGGAAGGAGAACCCGATAACACCGATCCTGATATCGATAACACAGTGTCGATGGGAGGCCTTAGAATGGTAGCTTTCTTTCTGATGTGGAGCCTCCTTATCAGACATGATACTCGCGTGACCTCCACTCCGATCGGTCGAATAGGGAGGAGAACCGACAAAAAGGTGAGAAGATCTATATCACTCACCGACGGAGAAATATGATTGAAGCATTCTTCCCGAGGTGAGGACCCTTTATCAGAGATGACACTCGCGTGACACCCACTCCGTTCGGTCAAATAGGGAGGAAAACCCGATAAAACCGGTCCTGATATCGATAACACAGTATTGAAGGGAGGTCTTATAATGGTAGTTTCTTTCTGATGTGGAGCCTCTTTATCAGACATGATACTCGCGTGACCTCCACACCGATCGGTCGAATAGGAAGGAGAGCCCGATAAAACCGGTGCTGATATCGATAACACCCCGTCGATGGGAGGTCTTAGAATGGTAGCTTTCTTTCTGATGTGGAGCCTCCTTATCAGACATGATACTCGCGTGACCTCCACTCCGATCGGTCGAATAGGGAGGAGAACCCGATAAAACCGGTGCTGATATCGATAACACCCCGTCGATGGGAGGCCTTGGAATGCTTCCTTTCTTTCTGATGGTGGATCCTCTTTACCGAGCATGATACTCGCGGGACTCCTATACCGTTCGGTTGAACTGGGAGGAGAACCGGCAAAACTGGTCAGGAAACCGATAGCACCCATGGATGGGAGGCCTTGGAATGGTAGCTTTTTTTCTGATGTGGAGCCTCTATATAGGGGATAATACTCGCGAGACTCCTATCCGATCGGTTGAATTGGGAGGAGAACCGGCAAAACTGGTCATGAAACCGATAGCACCCATGGATGGGAGGCCTTGGAATGGTAGCTTTTTTTCTGATGTGGAGCCTCTTTATCGGGCATTGTACTCGCGGGACTCCTATTCCGTTCGGTTGAACTGGGACTAGAAACGGCAAAACTGTCATGAAATCGATAACGCCCATCGATGGTAGGTCTTAGAATGGTAGCTTTCTTTCTGATGTGGAGCCTCTTTATCAGACATGATACTCGCGTGACCTCCAACCGATCGGTCGAATAGGAAGGAGAACCCGATAAAACCGGTGCTGATATCGATAACACCCCGTCGATGGGAGGCCTTGGAATGCTTCCTTTCTTTCTGATGGTGGATCCTCTTTACCGAGCATGATACTCGCGGGACTCCTATACCGTTCGGTTGAACTGGGAGGAGAACCGGCAAAACTGGTCAGGAAACCGATAGCACCCATGGATGGGAGGCCTTGGAATGGTAGCTTTTTTTCTGATGTGGAGCCTCTATATAGGGGATAATACTCGCGAGACTCCTATCCGATCGGTTGAATTGGGAGGAGAACCGTCAAAACTGGTCATGAAACCGATAGCACCCATGGATGGGAGGCCTTGGAATGGTAGCTTTTTTCTGATGTGGAGCCTCTTTATCGAGCATTGTACTCGCGGGACCCCTATTCCGTTCGGTTGAAGTGGGAGGAAAACGGGCAAACTGTCATGAAATCGATAACGCCCATCGATGGGAGGCCTTGGAATGGTAGCTTTCTTTTTGATGTGGAGCCTCTTTATCGAGCATGATACTCGCGGGACGCCTATTCCGTTCGGTTGAACTGGGAGGAGAAACGGCAAAACTGTCATGAAATCGATAACGCCCATTGATGGGAGGTCTTAGAATGGTAGCTTTCTTTCTGATGTGGATCCTCTTTATCAGACATGATACTCGCGTGACCTCCAACCGATCGGTCGAATAGGAAGGAGAACCCGATAAAACCGGTGCTGATATCGATAACACCCCGTCGGTGGGAGGCCTTGGAATGCTTCCTTTCTTTCTGATGGTGGATCCTCTTTACCGAGCATGATACTCGCGGGACTCCTATACCGTTCGGTTGAACTGGGAGGAGAACCGGCAAAACTGGTCAGGAAACCGATAGCACCCATGGATGGGAGGCCTTGGAATGGTAGCTTTTTTTCTGATGTGGAGCCTCTATATAGGGGATAATACTCGCGAGACTCCTATCCGATCGGTTGAATTGGGAGGAGAACCGGCAAAACTGGTCATGAAACCGATAGCACCCATGGATGGGAGGCCTTGGAATGGTAGCTTTTTTTCTGATGTGGAGCCTCTTTATCGGGCATTGTACTCGCGGGACCCCTATTCCGTTCGGTTGAAGTGGGAGGAGAACGGGCAAACTGTCATGAAATCGATAACGCCCATCGATGGGAGGCCTTGGAATGGTAGCTTTCTTTTTGATGTGGAGCCTCTTTATCGAGCATGATACTCGCGGGACTCCTATTCCGTTCGGTTGAACTGGGAGGAGAAACGGCAAAACTGTCATGAAATCGATAACGCCCATCGATGGGAGGTCTTAGAATGGTAGCTTTCTTTCTGATGTGGAGCCTCTTTATCAGACATGATACTCGCGTGACCTCCAACCGATCGGTCGAATAGGAAGGAGAACCCGATAAAACCGGTGCTGATATCAATAACACCCCGTCGATGGGAGGCCTTGGAATGCTTCCTTTCTTTCTGATGGTGGATCCTCTTTACCGAGCATGATACTCGCGGGACTCCTATACCGTTCGGTTGAACTGGGAGGAGAAACGGCAAAACTGTCATGAAATCGATAACGCCCATCGATGGGAGGCCTTGGAATGGTAGCTTTTTTTCTGATGTGGAGCCTCTATATAGGGGATAATTTTCGCGAGACTCCTATCCGATCGGTTGAATTGGGAGGAGAACCGGCAAAACTGGTCATGAAACCGATAGCACCCATGGATGGGAGGCCTTGGAATGGTAGCTTTTTTTCTGATGTGGAGCCTCTTTATCGAGCATTGTACTCGCGGGACCCCTATTCCGTTCGGTTGAAGTGGGAGGAAAACGGGCAAACTGTCATGAAATCGATAACGCCCATCGATGGGAGGCCTTGGAATGGTAGCTTTCTTTTTGATGTGGAGCCTCTTTATCGAGCATGATACTCGCGGGACTCCTATTCCGTTCGGTTGAACTGGGAGGAGAAACGGCAAAACTGTCATGAAATCGATAACGCCCATCGATGGGAGGTCTTAGAATGGTAGCTTTCTTTCTGATGTGGAGCCTCTTTATCAGACATGATACTCGCGTGACCTCCAACCGATCGGTCGAATAGGAAGGAGAACCCGATAAAACCGGTGCTGATATCGATAACACCCCGTCGATGGGAGGCCTTGGAATGCTTCCTTTCTTTCTGATGGTGGATCCTCTTTACCGAGCATGATACTCGCGGGACTCCTATACCGTTCGGTTGAACTGGGAGGAGAAACGGCAAAACTGTCATGAAATCGATAACGCCCATCGATGGGAGGTCTTAGAATGGTAGCTTTCTTTCTGATGTGGAGCCTCTTTATCAGACATGATACTCGCGTGACCTCCAACCGATCGGTTGAATTGGGTGGAGAACCGGCAAAACTGGTCATGAAACCGATAGCACCCATGGATGGGAGGCCTTGGAATGGTAGCTTTTTTTCTGATGTGGAGCCTCTTTATCGGGCATTGTACTCGCGGGACTCCTATACCGTTCGGTTGAACTGGGAGGAGAACCGGCAAAACTGTCATGAAATCGATAACGCCCATCGATGGGAGGTCTTAGAATGGTAGCTTTCTTTCTGATGTGGAGCCTCTTTATCAGACATGATACTCGCGTGACCTCCAACCGATCGGTCGAATAGGAAGGAGAACCCGATAAAACCGGTGCTGATATCGATAACACCCCGTCGATGGGAGGCCTTGGAATGCTTCCTTTCTTTCTGATGGTGGATCCTCTTTACCGAGCATGATACTCGCGGGACTCCTATACCGTTCGGTTGAACTGGGAGGAGAACCGGCAAAACTGGTCAGGAAACCGATAGCACCCATGGATGGGAGGCCTTGGAATGGTAGCTTTTTTTCTGATGTGGAGCCTCTATATAGGGGATAATACTCGCGAGACTCCTATCCGATCGGTTGAATTGGGAGGAGAACCGGCAAAACTGGTCATGAAACCTATAGCACCCATGGATGGGAGGCCTTGGAATGGTAGCTTTTTTTTCTGATGTGGAGCCTCTTTATCGGGCATTGTACTCGCGGGACTCCTATTCCGTTCGGTTGAACTGGGAGGAGAAACGGCAAAACTGTCATGAAATCGATAACGCCCATCGATGGGAGGTCTTAGAATGGTAGCTTTCTTTCTGATGTGGAGCCTCTTTATCAGACATGATACTCGCGTGACCTCCAACCGATCGGTCGAATAGGAAGGAGAACCCGATAAAACCGGTGCTGATATCGATAACACCCCGTCGATGGGAGGCCTTGGAATGCTTCCTTTCTTTCTGATGGTGGATCCTCTTTACCGAGCATGATACTCGCGGGACTCCTATACCGTTCGGTTGAACTGGGAGGAGAACCGGCAAAACTGGTCAGGAAACCGATAGCACCCATGGATGGGAGGCCTTGGAATGGTAGCTTTTTTTCTGATGTGGAGCCTCTATATAGGGGATAATACTCGCGAGACTCCTATCCGATCGGTTGAATTGGGAGGAGAACCGGCAAAACTGGTCATGAAACCGATAGCACCCATGGATGGGAGGCCTTGGAATGGTAGCTTTTTTTCTGATGTGGAGCCTCTTTATCGGGCATTGTACTCGCGGGACCCCTATTCCGTTCGGTTGAAGTGGGAGGAAAACGGGCAAACTATCATGAAATCGATAACGCCCATCGATGGGAGGCCTTGGAATGGTAGCTTTCTTTTTGATGTGGAGCCTCTTTATCGAACATGATACTCGCGGGACTCCTATTCCGTTCGGTTGAACTGGGAGGAGAAACGGCAAAACTGTCATGAAATCGATAACGCCCATCGATGGGAGGTCTTAGAATGGTAGCTTTCTTTCTGATGTGGAGCCTCTTTATCAGACATGATACTCGCGTGACCTCCAACCGATCGGTCGAATAGGAAGGAGAACCCGATAAAACCGGTGCTGATATCGATAACACCCCGTCGATGGGAGGCCTTGGAATGCTTCCTTTCTTTCTGATGGTGGATCCTCTTTACCGAGCATGATACTCGCGGGACTCCTATACCGTTCGGTTGAACTGGGAGGAGAACCGGCAAAACTGGTCAGGAAACCGATAGCACCCATGGATGGGAGGCCTTGGAATGGTAGCTTTTTTTCTGATGTGGAGCCTCTATATAGGGGATAATTTTCGCGAGACTCCTATCCGATCAGTTGAATTGGGAGGAGAACCGGCAAAACTGGTCATGAAACCGATAGCACCCATGGATGGGAGGCCTTGGAATGGTAGCTTTTTTTCTGATGTGGAGCCTCTTTATCGAGCATTGTACTCGCGGGACCCCTATTCCGTTCGGTTGAGGTGGGAGGAAAACGGGCAAACTGTCATGAAATCGATAACGCCCATCGATGGGAGGCCTTGGAATGGTAGCTTTCTTTTTGATGTGGAGCCTCTTTATCGAGCATGATACTCGCGGGACTCCTATTCCGTTCGGTTGAACTGGGAGGAGAAACGGCAAAACTGTCATGAAATCGATAACGCCCATTGATGGGAGGTCTTAGAATGGTAGCTTTCTTTCTGATGTGGAGCCTCTTTATCAGACATGATACTCGCGTGACCTCCAACCGATCGGTCGAATAGGAAGGAGAACCCGATAAAACCGGTGCTGATATCGATAACACCCCGTCGATGGGAGGCCTTGGAATGCTTCCTTTCTTTCTGATGGTGGATCCTCTTTACCGAGCATGATACTCGCGGGACTCCTATACCGTTCGGTTGAACTGGGAGGAGAACCGGCAAAACTGGTCAGGAAACCGATAGCACCCATGGATGGGAGGCCTTGGAATGGTAGCTTTTTTTCTGATGTGGAGCCTCTATATAGGGGATAATACTCGCGAGACTCCTATCCGATCGGTTGAATTGGGAGGAGAACCGGCAAAACTGGTCATGAAACCGATAGCACCCATGGATGGGAGGCCTTGGAATGGTAGCTTTTTTTCTGATGTGGAGCCTCTTTATCGGGCATTGTACTCGCGGGACCCCTATTCCGTTCGGTTGAAGTGGGAGGAAAACGGGCAAACTGTCATGAAATCGGTAACGCCCATCGATGGGAGGCCTTGGAATGGTAGCTTTCTTTTTGATGTGGAGCCTCTTTATCGAACATGATACTCGCGGGACTCCTATTCCGTTCGGTTGAACTGGGAGGAGAAACGGCAAAACTGTCATGAAATCGATAACGCCCATCGATGGGAGGTCTTAGAATGGTAGCTTTCTTTCTGATGTGGAGCCTCTTTATCAGACATGATACTCGCGTGACCTCCAACCGATCGGTCGAATAGGAAGGAGAACCCGATAAAACCGGTGCTGATATCGATAACACCCCGTCGATGGGAGGCCTTGGAATGCTTCCTTTCTTTCTGATGGTGGATCCTCTTTACCGAGCATGATACTCGCGGGACTCCTATACCGTTCGGTTGAACTGGGAGGAGAACCGGCAAAACTGGTCAGGAAACCGATAGCACCCATGGATGGGAGGCCTTGGAATGGTAGCTTTTTTTCTGATGTGGAGCCTCTATATAGGGGATAATACTCGCGAGACTCCTATCCGATCGGTTGAATTGGGAGGAGAACCGGCAAAACTGGTCATGAAACCGATAGCACCCATGGATGGGAGGCCTTGGAATGGTAGCTTTTTTTCTGATGTGGAGCCTCTTTATCGGGCATTGTACTCGCGGGACCCCTATTCCGTTCGGTTGAAGTGGGAGGAGAACGGGCAAACTGTCATGAAATCGATAACGCCCATCGATGGGAGGCCTTGGAATGGTAGCTTTCTTTTTGATGTGGAGCCTCTTTATCGAGCATGATACTCGCGGGACTCCTATTCCGTTCGGTTGAACTGGGAGGAGAAACGGCAAAACTGTCATGAAATCGATAACGCCCATCGATGGGAGGTCTTAGAATGGTAGCTTTCTTTCTGATGTGGAGCCTCTTTATCAGACATGATACTCGCGTGACCTCCAACCGATCGGTCGAATAGGAAGGAGAACCCGATAAAACCGGTGCTGATATCGATAACACCCCGTCGATGGGAGGCCTTGGAATGCTACCTTTCTTTCTGATGGTGGATCCTCTTTACCGAGCATGATACTCGCGGGACTCCTATACCGTTCGGTTGAACTGGGAGGAGAACCGGCAAAACTGGTCAGGAAACCGATAGCACCCATGGATGGGAGGCCATGGAATGGTAGCTTTTTTTCTGATGTGGAGCCTCTATATAGGGGATAATACTCGCGAGACTCCTATCCGATCGGTTGAATTGGGAGGAGAACCGGCAAAACTGGTCATGAAACCGATAGCACCCATGGATGGGAGGCCTTGGAATGGTAGCTTTTTTTCTGATGTGGAGCCTCTTTATCGGGCATTGTACTCGCGGGACCCCTATTCCGTTCGGTTGAAGTGGGAGGAGAACGGGCAAACTGTCATGAAATCGATAACGCCCATCGATGGGAGGCCTTGGAATGGTAGCTTTCTTTTTGATGTGGAGCCTCTTTATCGAGCATGATACTCGCGGGACTCCTATTCCGTTCGGTTGAACTGGGAGGAGAAACGGCAAAACTGTCATGAAATCGATAACGCCCATCGATGGGAGGTCTTAGAATGGTAGCTTTCTTTCTGATGTGGAGCCTCTTTATCAGACATGATACTCGCGTGACCTCCAACCGATCGGTCGAATAGGAAGGAGAACCCGATAAAACCGGTGCTGATATCGATAACACCCCGTCGATGGGAGGCCTTGGAATGCTTCCTTTCTTTCTGATGGTGGATCCTCTTTACCGAGCATGATACTCGCGGGACTCCTATACCGTTCGGTTGAACTGGGAGGAGAAACGGCAAAACTGTCATGAAATCGATAACGCCCATCGATGGGAGGTCTTAGAATGGTAGCTTTCTTTCTGATGTGGAGCCTCTTTATCAGACATGATACTCGCGTGACCTCCAACCGATCGGTTGAATTGGGAGGAGAACCGGCAAAACTGGTCATGAAACCGATAGCACCCATGGATGGGAGGCCTTGGAATGGTAGCTTTTTTTCTGATGTGGAGCCTCTTTATCGGGCATTGTACTCGCGGGACTCCTATACCGTTCGGTTGAACTGGGAGGAGAACCGGCAAAACTGTCATGAAATCGATAACGCCCATCGATGGGAGGTCTTAGAATGGTAGCTTTCTTCTGATGTGGAGCCTCTTTATCAGACATGATACTCGCGTGACCTCCAACCGATCGGTCGAATAGGAAGGAGAACCCGATAAAACCGGTGCTGATATCGATAACACCCCGTCGATGGGAGGCCTTGGAATGCTTCCTTTCTTTCTGATGGTGGATCCTCTTTACCGAGCATGATACTCGCGGGACTCCTATACCGTTCGGTTGAACTGGGAGGAGAACCGGCAAAACTGGTCAGGAAACCGATAGCACCCATGGATGGGAGGCCTTGAAATGGTAGCTTTTTTTCTGATGTGGAGCCTCTATATAGGGGATAATACTCGCGAGACTCCTATCCGATCGGTTGAATTGGGAGGAGAACCGGCAAAACTGGTCATGAAACCTATAGCACCCATGGATGGGAGGCCTTGGAATGGTAGCTTTTTTTTCTGATGTGGAGCCTCTTTATCGGGCATTGTACTCGCGGGACTCCTATTCCGTTCGGTTGAACTGGGAGGAGAAACGGCAAAACTGTCATGAAATCGATAACGCCCATCGATGGGAGGTCTTAGAATGGTAGCTTTCTTTCTGATGTGGAGCCTCTTTATCAGACATGATACTCGCGTGACCTCCAACCGATCGGTCGAATAGGAAGGAGAACCCGATAAAACCGGTGCTGATATCGATAACACCCCGTCGATGGGAGGCCTTGGAATGCTTCCTTTCTTTCTGATGGTGGATCCTCTTTACCGAGCATGATACTCGCGGGACTCCTATACCGTTCGGTTGAACTGGGAGGAGAACCGGCAAAACTGGTCAGGAAACCGATAGCACCCATGGATGGGAGGCCTTGGAATGGTAGCTTTTTTTCTGATGTGGAGCCTCTATATAGGGGATAATACTCGCGAGACTCCTATCCGATCGGTTGAATTGGGAGGAGAACCGGCAAAACTGGTCATGAAACCGATAGCACCCATGGATGGGAGGCCTTGGAATGGTAGCTTTTTTTCTGATGTGGAGCCTCTTTATCGGGCATTGTACTCGCGGGACCCCTATTCCGTTCGGTTGAAGTGGGAGGAAAACGGGCAAACTGTCATGAAATCGATAACGCCCATCGATGGGAGGCCTTGGAATGGTAGCTTTCTTTTTGAAGTGGAGCCTCTTTATCGAACATGATACTCGCGGGACTCCTATTCCGTTCGGTTGAACTGGGAGGAGAAACGGCAAAACTGTCATGAAATCGATAACGCCCATCGATGGGAGGTCTTAGAATGGTAGCTTTCTTTCTGATGTGGAGCCTCTTTATCAGACATGATACTCGCGTGACCTCCAACCGATCGGTCGAATAGGAAGGAGAACCCGATAAAACCGGTGCTGATATCGATAACACCCCGTCGATGGGAGGCCTTGGAATGCTTCCTTTCTTTCTGATGGTGGATCCTCTTTACCGAGCATGATACTCGCGGGACTCCTATACCGTTCGGTTGAACTGGGAGGAGAACCGGCAAAACTGGTCAGGAAACCGATAGCACCCATGGATGGGTGGCCTTGGAATGGTAGCTTTTTTTCTGATGTGGAGCCTCTATATAGGGGATAATACTCGCGAGACTCCTATCCGATCGGTTGAATTGGGAGGAGAACCGGCAAAACTGGTCATGAAACCGATAGCACCCATGGATGGGAGGCCTTGGAATGGTAGCTTTTTTTCTGATGTGGAGCCTCTTTATCGGGCATTGTACTCGCGGGACCCCTATTCCGTTCGGTTGAAGTGGGAGGAGAACGGGCAAACTGTCATGAAATCGATAACGCCCATCGATGGGAGGCCTTGGAATGGTAGCTTTCTTTTTGATGTGGAGCCTCTTTATCGAGCATGATACTCGCGGGACTCCTATTCCGTTCGGTTGAACTGGGAGGAGAAACGGCAAAACTGTCATGAAATCGATAATGCCCATCGATGGGAGGTCTTAGAATGGTAGCTTTCTTTCTGATGTGGAGCCTCTTTATCAGACATGATACTCGCGTGACCTCCAACCGATCGGTCGAATAGGAAGGAGAACCCGATAAAACCGGTGCTGATATCGATAACACCCCGTCGATGGGAGGCCTTGGAATGCTACCTTTCTTTCTGATGGTGGATCCTCTTTACCGAGCATGATACTCGCGGGACTCCTATACCGTTCGGTTGAACTGGGAGGAGAACCGGCAAAACTGGTCAGGAAACCGATAGCACCCATGGATGGGAGGCCTTGGAATGGTAGCTTTTTTTCTGATGTGGAGCCTCTATATAGGGGATAATACTCGCGAGACTCCTATCCGATCGGTTGAATTGGGAGGAGAACCGGCAAAACTGGTCATGAAACCGGTAGCACCCATGGATGGGAGGCCTTGGAATGGTAGCTTTTTTTCTGATGTGGAGCCTCTTTATCGAGCATTGTACTCGCGGGACCCCTATTCCGTTCGGTTGAAGTGGGAGGAAAACGGGCAAACTGTCATGAAATCGATAACGCCCATCGATGGGAGGCCTTGGAATGGTAGCTTTCTTTTTGATGTGGAGCCTCTTTATCGAACATGATACTCGCGGGACTCCTATTCCGTTCGGTTGAACTGGGAGGAGAAACGGCAAAACTGTCATGAAATCGATAACGCCTATCGATGGGAGGTCTTAGAATGGTAGCTTTCTTTCTGATGTGGAGCCTCTTTATCAGACATGATACTCGCGTGACCTCCAACCGATCGGTCGAATAGGAAGGAGAACCCGATAAAACCGGTGCTGATATCGATAACACCCCGTCGATGGGAGGCCTTGGAATGCTTCCTTTCTTTCTGATGGTGGATCCTCTTTACCGAGCATGATAATCGCGGGACTCCTATACCGTTCGGTTGAACTGGGAGGAGAACCGGCAAAACTGGTCAGGAAACCGATAGCACCCATGGATGGGAGGCCTTGGAATGGTAGCTTTTTTTCTGATGTGGAGCCTCTATATAGGGGATAATACTCGCGAGACTCCTATCCGATCGGTTGAATTGGGAGGAGAACCGGCAAAACTGGTCATGAAACCGATAGCACCCATGGATGGGAGGCCTTGGAATGGTAGCTTTTTTTCTGATGTGGAGCCTCTTTATCGGGCATTGTACTCGCGGGACCCCTATTCCGTTCGGTTGAAGTGGGAGGAGAACGGGCAAACTGTCATGAAATCGATAACGCCCATCGATGGGAGGCCTTGGAATGGTAGCTTTCTTTTTGATGTGGAGCCTCTTTATCGAGCATGATACTCGCGGGACTCCTATTCCGTTCGGTTGAACTGGGAGGAGAAACGGCAAAACTGTAATGAAATCGATAACGCCCATCGATGGGAGGTCTTAGAATGGTAGCTTTCTTTCTGATGTGGAGCCTCTTTATCAGACATGATACTCGCGTGACCTCCAACCGATCGGTCGAATAGGAAGGAGAACCCGATAAAACCGGTGCTGATATCGATAACACCCCGTCGATGGGAGGTCTTAGAATGGTAGCTTTCTTTCTGATGTGGAGCCTCCTTATCAGACATGATACTCGCGTGACCTCCACTCCGATCGGTCGAATAGGAAGGAGAACCCGATAAAACCGGTGCTGATATCGATAACACCCCGTCGATGGGAGGTCTTAGAATGGTAGCTTTCTTTCTGATGTGGAGCCTCCTTATCAGACATGATACTCGCGTGACCTCCACTCCGATCGGTCGTATAGGGAGGAGAACCGACAAAAACGGTCAGGAAATCGATATCACTCACCGACGGAGGCATATGATTGAAGCATTCTTCCCGAGGGGAGGACCCTTTATCAGAGATGACACTCGCGTGACCCCCACTCCGTTCGGTCGAATAGGGAGGAAAACCCGATAAAACCGGTCCTGATATCGATAACACAGTATTGAAGGGAGGTCTTGTAATGGTAGCTTTCTTTCTGATGTGGAGCCTCTTTATCAGACATGATACTCGCGTGACCTCCAACCGATCGGTCGAATAGGAAGGAGAACCCGATAAAACCGGTGCTGATATCGATAACACCCCGTCGATGGGAGGCCTTGGAATGCTACCTTTCTTTCTGATGGTGGATCCTCTTTACCGAGCATGATACTCGCGGGACTCCTATACCGTTCGGTTGAACTGGGAGGAGAACCGGCAAAACTGGTCAGGAAACCGATAGCACCCATGGATGGGTGGCCTTGGAATGGTAGCTTTTTTTCTGATGTGGAGCCTCTATATAGGGGATAATACTCGCGAGACTCCTATCCGATCGGTTGAATTGGGAGGAGAACCGGCAAAACTGGTCATGAAACCGATAGCACCCATGGATGGGAGGCCTTGGAATGGTAGCTTTTTTTCTGATGTGGAGCCTCTTTATCGGGCATTGTACTCGCGGGACCCCTATTCCGTTCGGTTGAAGTGGGAGGAGAACGGGCAAACTGTCATGAAATCGATAACGCCCATCGATGGGAGGCCTTGGAATGGTAGCTTTCTTTTTGATGTGGAGCCTCTTTATCGAGCATGATACTCGCGGGACTCCTATTCCGTTCGGTTGAACTGGGAGGAGAAACGGCAAAACTGTCATGAAATCGATAATGCCCATCGATGGGAGGTCTTAGAATGGTAGCTTTCTTTCTGATGTGGAGCCTCTTTATCAGACATGATACTCGCGTGACCTCCAACCGATCGGTCGAATAGGAAGGAGAACCCGATAAAACCGGTGCTGATATCGATAACACCCCGTCGATGGGAGGCCTTGGAATGCTACCTTTCTTTCTGATGGTGGATCCTCTTTACCGAGCATGATACTCGCGGGACTCCTATACCGTTCGGTTGAACTGGGAGGAGAACCGGCAAAACTGGTCAGGAAACCGATAGCACCCATGGATGGGAGGCCTTGGAATGGTAGCTTTTTTTCTGATGTGGAGCCTCTATATAGGGGATAATACTCGCGAGACTCCTATCCGATCGGTTGAATTGGGAGGAGAACCGGCAAAACTGGTCATGAAACCGGTAGCACCCATGGATGGGAGGCCTTGGAATGGTAGCTTTTTTTCTGATGTGGAGCCTCTTTATCGAGCATTGTACTCGCGGGACCCCTATTCCGTTCGGTTGAAGTGGGAGGAAAACGGGCAAACTGTCATGAAATCGATAACGCCCATCGATGGGAGGCCTTGGAATGGTAGCTTTCTTTTTGATGTGGAGCCTCTTTATCGAGCATGATACTCGCGGGGCTCCTATTCCGTTCGGTCGAATAGGAAGGAGAACGGGCAAACTGTCATGAAATCGATAAATCCCATCGATGGGAGGCCATGGAATGCTAGCTTTCTTTCTGATGTGGAGCCTCCTTATCGGGCATTGTACTCGCGGGGCTCCTATTCCGTTCGGTCGAATAGGAAGGAGAACCCGATAACACCGATCCTGATATCGATAACACAGTGTCGATGGGAGGCCTTAGAATGGTAGCTTTCTTTCTGATGTGGAGCCTCCTTATCAGACAGGATACTCGCGTGACCTCCACTCCGATCGGTCGAATAGGGAGGAGAACCGACAAAAAGGTGAGAAGATCTATATCACTCACCGACGGAGGCATATGATAGAAGCATTCTTCCCGAGGTGAGGACCCTTTATCAGAGATGACACTCGCGGGACCCCCACTCCGTTCGGTCAAATAGGGAGGAAAACCCGATAAAACCGGTCCTGATATCGATAACACAGTATTGAAGGGAGGTCTTGTAATGGTAGCTTTCTTTCTGATGTGGAGCCTCTTTATCACACATGATACTCGCGTGACCTCCAACCGATCGGTCGAATAGGAAGGAGAACCCGATAAAACCGGTCCTGATATCGATAACACCCCGTCGATGGGAGGCCTTGGAATGCTACCTTTCTTTCTGATGGTGGATCCTCTTTACCGAGCATGATAGTCGCGGGACCTCCACACCGTTCTGTCGAATAGGAAGGAGAACGGGCAAAACTGTCATGAAATCGATAACGCCCATCGATGGGAGGCCATGGAATGCTAGCTTTCTTTCTGATGTGGAGCCTCCTTATCGGGCATTGTACTCGCGGGACCCCTATTCCGTTCGGTTGAACTGGGAGGAGAACGGGCAAAACTGTCATGAAATCGATAACGCCCATCGATGGGAGGCCGTGGAATGCTAGCTTTCTTTCTGATGTGGAGCCTCCTTATCGGGCATTGTACTCGCGGGACACCTATTCCGTTCGGTCGAATAGGGAGGAGAACCGACAAAAACGGTCAGGAAATCGATATCACTCACCGACGGAGGCATATGATTGAAGCATTCTTCCCGAGGTGAGGACCCTTTATCAGAGATGACACTTGCGTGACCCCCACTCCGTTCGGTCAAATAGGGAGGAAAACCCGATAAAACCGGTGCTGATATCGATAACACCCCGTCGATAGGAGGCCTTGGAATGGTAGCTTTCTTTCTGATGTGGAGCCTCTTTATCAGACATGATACTCGCGTGACCTCCACACCGTTCTGTCGAATAGGAAGGAGAACGGGCAAAACTGTCATGAAATCGATAACGCCCATCGATGGGAGGCCATGGAATGCTAGCTTTCTTTCTGATGTGGAGCCTCCTTATCGGGCATTGTACTCGCGGGACCCCTATTCCGTTCGGTTGAACTGGGAGGAGAACGGGCAAAACTGTCATGAAATCGATAACGCCCATCGATGGGAGGCCGTGGAATGCTAGCTTTCTTTCTGATGTGGAGCCTCCTTATCGGGCATTGTACTCGCGGGACACCTATTCCGTTCGGTCGAATAGGGAGGAGAACCGACAAAAACGGTCAGGAAATCGATATCACTCACCGACGGAGGCATATGATTGAAGCATTCTTCCCGAGGTGAGGACCCTTTATCAGAGATGACACTTGCGTGACCCCCACTCCGTTCGGTCAAATAGGGAGGAAAACCCGATAAAACCGGTGCTGATATCGATAACACCCCGTCGATGGGAGGCCTTGGAATGCTACCTTTCTTTCTGATGGTGGATCCTCTTTACCGAGCATGATACTCGCGGGACTCCTATACCGTTCGGTTGAACTGGGAGGAGAACCGGCAAAACTGGTCAGGAAACCGATAGCACCCATGGATGGGAGGCCTTGGAATGGTAGCTTTTTTTCTGATGTGGAGCCTCTATATAGGGGATAATACTCGCGAGACTCCTATCCGATCGGTTGAATTGGGAGGAGAACCGGCAAAACTGGTCATGAAACCGGTAGCACCCATGGATGGGAGGCCTTGGAATGGTAGCTTTTTTTCTGATGTGGAGCCTCTTTATCGAGCATTGTACTCGCGGGACCCCTATTCCGTTCGGTTGAAGTGGGAGGAAAACGGGCAAACTGTCATGAAATCGATAACGCCCATCGATGGGAGGCCTTGGAATGGTAGCTTTCTTTTTGATGTGGAGCCTCTTTATCGAACATGATACTCGCGGGACTCCTATTCCGTTCGGTTGAACTGGGAGGAGAAACGGCAAAACTGTCATGAAATCGATAACGCCTATCGATGGGAGGTCTTAGAATGGTAGCTTTCTTTCTGATGTGGAGCCTCTTTATCAGACATGATACTCGCGTGACCTCCAACCGATCGGTCGAATAGGAAGGAGAACCCGATAAAACCGGTGCTGATATCGATAACACCCCGTCGATGGGAGGCCTTGGAATGCTTCCTTTCTTTCTGATGGTGGATCCTCTTTACCGAGCATGATAATCGCGGGACTCCTATACCGTTCGGTTGAACTGGGAGGAGAACCGGCAAAACTGGTCAGGAAACCGATAGCACCCATGGATGGGAGGCCTTGGAATGGTAGCTTTTTTTCTGATGTGGAGCCTCTATATAGGGGATAATACTCGCGAGACTCCTATCCGATCGGTTGAATTGGGAGGAGAACCGGCAAAACTGGTCATGAAACCGATAGCACCCATGGATGGGAGGCCTTGGAATGGTAGCTTTTTTTCTGATGTGGAGCCTCTTTATCGGGCATTGTACTCGCGGGACCCCTATTCCGTTCGGTTGAAGTGGGAGGAGAACGGGCAAACTGTCATGAAATCGATAACGCCCATCGATGGGAGGCCTTGGAATGGTAGCTTTCTTTTTGATGTGGAGCCTCTTTATCGAGCATGATACTCGCGGGACTCCTATTCCGTTCGGTTGAACTGGGAGGAGAAACGGCAAAACTGTAATGAAATCGATAACGCCCATCGATGGGAGGTCTTAGAATGGTAGCTTTCTTTCTGATGTGGAGCCTCTTTATCAGACATGATACTCGCGTGACCTCCAACCGATCGGTCGAATAGGAAGGAGAACCCGATAAAACCGGTGCTGATATCGATAACACCCCGTCGATGGGAGGTCTTAGAATGGTAGCTTTCTTTCTGATGTGGAGCCTCCTTATCAGACATGATACTCGCGTGACCTCCACTCCGATCGGTCGAATAGGAAGGAGAACCCGATAAAACCGGTGCTGATATCGATAACACCCCGTCGATGGGAGGTCTTAGAATGGTAGCTTTCTTTCTGATGTGGAGCCTCCTTATCAGACATGATACTCGCGTGACCTCCACTCCGATCGGTCGTATAGGGAGGAGAACCGACAAAAACGGTCAGGAAATCGATATCACTCACCGACGGAGGCATATGATTGAAGCATTCTTCCCGAGGGGAGGACCCTTTATCAGAGATGACACTCGCGTGACCCCCACTCCGTTCGGTCGAATAGGGAGGAAAACCCGATAAAACCGGTCCTGATATCGATAACACAGTATTGAAGGGAGGTCTTGTAATGGTAGCTTTCTTTCTGATGTGGAGCCTCTTTATCAGACATGATACTCGCGTGACCTCCAACCGATCGGTCGAATAGGAAGGAGAACCCGATAAAACCGGTGCTGATATCGATAACACCCCGTCGATGGGAGGCCTTGGAATGCTACCTTTCTTTCTGATGGTGGATCCTCTTTACCGAGCATGATACTCGCGGGACTCCTATACCGTTCGGTTGAACTGGGAGGAGAACCGGCAAAACTGGTCAGGAAACCGATAGCACCCATGGATGGGTGGCCTTGGAATGGTAGCTTTTTTTCTGATGTGGAGCCTCTATATAGGGGATAATACTCGCGAGACTCCTATCCGATCGGTTCAATTGGGAGGAGAACCGGCAAAACTGGTCATGAAACCGATAGCACCCATGGATGGGAGGCCTTGGAATGGTAGCTTTTTTTCTGATGTGGAGCCTCTTTATCGGGCATTGTACTCGCGGGACCCCTATTCCGTTCGGTTGAAGTGGGACGAGAACGGGCAAACTGTCATGAAATCGATAACGCCCATCGATGGGAGGCCTTGGAATGGTAGCTTTCTTTTTGATGTGGAGCCTCTTTATCGAGCATGATACTCGCGGGACTCCTATTCCGTTCGGTTGAACTGGGAGGAGAAACGGCAAAACTGTCATGAAATCGATAATGCCCATCGATGGGAGGTCTTAGAATGGTAGCTTTCTTTCTGATGTGGAGCCTCTTTATCAGACATGATACTCGCGTGACCTCCAACCGATCGGTCGAATAGGAAGGAGAACCCGATAAAACCGGTGCTGATATCGATAACACCCCGTCGATGGGAGGCCTTGGAATGCTACCTTTCTTTCTGATGGTGGATCCTCTTTACCGAGCATGATACTCGCGGGACTCCTATACCGTTCGGTTGAACTGGGAGGAGAACCGGCAAAACTGGTCAGGAAACCGATAGCACCCATGGATGGGAGGCCTTGGAATGGTAGCTTTTTTTCTGATGTGGAGCCTCTATATAGGGGATAATACTCGCGAGACTCCTATCCGATCGGTTGAATTGGGAGGAGAACCGGCAAAACTGGTCATGAAACCGGTAGCACCCATGGATGGGAGGCCTTGGAATGGTAGCTTTTTTTCTGATGTGGAGCCTCTTTATCGAGCATTGTACTCGCGGGACCCCTATTCCGTTCGGTTGAAGTGGGAGGAAAACGGGCAAACTGTCATGAAATCGATAACGCCCATCGATGGGAGGCCTTGGAATGGTAGCTTTCTTTTTGATGTGGAGCCTCTTTATCGAGCATGATACTCGCGGGGCTCCTATTCCGTTCGGTCGAATAGGAAGGAGAACGGGCAAACTGTCATGAAATCGATAAATCCCATCGATGGGAGGCCATGGAATGCTAGCTTTCTTTCTGATGTGGAGCCTCCTTATCGGGCATTGTACTCGCGGGGCTCCTATTCCGTTCGGTCGAATAGGAAGGAGAACCCGATAACACCGATCCTGATATCGATAACACAGTGTCGATGGGAGGCCTTAGAATGGTAGCTTTCTTTCTGATGTGGAGCCTCCTTATCAGACAGGATACTCGCGTGACCTCCACTCCGATCGGTCGAATAGGGAGGAGAACCGACAAAAAGGTGAGAAGATCTATATCACTCACCGACGGAGGCATATGATAGAAGCATTCTTCCCGAGGTGAGGACCCTTTATCAGAGATGACACTCGCGGGACCCCCACTCCGTTCGGTCAAATAGGGAGGAAAACCCGATAAAACCGGTCCTGATATCGATAACACAGTATTGAAGGGAGGTCTTGTAATGGTAGCTTTCTTTCTGATGTGGAGCCTCTTTATCACACATGATACTCGCGTGACCTCCAACCGATCGGTCGAATAGGAAGGAGAACCCGATAAAACCGGTCCTGATATCGATAACACCCCGTCGATGGGAGGCCTTGGAATGCTACCTTTCTTTCTGATGGTGGATCCTCTTTACCGAGCATGATAGTCGCGGGACCTCCACACCGTTCTGTCGAATAGGAAGGAGAACGGGCAAAACTGTCATGAAATCGATAACGCCCATCGATGGGAGGCCATGGAATGCTAGCTTTCTTTCTGATGTGGAGCCTCCTTATCGGGCATTGTACTCGCGGGACCCCTATTCCGTTCGGTTGAACTGGGAGGAGAACGGGCAAAACTGTCATGAAATCGATAACGCCCATCGATGGGAGGCCGTGGAATGCTAGCTTTCTTTCTGATGTGGAGCCTCCTTATCGGGCATTGTACTCGCGGGACACCTATTCCGTTCGGTCGAATAGGGAGGAGAACCGACAAAAACGGTCAGGAAATCGATATCACTCACCGACGGAGGCATATGATTGAAGCATTCTTCCCGAGGTGAGGACCCTTTATCAGAGATGACACTTGCGTGACCCCCACTCCGTTCGGTCAAATAGGGAGGAAAACCCGATAAAACCGGTGCTGATATCGATAACACCCCGTCGATAGGAGGCCTTGGAATGGTAGCTTTCTTTCTGATGTGGAGCCTCTTTATCAGACATGATACTCGCGTGACCTCCACACCGTTCTGTCGAATAGGAAGGAGAACGGGCAAAACTGTCATGAAATCGATAACGCCCATCGATGGGAGGCCATGGAATGCTAGCTTTCTTTCTGATGTGGAGCCTCCTTATCGGGCATTGTACTCGCGGGACCCCTATTCCGTTCGGTCGAATAGGGAGGAGAACCGACAAAAACGGTCAGGAAATCGATATCACTCACCGACGGAGAAATATGATTGAAGCATTCTTCCCGAGGTGAGGACCCTTTATCAGAGATGACACTCGCGTGACACCCACTCCGTTCGGTCAAATAGGGAGGAAAACCCGATAAAACCGGTCCTGATATCGATAACACAGTATTGAAGGGAGGTCTTATAATGGTAGTTTCTTTCTGATGTGGAGCCTCTTTATCAGACATGATACTCGCGTGACCTCCACACCGATCGGTCGAATAGGAAGGAGAGCCCGATAAAACCGGTGCTGATATCGATAACACCCCGTCGATGGGAGGCCTTGGAATGCTACCTTTCTTTCTGATGGTGGATCCTCTTTACCGAGCATGATACTCGCGGGACTCCTATACCGTTTGGTTGAACTGGGAGGAGAACCGGCAATACTGGTCATGAAACCGATAGCACCCATGGATGGGAGGCCTTGGAATGGTAGCTTTTTTTCTGATGTGGAGCCTCTTTATCGGGCATTGTACTCGCGGGGCTCCTATTCCGTTCGGTTGAACTGGGAGGAGAACGGGCAAAACTGTAATGAAATCGATAACGCCCATCGATGGGAGGCCATGGAATGCTAGCTTTCTTTCTGGTGTGGAGCCTACTTATCGGGCATTGTACTCGCGGGACCCCTATTCCGTTCGGTCGAGTAGGGAGGAGAACCGACAAAAACGGTCAGGAAATCGATAACGCAGTATTGAAGAGAGGTCTTATAATGGTAGTTTCTTTCTGATGTGGAGCCTCTTTATCGGGCATTGTACTCGCGGAGCTCCTATTCCGTTCGGTTGAATAGGAAGGAGAACCGACAAAAAGGTGAGAAGATCTATATCACTCACCGACGGAGGCATATGATTGAAGCATTCTTCCCGAGGTGAGGACCCTTTATCAGAGATGACACTCGCGTGACACCCACTCCGTTCGGTCAAATAGGGAGGAAAACCCGATAAAACCGGTCCTGATATCGATAACACAGTATTGAAGGGAGGTCTTATAATGGTAGTTTCTTTCTGATGTGGAGCCTCTTTATCAGACATGATACTCGCGTGACCTCCACACCGATCGGTCGAATAGGAAGGAGAGCCCGATAAAACCGGTGCTGATATCGATAACACCCCGTCGATGGGAGGCCTTGGAATGCTACCTTTCTTTCTGATGGTGGATTCTCTTTACCGAGCATGATACTCGCGGGACTCCTATACCGTTTGGTTGAACTGGGAGGAGAACCGGCAAAACTGGTCATGAAACCGATAGCACCCATGGATGGGAGGCCTTGGAATGGTAGCTTTTTTCTGATGTGGAGCCTCTTTATCGGGCATTGTACTCGCGGGACCCCTATTCCGTTCGGTCGAATAGGGAGGAGAACCGACAAAAACGGTCAGGAAATCGATAACGCCCATCGATGGGAGGCCTTGGAATGGTAGCTTTTTTTCTGATGTGGAGCCTCTTTATCGGGCATTGTACTCGCGGGACTCCTATACCGTTTGGTTGAACTGGGAGGAGAACCGGCAAAACTGGTCATGAAACCGATAGCACCCATAGATGGGAGGCCTTGGAATGGTAGCTTTTTTTCTGATGTGGAGCCTCTTTATCGGGCATTGTACTCGCAGGACTCCTATTCCGTTCGGTTGAACTGGGAGGAGAACGGGCAAAACTGTAATGAAATCGATAACGCCCATCGATGGGAGGCCGTGGAATGCTAGCTTTCTTTCTGATGTGGAGCCTCCTTATCGGGCATTGTACTCGCGGGGCTCCTATTCCGTTCGGTCGAATAGGAAGGAGAACGGGCAAACTGTCATGAAATCGATAAATCCCATCGATGGGAGGCCATGGAATGCTAGCTTTCTTTCTGATGTGGAGCCTCCTTATCGGGCATTGTACTCGCGGGGCTCCTATTCCGTTCGGTCGAATAGGAAGGAGAACCCGATAACACCGATCCTGATATCGATAACACAGTGTCGATGGGAGGCCTTAGAATGGTAGCTTTCTTTCTGATGTGGAGCCTCCTTATCAGACATGATACTCGCGTGACCTCCACTCCGATCGGTCGAATAGGGAGGAGAACCGACAAAAAGGTGAGAAGATCTATATCACTCACCGACGGAGAAATATGATTGAAGCATTCTTCCCGAGGTGAGGACCCTTTATCAGAGATGATACTCGCGTGACCTCCACACCGATCGGTCGAATAGGAAGGAGAGCCCGATAAAACCGGTGCTGATATCGATAACACCCCGTCGATGGGAGGCCTTGGAATGCTACCTTTCTTTCTGATGGTGGATCCTCTTTACCGAGCATGATACTCGCGGGACTCCTATACCGTTTGGTTGAACTGGGAGGAGAACCGGCAAAACTGGTCAGGAAACCGATAGCACCCATGGATGGGTGGCCTTGGAATGGTAGCTTTTTTTCTGATGTGGAGCCTCTATATAGGGGATAATACTCGCGAGACTCCTATCCGATCGGTTCAATTGGGAGGAGAACCGGCAAAACTGGTCATGAAACCGATAGCACCCATGGATGGGAGGCCTTGGAATGGTAGCTTTTTTTCTGATGTGGAGCCTCTTTATCGGGCATTGTACTCGCGGGACCCCTATTCCGTTCGGTTGAAGTGGGACGAGAACGGGCAAACTGTCATGAAATCGATAACGCCCATCGATGGGAGGCCTTGGAATGGTAGCTTTCTTTTTGATGTGGAGCCTCTTTATCGAGCATGATACTCGCGGGACTCCTATTCCGTTCGGTTGAACTGGGAGGAGAAACGGCAAAACTGTCATGAAATCGATAATGCCCATCGATGGGAGGTCTTAGAATGGTAGCTTTCTTTCTGATGTGGAGCCTCTTTATCAGACATGATACTCGCGTGACCTCCAACCGATCGGTCGAATAGGAAGGAGAACCCGATAAAACCGGTGCTGATATCGATAACACCCCGTCGATGGGAGGCCTTGGAATGCTACCTTTCTTTCTGATGGTGGATCCTCTTTACCGAGCATGATACTCGCGGGACTCCTATACCGTTCGGTTGAACTGGGAGGAGAACCGGCAAAACTGGTCAGGAAACCGATAGCACCCATGGATGGGAGGCCTTGGAATGGTAGCTTTTTTTCTGATGTGGAGCCTCTATATAGGGGATAATACTCGCGAGACTCCTATCCGATCGGTTGAATTGGGAGGAGAACCGGCAAAACTGGTCATGAAACCGGTAGCACCCATGGATGGGAGGCCTTGGAATGGTAGCTTTTTTTCTGATGTGGAGCCTCTTTATCGAGCATTGTACTCGCGGGACCCCTATTCCGTTCGGTTGAAGTGGGAGGAAAACGGGCAAACTGTCATGAAATCGATAACGCCCATCGATGGGAGGCCTTGGAATGGTAGCTTTCTTTTTGATGTGGAGCCTCTTTATCGAGCATGATACTCGCGGGGCTCCTATTCCGTTCGGTCGAATAGGAAGGAGAACGGGCAAACTGTCATGAAATCGATAAATCCCATCGATGGGAGGCCATGGAATGCTAGCTTTCTTTCTGATGTGGAGCCTCCTTATCGGGCATTGTACTCGCGGGGCTCCTATTCCGTTCGGTCGAATAGGAAGGAGAACCCGATAACACCGATCCTGATATCGATAACACAGTGTCGATGGGAGGCCTTAGAATGGTAGCTTTCTTTCTGATGTGGAGCCTCCTTATCAGACAGGATACTCGCGTGACCTCCACTCCGATCGGTCGAATAGGGAGGAGAACCGACAAAAAGGTGAGAAGATCTATATCACTCACCGACGGAGGCATATGATAGAAGCATTCTTCCCGAGGTGAGGACCCTTTATCAGAGATGACACTCGCGGGACCCCCACTCCGTTCGGTCAAATAGGGAGGAAAACCCGATAAAACCGGTCCTGATATCGATAACACAGTATTGAAGGGAGGTCTTGTAATGGTAGCTTTCTTTCTGATGTGGAGCCTCTTTATCACACATGATACTCGCGTGACCTCCAACCGATCGGTCGAATAGGAAGGAGAACCCGATAAAACCGGTCCTGATATCGATAACACCCCGTCGATGGGAGGCCTTGGAATGCTACCTTTCTTTCTGATGGTGGATCCTCTTTACCGAGCATGATAGTCGCGGGACCTCCACACCGTTCTGTCGAATAGGAAGGAGAACGGGCAAAACTGTCATGAAATCGATAACGCCCATCGATGGGAGGCCATGGAATGCTAGCTTTCTTTCTGATGTGGAGCCTCCTTATCGGGCATTGTACTCGCGGGACCCCTATTCCGTTCGGTTGAACTGGGAGGAGAACGGGCAAAACTGTCATGAAATCGATAACGCCCATCGATGGGAGGCCGTGGAATGCTAGCTTTCTTTCTGATGTGGAGCCTCCTTATCGGGCATTGTACTCGCGGGACACCTATTCCGTTCGGTCGAATAGGGAGGAGAACCGACAAAAACGGTCAGGAAATCGATATCACTCACCGACGGAGGCATATGATTGAAGCATTCTTCCCGAGGTGAGGACCCTTTATCAGAGATGACACTTGCGTGACCCCCACTCCGTTCGGTCAAATAGGGAGGAAAACCCGATAAAACCGGTGCTGATATCGATAACACCCCGTCGATAGGAGGCCTTGGAATGGTAGCTTTCTTTCTGATGTGGAGCCTCTTTATCAGACATGATACTCGCGTGACCTCCACACCGTTCTGTCGAATAGGAAGGAGAACGGGCAAAACTGTCATGAAATCGATAACGCCCATCGATGGGAGGCCATGGAATGCTAGCTTTCTTTCTGATGTGGAGCCTCCTTATCGGGCATTGTACTCGCGGGACCCCTATTCCGTTCGGTTGAACTGGGAGGAGAACGGGCAAAACTGTCATGAAATCGATAACGCCCATCGATGGGAGGCCGTGGAATGCTAGCTTTCTTTCTGATGTGGAGCCTCCTTATCGGGCATTGTACTCGCGGGACACCTATTCCGTTCGGTCGAATAGGGAGGAGAACCGACAAAAACGGTCAGGAAATCGATATCACTCACCGACGGAGGCATATGATTGAAGCATTCTTCCCGAGGTGAGGACCCTTTATCAGAGATGACACTTGCGTGACCCCCACTCCGTTCGGTCAAATAGGGAGGAAAACCCGATAAAACCGGTGCTGATATCGATAACACCCCGTCGATGGGAGGCCTTGGAATGCTACCTTTCTTTCTGATGGTGGATCCTCTTTACCGAGCATGATACTCGCGGGACTCCTATACCGTTCGGTTGAACTGGGAGGAGAACCGGCAAAACTGGTCAGGAAACCGATAGCACCCATGGATGGGAGGCCTTGGAATGGTAGCTTTTTTTCTGATGTGGAGCCTCTATATAGGGGATAATACTCGCGAGACTCCTATCCGATCGGTTGAATTGGGAGGAGAACCGGCAAAACTGGTCATGAAACCGGTAGCACCCATGGATGGGAGGCCTTGGAATGGTAGCTTTTTTTCTGATGTGGAGCCTCTTTATCGAGCATTGTACTCGCGGGACCCCTATTCCGTTCGGTTGAAGTGGGAGGAAAACGGGCAAACTGTCATGAAATCGATAACGCCCATCGATGGGAGGCCTTGGAATGGTAGCTTTCTTTTTGATGTGGAGCCTCTTTATCGAACATGATACTCGCGGGACTCCTATTCCGTTCGGTTGAACTGGGAGGAGAAACGGCAAAACTGTCATGAAATCGATAACGCCTATCGATGGGAGGTCTTAGAATGGTAGCTTTCTTTCTGATGTGGAGCCTCTTTATCAGACATGATACTCGCGTGACCTCCAACCGATCGGTCGAATAGGAAGGAGAACCCGATAAAACCGGTGCTGATATCGATAACACCCCGTCGATGGGAGGCCTTGGAATGCTTCCTTTCTTTCTGATGGTGGATCCTCTTTACCGAGCATGATAATCGCGGGACTCCTATACCGTTCGGTTGAACTGGGAGGAGAACCGGCAAAACTGGTCAGGAAACCGATAGCACCCATGGATGGGAGGCCTTGGAATGGTAGCTTTTTTTCTGATGTGGAGCCTCTATATAGGGGATAATACTCGCGAGACTCCTATCCGATCGGTTGAATTGGGAGGAGAACCGGCAAAACTGGTCATGAAACCGATAGCACCCATGGATGGGAGGCCTTGGAATGGTAGCTTTTTTTCTGATGTGGAGCCTCTTTATCGGGCATTGTACTCGCGGGACCCCTATTCCGTTCGGTTGAAGTGGGAGGAGAACGGGCAAACTGTCATGAAATCGATAACGCCCATCGATGGGAGGCCTTGGAATGGTAGCTTTCTTTTTGATGTGGAGCCTCTTTATCGAGCATGATACTCGCGGGACTCCTATTCCGTTCGGTTGAACTGGGAGGAGAAACGGCAAAACTGTAATGAAATCGATAACGCCCATCGATGGGAGGTCTTAGAATGGTAGCTTTCTTTCTGATGTGGAGCCTCTTTATCAGACATGATACTCGCGTGACCTCCAACCGATCGGTCGAATAGGAAGGAGAACCCGATAAAACCGGTGCTGATATCGATAACACCCCGTCGATGGGAGGTCTTAGAATGGTAGCTTTCTTTCTGATGTGGAGCCTCCTTATCAGACATGATACTCGCGTGACCTCCACTCCGATCGGTCGAATAGGAAGGAGAACCCGATAAAACCGGTGCTGATATCGATAACACCCCGTCGATGGGAGGTCTTAGAATGGTAGCTTTCTTTCTGATGTGGAGCCTCCTTATCAGACATGATACTCGCGTGACCTCCACTCCGATCGGTCGTATAGGGAGGAGAACCGACAAAAACGGTCAGGAAATCGATATCACTCACCGACGGAGGCATATGATTGAAGCATTCTTCCCGAGGGGAGGACCCTTTATCAGAGATGACACTCGCGTGACCCCCACTCCGTTCGGTCGAATAGGGAGGAAAACCCGATAAAACCGGTCCTGATATCGATAACACAGTATTGAAGGGAGGTCTTGTAATGGTAGCTTTCTTTCTGATGTGGAGCCTCTTTATCAGACATGATACTCGCGTGACCTCCAACCGATCGGTCGAATAGGAAGGAGAACCCGATAAAACCGGTGCTGATATCGATAACACCCCGTCGATGGGAGGCCTTGGAATGCTACCTTTCTTTCTGATGGTGGATCCTCTTTACCGAGCATGATACTCGCGGGACTCCTATACCGTTCGGTTGAACTGGGAGGAGAACCGGCAAAACTGGTCAGGAAACCGATAGCACCCATGGATGGGTGGCCTTGGAATGGTAGCTTTTTTTCTGATGTGGAGCCTCTATATAGGGGATAATACTCGCGAGACTCCTATCCGATCGGTTCAATTGGGAGGAGAACCGGCAAAACTGGTCATGAAACCGATAGCACCCATGGATGGGAGGCCTTGGAATGGTAGCTTTTTTTCTGATGTGGAGCCTCTTTATCGGGCATTGTACTCGCGGGACCCCTATTCCGTTCGGTTGAAGTGGGACGAGAACGGGCAAACTGTCATGAAATCGATAACGCCCATCGATGGGAGGCCTTGGAATGGTAGCTTTCTTTTTGATGTGGAGCCTCTTTATCGAGCATGATACTCGCGGGACTCCTATTCCGTTCGGTTGAACTGGGAGGAGAAACGGCAAAACTGTCATGAAATCGATAATGCCCATCGATGGGAGGTCTTAGAATGGTAGCTTTCTTTCTGATGTGGAGCCTCTTTATCAGACATGATACTCGCGTGACCTCCAACCGATCGGTCGAATAGGAAGGAGAACCCGATAAAACCGGTGCTGATATCGATAACACCCCGTCGATGGGAGGCCTTGGAATGCTACCTTTCTTTCTGATGGTGGATCCTCTTTACCGAGCATGATACTCGCGGGACTCCTATACCGTTCGGTTGAACTGGGAGGAGAACCGGCAAAACTGGTCAGGAAACCGATAGCACCCATGGATGGGAGGCCTTGGAATGGTAGCTTTTTTTCTGATGTGGAGCCTCTATATAGGGGATAATACTCGCGAGACTCCTATCCGATCGGTTGAATTGGGAGGAGAACCGGCAAAACTGGTCATGAAACCGGTAGCACCCATGGATGGGAGGCCTTGGAATGGTAGCTTTTTTTCTGATGTGGAGCCTCTTTATCGAGCATTGTACTCGCGGGACCCCTATTCCGTTCGGTTGAAGTGGGAGGAAAACGGGCAAACTGTCATGAAATCGATAACGCCCATCGATGGGAGGCCTTGGAATGGTAGCTTTCTTTTTGATGTGGAGCCTCTTTATCGAGCATGATACTCGCGGGGCTCCTATTCCGTTCGGTCGAATAGGAAGGAGAACGGGCAAACTGTCATGAAATCGATAAATCCCATCGATGGGAGGCCATGGAATGCTAGCTTTCTTTCTGATGTGGAGCCTCCTTATCGGGCATTGTACTCGCGGGGCTCCTATTCCGTTCGGTCGAATAGGAAGGAGAACCCGATAACACCGATCCTGATATCGATAACACAGTGTCGATGGGAGGCCTTAGAATGGTAGCTTTCTTTCTGATGTGGAGCCTCCTTATCAGACAGGATACTCGCGTGACCTCCACTCCGATCGGTCGAATAGGGAGGAGAACCGACAAAAAGGTGAGAAGATCTATATCACTCACCGACGGAGGCATATGATAGAAGCATTCTTCCCGAGGTGAGGACCCTTTATCAGAGATGACACTCGCGGGACCCCCACTCCGTTCGGTCAAATAGGGAGGAAAACCCGATAAAACCGGTCCTGATATCGATAACACAGTATTGAAGGGAGGTCTTGTAATGGTAGCTTTCTTTCTGATGTGGAGCCTCTTTATCACACATGATACTCGCGTGACCTCCAACCGATCGGTCGAATAGGAAGGAGAACCCGATAAAACCGGTCCTGATATCGATAACACCCCGTCGATGGGAGGCCTTGGAATGCTACCTTTCTTTCTGATGGTGGATCCTCTTTACCGAGCATGATAGTCGCGGGACCTCCACACCGTTCTGTCGAATAGGAAGGAGAACGGGCAAAACTGTCATGAAATCGATAACGCCCATCGATGGGAGGCCATGGAATGCTAGCTTTCTTTCTGATGTGGAGCCTCCTTATCGGGCATTGTACTCGCGGGACCCCTATTCCGTTCGGTTGAACTGGGAGGAGAACGGGCAAAACTGTCATGAAATCGATAACGCCCATCGATGGGAGGCCGTGGAATGCTAGCTTTCTTTCTGATGTGGAGCCTCCTTATCGGGCATTGTACTCGCGGGACACCTATTCCGTTCGGTCGAATAGGGAGGAGAACCGACAAAAACGGTCAGGAAATCGATATCACTCACCGACGGAGGCATATGATTGAAGCATTCTTCCCGAGGTGAGGACCCTTTATCAGAGATGACACTTGCGTGACCCCCACTCCGTTCGGTCAAATAGGGAGGAAAACCCGATAAAACCGGTGCTGATATCGATAACACCCCGTCGATAGGAGGCCTTGGAATGGTAGCTTTCTTTCTGATGTGGAGCCTCTTTATCAGACATGATACTCGCGTGACCTCCA
The DNA here is from genome assembly GCA_947396885.1 of Heligmosomoides polygyrus polygyrus. Taxonomy (NCBI): domain Eukaryota; kingdom Metazoa; phylum Nematoda; class Chromadorea; order Rhabditida; family Heligmosomidae; genus Heligmosomoides; species Heligmosomoides polygyrus. The sequence goes on from OX377206.1 coordinate 54,231,552, forward strand.
CACCGTTCTGTCGAATAGGAAGGAGAACGGGCAAAACTGTCATGAAATCGATAACGCCCATCGATGGGAGGCCATGGAATGCTAGCTTTCTTTCTGATGTGGAGCCTCCTTATCGGGCATTGTACTCGCGGGACCCCTATTCCGTTCGGTCGAATAGGGAGGAGAACCGACAAAAACGGTCAGGAAATCGATATCACTCACCGACGGAGAAATATGATTGAAGCATTCTTCCCGAGGTGAGGACCCTTTATCAGAGATGACACTCGCGTGACACCCACTCCGTTCGGTCAAATAGGGAGGAAAACCCGATAAAACCGGTCCTGATATCGATAACACAGTATTGAAGGGAGGTCTTATAATGGTAGTTTCTTTCTGATGTGGAGCCTCTTTATCAGACATGATACTCGCGTGACCTCCACACCGATCGGTCGAATAGGAAGGAGAGCCCGATAAAACCGGTGCTGATATCGATAACACCCCGTCGATGGGAGGCCTTGGAATGCTACCTTTCTTTCTGATGGTGGATCCTCTTTACCGAGCATGATACTCGCGGGACTCCTATACCGTTTGGTTGAACTGGGAGGAGAACCGGCAATACTGGTCATGAAACCGATAGCACCCATGGATGGGAGGCCTTGGAATGGTAGCTTTTTTTCTGATGTGGAGCCTCTTTATCGGGCATTGTACTCGCGGGGCTCCTATTCCGTTCGGTTGAACTGGGAGGAGAACGGGCAAAACTGTAATGAAATCGATAACGCCCATCGATGGGAGGCCATGGAATGCTAGCTTTCTTTCTGGTGTGGAGCCTACTTATCGGGCATTGTACTCGCGGGACCCCTATTCCGTTCGGTCGAGTAGGGAGGAGAACCGACAAAAACGGTCAGGAAATCGATAACGCAGTATTGAAGAGAGGTCTTATAATGGTAGTTTCTTTCTGATGTGGAGCCTCTTTATCGGGCATTGTACTCGCGGAGCTCCTATTCCGTTCGGTTGAATAGGAAGGAGAACCGACAAAAAGGTGAGAAGATCTATATCACTCACCGACGGAGGCATATGATTGAAGCATTCTTCCCGAGGTGAGGACCCTTTATCAGAGATGACACTCGCGTGACACCCACTCCGTTCGGTCAAATAGGGAGGAAAACCCGATAAAACCGGTCCTGATATCGATAACACAGTATTGAAGGGAGGTCTTATAATGGTAGTTTCTTTCTGATGTGGAGCCTCTTTATCAGACATGATACTCGCGTGACCTCCACACCGATCGGTCGAATAGGAAGGAGAGCCCGATAAAACCGGTGCTGATATCGATAACACCCCGTCGATGGGAGGCCTTGGAATGCTACCTTTCTTTCTGATGGTGGATTCTCTTTACCGAGCATGATACTCGCGGGACTCCTATACCGTTTGGTTGAACTGGGAGGAGAACCGGCAAAACTGGTCATGAAACCGATAGCACCCATGGATGGGAGGCCTTGGAATGGTAGCTTTTTTCTGATGTGGAGCCTCTTTATCGGGCATTGTACTCGCGGGACCCCTATTCCGTTCGGTCGAATAGGGAGGAGAACCGACAAAAACGGTCAGGAAATCGATAACGCCCATCGATGGGAGGCCTTGGAATGGTAGCTTTTTTTCTGATGTGGAGCCTCTTTATCGGGCATTGTACTCGCGGGACTCCTATACCGTTTGGTTGAACTGGGAGGAGAACCGGCAAAACTGGTCATGAAACCGATAGCACCCATAGATGGGAGGCCTTGGAATGGTAGCTTTTTTTCTGATGTGGAGCCTCTTTATCGGGCATTGTACTCGCAGGACTCCTATTCCGTTCGGTTGAACTGGGAGGAGAACGGGCAAAACTGTAATGAAATCGATAACGCCCATCGATGGGAGGCCGTGGAATGCTAGCTTTCTTTCTGATGTGGAGCCTCCTTATCGGGCATTGTACTCGCGGGGCTCCTATTCCGTTCGGTCGAATAGGAAGGAGAACGGGCAAACTGTCATGAAATCGATAAATCCCATCGATGGGAGGCCATGGAATGCTAGCTTTCTTTCTGATGTGGAGCCTCCTTATCGGGCATTGTACTCGCGGGGCTCCTATTCCGTTCGGTCGAATAGGAAGGAGAACCCGATAACACCGATCCTGATATCGATAACACAGTGTCGATGGGAGGCCTTAGAATGGTAGCTTTCTTTCTGATGTGGAGCCTCCTTATCAGACATGATACTCGCGTGACCTCCACTCCGATCGGTCGAATAGGGAGGAGAACCGACAAAAAGGTGAGAAGATCTATATCACTCACCGACGGAGAAATATGATTGAAGCATTCTTCCCGAGGTGAGGACCCTTTATCAGAGATGATACTCGCGTGACCTCCACACCGATCGGTCGAATAGGAAGGAGAGCCCGATAAAACCGGTGCTGATATCGATAACACCCCGTCGATGGGAGGCCTTGGAATGCTACCTTTCTTTCTGATGGTGGATCCTCTTTACCGAGCATGATACTCGCGGGACTCCTATACCGTTTGGTTGAACTGGGAGGAGAACCGGCAAAACTGGTCATGAAACCGATAGCACCCATGGATGGGAGGCCTTGGAATGGTAGCTTTTTTTCTGATGTGGAGCCTCTTTATCGGGCATTGTACTCGCGGGACCCCTATTCCGTTCGGTTGAACTGGGAGGAGAAACGGCAAAACTGTCATGAAATCGATAACGCCCATCGATGGGAGGTCTTAGAATGGTAGCTTTCTTTCTGATGTGGAGCCTCCTTATCAGACATGATACTCGCGTGACCTCCACTCCGATCGGTCGAATAGGGAGGAGAACCGACAAAAACGGTCAGGAAATCGATATCACTCACCGACGGAGGCATATGATTGAAGCATTCTTCCCGAGGTGAGGACCCTTTATCAGAGATGACACTTGCGTGACCCCCACTCCGTTCGGTCAAATAGGGAGGAAAACCCGATAAAACTGGTCATGAAACCGATAGCACCCATGGATGGGAGGCCTTGGAATGGTAGCTTTCTTTCTGATATGGAGCCTCCTTATCAGACATGATACTCGCGTGACCTCCACTCCGGTCGGTCGAATAGGGAGGAGAACCGGCAAAACTGGTCATGAAACCGATAGCACCCATGGATGGGAGGCCTTAGAATGGTAGCTTTCTTTCTGCAGTGGAGCCTCCTTATCAGACATGATACTCGCGTGACCCCTATTCCGTTCGGTCGAATAGGGAGGAGAACCGACAAAAACGGTCAGGAAATCGATATCACTCACCGACGGAGGAATATGATTGAAGCATTCTTCCCGAGGTGAGGACCCTTTATCAGAGATGACACTCGCGTGACCCCCACTCCGTTCGGTCAAATAGGGAGGAAAACCCGATAAAACCGGTGCTGATATCGATAACACCCCGTCGATAGGAGGCCTTGGAATGGTAGCTTTTTTTCTGATGTGGAGCCTCCTTATCGGGCATTGTACTCGCGGGACCCCTACTCCGTTCGGTTGAACTGGGAGGAGAACGGGCAAAACTGTCATGAAATCGATAACGCCCATCGATGGGAGGCCGTGGAATGCTAGCTTTCTTTCTGATGTGGAGCCTCCTTATCGGGCATTGTACTCGCGGGACCCCTATTCCGTTCGGTCGAATAGGGAGGAGAACCGACAAAAACGGTCAGGAAATCGATATCACTCACCGACGGAGGAATATGATTGAAGCATTCTTCCCGAGGTGAGGACCCTTTATCAGAGATGACGCTCGCGTGACCCCCACTCCGTTCGGTCAAATAGGGAGGAAAACCCGATAAAACCGGTCCTGATATCGATAACACAGTATTGAAGGTAGGTCTTATAATGGTAGTTTCTTTCTGATGTGGAGCCTCTTTATCAGACATGATACTCGCGTGACCTCCACACCGATCGGTCGAATAGGAAGGAGAGCCCGATAAAACCGGTGCTGATATCGATAACACCCCGTCGATGGGAGGCCTTGGAATGCTACCTTTCTTTCTGATGGTGGATTCTCTTTACCGAGCATGATACTCGCGGGACTCCTATACCGTTTGGTTGAACTGGGAGGAGAACCGGCAAAACTGGTCATGAAACCGATAGCACCCATAGATGGGAGGCCTTGGAATGGTAGCTTTTTTTCTGATGTGGAGCCTCCTTATCGGGCATTGTACTCGCGGGGCTCCTATTCCGTTCGGTCGAATAGGAAGGAGAACGGGCAAACTGTCATGAAATCGATAAATCCCATCGATGGGAGGTCTTAGAATGGTAGCTTTCTTTCTGATGTGGAGCCTCCTTATCAGACATGATACTCGCGTGACCTCCACTCCGATCGGTCGAATAGGGAGGAGAACCGACAAAAACGGTCAGGAAATCGATATCACTCACCGACGGAGGCATATGATAGAAGCATTCTTCCCGAGGTGAGGACCCTTTATCAGAGATGACACTCGCGGGACCCCCACTCCGTTCGGTCGAATAGGAAGGAGAGCCCGATAAAACCGGTGCTGATATCGATAACACCCCGTCGATGGGAGGCCTTGGAATGCTACCTTTCTTTCTGATGGTGGATCCTCTTTACCGAGCATGATACTCGCGGGACTCCTATACCGTTTGGTTGAACTGGGAGGAGAACCGGCAAAACTGGTCATGAAACCGATAGCACCCATGGATGGGAGGCCTTGGAATGGTAGCTTTTTTTCTGATGTGGAGCCTCTTTATCGGGCATTGTACTCGCGGGACCCCTATTCCGTTCGGTTGAACTGGGAGGAGAAACGGCAAAACTGTCATGAAATCGATAACGCCCATCGATGGGAGGTCTTAGAATGGTAGCTTTCTTTCTGATGTGGAGCCTCCTTATCAGACATGATACTCGTGTGACCTCCACTCCGATCGGTCGAATAGGGAGGAGAACCGACAAAAACGGTCAGGAAATCGATATCACTCACCGACGGAGGCATATGATAGAAGCATTCTTCCCGAGGTGAGGACCCTTTATCAGAGATGACACTCGCGGGACCCCCACTCCGTTCGGTCAAATAGGGAGGAAAACCCGATAAAACCGGTCCTGATATCGATAACACAGTATTGAAGGGAGGTCTTGTAATGGTAGCTTTCTTTCTGATGTGGAGCCTCTTTATCACACATGATACTCGCGTGACCTCCAACCGATCGGTCGAATAGGAAGGAGAACCCGATAAAACCGGTCCTGATATCGATAACACCCCGTCGATGGGAGGCCTTGGAATGCTACCTTTCTTTCTGATGGTGGATCCTCTTTACCGAGCATGATAGTCGCGGGACCTCCACACCGTTCTGTCGAATAGGAAGGAGAACGGGCAAAACTGTCATGAAATCGATAACGCCCATCGATGGGAGGCCATGGAATGCTAGCTTTCTTTCTGATGTGGAGCCTCCTTATCGGGCATTGTACTCGCGGGACCCCTATTCCGTTCGGTTGAACTGGGAGGAGAACGGGCAAAACTGTCATGAAATCGATAACGCCCATCGATGGGAGGCCGTGGAATGCTAGCTTTCTTTCTGATGTGGAGCCTCCTTATCGGGCATTGTACTCGCGGGACACCTATTCCGTTCGGTCGAATAGGGAGGAGAACCGACAAAAACGGTCAGGAAATCGATATCACTCACCGACGGAGGCATATGATTGAAGCATTCTTCCCGAGGTGAGGACCCTTTATCAGAGATGACACTTGCGTGACCCCCACTCCGTTCGGTCAAATAGGGAGGAAAACCCGATAAAACCGGTGCTGATATCGATAACACCCCGTCGATAGGAGGCCTTGGAATGGTAGCTTTCTTTCTGATGTGGAGCCTCCTTATCGGGCATTGTACTCGCGGGACCCCTATTCCGTTCGGTTGAACTGGGAGGAGAACGGGCAAAACTGTCATGAAATCGATAACGCCCATCGATGGGAGGCCGTGGAATGCTAGCTTTCTTTCTGATGTGGAGCCTCCTTATCGGGCATTGTACTCGCGGGACACCTATTCCGTTCGGTCGAATAGGGAGGAGAACCGACAAAAACGGTCAGGAAATCGATATCACTCACCGACGGAGAAATATGATTGAAGCATTCTTCCCGAGGTGAGGACCCTTTATCAGAGATGACACTCGCGTGACACCCACTCCGTTCGGTCAAATAGGGAGGAAAACCCGATAAAACCGGTCCTGATATCGATAACACAGTATTGAAGGGAGGTCTTATAATGGTAGTTTCTTTCTGATGTGGAGCCTCTTTATCAGACATGATACTCGCGTGACCTCCACACCGATCGGTCGAATAGGAAGGAGAGCCCGATAAAACCGGTGCTGATATCGATAACACCCCGTCGATGGGAGGCCTTGGAATGCTACCTTTCTTTCTGATGGTGGATTCTCTTTACCGAGCATGATACTCGCGGGACTCCTATACCGTTTGGTTGAACTGGGAGGAGAACCGGCAAAACTGGTCATGAAACCGATAGCACCCATGGATGGGAGGCCTTGGAATGCTACCTTTCTTTCTGATGGTGGATCCTCTTTACCGAGCATGATACTCGCGGGACTCCTATACCGTTTGGTTGAACTGGGAGGAGAACCGGCAATACTGGTCAGGAAACCGATAGCACCCATGGATGGGTGGCCTTGGAATGGTAGCTTTTTTTCTGATGTGGAGCCTCTATATAGGGGATAATACTCGCGAGACTCCTATCCGATCGGTTGAATTGGGAGGAGAACCGGCAAAACTGGTCATGAAACCGATAGCACCCATGGATGGGAGGCCTTGGAATGGTAGCTTTTTTTCTGATGTGGAGCCTCTTTATCGGGCATTGTACTCGCGGGACCCCTATTCCGTTCGGTTGAAGTGGGAGGAGAACGGGCAAACTGTCATGAAATCGATAACGCCCATCGATGGGAGGCCTTGGAATGGTAGCTTTCTTTTTGATGTGGAGCCTCTTTATCGAGCATGATACTCGCGGGACTCCTATTCCGTTCGGTTGAACTGGGAGGAGAAACGGCAAAACTGTCATGAAATCGATAATGCCCATCGATGGGAGGTCTTAGAATGGTAGCTTTCTTTCTGATGTGGAGCCTCTTTATCAGACATGATACTCGCGTGACCTCCAACCGATCGGTCGAATAGGAAGGAGAACCCGATAAAACCGGTGCTGATATCGATAACACCCCGTCGATGGGAGGCCTTGGAATGCTACCTTTCTTTCTGATGGTGGATCCTCTTTACCGAGCATGATACTCGCGGGACTCCTATACCGTTCGGTTGAACTGGGAGGAGAACCGGCAAAACTGGTCAGGAAACCGATAGCACCCATGGATGGGAGGCCTTGGAATGGTAGCTTTTTTTCTGATGTGGAGCCTCTATATAGGGGATAATACTCGCGAGACTCCTATCCGATCGGTTGAATTGGGAGGAGAACCGGCAAAACTGGTCATGAAACCGGTAGCACCCATGGATGGGAGGCCTTGGAATGGTAGCTTTTTTTCTGATGTGGAGCCTCTTTATCGAGCATTGTACTCGCGGGACCCCTATTCCGTTCGGTTGAAGTGGGAGGAAAACGGGCAAACTGTCATGAAATCGATAACGCCCATCGATGGGAGGCCTTGGAATGGTAGCTTTCTTTTTGATGTGGAGCCTCTTTATCGAACATGATACTCGCGGGACTCCTATTCCGTTCGGTTGAACTGGGAGGAGAAACGGCAAAACTGTCATGAAATCGATAACGCCTATCGATGGGAGGTCTTAGAATGGTAGCTTTCTTTCTGATGTGGAGCCTCTTTATCAGACATGATACTCGCGTGACCTCCAACCGATCGGTCGAATAGGAAGGAGAACCCGATAAAACCGGTGCTGATATCGATAACACCCCGTCGATGGGAGGCCTTGGAATGCTTCCTTTCTTTCTGATGGTGGATCCTCTTTACCGAGCATGATAATCGCGGGACTCCTATACCGTTCGGTTGAACTGGGAGGAGAACCGGCAAAACTGGTCAGGAAACCGATAGCACCCATGGATGGGAGGCCTTGGAATGGTAGCTTTTTTTCTGATGTGGAGCCTCTTTATCGGGCATTGTACTCGCGGGACTCCTATACCGTTTGGTTGAACTGGGAGGAGAACCGGCAAAACTGGTCATGAAACCGATAGCACCCATAGATGGGAGGTCTTAGAATGGTAGCTTTCTTTCTGATGTGGAGCCTCTTTATCGGGCATTGTACTCGCAGGACTCCTATTCCGTTCGGTTGAACTGGGAGGAGAACGGGCAAAACTGTAATGAAATCGATAACGCCCATGGATGGGAGGCCTTGGAATGGTAGCTTTTTTTCTGATGTGGAGCCTCTTTATCGGGCATTGTACTCGCGGGACCCCTATTCCGTTCGGTTGAAGTGGGAGGAGAACGGGCAAACTGTCATGAAATCGATAACGCCCATCGATGGGAGGCCTTGGAATGGTAGCTTTCTTTTTGATGTGGAGCCTCTTTATCGAGCATGATACTCGCGGGACTCCTATTCCGTTCGGTTGAACTGGGAGGAGAAACGGCAAAACTGTCATGAAATCGATAATGCCCATCGATGGGAGGTCTTAGAATGGTAGCTTTCTTTCTGATGTGGAGCCTCTTTATCAGACATGATACTCGCGTGACCTCCAACCGATCGGTCGAATAGGAAGGAGAACCCGATAAAACCGGTGCTGATATCGATAACACCCCGTCGATGGGAGGCCTTGGAATGCTACCTTTCTTTCTGATGGTGGATCCTCTTTACCGAGCATGATACTCGCGGGACTCCTATCCGATCGGTTGAATTGGGAGGAGAACCGGCAAAACTGGTCATGAAACCGGTAGCACCCATGGATGGGAGGCCTTGGAATGGTAGCTTTCTTTCTGATGTGGAGCCTCCTTATCAGACATGATACTCGCGTGACCTCCACTCCGGTCGGTCGAATAGGGAGGAGAACCGGCAAAACTGGTCATGAAACCGATAGCACCCATGGATGGGAGGCCTTAGAATGGTAGCTTTCTTTCTGCAGTGGAGCCTCCTTATCAGACATGATACTCGCGTGACCCCTATTCCGATCGGACGAATAGGGAGGAGAACCGACAAAAAGGTGAGAAGATCTATATCACTCACCGACGGAGGCATATGATTGAAGCATTCTTCCCGAGGTGAGGACCCTTTATCAGAGATGACACTCGCGGGACCCCCACTCCGTTCGGTCAAATAGGGAGGAAAACCCGATAGAACCGGTCCTGATATCGATAACACAGTATTGAAGGGAGGTCTTGTAATGGTAGCTTTCTTTCTGATGTGGAGCCTCTTTATCGCACATGATACTCGCGTGACCTCCAACCGATCGGTCGAATAGGAAGGAGAACCCGATAAAACCGGTGCTGATATCGATAACACCCCGTCGATGGGAGGCCTTGGAATGCTGCCTTTCTTTCTGATGGTGGATCCTCTTTACCGAGCATGATACTCGCGGGACTCCTATACCGTTCGGTTGAACTGGGAGGAGAACCGGCAAAACTGGTCAGGAAACCGATAGCACCCATGGATGGGAGGCCTTGGAATGGTAGCTTTTTTTCTGATGTGGAGCCTCTTTATCGGGCATTGTACTCGCGGGACTCCTATACCGTTTGGTTGAACTGGGAGGAGAACCGGCAAAACTGGTCATGAAACCGATAGCACCCATGGATGGGAGGCCTTGGAATGGTAGCTTTTTTCTGATGTGGAGCCTCTTTATCGGGCATTGTACTCGCGGGACCCCTATTCCTTTCGGTCGAATAGGGAGGAGAACCGACAAAAACGGTCAGGAAATCGATAACGCCCATCGATGGGAGGCCTTGGAATGGTAGCTTTTTTTCTGATGTGGAGCCTCTTTATCGGGCATTGTACTCGCGGGACTCCTATACCGTTTGGTTGAACTGGGAGGAGAACCGGCAAAACTGGTCATGAAACCGATAGCACCCATAGATGGGAGGCCTTGGAATGGTAGCTTTTTTTCTGATGTGGAGCCTCTTTATCGGGCATTGTACTCGCAGGACTCCTATTCCGTTCGGTTGAACTGGGAGGAGAACGGGCAAAACTGTAATGAAATCGATAACGCCCATCGATGGGAGGCCGTGGAATGCTAGCTTTCTTTCTGATGTGGAGCCTCCTTATCGGGCATTGTACTCGCGGGACCCCTATTCCTTTCGGTCGAATAGGGAGGAGAACCGACAAAAACGGTCAGGAAATCGATAACGCCCATCGATGGGAGGCCTTGGAATGGTAGCTTTTTTTCTGATGTGGAGCCTCTTTATCGGGCATTGTACTCGCGGGGCTCCTATTCCGTTCGGTCGAATAGGAAGGAGAACGGGCAAACTGTCATGAAATCGATAAATCCCATCGATGGGAGGCCATGGAATGCTAGCTTTCTTTCTGATGTGGAGCCTCTTTATCGGGCATTGTACTCGCGGGACTCCTATTCCGTTCGGTTGAATAGGAAGGAGAACCCGATAAAACCGATCCTGATATCGATAACACAGTATTGAAGGGAGGTCTTGTAATGGTAGTTTCTTTCTGATGTGGAGCCTCTTTATCAGACATGATACTCGCGTGACCTCCACACCGATCGGTCGACTAGGAAGGAGAGCCCGATAAAACCGGTGCTGATATCGATAACACCCCGTCGATGGGAGGCCTTGGAATGCTACCTTTCTTTCTGATGGTGGATCCTCTTTACCGAGCATGATACTCGCGGGACTCCTATACCGTTTGGTTTAACTGGGAGGAGAACCGGCAAAACTGGTCATGAAACCGATAGCACCCATGGATGGGAGGCCTTGGAATGGTAGCTTTTTTCTGATGTGGAGCCTCTTTATCGGGCATTGTACTCGCGGGACTCCTATTCCGTTCGGTTGAACTGGGAGGAGAACGGGCAAAACTGTAATGAAATCGATAACGCCCATCGATGGGAGGCCGTGGAATGCTAGCTTTCTTTCTGATGTGGAGCCTCCTTATCGGGCATTGTACTCGCGGGGCTCCTATTCCGTTCGGTCGAATAGGAAGGAGAACCCGATAACACCGATCCTGATATCGATAACACAGTGTCGATGGGAGGCCTTGGAATGGTAGCTTTCTTTCTGATGTGGAGCCTCCTTATCAGAAATGATACTCGCGTGACCTCCACTCCGATCGGACGAATAGGGAGGAGAACCGACAAAAAGGTGAGAAGATCTATATCACTCACCGACGGAGGCATATGATTGAAGCATTCTTCCCGAGGTGAGGACCCTTTATCAGAGATGACACTCGCGGGACCCCCACTCCGTTCGGTCAAATAGGGAGGAAAACCCGATAGAACCGGTCCTGATATCGATAACACAGTATTGAAGGGAGGTCTTGTAATGGTAGCTTTCTTTCTGATGTGGAGCCTCTTTATCGCACATGATACTCGCGTGACCTCCAACCGATCGGTCGAATAGGAAGGAGAACCCGATAAAACCGGTGCTGATATCGATAACACCCCGTCGATGGGAGGCCTTGGAATGCTGCCTTTCTTTCTGATGGTGGATCCTCTTTACCGAGCATGATACTCGCGGGACTCCTATACCGTTCGGTTGAACTGGGAGGAGAACCGGCAAAACTGGTCAGGAAACCGATAGCACCCATGGATGGGAGGCCTTGGAATGGTAGCTTTTTTTCTGATGTGGAGCCTCTTTATCGGGCATTGTACTCGCGGGACTCCTATACCGTTTGGTTGAACTGGGAGGAGAACCGGCAAAACTGGTCATGAAACCGATAGCACCCATGGATGGGAGGCCTTGGAATGGTAGCTTTTTTCTGATGTGGAGCCTCTTTATCGGGCATTGTACTCGCGGGACCCCTATTCCTTTCGGTCGAATAGGGAGGAGAACCGACAAAAACGGTCAGGAAATCGATAACGCCCATCGATGGGAGGCCTTGGAATGGTAGCTTTTTTTCTGATGTGGAGCCTCTTTATCGGGCATTGTACTCGCGGGACCCCTATTCCTTTCGGTCGAATAGGGAGGAGAACCGACAAAAACGGTCAGGAAATCGATAACGCCCATCGATGGGAGGCCTTGGAATGGTAGCTTTTTTTCTGATGTGGAGCCTCTTTATCGGGCATTGTACTCGCGGGACTCCTATACCGTTTGGTTGAACTGGGAGGAGAACCGGCAAAACTGGTCATGAAACCGATAGCACCCATAGATGGGAGGCCTTGGAATGGTAGCTTTTTTTCTGATGTAGAGCCTCTTTATCGGGCATTGTACTCGCAGGACTCCTATTCCGTTCGGTTGAACTGGGAGGAGAACGGGCAAAACTGTAATGAAATCGATAACGCCCATCGATGGGAGGCCGTGGAATGCTAGCTTTCTTTCTGATGTGGAGCCTCCTTATCGGGCATTGTACTCGCGGGACACCTATTCCGTTCGGTCGAATAGGGAGGAGAACCGACAAAAACGGTCAGGAAATCGATATCACTCACCGACGGAGGCATATGATTGAAGCATTCTTCCCGAGGTGAGGACCCTTTATCAGAGATGACACTTGCGTGACCCCCACTCCGTTCGGTCAAATAGGGAGGAAAACCCGATAAAACCGGTGCTGATATCGATAACACCCCTTCGATAGGAGGCCTTGGAATGTTAGCTTTCTTTCTGATGTGGAGCCTCTTTATCAGACATGATACTCGCGTGACCTCCACACCGATCGGTCGAATAGGAAGGAGAGCCCGATAAAACCGGTGCTGATATCGATAACACCCCGTCGATGGGAGGCCTTGGAATGCTACCTTTCTTTCTGATGGTGGATCCTCTTTACCGAGCATGATACTCGCGTGACCTCCACACCGTTCTGTCGAATAGGAAGGAGAACGTTGAAAACTGTCATGAAATCGATAACGCCCATCGATGGGAGGCCATGGAATGCTAGCTTTCTTTCTGATGTGGAGCCTCCTTATCGGGCATTGTACTCGCGGGACCCCTATTCCGTTCGGTCGAATAGGGAGGAGAACCGACAAAAACGGTCAGGAAATCGATATCACTCACCGACGGAGAAATATGATTGAAGCATTCTTCCCGAGGTGAGGACCCTTTATCAGAGATGACACTCGCGTGACACCCACTCCGTTCGGTCAAATAGGGAGGAAAACCCGATAAAACCGGTCCTGATATCGATAACACAGTATTGAAGGGAGGTCTTATAATGGTAGTTTCTTTCTGATGTGGAGCCTCTTTATCAGACATGATACTCGCGTGACCTCCACACCGATCGGTCGACTAGGAAGGAGAGCCCGATAAAACCGGTGCTGATATCGATAACACCCCGTCGATGGGAGGCCTTGGAATGCTACCTTTCTTTCTGATGGTGGATCCTCTTTACCGAGCATGATACTCGCGGGACTCCTATACCGTTTGGTTTAACTGGGAGGAGAACCGGCAAAACTGGTCATGAAACCGATAGCACCCATGGATGGGAGGCCTTGGAATGGTAGCTTTTTTCTGATGTGGAGCCTCTTTATCGGGCATTGTACTCGCGGGACTCCTATTCCGTTCGGTTGAATAGGAAGGAGAACCCGATAAAACCGATCCTGATATCGATAACACAGTATTGAAGGGAGGTCTTATAATGGTAGTTTCTTTCTGATGTGGAGCCTCTTTATCAGACATGATACTCGCGTGACCTCCACACCGATCGGTCGACTAGGAAGGAGAGCCCGATAAAACCGGTGCTGATATCGATAACACCCCGTCGATGGGAGGCCTTGGAATGCTACCTTTCTTTCTGATGGTGGATCCTCTTTACCGAGCATGATACTCGCGGGACTCCTATACCGTTTGGTTTAACTGGGAGAAGAACCGGCAAAACTGGTCATGAAACCGATAGCACCCATGGATGGGAGGCCTTGGAATGGTAGCTTTTTTCTGATGTGGAGCCTCTTTATCGGGCATTGTACTCGCGGGACTCCTATTCCGTTCGGTTGAACTGGGAGGAGAACGGGCAAAACTGTAATGAAATCGATAACGCCCATCGATGGGAGGCCGTGGAATGCTAGCTTTCTTTCTGATGTGGAGCCTCCTTATCGGGCATTGTACTCGCGGGGCTCCTATTCCGTTCGGTCGAATAGGAAGGAGAACCCGATAACACCGATCCTGATATCGATAACACAGTGTCGATGGGAGGCCTTGGAATGGTAGCTTTCTTTCTGATGTGGAGCCTCCTTATCAGAAATGATACTCGCGTGACCTCCACTCCGATCGGACGAATAGGGAGGAGAACCGACAAAAAGGTGAGAAGATCTATATCACTCACCGACGGAGGCATATGATTGAAGCATTCTTCCCGAGGTGAGGACCCTTTATCAGAGATGACACTCGCGGGACCCCCACTCCGTTCGGTCAAATAGGGAGGAAAACCCGATAGAACCGGTCCTGATATCGATAACACAGTATTGAAGGGAGGTCTTGTAATGGTAGCTTTCTTTCTGATGTGGAGCCTCTTTATCGCACATGATACTCGCGTGACCTCCAACCGATCGGTCGAATAGGAAGGAGAACCCGATAAAACCGGTGCTGATATCGATAACACCCCGTCGATGGGAGGCCTTGGAATGCTGCCTTTCTTTCTGATGGTGGATCCTCTTTACCGAGCATGATACTCGCGGGACTCCTATACCGTTCGGTTGAACTGGGAGGAGAACCGGCAAAACTGGTCAGGAAACCGATAGCACCCATGGATGGGAGGCCTTGGAATGGTAGCTTTTTTTCTGATGTGGAGCCTCTTTATCGGGCATTGTACTCGCGGGACTCCTATACCGTTTGGTTGAACTGGGAGGAGAACCGGCAAAACTGGTCATGAAACCGATAGCACCCATGGATGGGAGGCCTTGGAATGGTAGCTTTTTTCTGATGTGGAGCCTCTTTATCGGGCATTGTACTCGCGGGACCCCTATTCCTTTCGGTCGAATAGGGAGGAGAACCGACAAAAACGGTCAGGAAATCGATAACGCCCATCGATGGGAGGCCTTGGAATGGTAGCTTTTTTTCTGATGTGGAGCCTCTTTATCGGGCATTGTACTCGCGGGACTCCTATACCGTTTGGTTGAACTGGGAGGAGAACCGGCAAAACTGGTCATGAAACCGATAGCACCCATAGATGGGAGGCCTTGGAATGGTAGCTTTTTTTCTGATGTGGAGCCTCTTTATCGGGCATTGTACTCGCGGGACTCCTATTCCGTTCGGTTGAATAGGAAGGAGAACCGACAAAAACGGTCAGGAAATCGATAACGCCCATCGATGGGAGGCCTTGGAATGGTAGCTTTTTTTCTGATGTGGAGCCTCTTTATCGGGCATTGTACTCGCGGGGCTCCTATTCCGTTCGGTCGAATAGGAAGGAGAACGGGCAAAACTGTAATGAAATCGATAACGCCCATCGATGGGAGGCCGTGGAATGCTAGCTTTCTTTCTGATGTGGAGCCTCCTTATCGGGCATTGTACTCGCGGGACCCCTATTCCTTTCGGTCGAATAGGGAGGAGAACCGACAAAAACGGTCAGGAAATCGATAACGCCCATCGATGGGAGGCCTTGGAATGGTAGCTTTTTTTCTGATGTGGAGCCTCTTTATCGGGCATTGTACTCGCGGGGCTCCTATTCCGTTCGGTCGAATAGGAAGGAGAACGGGCAAACTGTCATGAAATCGATAAATCCCATCGATGGGAGGCCATGGAATGCTAGCTTTCTTTCTGATGTGGAGCCTCTTTATCGGGCATTGTACTCGCGGGACTCCTATTCCGTTCGGTTGAATAGGAAGGAGAACCCGATAAAACCGATCCTGATATCGATAACACAGTATTGAAGGGAGGTCTTATAATGGTAGTTTCTTTCTGATGTGGAGCCTCTTTATCAGACATGATACTCGCGTGACCTCCACACCGATCGGTCGACTAGGAAGGAGAGCCCGATAAAACCGGTGCTGATATCGATAACACCCCGTCGATGGGAGGCCTTGGAATGCTACCTTTCTTTCTGATGGTGGATCCTCTTTACCGAGCATGATACTCGCGGGACTCCTATACCGTTTGGTTTAACTGGGAGGAGAACCGGCAAAACTGGTCATGAAACCGATAGCACCCATGGATGGGAGGCCTTGGAATGGTAGCTTTTTTCTGATGTGGAGCCTCTTTATCGGGCATTGTACTCGCGGGACTCCTATTCCGTTCGGTTGAACTGGGAGGAGAACGGGCAAAACTGTAATGAAATCGATAACGCCCATCGATGGGAGGCCGTGGAATGCTAGCTTTCTTTCTGATGTGGAGCCTCCTTATCGGGCATTGTACTCGCGGGGCTCCTATTCCGTTCGGTCGAATAGGAAGGAGAACCCGATAACACCGATCCTGATATCGATAACACAGTGTCGATGGGAGGCCTTGGAATGGTAGCTTTCTTTCTGATGTGGAGCCTCCTTATCAGAAATGATACTCGCGTGACCTCCACTCCGATCGGACGAATAGGGAGGAGAACCGACAAAAAGGTGAGAAGATCTATATCACTCACCGACGGAGGCATATGATTGAAGCATTCTTCCCGAGGTGAGGACCCTTTATCAGAGATGACACTCGCGGGACCCCCACTCCGTTCGGTCAAATAGGGAGGAAAACCCGATAGAACCGGTCCTGATATCGATAACACAGTATTGAAGGGAGGTCTTGTAATGGTAGCTTTCTTTCTGATGTGGAGCCTCTTTATCGCACATGATACTCGCGTGACCTCCAACCGATCGGTCGAATAGGAAGGAGAACCCGATAAAACCGGTGCTGATATCGATAACACCCCGTCGATGGGAGGCCTTGGAATGCTGCCTTTCTTTCTGATGGTGGATCCTCTTTACCGAGCATGATACTCGCGGGACTCCTATACCGTTCGGTTGAACTGGGAGGAGAACCGGCAAAACTGGTCAGGAAACCGATAGCACCCATGGATGGGAGGCCTTGGAATGGTAGCTTTTTTTCTGATGTGGAGCCTCTTTATCGGGCATTGTACTCGCGGGACTCCTATACCGTTTGGTTGAACTGGGAGGAGAACCGGCAAAACTGGTCATGAAACCGATAGCACCCATGGATGGGAGGCCTTGGAATGGTAGCTTTTTTCTGATGTGGAGCCTCTTTATCGGGCATTGTACTCGCGGGACCCCTATTCCTTTCGGTCGAATAGGGAGGAGAACCGACAAAAACGGTCAGGAAATCGATAACGCCCATCGATGGGAGGCCTTGGAATGGTAGCTTTTTTTCTGATGTGGAGCCTCTTTATCGGGCATTGTACTCGCGGGACTCCTATACCGTTTGGTTGAACTGGGAGGAGAACCGGCAAAACTGGTCATGAAACCGATAGCACCCATAGATGGGAGGCCTTGGAATGGTAGCTTTTTTTCTGATGTGGAGCCTCTTTATCGGGCATTGTACTCGCAGGACTCCTATTCCGTTCGGTTGAACTGGGAGGAGAACGGGCAAAACTGTAATGAAATCGATAACGCCCATCGATGGGAGGCCGTGGAATGCTAGCTTTCTTTCTGATGTGGAGCCTCCTTATCGGGCATTGTACTCGCGGGACCCCTATTCCTTTCGGTCGAATAGGGAGGAGAACCGACAAAAACGGTCAGGAAATCGATAACGCCCATCGATGGGAGGCCTTGGAATGGTAGCTTTTTTTCTGATGTGGAGCCTCTTTATCGGGCATTGTACTCGCGGGGCTCCTATTCCGTTCGGTCGAATAGGAAGGAGAACGGGCAAACTGTCATGAAATCGATAAATCCCATCGATGGGAGGCCATGGAATGCTAGCTTTCTTTCTGATGTGGAGCCTCCTTATCGGGCATTGTACTCGCGGGGCTCCTATTCCGTTCGGTCGAATAGGAAGGAGAACCCGATAACACCGATCCTGATATCGATAACACAGTGTCGATGGGAGGCCTTAGAATGGTAGCTTTCTTTCTGATGTGGAGCCTCCTTATCAGACATGATACTCGCGTGACCTCCACTCCGATCGGTCGAATAGGGAGGAGAACCGACAAAAAGGTGAGAAGATCTATATCACTCACCGACGGAGAAATATGATTGAAGCATTCTTCCCGAGGTGAGGACCCTTTATCAGAGATGACACTCGCGTGACACCCACTCCGTTCGGTCAAATAGGGAGGAAAACCCGATAAAACCGGTCCTGATATCGATAACACAGTATTGAAGGGAGGTCTTATAATGGTAGTTTCTTTCTGATGTGGAGCCTCTTTATCAGACATGATACTCGCGTGACCTCCACACCGATCGGTCGAATAGGAAGGAGAGCCCGATAAAACCGGTGCTGATATCGATAACACCCCGTCGATGGGAGGCCTTGGAATGCTACCTTTCTTTCTGATGGTGGATCCTCTTTACCGAGCATGATACTCGCGGGACTCCTATACCGTTTGGTTGAACTGGGAGGAGAACCGGCAATACTGGTCATGAAACCGATAGCACCCATGGATGGGAGGCCTTGGAATGGTAGCTTTTTTTCTGATGTGGAGCCTCTTTATCGGGCATTGTACTCGCGGGACTCCTATACCGTTTGGTTGAACTGGGAGGAGAACCGGCAAAACTGGTCATGAAACCGATAGCACCCATGGATGGGAGGCCTTGGAATGGTAGCTTTTTTTCTGATGTGGAGCCTCTTTATCGGGCATTGTACTCGCGGGACCCCTATTCCGTTCGGTTGAACTGGGAGGAGAAACGGCAAAACTGTCATGAAATCGATAACGCCCATCGATGGGAGGTCTTAGAATGGTAGCTTTCCTTCTGATGTGGAGCCTCCTTATCAGACATGATACTCGCGTGACCTCCACTCCGATCGGTCGAATAGGGAGGAGAACCGACAAAAACGGTCAGGAAATCGATATCACTCACCGACGGAGGCATATGATTGAAGCATTCTTCCCGAGGTGAGGACCCTTTATCAGAGATGACACTTGCGTGACCCCCACTCCGTTCGGTCAAATAGGGAGGAAAACCCGATAAAACTGGTCATGAAACCGATAGCACCCATGGATGGGAGGCCTTGGAATGGTAGCTTTCTTTCTGATGTGGAGCCTCCTTATCAGACATGATACTCGCGTGACCTCCACTCCGGTCGGTCGAATAGGGAGGAGAACCGGCAAAACTGGTCATGAAACCGATAGCACCCATGGATGGAGGCCTTAGAATGGTAGCTTTCTTTCTGCAGTGGAGCCTCCTTATCAGACATGATACTCGCGTGACCCCTATTCCGTTCGGTCGAATAGGGAGGAGAACCGACAAAAACGGTCAGGAAATCGATATCACTCACCGACGGAGGAATATGATTGAAGCATTCTTCCCGAGGTGAGGACCCTTTATCAGAGATGACACTCGCGTGACCCCCACTCCGTTCGGTCAAATAGGGAGGAAAACCCGATAAAACCGGTGCTGATATCGATAACACCCCGTCGATAGGAGGCCTTGGAATGGTAGCTTTTTTTCTGATGTGGAGCCTCCTTATCGGGCATTGTACTCGCGGGACCCCTATTCCGTTCGGTTGAACTGGGAGGAGAACGGGCAAAACTGTCATGAAATCGATAACGCCCATCGATGGGAGGCCGTGGAATGCTAGCTTTCTTTCTGATGTGGAGCCTCCTTATCGGGCATTGTACTCGCGGGACCCCTATTCCGTTCGGTCGAATAGGGAGGAGAACCGACAAAAACGGTCAGGAAATCGATATCACTCACCGACGGAGGAATATGATTGAAGCATTCTTCCCGAGGTGAGGACCCTTTATCAGAGATGACGCTCGCGTGACCCCCACTCCGTTCGGTCAAATAGGGAGGAAAACCCGATAAAACCGGTCCTGATATCGATAACACAGTATTGAAGGTAGGTCTTATAATGGTAGTTTCTTTCTGATGTGGAGCCTCTTTATCAGACATGATACTCGCGTGACCTCCACACCGATCGGTCGAATAGGAAGGAGAGCCCGATAAAACCGGTGCTGATATCGATAACACCCCGTCGATGGGAGGCCTTGGAATGCTACCTTTCTTTCTGATGGTGGATTCTCTTTACCGAGCATGATACTCGCGGGACTCCTATACCGTTTGGTTGAACTGGGAGGAGAACCGGCAAAACTGGTCATGAAACCGATAGCACCCATAGATGGGAGGCCTTGGAATGGTAGCTTTTTTTCTGATGTGGAGCCTCCTTATCGGGCATTGTACTCGCGGGGCTCCTATTCCGTTCGGTCGAATAGGAAGGAGAACGGGCAAACTGTCATGAAATCGATAAATCCCATCGATGGGAGGCCATGGAATGCTAGCTTTCTTTCTGATGTGGAGCCTCCTTATCGGGCATTGTACTCGCGGGGCTCCTATTCCGTTCGGTCGAATAGGAAGGAGAACCCGATAACACCGATCCTGATATCGATAACACAGTGTCGATGGGAGGCCTTAGAATGGTAGCTTTCTTTCTGATGTGGAGCCTCCTTATCAGACATGATACTCGCGTGACCTCCACTCCGATCGGTCGAATAGGGAGGAGAACCGACAAAAAGGTGAGAAGATCTATATCACTCACCGACGGAGAAATATGATTGAAGCATTCTTCCCGAGGTGAGGACCCTTTATCAGAGATGACACTCGCATGACACCCACTCCGTTCGGTCAAATAGGGAGGAAAACCCGATAAAACCGGTCCTGATATCGATAACACAGTATTGAAGGGAGGTCTTATAATGGTAGTTTCTTTCTGATGTGGAGCCTCTTTATCAGACATGATACTCGCGTGACCTCCACACCGATCGGTCGAATAGGAAGGAGAGCCCGATAAAACCGGTGCTGATATCGATAACACCCCGTCGATGGGAGGTCTTAGAATGGTAGCTTTCTTTCTGATGTGGAGCCTCCTTATCAGACATGATACTCGCGTGACCTCCACTCCGATCGGTCGAATAGGGAGGAGAACCCGATAAAACCGGTGCTGATATCGATAACACCCCGTCGATGGGAGGCCTTGGAATGCTTCCTTTCTTTCTGATGGTGGATCCTCTTTACCGAGCATGATACTCGCGGGACTCCTATACCGTTCGGTTGAACTGGGAGGAGAACCGGCAAAACTGGTCAGGAAACCGATAGCACCCATGGATGGGAGGCCTTGGAATGGTAGCTTTTTTTCTGATGTGGAGCCTCTATATAGGGGATAATACTCGCGAGACTCCTATCCGATCGGTTGAATTGGGAGGAGAACCGGCAAAACTGGTCATGAAACCGATAGCACCCATGGATGGGAGGCCTTGGAATGGTAGCTTTTTTTCTGATGTGGAGCCTCTTTATCGGGCATTGTACTCGCGGGACTCCTATTCCGTTCGGTTGAACTGGGACTAGAAACGGCAAAACTGTCATGAAATCGATAACGCCCATCGATGGTAGGTCTTAGAATGGTAGCTTTCTTTCTGATGTGGAGCCTCTTTATCAGACATGATACTCGCGTGACCTCCAACCGATCGGTCGAATAGGAAGGAGAACCCGATAAAACCGGTGCTGATATCGATAACACCCCGTCGATGGGAGGCCTTGGAATGCTTCCTTTCTTTCTGATGGTGGATCCTCTTTACCGAGCATGATACTCGCGGGACTCCTATACCGTTCGGTTGAACTGGGAGGAGAACCGGCAAAACTGGTCAGGAAACCGATAGCACCCATGGATGGGAGGCCTTGGAATGGTAGCTTTTTTTCTGATGTGGAGCCTCTATATAGGGGATAATACTCGCGAGACTCCTATCCGATCGGTTGAATTGGGAGGAGAACCGGCAAAACTGGTCATGAAACCGATAGC
Source organism: Heligmosomoides polygyrus polygyrus (assembly GCA_947396885.1). Lineage (NCBI taxonomy): Eukaryota > Metazoa > Nematoda > Chromadorea > Rhabditida > Heligmosomidae > Heligmosomoides > Heligmosomoides polygyrus. The sequence goes on from OX377206.1 coordinate 54,253,447, forward strand.
ACCCATGGATGGGAGGCCTTGGAATGGTAGCTTTTTTCTGATGTGGAGCCTCTTTATCGAGCATTGTACTCGCGGGACCCCTATTCCGTTCGGTTGAAGTGGGAGGAAAACGGGCAAACTGTCATGAAATCGATAACGCCCATCGATGGGAGGCCTTGGAATGGTAGCTTTCTTTTTGATGTGGAGCCTCTTTATCGAGCATGATACTCGCGGGACGCCTATTCCGTTCGGTTGAACTGGGAGGAGAAACGGCAAAACTGTCATGAAATCGATAACGCCCATTGATGGGAGGTCTTAGAATGGTAGCTTTCTTTCTGATGTGGATCCTCTTTATCAGACATGATACTCGCGCGACCTCCAACCGATCGGTCGAATAGGAAGGAGAACCCGATAAAACCGGTGCTGATATCGATAACACCCCGTCGGTGGGAGGCCTTGGAATGCTTCCTTTCTTTCTGATGGTGGATCCTCTTTACCGAGCATGATACTCGCGGGACTCCTATACCGTTCGGTTGAACTGGGAGGAGAACCGGCAAAACTGGTCAGGAAACCGATAGCACCCATGGATGGGAGGCCTTGGAATGGTAGCTTTTTTTCTGATGTGGAGCCTCTATATAGGGGATAATACTCGCGAGACTCCTATCCGATCGGTTGAATTGGGAGGAGAACCGGCAAAACTGGTCATGAAACCGATAGCACCCATGGATGGGAGGCCTTGGAATGGTAGCTTTTTTTCTGATGTGGAGCCTCTTTATCGGGCATTGTACTCGCGGGACCCCTATTCCGTTCGGTTGAAGTGGGAGGAGAACGGGCAAACTGTCATGAAATCGATAACGCCCATCGATGGGAGGCCTTGGAATGGTAGCTTTCTTTTTGATGTGGAGCCTCTTTATCGAGCATGATACTCGCGGGACTCCTATTCCGTTCGGTTGAACTGGGAGGAGAAACGGCAAAACTGTCATGAAATCGATAACGCCCATCGATGGGAGGTCTTAGAATGGTAGCTTTCTTTCTGATGTGGAGCCTCTTTATCAGACATGATACTCGCGTGACCTCCAACCGATCGGTCGAATAGGAAGGAGAACCCGATAAAACCGGTGCTGATATCAATAACACCCCGTCGATGGGAGGCCTTGGAATGCTTCCTTTCTTTCTGATGGTGGATCCTCTTTACCGAGCATGATACTCGCGGGACTCCTATACCGTTCGGTTGAACTGGGAGGAGAAACGGCAAAACTGTCATGAAATCGATAACGCCCATCGATGGGAGGCCTTGGAATGGTAGCTTTTTTTCTGATGTGGAGCCTCTATATAGGGGATAATTTTCGCGAGACTCCTATCCGATCGGTTGAATTGGGAGGAGAACCGGCAAAACTGGTCATGAAACCGATAGCACCCATGGATGGGAGGCCTTGGAATGGTAGCTTTTTTTCTGATGTGGAGCCTCTTTATCGAGCATTGTACTCGCGGGACCCCTATTCCGTTCGGTTGAAGTGGGAGGAAAACGGGCAAACTGTCATGAAATCGATAACGCCCATCGATGGGAGGCCTTGGAATGGTAGCTTTCTTTTTGATGTGGAGCCTCTTTATCGAGCATGATACTCGCGGGACTCCTATTCCGTTCGGTTGAACTGGGAGGAGAAACGGCAAAACTGTCATGAAATCGATAACGCCCATCGATGGGAGGTCTTAGAATGGTAGCTTTCTTTCTGATGTGGAGCCTCTTTATCAGACATGATACTCGCGTGACCTCCAACCGATCGGTCGAATAGGAAGGAGAACCCGATAAAACCGGTGCTGATATCGATAACACCCCGTCGATGGGAGGCCTTGGAATGCTTCCTTTCTTTCTGATGGTGGATCCTCTTTACCGAGCATGATACTCGCGGGACTCCTATACCGTTCGGTTGAACTGGGAGGAGAAACGGCAAAACTGTCATGAAATCGATAACGCCCATCGATGGGAGGTCTTAGAATGGTAGCTTTCTTTCTGATGTGGAGCCTCTTTATCAGACATGATACTCGCGTGACCTCCAACCGATCGGTTGAATTGGGTGGAGAACCGGCAAAACTGGTCATGAAACCGATAGCACCCATGGATGGGAGGCCTTGGAATGGTAGCTTTTTTTCTGATGTGGAGCCTCTTTATCGGGCATTGTACTCGCGGGACTCCTATACCGTTCGGTTGAACTGGGAGGAGAACCGGCAAAACTGTCATGAAATCGATAACGCCCATCGATGGGAGGTCTTAGAATGGTAGCTTTCTTTCTGATGTGGAGCCTCTTTATCAGACATGATACTCGCGTGACCTCCAACCGATCGGTCGAATAGGAAGGAGAACCCGATAAAACCGGTGCTGATATCGATAACACCCCGTCGATGGGAGGCCTTGGAATGCTTCCTTTCTTTCTGATGGTGGATCCTCTTTACCGAGCATGATACTCGCGGGACTCCTATACCGTTCGGTTGAACTGGGAGGAGAACCGGCAAAACTGGTCAGGAAACCGATAGCACCCATGGATGGGAGGCCTTGGAATGGTAGCTTTTTTTCTGATGTGGAGCCTCTATATAGGGGATAATACTCGCGAGACTCCTATCCGATCGGTTGAATTGGGAGGAGAACCGGCAAAACTGGTCATGAAACCTATAGCACCCATGGATGGGAGGCCTTGGAATGGTAGCTTTTTTTTCTGATGTGGAGCCTCTTTATCGGGCATTGTACTCGCGGGACTCCTATTCCGTTCGGTTGAACTGGGAGGAGAAACGGCAAAACTGTCATGAAATCGATAACGCCCATCGATGGGAGGTCTTAGAATGGTAGCTTTCTTTCTGATGTGGAGCCTCTTTATCAGACATGATACTCGCGTGACCTCCAACCGATCGGTCGAATAGGAAGGAGAACCCGATAAAACCGGTGCTGATATCGATAACACCCCGTCGATGGGAGGCCTTGGAATGCTTCCTTTCTTTCTGATGGTGGATCCTCTTTACCGAGCATGATACTCGCGGGACTCCTATACCGTTCGGTTGAACTGGGAGGAGAACCGGCAAAACTGGTCAGGAAACCGATAGCACCCATGGATGGGAGGCCTTGGAATGGTAGCTTTTTTTCTGATGTGGAGCCTCTATATAGGGGATAATACTCGCGAGACTCCTATCCGATCGGTTGAATTGGGAGGAGAACCGGCAAAACTGGTCATGAAACCGATAGCACCCATGGATGGGAGACCTTGGAATGGTAGCTTTTTTTCTGATGTGGAGCCTCTTTATCGGGCATTGTACTCGCGGGACCCCTATTCCGTTCGGTTGAAGTGGGAGGAAAACGGGCAAACTATCATGAAATCGATAACGCCCATCGATGGGAGGCCTTGGAATGGTAGCTTTCTTTTTGATGTGGAGCCTCTTTATCGAACATGATACTCGCGGGACTCCTATTCCGTTCGGTTGAACTGGGAGGAGAAACGGCAAAACTGTCATGAAATCGATAACGCCCATCGATGGGAGGTCTTAGAATGGTAGCTTTCTTTCTGATGTGGAGCCTCTTTATCAGACATGATACTCGCGTGACCTCCAACCGATCGGTCGAATAGGAAGGAGAACCCGATAAAACCGGTGCTGATATCGATAACACCCCGTCGATGGGAGGCCTTGGAATGCTTCCTTTCTTTCTGATGGTGGATCCTCTTTACCGAGCATGATACTCGCGGGACTCCTATACCGTTCGGTTGAACTGGGAGGAGAACCGGCAAAACTGGTCAGGAAACCGATAGCACCCATGGATGGGAGGCCTTGGAATGGTAGCTTTTTTTCTGATGTGGAGCCTCTATATAGGGGATAATTTTCGCGAGACTCCTATCCGATCAGTTGAATTGGGAGGAGAACCGGCAAAACTGGTCATGAAACCGATAGCACCCATGGATGGGAGGCCTTGGAATGGTAGCTTTTTTTCTGATGTGGAGCCTCTTTATCGGGCATTGTACTCGCGGGACCCCTATTCCGTTCGGTTGAAGTGGGAGGAAAACGGGCAAACTGTCATGAAATCGGTAACGCCCATCGATGGGAGGCCTTGGAATGGTAGCTTTCTTTTTGATGTGGAGCCTCTTTATCGAACATGATACTCGCGGGACTCCTATTCCGTTCGGTTGAACTGGGAGGAGAAACGGCAAAACTGTCATGAAATCGATAACGCCCATCGATGGGAGGTCTTAGAATGGTAGCTTTCTTTCTGATGTGGAGCCTCTTTATCAGACATGATACTCGCGTGACCTCCAACCGATCGGTCGAATAGGAAGGAGAACCCGATAAAACCGGTGCTGATATCGATAACACCCCGTCGATGGGAGGCCTTGGAATGCTTCCTTTCTTTCTGATGGTGGATCCTCTTTACCGAGCATGATACTCGCGGGACTCCTATACCGTTCGGTTGAACTGGGAGGAGAACCGGCAAAACTGGTCAGGAAACCGATAGCACCCATGGATGGGAGGCCTTGGAATGGTAGCTTTTTTTCTGATGTGGAGCCTCTATATAGGGGATAATACTCGCGAGACTCCTATCCGATCGGTTGAATTGGGAGGAGAACCGGCAAAACTGGTCATGAAACCGATAGCACCCATGGATGGGAGGCCTTGGAATGGTAGCTTTTTTTCTGATGTGGAGCCTCTTTATCGGGCATTGTACTCGCGGGACCCCTATTCCGTTCGGTTGAAGTGGGAGGAAAACGGGCAAACTGTCATGAAATCGGTAACGCCCATCGATGGGAGGCCTTGGAATGGTAGCTTTCTTTTTGATGTGGAGCCTCTTTATCGAACATGATACTCGCGGGACTCCTATTCCGTTCGGTTGAACTGGGAGGAGAAACGGCAAAACTGTCATGAAATCGATAACGCCCATCGATGGGAGGTCTTAGAATGGTAGCTTTCTTTCTGATGTGGAGCCTCTTTATCAGACATGATACTCGCGTGACCTCCAACCGATCGGTCGAATAGGAAGGAGAACCCGATAAAACCGGTGCTGATATCGATAACACCCCGTCGATGGGAGGCCTCGGAATGCTTCCTTTCTTTCTGATGGTGGATCCTCTTTACCGAGCATGATACTCGCGGGACTCCTATACCGTTCGGTTGAACTGGGAGGAGAACCGGCAAAACTGGTCAGGAAACCGATAGCACCCATGGATGGGAGGCCATGGAATGGTAGCTTTTTTTCTGATGTGGAGCCTCTATATAGGGGATAATACTCGCGAGACTCCTATCCGATCGGTTGAATTGGGAGGAGAACCGGCAAAACTGGTCATGAAACCGATAGCACCCATGGATGGGAGGCCTTGGAATGGTAGCTTTTTTTCTGATGTGGAGCCTCTTTATCGGGCATTGTACTCGCGGGACCCCTATTCCGTTCGGTTGAAGTGGGAGGAGAACGGGCAAACTGTCATGAAATCGATAACGCCCATCGATGGGAGGCCTTGGAATGGTAGCTTTCTTTTTGATGTGGAGCCTCTTTATCGAGCATGATACTCGCGGGACTCCTATTCCGTTCGGTTGAACTGGGAGGAGAAACGGCAAAACTGTCATGAAATCGATAACGCCCATCGATGGGAGGTCTTAGAATGGTAGCTTTCTTTCTGATGTGGAGCCTCTTTATCAGACATGATACTCGCGTGACCTCCAACCGATCGGTCGAATAGGAAGGAGAACCCGATAAAACCGGTGCTGATATCGATAACACCCCGTCGATGGGAGGCCTTGGAATGCTTCCTTTCTTTCTGATGGTGGATCCTCTTTACCGAGCATGATACTCGCGGGACTCCTATACCGTTCGGTTGAACTGGGAGGAGAAACGGCAAAACTGTCATGAAATCGATAACGCCCATCGATGGGAGGTCTTAGAATGGTAGCTTTCTTTCTGATGTGGAGCCTCTTTATCAGACATGATACTCGCGTGACCTCCAACCGATCGGTTGAATTGGGAGGAGAACCGGCAAAACTGGTCATGAAACCGATAGCACCCATGGATGGGAGGCCTTGGAATGGTAGCTTTTTTTCTGATGTGGAGCCTCTTTATCGGGCATTGTACTCGCGGGACTCCTATACCGTTCGGTTGAACTGGGAGGAGAACCGGCAAAACTGTCATGAAATCGATAACGCCCATCGATGGGAGGTCTTAGAATGGTAGCTTTCTTCTGATGTGGAGCCTCTTTATCAGACATGATACTCGCGTGACCTCCAACCGATCGGTCGAATAGGAAGGAGAACCCGATAAAACCGGTGCTGATATCGATAACACCCCGTCGATGGGAGGCCTTGGAATGCTTCCTTTCTTTCTGATGGTGGATCCTCTTTACCGAGCATGATACTCGCGGGACTCCTATACCGTTCGGTTGAACTGGGAGGAGAACCGGCAAAACTGGTCAGGAAACCGATAGCACCCATGGATGGGAGGCCTTGAAATGGTAGCTTTTTTTCTGATGTGGAGCCTCTATATAGGGGATAATACTCGCGAGACTCCTATCCGATCGGTTGAATTGGGAGGAGAACCGGCAAAACTGGTCATGAAACCTATAGCACCCATGGATGGGAGGCCTTGGAATGGTAGCTTTTTTTTCTGATGTGGAGCCTCTTTATCGGGCATTGTACTCGCGGGACTCCTATTCCGTTCGGTTGAACTGGGAGGAGAAACGGCAAAACTGTCATGAAATCGATAACGCCCATCGATGGGAGGTCTTAGAATGGTAGCTTTCTTTCTGATGTGGAGCCTCTTTATCAGACATGATACTCGCGTGACCTCCAACCGATCGGTCGAATAGGAAGGAGAACCCGATAAAACCGGTGCTGATATCGATAACACCCCGTCGATGGGAGGCCTTGGAATGCTTCCTTTCTTTCTGATGGTGGATCCTCTTTACCGAGCATGATACTCGCGGGACTCCTATACCGTTCGGTTGAACTGGGAGGAGAACCGGCAAAACTGGTCAGGAAACCGATAGCACCCATGGATGGGAGGCCTTGGAATGGTAGCTTTTTTTCTGATGTGGAGCCTCTATATAGGGGATAATACTCGCGAGACTCCTATCCGATCGGTTGAATTGGGAGGAGAACCGGCAAAACTGGTCATGAAACCGATAGCACCCATGGATGGGAGGCCTTGGAATGGTAGCTTTTTTTCTGATGTGGAGCCTCTTTATCGGGCATTGTACTCGCGGGACCCCTATTCCGTTCGGTTGAAGTGGGAGGAAAACGGGCAAACTGTCATGAAATCGATAACGCCCATCGATGGGAGGCCTTGGAATGGTAGCTTTCTTTTTGAAGTGGAGCCTCTTTATCGAACATGATACTCGCGGGACTCCTATTCCGTTCGGTTGAACTGGGAGGAGAAACGGCAAAACTGTCATGAAATCGATAACGCCCATCGATGGGAGGTCTTAGAATGGTAGCTTTCTTTCTGATGTGGAGCCTCTTTATCAGACATGATACTCGCGTGACCTCCAACCGATCGGTCGAATAGGAAGGAGAACCCGATAAAACCGGTGCTGATATCGATAACACCCCGTCGATGGGAGGCCTTGGAATGCTTCCTTTCTTTCTGATGGTGGATCCTCTTTACCGAGCATGATACTCGCGGGACTCCTATACCGTTCGGTTGAACTGGGAGGAGAACCGGCAAAACTGGTCAGGAAACCGATAGCACCCATGGATGGGAGGCCTTGGAATGGTAGCTTTTTTTCTGATGTGGAGCCTCTATATAGGGGATAATTTTCGCGAGACTCCTATCCGATCGGTTGAATTGGGAGGAGAATCGGCAAAACTGGTCATGAAACCGATAGCACCCATGGATGGGAGGCCTTGGAATGGTAGCTTTTTTTCTGATGTGGAGCCTCTTTATCGAGCATTGTACTCGCGGGACCCCTATTCCGTTCGGTTGAGGTGGGAGGAAAACGGGCAAACTGTCATGAAATCGATAACGCCCATCGATGGGAGGCCTTGGAATGGTAGCTTTCTTTTTGATGTGGAGCCTCTTTATCGAGCATGATACTCGCGGGACTCCTATTCCGTTCGGTTGAACTGGGAGGAGAAACGGCAAAACTGTCATGAAATCGATACGCCCATTGATGGGAGGTCTTAGAATGGTAGCTTTCTTTCTGATGTGGAGCCTCTTTATCAGACATGATACTCGCGTGACCTCCAACCGATCGGTCGAATAGGAAGGAGAACCCGATAAAACCGGTGCTGATATCGATAACACCCCGTCGATGGGAGGCCTTGGAATGCTTCCTTTCTTTCTGATGGTGGATCCTCTTTACCGAGCATGATACTCGCGGGACTCCTATACCGTTCGGTTGAACTGGGAGGAGAACCGGCAAAACTGGTCAGGAAACCGATAGCACCCATGGATGGGAGGCCTTGGAATGGTAGCTTTTTTTCTGATGTGGAGCCTCTATATAGGGGATAATACTCGCGAGACTCCTATCCGATCGGTTGAATTGGGAGGAGAACCGGCAAAACTGGTCATGAAACCGATAGCACCCATGGATGGGAGGCCTTGGAATGGTAGCTTTTTTTCTGATGTGGAGCCTCTTTATCGGGCATTGTACTCGCGGGACCCCTATTCCGTTCGGTTGAAGTGGGAGGAAAACGGGCAAACTGTCATGAAATCGGTAACGCCCATCGATGGGAGGCCTTGGAATGGTAGCTTTCTTTTTGATGTGGAGCCTCTTTATCGAACATGATACTCGCGGGACTCCTATTCCGTTCGGTTGAACTGGGAGGAGAAACGGCAAAACTGTCATGAAATCGATAACGCCTATCGATGGGAGGTCTTAGAATGGTAGCTTTCTTTCTGATGTGGAGCCTCTTTATCAGACATGATACTCGCGTGACCTCCAACCGATCGGTCGAATAGGAAGGAGAACCCGATAAAACCGGTGCTGATATCGATAACACCCCGTCGATGGGAGGCCTTGGAATGCTTCCTTTCTTTCTGATGGTGGATCCTCTTTACCGAGCATGATACTCGCGGGACTCCTATACCGTTCGGTTGAACTGGGAGGAGAACCGGCAAAACTGGTCAGGAAATCGATAGCACCCATGGATGGGAGGCCTTGGAATGGTAGCTTTTTTTCTGATGTGGAGCCTCTATATAGGGGATAATACTCGCGAGACTCCTATCCGATCGGTTGAATTGGGAGGAGAACCGGCAAAACTGGTCATGAAACCGATAGCACCCATGGATGGGAGGCCTTGGAATGGTAGCTTTTTTTCTGATGTGGAGCCTCTTTATCGGGCATTGTACTCGCGGGACTCCTATTCCGTTCGGTTGAAGTGGGAGGAGAACGGGCAAACTGTCATGAAATCGATAACGCCCATCGATGGGAGGCCTTGGAATGGTAGCTTTCTTTTTGATGTGGAGCCTCTTTATCGAGCATGATACTCGCGGGACTCCTATTCCGTTCGGTTGAACTGGGAGGAGAAACGGCAAAACTGTCATGAAATCGATAACGCCCATCGATGGGAGGTCTTAGAATGGTAGCTTTCTTTCTGATGTGGAGCCTCTTTATCAGACATGATACTCGCGTGACCTCCAACCGATCGGTCGAATAGGAAGGAGAACCCGATAAAACCGGTGCTGATATCGATAACACCCCGTCGATGGGAGGTCTTAGAATGGTAGCTTTCTTTCTGATGTGGAGCCTCCTTATCAGACATGATACTCGCGTGACCTCCACTCCGATCGGTCGAATAGGAAGGAGAACCCGATAAAACCGGTGCTGATATCGATAACACCCCGTCGATGGGAGGTCTTAGAATGGTAGCTTTCTTTCTGATGTGGAGCCTCCTTATCAGACATGATACTCGCGTGACCTCCACTCCGATCGGTCGAATAGGGAGGAGAACCGACAAAAACGGTCAGGAAATCGATATCACTCACCGACGGAGGCATATGATTGAAGCATTCTTCCCGAGGGGAGGACCCTTTATCAGAGATGACACTCGCGTGACCCCCACTCCGTTCGGTCGAATAGGGAGGAAAACCCGATAAAACCGGTCCTGATATCGATAACACAGTATTGAAGGGAGGTCTTGTAATGGTAGCTTTCTTTCTGATGTGGAGCCTCTTTATCAGACATGATACTCGCGTGACCTCCAACCGATCGGTCGAATAGGAAGGAGAACCCGATAAAACCGGTGCTGATATCGATAACACCCCGTCGATGGGAGGCCTTGGAATGCTACCTTTCTTTCTGATGGTGGATCCTCTTTACCGAGCATGATACTCGCGGGACTCCTATACCGTTCGGTTGAACTGGGAGGAGAACCGGCAAAACTGGTCAGGAAACCGATAGCACCCATGGATGGGTGGCCTTGGAATGGTAGCTTTTTTTCTGATGTGGAGCCTCTATATAGGGGATAATACTCGCGAGACTCCTATCCGATCGGTTGAATTGGGAGGAGAACCGGCAAAACTGGTCATGAAACCGATAGCACCCATGGATGGGAGGCCTTGGAATGGTAGCTTTTTTTCTGATGTGGAGCCTCTTTATCGGGCATTGTACTCGCGGGACCCCTATTCCGTTCGGTTGAAGTGGGAGGAGAACGGGCAAACTGTCATGAAATCGATAACGCCCATCGATGGGAGGCCTTGGAATGGTAGCTTTCTTTTTGATGTGGAGCCTCTTTATCGAGCATGATACTCGCGGGACTCCTATTCCGTTCGGTTGAACTGGGAGGAGAAACGGCAAAACTGTCATGAAATCGATAATGCCCATCGATGGGAGGTCTTAGAATGGTAGCTTTCTTTCTGATGTGGAGCCTCTTTATCAGACATGATACTCGCGTGACCTCCAACCGATCGGTCGAATAGGAAGGAGAACCCGATAAAACCGGTGCTGATATCGATAACACCCCGTCGATGGGAGGCCTTGGAATGCTACCTTTCTTTCTGATGGTGGATCCTCTTTACCGAGCATGATACTCGCGGGACTCCTATACCGTTCGGTTGGACTGGGAGGAGAACCGGCAAAACTGGTCAGGAAACCGATAGCACCCATGGATGGGAGGCCTTGGAATGGTAGCTTTTTTTCTGATGTGGAGCCTCTATATAGGGGATAATACTCGCGAGACTCCTATCCGATCGGTTGAATTGGGAGGAGAACCGGCAAAACTGGTCATGAAACCGGTAGCACCCATGGATGGGAGGCCTTGGAATGGTAGCTTTTTTTCTGATGTGGAGCCTCTTTATCGAGCATTGTACTCGCGGGACCCCTATTCCGTTCGGTTGAAGTGGGAGGAAAACGGGCAAACTGTCATGAAATCGATAACGCCCATCGATGGGAGGCCTTGGAATGGTAGCTTTCTTTTTGATGTGGAGCCTCTTTATCGAACATGATACTCGCGGGACTCCTATTCCGTTCGGTTGAACTGGGAGGAGAAACGGCAAAACTGTCATGAAATCGATAACGCCTATCGATGGGAGGTCTTAGAATGGTAGCTTTCTTTCTGATGTGGAGCCTCTTTATCAGACATGATACTCGCGTGACCTCCAACCGATCGGTCGAATAGGAAGGAGAACCCGATAAAACCGGTGCTGATATCGATAACACCCCGTCGATGGGAGGCCTTGGAATGCTTCCTTTCTTTCTGATGGTGGATCCTCTTTACCGAGCATGATAATCGCGGGACTCCTATACCGTTCGGTTGAACTGGGAGGAGAACCGGCAAAACTGGTCAGGAAACCGATAGCACCCATGGATGGGAGGCCTTGGAATGGTAGCTTTTTTTCTGATGTGGAGCCTCTATATAGGGGATAATACTCGCGAGACTCCTATCCGATCGGTTGAATTGGGAGGAGAACCGGCAAAACTGGTCATGAAACCGATAGCACCCATGGATGGGAGGCCTTGGAATGGTAGCTTTTTTTCTGATGTGGAGCCTCTTTATCGGGCATTGTACTCGCGGGACCCCTATTCCGTTCGGTTGAAGTGGGAGGAGAACGGGCAAACTGTCATGAAATCGATAACGCCCATCGATGGGAGGCCTTGGAATGGTAGCTTTCTTTTTGATGTGGAGCCTCTTTATCGAGCATGATACTCGCGGGACTCCTATTCCGTTCGGTTGAACTGGGAGGAGAAACGGCAAAACTGTAATGAAATCGATAACGCCCATCGATGGGAGGTCTTAGAATGGTAGCTTTCTTTCTGATGTGGAGCCTCTTAATCAGACATGATACTCGCGTGACCTCCAACCGATCGGTCGAATAGGAAGGAGAACCCGATAAAACCGGTGCTGATATCGATAACACCCCGTCGATGGGAGGTCTTAGAATGGTAGCTTTCTTTCTGATGTGGAGCCTCCTTATCAGACATGATACTCGCGTGACCTCCACTCCGATCGGTCGAATAGGAAGGAGAACCCGATAAAACCGGTGCTGATATCGATAACACCCCGTCGATGGGAGGTCTTAGAATGGTAGCTTTCTTTCTGATGTGGAGCCTCCTTATCAGACATGATACTCGCGTGACCTCCACCCCGATCGGTCGAATAGGGAGGAGAACCGACAAAAACGGTCAGGAAATCGATATCACTCACCGACGGAGGCATATGATTGAAGCATTCTTCCCGAGGGGAGGACCCTTTATCAGAGATGACACTCGCGTGACCCCCACTCCGTTCGGTCGAATAGGGAGGAAAACCCGATAAAACCGGTCCTGATATCGATAACACAGTATTGAAGGGAGGTCTTGTAATGGTAGCTTTCTTTCTGATGTGGAGCCTCTTTATCAGACATGATACTCGCGTGACCTCCAACCGATCGGTCGAATAGGAAGGAGAACCCGATAAAACCGGTGCTGATATCGATAACACCCCGTCGATGGGAGGCCTTGGAATGCTACCTTTCTTTCTGATGGTGGATCCTCTTTACCGAGCATGATACTCGCGGGACTCCTATACCGTTCGGTTGAACTGGGAGGAGAACCGGCAAAACTGGTCAGGAAACCGATAGCACCCATGGATGGGTGGCCTTGGAATGGTAGCTTTTTTTCTGATGTGGAGCCTCTATATAGGGGATAATACTCGCGAGACTCCTATCCGATCGGTTGAATTGGGAGGAGAACCGGCAAAACTGGTCATGAAACCGATAGCACCCATGGATGGGAGGCCTTGGAATGGTAGCTTTTTTTCTGATGTGGAGCCTCTTTATCGGGCATTGTACTCGCGGGACCCCTATTCCGTTCGGTTGAAGTGGGAGGAGAACGGGCAAACTGTCATGAAATCGATAACGCCCATCGATGGGAGGCCTTGGAATGGTAGCTTTCTTTTTGATGTGGAGCCTCTTTATCGAGCATGATACTCGCGGGACTCCTATTCCGTTCGGTTGAACTGGGAGGAGAAACGGCAAAACTGTCATGAAATCGATAATGCCCATCGATGGGAGGTCTTAGAATGGTAGCTTTCTTTCTGATGTGGAGCCTCTTTATCAGACATGATACTCGCGTGACCTCCAACCGATCGGTCGAATAGGAAGGAGAACCCGATAAAACCGGTGCTGATATCGATAACACCCCGTCGATGGGAGGCCTTGGAATGCTACCTTTCTTTCTGATGGTGGATCCTCTTTACCGAGCATGATACTCGCGGGACTCCTATACCGTTCGGTTGAACTGGGAGGAGAACCGGCAAAACTGGTCAGGAAACCGATAGCACCCATGGATGGGAGGCCTTGGAATGGTAGCTTTTTTTCTGATGTGGAGCCTCTATATAGGGGATAATACTCGCGAGACTCCTATCCGATCGGTTGAATTGGGAGGAGAACCGGCAAAACTGGTCATGAAACCGGTAGCACCCATGGATGGGAGGCCTTGGAATGGTAGCTTTTTTTCTGATGTGGAGCCTCTTTATCGAGCATTGTACTCGCGGGACCCCTATTCCGTTCGGTTGAAGTGGGAGGAAAACGGGCAAACTGTCATGAAATCGATAACGCCCATCGATGGGAGGCCTTGGAATGGTAGCTTTCTTTTTGATGTGGAGCCTCTTTATCGAGCATGATACTCGCGGGGCTCCTATTCCGTTCGGTCGAATAGGAAGGAGAACGGGCAAACTGTCATGAAATCGATAAATCCCATCGATGGGAGGCCATGGAATGCTAGCTTTCTTTCTGATGTGGAGCCTCCTTATCGGGCATTGTACTCGCGGGGCTCCTATTCCGTTCGGTCGAATAGGAAGGAGAACCCGATAACACCGATCCTGATATCGATAACACAGTGTCGATGGGAGGCCTTAGAATGGTAGCTTTCTTTCTGATGTGGAGCCTCCTTATCAGACAGGATACTCGCGTGACCTCCACTCCGATCGGTCGAATAGGGAGGAGAACCGACAAAAAGGTGAGAAGATCTATATCACTCACCGACGGAGGCATATGATAGAAGCATTCTTCCCGAGGTGAGGACCCTTTATCAGAGATGACACTCGCGGGACCCCCACTCCGTTCGGTCAAATAGGGAGGAAAACCCGATAAAACCGGTCCTGATATCGATAACACAGTATTGAAGGGAGGTCTTGTAATGGTAGCTTTCTTTCTGATGTGGAGCCTCTTTATCACACATGATACTCGCGTGACCTCCAACCGATCGGTCGAATAGGAAGGAGAACCCGATAAAACCGGTCCTGATATCGATAACACCCCGTCGATGGGAGGCCTTGGAATGCTACCTTTCTTTCTGATGGTGGATCCTCTTTACCGAGCATGATAGTCGCGGGACCTCCACACCGTTCTGTCGAATAGGAAGGAGAACGGGCAAAACTGTCATGAAATCGATAACGCCCATCGATGGGAGGCCATGGAATGCTAGCTTTCTTTCTGATGTGGAGCCTCCTTATCGGGCATTGTACTCGCGGGACCCCTATTCCGTTCGGTTGAACTGGGAGGAGAACGGGCAAAACTGTCATGAAATCGATAACGCCCATCGATGGGAGGCCGTGGAATGCTAGCTTTCTTTCTGATGTGGAGCCTCCTTATCGGGCATTGTACTCGCGGGACACCTATTCCGTTCGGTCGAATAGGGAGGAGAACCGACAAAAACGGTCAGGAAATCGATATCACTCACCGACGGAGGCATATGATTGAAGCATTCTTCCCGAGGTGAGGACCCTTTATCAGAGATGACACTTGCGTGACCCCCACTCCGTTCGGTCAAATAGGGAGGAAAACCCGATAAAACCGGTGCTGATATCGATAACACCCCGTCGATAGGAGGCCTTGGAATGGTAGCTTTCTTTCTGATGTGGAGCCTCTTTATCAGACATGATACTCGCGTGACCTCCACACCGTTCTGTCGAATAGGAAGGAGAACAGGCAAAACTGTCATGAAATCGATAACGCCCATCGATGGGAGGCCATGGAATGCTAGCTTTCTTTCTGATGTGGAGCCTCCTTATCGGGCATTGTACTCGCGGGACCCCTATTCCGTTCGGTCGAATAGGGAGGAGAACCGACAAAAACGGTCAGGAAATCGATATCACTCACCGACGGAGAAATATGATTGAAGCATTCTTCCCGAGGTGAGGACCCTTTATCAGAGATGACACTCGCGTGACACCCACTCCGTTCGGTCAAATAGGGAGGAAAACCCGATAAAACCGGTCCTGATATCGATAACACAGTATTGAAGGGAGGTCTTATAATGGTAGTTTCTTTCTGATGTGGAGCCTCTTTATCAGACATGATACTCGCGTGACCTCCACACCGATCGGTCGAATAGGAAGGAGAGCCCGATAAAACCGGTGCTGATATCGATAACACCCCGTCGATGGGAGGCCTTGGAATGCTACCTTTCTTTCTGATGGTGGATCCTCTTTACCGAGCATGATACTCGCGGGACTCCTATACCGTTTGGTTGAACTGGGAGGAGAACCGGCAATACTGGTCATGAAACCGATAGCACCCATGGATGGGAGGCCTTGGAATGGTAGCTTTTTTTCTGATGTGGAGCCTCTTTATCGGGCATTGTACTCGCGGGGCTCCTATTCCGTTCGGTCGAATAGGAAGGAGAACGGGCAAATTGTCATGAAATCGATAACGCCCATCGATGGGAGGCCATGGAATGCTAGCTTTCTTTCTGGTGTGGAGCCTACTTATCGGGCATTGTACTCGCGGGACCCCTATTCCGTTCGGTCGAGTAGGGAGGAGAACCGACAAAAACGGTCAGGAAATCGATAACGCAGTATTGAAGAGAGGTCTTATAATGGTAGTTTCTTTCTGATGTGGAGCCTCTTTATCGGGCATTGTACTCGCGGAGCTCCTATTCCGTTCGGTTGAATAGGAAGGAGAACCCGATAAAACCGATCCTGATATCGATAACACAGTATTGAAGGGAGGTCTTATAATGGTAGTTTCTTTCTGATGTGGAGCCTCTTTATCAGACATGATACTCGCGTGACCTCCACACCGATCGGTCGAATAGGAAGGAGAGCCCGATAAAACCGGTGCTGATATCGATAACACCCCGTCGATGGGAGGCCTTGGAATGCTACCTTTCTTTCTGATGGTGGATCCTCTTTACCGAGCATGATACTCGCGGGACTCCTATACCGTTTGGTTTAACTGGGAGGAGAACCGGCAAAACTGGTCATGAAACCGATAGCACCCATGGATGGGAGGCCTTGGAATGGTAGCTTTTTTCTGATGTGGAGCCTCTTTATCGGGCATTGTACTCGCGGGACTCCTATTCCGTTCGGTTGAACTGGGAGGAGAACGGGCAAAACTGTAATGAAATCGATAACGCCCATCGATGGGAGGCCGTGGAGTGCTAGCTTTCTTTCTGATGTGGAGCCTCCTTATCGGGCATTGTACTCGCGGGGCTCCTATTCCGTTCGGTCGAATAGGAAGGAGAACCCGATAACACCGATCCTGATATCGATAACACAGTGTCGATGGGAGGCCTTGGAATGGTAGCTTTCTTTCTGATGTGGAGCCTCCTTATCAGAAATGATACTCGCGTGACCTCCACTCCGATCGGACGAATAGGGAGGAGAACCGACAAAAAGGTGAGAAGATCTATATCACTCACCGACGGAGGCATATGATTGAAGCATTCTTCCCGAGGTGAGGACCCTTTATCAGAGATGACACTCGCGTGACACCCACTCCGTTCGGTCAAATAGGGAGGAAAACCCGATAAAACCGGTCCTGATATCGATAACACAGTATTGAAGGGAGGTCTTATAATGGTAGTTTCTTTCTGATGTGGAGCCTCTTTATCAGACATGATACTCGCGTGACCTCCACACCGATCGGTCGAATAGGAAGGAGAGCCCGATAAAACCGGTGCTGATATCGATAACACCCCGTCGATGGGAGGCCTTGGAATGCTACCTTTCTTTCTGATGGTGGATTCTCTTTACCGAGCATGATACTCGCGGGACTCCTATACCGTTTGGTTGAACTGGGAGGAGAACCGGCAAAACTGGTCATGAAACCGATAGCACCCATGGATGGGAGGCCTTGGAATGGTAGCTTTTTTCTGATGTGGAGCCTCTTTATCGGGCATTGTACTCGCGGGACCCCTATTCCGTTCGGTCGAATAGGGAGGAGAACCGACAAAAACGGTCAGGAAATCGATAACGCCCATCGATGGGAGGCCTTGGAATGGTAGCTTTTTTTCTGATGTGGAGCCTCTTTATCGGGCATTGTACTCGCGGGACTCCTATACCGTTTGGTTGAACTGGGAGGAGAACCGGCAAAACTGGTCATGAAACCGATAGCACCCATAGATGGGAGGCCTTGGAATGGTAGCTTTTTTTCTGATGTGGAGCCTCTTTATCGGGCATTGTACTCGCAGGACTCCTATTCCGTTCGGTTGAACTGGGAGGAGAACGGGCAAAACTGTAATGAAATCGATAACGCCCATCGATGGGAGGCCGTGGAATGCTAGCTTTCTTTCTGATGTGGAGCCTCCTTATCGGGCATTGTACTCGCGGGGCTCCTATTCCGTTCGGTCGAATAGGAAGGAGAACGGGCAAACTGTCATGAAATCGATAAATCCCATCGATGGGAGGCCATGGAATGCTAGCTTTCTTTCTGATGTGGAGCCTCCTTATCGGGCATTGTACTCGCGGGGCTCCTATTCCGTTCGGTCGAATAGGAAGGAGAACCCGATAACACCGATCCTGATATCGATAACACAGTGTCGATGGGAGGCCTTAGAATGGTAGCTTTCTTTCTGATGTGGAGCCTCCTTATCAGACATGATACTCGCGTGACCTCCACTCCGATCGGTCGAATAGGGAGGAGAACCGACAAAAAGGTGAGAAGATCTATATCACTCACCGACGGAGAAATATGATTGAAGCATTCTTCCCGAGGTGAGGACCCTTTATCAGAGATGATACTCGCGTGACCTCCACACCGATCGGTCGAATAGGAAGGAGAGCCCGATAAAACCGGTGCTGATATCGATAACACCCCGTCGATGGGAGGCCTTGGAATGCTACCTTTCTTTCTGATGGTGGATCCTCTTTACCGAGCATGATACTCGCGGGACTCCTATACCGTTTGGTTGAACTGGGAGGAGAACCGGCAAAACTGGTCATGAAACCGATAGCACCCATGGATGGGAGGCCTTGGAATGGTAGCTTTTTTTCTGATGTGGAGCCTCTTTATCGGGCATTGTACTCGCGGGACCCCTATTCCGTTCGGTTGAACTGGGAGGAGAAACGGCAAAACTGTCATGAAATCGATAACGCCCATCGATGGGAGGTCTTAGAATGGTAGCTTTCTTTCTGATGTGGAGCCTCCTTATCAGACATGATACTCGCGTGACCTCCACTCCGATCGGTCGAATAGGGAGGAGAACCGACAAAAACGGTCAGGAAATCGATATCACTCACCGACGGAGGCATATGATTGAAGCATTCTTCCCGAGGTGAGGACCCTTTATCAGAGATGACACTTGCGTGACCCCCACTCCGTTCGGTCAAATAGGGAGGAAAACCCGATAAAACTGGTCATGAAACCGATAGCACCCATGGATGGGAGGCCTTGGAATGGTAGCTTTCTTTCTGATATGGAGCCTCCTTATCAGACATGATACTCGCGTGACCTCCACTCCGGTCGGTCGAATAGGGAGGAGAACCGGCAAAACTGGTCATGAAACCGATAGCACCCATGGATGGGAGGCCTTAGAATGGTAGCTTTCTTTCTGCAGTGGAGCCTCCTTATCAGACATGATACTCGCGTGACCCCTATTCCGTTCGGTCGAATAGGGAGGAGAACCGACAAAAACGGTCAGGAAATCGATATCACTCACCGACGGAGGAATATGATTGAAGCATTCTTCCCGAGGTGAGGACCCTTTATCAGAGATGACACTCGCGTGACCCCCACTCCGTTCGGTCAAATAGGGAGGAAAACCCGATAAAACCGGTGCTGATATCGATAACACCCCGTCGATAGGAGGCCTTGGAATGGTAGCTTTTTTTCTGATGTGGAGCCTCCTTATCGGGCATTGTACTCGCGGGACCCCTACTCCGTTCGGTTGAACTGGGAGGAGAACGGGCAAAACTGTCATGAAATCGATAACGCCCATCGATGGGAGGCCGTGGAATGCTAGCTTTCTTTCTGATGTGGAGCCTCCTTATCGGGCATTGTACTCGCGGGACCCCTATTCCGTTCGGTCGAATAGGGAGGAGAACCGACAAAAACGGTCAGGAAATCGATATCACTCACCGACGGAGGAATATGATTGAAGCATTCTTCCCGAGGTGAGGACCCTTTATCAGAGATGACGCTCGCGTGACCCCCACTCCGTTCGGTCAAATAGGGAGGAAAACCCGATAAAACCGGTCCTGATATCGATAACACAGTATTGAAGGTAGGTCTTATAATGGTAGTTTCTTTCTGATGTGGAGCCTCTTTATCAGACATGATACTCGCGTGACCTCCACACCGATCGGTCGAATAGGAAGGAGAGCCCGATAAAACCGGTGCTGATATCGATAACACCCCGTCGATGGGAGGCCTTGGAATGCTACCTTTCTTTCTGATGGTGGATTCTCTTTACCGAGCATGATACTCGCGGGACTCCTATACCGTTTGGTTGAACTGGGAGGAGAACCGGCAAAACTGGTCATGAAACCGATAGCACCCATAGATGGGAGGCCTTGGAATGGTAGCTTTTTTTCTGATGTGGAGCCTCCTTATCGGGCATTGTACTCGCGGGGCTCCTATTCCGTTCGGTCGAATAGGAAGGAGAACGGGCAAACTGTCATGAAATCGATAAATCCCATCGATGGGAGGCCATGGAATGCTAGCTTTCTTTCTGATGTGGAGCCTCCTTATCGGGCATTGTACTCGCGGGGCTCCTATTCCGTTCGGTCGAATAGGAAGGAGAACCCGATAACACCGATCCTGATATCGATAA
Organism: Heligmosomoides polygyrus polygyrus; assembly: GCA_947396885.1. Taxonomy (NCBI): domain Eukaryota; kingdom Metazoa; phylum Nematoda; class Chromadorea; order Rhabditida; family Heligmosomidae; genus Heligmosomoides; species Heligmosomoides polygyrus. The sequence goes on from OX377206.1 coordinate 54,273,855, forward strand.
CACAGTGTCGATGGGAGGCCTTAGAATGGTAGCTTTCTTTCTGATGTGGAGCCTCCTTATCAGACATGATACTCGCGTGACCTCCACTCCGATCGGTCGAATAGGGAGGAGAACCGACAAAAAGGTGAGAAGATCTATATCACTCACCGACGGAGAAATATGATTGAAGCATTCTTCCCGAGGTGAGGACCCTTTATCAGAGATGACACTCGCGTGACACCCACTCCGTTCGGTCAAATAGGGAGGAAAACCCGATAAAACCGGTCCTGATATCGATAACACAGTATTGAAGGGAGGTCTTATAATGGTAGTTTCTTTCTGATGTGGAGCCTCTTTATCAGACATGATACTCGCGTGACCTCCACACCGATCGGTCGAATAGGAAGGAGAGCCCGATAAAACCGGTGCTGATATCGATAACACCCCGTCGATGGGAGGCCTTGGAATGCTACCTTTCTTTCTGATGGTGGATCCTCTTTACCGAGCATGATACTCGCGGGACTCCTATACCGTTTGGTTGAACTGGGAGGAGAACCGGCAATACTGGTCATGAAACCGATAGCACCCATGGATGGGAGGCCTTGGAATGGTAGCTTTTTTTCTGATGTGGAGCCTCTTTATCGGGCATTGTACTCGCGGGACTCCTATACCGTTTGGTTGAACTGGGAGGAGAACCGGCAAAACTGGTCATGAAACCGATAGCACCCATGGATGGGAGGCCTTGGAATGGTAGCTTTTTTTCTGATGTGGAGCCTCTTTATCGGGCATTGTACTCGCGGGACCCCTATTCCGTTCGGTTGAACTGGGAGGAGAAACGGCAAAACTGTCATGAAATCGATAACGCCCATCGAAGGGAGGTCTTAGAATGGTAGCTTTCTTTCTGATGTGGAGCCTCCTTATCAGACATGATACTCGCGTGACCTCCACTCCGATCGGTCGAATAGGGAGGAGAACCGACAAAAACGGTCAGGAAATCGATATCACTCACCGACGGAGGCATATGATTGAAGCATTCTTCCCGAGGTGAGGACCCTTTATCAGAGATGACACTTGCGTGACCCCCACTCCGTTCGGTCAAATAGGGAGGAAAACCCGATAAAACTGGTCATGAAACCGATAGCACCCATGGATGGGAGGCCTTGGAATGGTAGCTTTCTTTCTGATGTGGAGCCTCCTTATCAGACATGATACTCGCGTGACCTCCACTCCGGTCGGTCGAATAGGGAGGAGAACCGGCAAAACTGATCATGAAACCGATAGCACCCATGGATGGGAGGCCTTAGAATGGTAGCTTTCTTTCTGCAGTGGAGCCTCCTTATCAGACATGATACTCGCGTGACCCCTATTCCGTTCGGTCGAATAGGGAGGAGAACCGACAAAAACGGTCAGGAAATCGATATCACTCACCGACGGAGGAATATGATTGAAGCATTCTTCCCGAGGTGAGGACCCTTTATCAGAGATGACACTCGCGTGACCCCCACTCCGTTCGGTCAAATAGGGAGGAAAACCCGATAAAACCGGTGCTGATATCGATAACACCCCGTCGATAGGAGGCCTTGGAATGGTAGCTTTTTTTCTGATGTGGAGCCTCCTTATCGGGCATTGTACTCGCGGGACCCCTATTCCGTTCGGTTGAACTGGGAGGAGAACGGGCAAAACTGTCATGAAATCGATAACGCCCATCGATGGGAGGCCGTGGAATGCTAGCTTTCTTTCTGATGTGGAGCCTCCTTATCGGGCATTGTACTCGCGGGACCCCTATTCCGTTCGGTCGAATAGGGAGGAGAACCGACAAAAACGGTCAGGAAATCGATATCACTCACCGACGGAGGAATATGATTGAAGCATTCTTCCCGAGGTGAGGACCCTTTATCAGAGATGACGCTCGCGTGACCCCCACTCCGTTCGGTCAAATAGGGAGGAAAACCCGATAAAACCGGTCCTGATATCGATAACACAGTATTGAAGGTAGGTCTTATAATGGTAGTTTCTTTCTGATGTGGAGCCTCTTTATCAGACATGATACTCGCGTGACCTCCACACCGATCGGTCGAATAGGAAGGAGAGCCCGATAAAACCGGTGCTGATATCGATAACACCCCGTCGATGGGAGGCCTTGGAATGCTACCTTTCTTTCTGATGGTGGATTCTCTTTACCGAGCATGATACTCGCGGGACTCCTATACCGTTTGGTTGAACTGGGAGGAGAACCGGCAAAACTGGTCATGAAACCGATAGCACCCATAGATGGGAGGCCTTGGAATGGTAGCTTTTTTTCTGATGTGGAGCCTCCTTATCGGGCATTGTACTCGCGGGGCTCCTATTCCGTTCGGTCGAATAGGAAGGAGAACGGGCAAACTGTCATGAAATCGATAAATCCCATCGATGGGAGGCCATGGAATGCTAGCTTTCTTTCTGATGTGGAGCCTCCTTATCGGGCATTGTACTCGCGGGGCTCCTATTCCGTTCGGTCGAATAGGAAGGAGAACCCGATAACACCGATCCTGATATCGATAACACAGTGTCGATGGGAGGCCTTAGAATGGTAGCTTTCTTTCTGCAGTGGAGCCTCCTTATCAGACATGATACTCGCGTGACCCCTATTCCGTTCGGTCGAATAGGGAGGAGAACCGACAAAAACGGTCAGGAAATCGATATCACTCACCGACGGAGGAATATGATTGAAGCATTCTTCCCGAGGTGAGGACCCTTTATCAGAGATGACACTCGCGTGACCCCCACTCCGTTCGGTCAAATAGGGAGGAAAACCCGATAAAACCGGTGCTGATATCGATAACACCCCGTCGATAGGAGGCCTTGGAATGGTAGCTTTTTTTCTGATGTGGAGCCTCCTTATCGGGCATTGTACTCGCGGGACCCCTATTCCGTTCGGTTGAACTGGGAGGAGAACGGGCAAAACTGTCATGAAATCGATAACGCCCATCGATGGGAGGCCGTGGAATGCTAGCTTTCTTTCTGATGTGGAGCCTCCTTATCGGGCATTGTACTCGCGGGACCCCTATTCCGTTCGGTCGAATAGGGAGGAGAACCGACAAAAACGGTCAGGAAATCGATATCACTCACCGACGGAGGAATATGATTGAAGCATTCTTCCCGAGGTGAGGACCCTTTATCAGAGATGACGCTCGCGTGACCCCCACTCCGTTCGGTCAAATAGGGAGGAAAACCCGATAAAACCGGTCCTGATATCGATAACACAGTATTGAAGGTAGGTCTTATAATGGTAGTTTCTTTCTGATGTGGAGCCTCTTTATCAGACATGATACTCGCGTGACCTCCACACCGATCGGTCGAATAGGAAGGAGAGCCCGATAAAACCGGTGCTGATATCGATAACACCCCGTCGATGGGAGGCCTTGGAATGCTACCTTTCTTTCTGATGGTGGATTCTCTTTACCGAGCATGATACTCGCGGGACTCCTATACCGTTTGGTTGAACTGGGAGGAGAACCGGCAAAACTGGTCATGAAACCGATAGCACCCATAGATGGGAGGCCTTGGAATGGTAGCTTTTTTTCTGATGTGGAGCCTCCTTATCGGGCATTGTACTCGCGGGGCTCCTATTCCGTTCGGTCGAATAGGAAGGAGAACGGGCAAACTGTCATGAAATCGATAAATCCCATCGATGGGAGGCCATGGAATGCTAGCTTTCTTTCTGATGTGGAGCCTCCTTATCGGGCATTGTACTCGCGGGGCTCCTATTCCGTTCGGTCGAATAGGAAGGAGAACCCGATAACACCGATCCTGATATCGATAACACAGTGTCGATGGGAGGCCTTAGAATGGTAGCTTTCTTTCTGCAGTGGAGCCTCCTTATCAGACATGATACTCGCGTGACCCCTATTCCGTTCGGTCGAATAGGGAGGAGAACCGACAAAAACGGTCAGGAAATCGATATCACTCACCGACGGAGGAATATGATTGAAGCATTCTTCCCGAGGTGAGGACCCTTTATCAGAGATGACACTCGCGTGACCCCCACTCCGTTCGGTCAAATAGGGAGGAAAACCCGATAAAACCGGTGCTGATATCGATAACACCCCGTCGATAGGAGGCCTTGGAATGGTAGCTTTTTTTCTGATGTGGAGCCTCCTTATCGGGCATTGTACTCGCGGGACCCCTATTCCGTTCGGTTGAACTGGGAGGAGAACGGGCAAAACTGTCATGAAATCGATAACGCCCATCGATGGGAGGCCGTGGAATGCTAGCTTTCTTTCTGATGTGGAGCCTCCTTATCGGGCATTGTACTCGCGGGACCCCTATTCCGTTCGGTCGAATAGGGAGGAGAACCGACAAAAACGGTCAGGAAATCGATATCACTCACCGACGGAGGAATATGATTGAAGCATTCTTCCCGAGGTGAGGACCCTTTATCAGAGATGACGCTCGCGTGACCCCCACTCCGTTCGGTCAAATAGGGAGGAAAACCCGATAAAACCGGTCCTGATATCGATAACACAGTATTGAAGGTAGGTCTTATAATGGTAGTTTCTTTCTGATGTGGAGCCTCTTTATCAGACATGATACTCGCGTGACCTCCACACCGATCGGTCGAATAGGAAGGAGAGCCCGATAAAACCGGTGCTGATATCGATAACACCCCGTCGATGGGAGGCCTTGGAATGCTACCTTTCTTTCTGATGGTGGATTCTCTTTACCGAGCATGATACTCGCGGGACTCCTATACCGTTTGGTTGAACTGGGAGGAGAACCGGCAAAACTGGTCATGAAACCGATAGCACCCATAGATGGGAGGCCTTGGAATGGTAGCTTTTTTTCTGATGTGGAGCCTCCTTATCGGGCATTGTACTCGCGGGGCTCCTATTCCGTTCGGTCGAATAGGAAGGAGAACGGGCAAACTGTCATGAAATCGATAAATCCCATCGATGGGAGGCCATGGAATGCTAGCTTTCTTTCTGATGTGGAGCCTCCTTATCGGGCATTGTACTCGCGGGGCTCCTATTCCGTTCGGTCGAATAGGAAGGAGAACCCGATAACACCGATCCTGATATCGATAACACAGTGTCGATGGGAGGCCTTAGAATGGTAGCTTTCTTTCTGATGTGGAGCCTCCTTATCAGACATGATACTCGCGTGACCTCCACTCCGATCGGTCGAATAGGGAGGAGAACCGACAAAAAGGTGAGAAGATCTATATCACTCACCGACGGAGAAATATGATTGAAGCATTCTTCCCGAGGTGAGGACCCTTTATCAGAGATGACACTCGCGTGACACCCACTCCGTTCGGTCAAATAGGGAGGAAAACCCGATAAAACCGGTCCTGATATCGATAACACAGTATTGAAGGGAGGTCTTATAATGGTAGTTTCTTTCTGATGTGGAGCCTCTTTATCAGACATGATACTCGCGTGACCTCCACACCGATCGGTCGAATAGGAAGGAGAGCCCGATAAAACCGGTGCTGATATCGATAACACCCCGTCGATGGGAGGCCTTGGAATGCTACCTTTCTTTCTGATGGTGGATCCTCTTTACCGAGCATGATACTCGCGGGACTCCTATACCGTTTGGTTGAACTGGGAGGAGAACCGGCAATACTGGTCATGAAACCGATAGCACCCATGGATGGGAGGCCTTGGAATGGTAGCTTTTTTTCTGATGTGGAGCCTCTTTATCGGGCATTGTACTCGCGGGACTCCTATACCGTTTGGTTGAACTGGGAGGAGAACCGGCAAAACTGGTCATGAAACCGATAGCACCCATGGATGGGAGGCCTTGGAATGGTAGCTTTTTTTCTGATGTGGAGCCTCTTTATCGGGCATTGTACTCGCGGGACCCCTATTCCGTTCGGTTGAACTGGGAGGAGAAACGGCAAAACTGTCATGAAATCGATAACGCCCATCGAAGGGAGGTCTTAGAATGGTAGCTTTCTTTCTGATGTGGAGCCTCCTTATCAGACATGATACTCGCGTGACCTCCACTCCGATCGGTCGAATAGGGAGGAGAACCGACAAAAACGGTCAGGAAATCGATATCACTCACCGACGGAGGCATATGATTGAAGCATTCTTCCCGAGGTGAGGACCCTTTATCAGAGATGACACTTGCGTGACCCCCACTCCGTTCGGTCAAATAGGGAGGAAAACCCGATAAAACTGGTCATGAAACCGATAGCACCCATGGATGGGAGGCCTTGGAATGGTAGCTTTCTTTCTGATGTGGAGCCTCCTTATCAGACATGATACTCGCGTGACCTCCACTCCGGTCGGTCGAATAGGGAGGAGAACCGGCAAAACTGATCATGAAACCGATAGCACCCATGGATGGGAGGCCTTAGAATGGTAGCTTTCTTTCTGCAGTGGAGCCTCCTTATCAGACATGATACTCGCGTGACCCCTATTCCGTTCGGTCGAATAGGGAGGAGAACCGACAAAAACGGTCAGGAAATCGATATCACTCACCGACGGAGGAATATGATTGAAGCATTCTTCCCGAGGTGAGGACCCTTTATCAGAGATGACACTCGCGTGACCCCCACTCCGTTCGGTCAAATAGGGAGGAAAACCCGATAAAACCGGTGCTGATATCGATAACACCCCGTCGATAGGAGGCCTTGGAATGGTAGCTTTTTTTCTGATGTGGAGCCTCCTTATCGGGCATTGTACTCGCGGGACCCCTATTCCGTTCGGTTGAACTGGGAGGAGAACGGGCAAAACTGTCATGAAATCGATAACGCCCATCGATGGGAGGCCGTGGAATGCTAGCTTTCTTTCTGATGTGGAGCCTCCTTATCGGGCATTGTACTCGCGGGACCCCTATTCCGTTCGGTCGAATAGGGAGGAGAACCGACAAAAACGGTCAGGAAATCGATATCACTCACCGACGGAGGAATATGATTGAAGCATTCTTCCCGAGGTGAGGACCCTTTATCAGAGATGACGCTCGCGTGACCCCCACTCCGTTCGGTCAAATAGGGAGGAAAACCCGATAAAACCGGTCCTGATATCGATAACACAGTATTGAAGGTAGGTCTTATAATGGTAGTTTCTTTCTGATGTGGAGCCTCTTTATCAGACATGATACTCGCGTGACCTCCACACCGATCGGTCGAATAGGAAGGAGAGCCCGATAAAACCGGTGCTGATATCGATAACACCCCGTCGATGGGAGGCCTTGGAATGCTACCTTTCTTTCTGATGGTGGATTCTCTTTACCGAGCATGATACTCGCGGGACTCCTATACCGTTTGGTTGAACTGGGAGGAGAACCGGCAAAACTGGTCATGAAAACGATAGCACCCATAGATGGGAGGCCTTGGAATGGTAGCTTTTTTTCTGATGTGGAGCCTCCTTATCGGGCATTGTACTCGCGGGGCTCCTATTCCGTTCGGTCGAATAGGAAGGAGAACGGGCAAACTGTCATGAAATCGATAAATCCCATCGATGGGAGGCCATGGAATGCTAGCTTTCTTTCTGATGTGGAGCCTCCTTATCGGGCATTGTACTCGCGGGGCTCCTATTCCGTTCGGTCGAATAGGAAGGAGAACCCGATAACACCGATCCTGATATCGATAACACAGTGTCGATGGGAGGCCTTAGAATGGTAGCTTTCTTTCTGATGTGGAGCCTCCTTATCAGACATGATACTCGCGTGACCTCCACTCCGATCGGTCGAATAGGGAGGAGAACCGACAAAAAGGTGAGAAGATCTATATCACTCACCGACGGAGAAATATGATTGAAGCATTCTTCCCGAGGTGAGGACCCTTTATCAGAGATGACACTCGCGTGACACCCACTCCGTTCGGTCAAATAGGGAGGAAAACCCGATAAAACCGGTCCTGATATCGATAACACAGTATTGAAGGGAGGTCTTATAATGGTAGTTTCTTTCTGATGTGGAGCCTCTTTATCAGACATGATACTCGCGTGACCTCCACACCGATCGGTCGAATAGGAAGGAGAGCCCGATAAAACCGGTGCTGATATCGATAACACCCCGTCGTTGGGAGGCCTTGGAATGCTACCTTTCTTTCTGATGGTGGATCCTCTTTACCGAGCATGATACTCGCGGGACTCCTATACCGTTTGGTTGAACTGGGAGGAGAACCGGCAATACTGGTCATGAAACCGATAGCACCCATGGATGGGAGGCCTTGGAATGGTAGCTTTTTTTCTGATGTGGAGCCTCTTTATCGGGCATTGTACTCGCGGGACTCCTATACCGTTTGGTTGAACTGGGAGGAGAACCGGCAAAACTGGTCATGAAACCGATAGCACCCATGGATGGGAGGCCTTGGAATGGTAGCTTTTTTTCTGATGTGGAGCCTCTTTATCGGGCATTGTACTCGCGGGACCCCTATTCCGTTCGGTTGAACTGGGAGGAGAAACGGCAAAACTGTCATGAAATCGATAACGCCCATCGAAGGGAGGTCTTAGAATGGTAGCTTTCTTTCTGATGTGGAGCCTCCTTATCAGACATGATACTCGCGTGACCTCCACTCCGATCGGTCGAATAGGGAGGAGAACCGACAAAAACGGTCAGGAAATCGATATCACTCACCGACGGAGGCATATGATTGAAGCATTCTTCCCGAGGTGAGGACCCTTTATCAGAGATGACACTTGCGTGACCCCCACTCCGTTCGGTCAAATAGGGAGGAAAACCCGATAAAACTGGTCATGAAACCGATAGCACCCATGGATGGGAGGCCTTGGAATGGTAGCTTTCTTTCTGATGTGGAGCCTCCTTATCAGACATGATACTCGCGTGACCTCCACTCCGGTCGGTCGAATAGGGAGGAGAACCGGCAAAACTGATCATGAAACCGATAGCACCCATGGATGGGAGGCCTTAGAATGGTAGCTTTCTTTCTGCAGTGGAGCCTCCTTATCAGACATGATACTCGCGTGACCCCTATTCCGTTCGGTCGAATAGGGAGGAGAACCGACAAAAACGGTCAGGAAATCGATATCACTCACCGACGGAGGAATATGATTGAAGCATTCTTCCCGAGGTGAGGACCCTTTATCAGAGATGACACTCGCGTGACCCCCACTCCGTTCGGTCAAATAGGGAGGAAAACCCGATAAAACCGGTGCTGATATCGATAACACCCCGTCGATAGGAGGCCTTGGAATGGTAGCTTTTTTTCTGATGTGGAGCCTCCTTATCGGGCATTGTACTCGCGGGACCCCTATTCCGTTCGGTTGAACTGGGAGGAGAACGGGCAAAACTGTCATGAAATCGATAACGCCCATCGATGGGAGGCCGTGGAATGCTAGCTTTCTTTCTGATGTGGAGCCTCCTTATCGGGCATTGTACTCGCGGGACCCCTATTCCGTTCGGTCGAATAGGGAGGAGAACCGACAAAAACGGTCAGGAAATCGATATCACTCACCGACGGAGGAATATGATTGAAGCATTCTTCCCGAGGTGAGGACCCTTTATCAGAGATGACGCTCGCGTGACCCCCACTCCGTTCGGTCAAATAGGGAGGAAAACCCGATAAAACCGGTCCTGATATCGATAACACAGTATTGAAGGTAGGTCTTATAATGGTAGTTTCTTTCTGATGTGGAGCCTCTTTATCAGACATGATACTCGCGTGACCTCCACACCGATCGGTCGAATAGGAAGGAGAGCCCGATAAAACCGGTGCTGATATCGATAACACCCCGTCGATGGGAGGCCTTGGAATGCTACCTTTCTTTCTGATGTGGAGCCTCCTTATCGGGCATTGTACTCGCGGGGCTCCTATTCCGTTCGGTCGAATAGGAAGGAGAACCCGATAACACCGATCCTGATATCGATAACACAGTGTCGATGGGAGGCCTTAGAATGGTAGCTTTCTTTCTGATGTGGAGCCTCCTTATCAGACATGATACTCGCGTGACCTCCACTCCGATCGGTCGAATAGGGAGGAGAACCGACAAAAAGGTGAGAAGATCTATATCACTCACCGACGGAGAAATATGATTGAAGCATTCTTCCAGAGGTGAGGACCCTTTATCAGAGATGACACTCGCGTGACACCCACTCCGTTCGGTCAAATAGGGAGGAAAACCCGATAAAACCGGTCCTGATATCGATAACACAGTATTGAAGGGAGGTCTTATAATGGTAGTTTCTTTCTGATGTGGAGCCTCTTTATCAGACATGATACTCGCGTGACCTCCACACCGATCGGTCGAATAGGAAGGAGAGCCCGATAAAACCGGTGCTGATATCGATAACACCCCGTCGATGGGAGGCCTTGGAATGCTACCTTTCTTTCTGATGGTGGATTCTCTTTACCGAGCATGATACTCGCGGGACTCCTATACCGTTTGGTTGAACTGGGAGGAGAACCGGCAAAACTGGTCATGAAACCGATAGCACCCATAGATGGGAGGCCTTGGAATGGTAGCTTTTTTTCTGATGTGGAGCCTCTTTATCGGGCATTGTACTCGCAGGACTCCTATTCCGTTCGGTTGAACTGGGAGGAGAACGGGCAAAACTGTAATGAAATCGATAACGCCCATCGATGGGAGGCCGTGGAATGCTAGCTTTCTTTCTGATGTGGAGCCTCCTTATCGGGCATTGTACTCGCGGGGCTCCTATTCCGTTCGGTCGAATAGGAAGGAGAACGGGCAAACTGTCATGAAATCGATAAATCCCATCGATGGGAGGCCATGGAATGCTAGCTTTCTTTCTGATGTGGAGCCTCCTTATCGGGCATTGTTCTCGCGGGGCTCCTATTCCGTTCGGTCGAATAGGAAGGAGAACCGACAAAAACGGTGAGAAGATCTATATCACTCACCGACGGAGGCATATGATTGAAGCATTCTTCCCGAGGTGAGGACCCTTTATCAGAGATGACACTCGCGTGACCTCCACTCCGTTCGGTCAAATAGGGAGGAAAACCCGATAAAACCGGTCCTGATATCGATAACACAGTATTGAAGGGAGGTCTTGTAATGGTAGCTTTCTTTCTGATGTGGAGCCTCTTTATCAGACATGATACTCGCGTGACCTCCAACCAATCGGTCGAATAGGAAGGAGAACCCGATAAAACCGGTCCTGATATCGATAACACAGTATTGAAGGGAGGTCTTGTAATGGTAGCTTTCTTTCTGATGTGGAGCCTCTTTATCAGACATGATACTCGCGTGACCTCCAACCGATCGGTCGAATAGGAAGGAGAACCCGATAAAACCGGTGCTGATATCGATAACACCCCGTCGATGGGAGGTCTTAGAATGGTAGTTTCTTTCTGATGTGGAGCCTCTTTATCAGACATGATACTCGCGTGACCTCCACACCGATCGGTCGAATAGGAAGGAGAGCCCGATAAAACCGGTGCTGATATCGATAACACCCCGTCGATGGGAGGCCTTGGAATGCTACCTTTCTTTCTGATGGTGGATTCTCTTTACCGAGCATGATACTCGCGGGACTCCTATACCGTTTGGTTGAACTGGGAGGAGAACCGGCAAAACTGGTCATGAAACCGATAGCACCCATAGATGGGAGGCCTTGGAATGGTAGCTTTTTTTCTGATGTGGAGCCTCTTTATCGGGCATTGTACTCGCAGGACTCCTATTCCGTTCGGTTGAACTGGGAGGAGAACGGGCAAAACTGTAATGAAATCGATAACGCCCATCGATGGGAGGCCGTGGAATGCTAGCTTTCTTTCTGATGTGGAGCCTCCTTATCGGGCATTGTACTCGCGGGGCTCCTATTCCGTTCGGTCGAATAGGAAGGAGAACGGGCAAACTGTCATGAAATCGATAAATCCCATCGATGGGAGGCCATGGAATGCTAGCTTTCTTTCTGATGTGGAGCCTCCTTATCGGGCATTGTACTCGCGGGGCTCCTATTCCGTTCGGTCGAATAGGAAGGAGAACCCGATAACACCGATCCTGATATCGATAACACAGTGTCGATGGGAGGCCTTAGAATGGTAGCTTTCTTTCTGATGTGGAGCCTCCTTATCAGACATGATACTCGCGTGACCTCCACTCCGATCGGTCGAATAGGGAGGAGAACCGACAAAAAGGTGAGAAGATCTATATCACTCACCGACGGAGGCATATGATAGAAGCATTCTTCCCGAGGTGAGGACCCTTTATCAGAGATGACACTCGCGGGACCCCCACTCCGTTCGGTCAAATAGGGAGGAAAACCCGATAGAACCGGTCCTGATATCGATAACACAGTATTGAAGGGAGGTCTTGTAATGGTAGCTTTCTTTCTGATGTGGAGCCTCTTTATCACACATGATACTCGCGTGACCTCCAACCGATCGGTCGAATAGGAAGGAGAACCCGATAAAACCGGTCCTGATATCGATAACACCCCGTCGATGGGAGGCCTTGGAATGCTACCTTTCTTTCTGATGTGGAGCCTCCTTATCGGGCATTGTACTCGCGGGACCCCTATTCCGTTCGGTTGAACTGGGAGGAGAACGGGCAAAACTGTCATGAAACCGATAACGCCCATCGATGGGAGGCCGTGGAATGCTAGCTTTCTTTCTGATGTGGAGCCTCCTTATCGGGCATTGTACTCGCGGGACCCCTATTCCGTTCGGTCGAATAGGGAGGAGAACCGACAAAAACGGTCAGGAAATCGATATCACTCACCGACGGAGGCATATGATTGAAGCATTCTTCCCGAGGTGAGGACCCTTTATCAGAGATGACACTTGCGTGACCCCCACTCCGTTCGGTCAAATAGGGAGGAAAACCCGATAAAACCGGTGCTGATATCGATAACACCCCGTCGATAGGAGGCCTTGGAATGGTAGCTTTCTTTCTGATGTGGAGCCTCTTTATCAGACATGATACTCGCGTGACCTCCACACCGTTCTGTCGAATAGGAAGGAGAACGGGCAAAACTGTCATGAAATCGATAACGCCCATCGATGGGAGGCCATGGAATGCTAGCTTTCTTTCTGATGTGGAGCCTCCTTATCGGGCATTGTACTCGCGGGACCCCTATTCCGTTCGGTTGAACTGGGAGGAGAACGGGCAAAACTGTCATGAAATCGATAACGCCCATCGATGGGAGGCCGTGGAATGCTAGCTTTCTTTCTGATGTGGAGCCTCCTTATCGGGCATTGTACTCGCGGGACCCCTATTCCGTTCGGTCGAATAGGGAGGAGAACCGACAAAAACGGTCAGGAAATCGATATCACTCACCGACGGAGGCATATGATTGAAGCATTCTTCCCGAGGTGAGGACCCTTTATCAGAGATGACACTTGCGTGACCCCCACTCCGTTCGGTCAAATAGGGAGGAAAACCCGATAAAACCGGTGCTGATATCGATAACACCCCGTCGATAGGAGGCCTTGGAATGGTAGCTTTCTTTCTGATGTGGAGCCTCTTTATCAGACATGATACTCGCGTGACCTCCACACCGTTCTGTCGAATAGGAAGGAGAACCGGCAATACTGGTCATGAAACCGATAGCACCCATGGATGGGAGGCCTTGGAATGGTAGCTTTTTTTCTGGTGTGGAGCCTACTTATCGGGCATTGTACTCGCGGGACCCCTATTCCGTTCGGTCGAGTAGGGAGGAGAACCGACAAAAACGGTCAGGAAATCGATAACGCAGTATTGAAGGGAGGTCTTATAATGGTAGCTTTCTTTCTGATGTGGAGCCTCTTTATCAGACATGATACTCGCGTGACCTCCACACCGTTCTGTCGAATAGGAAGGAGAACGGGCAAAACTGGTCATGAAACCGATAGCACCCATGGATGGGAGGCCTTGGAATGGTAGCTTTTTTCTGATGTGGAGCCTCTTTATCGGGCATTGTACTCGCGGGACTCCTATTCCGTTCGGTTGAACTGGGAGGAGAACGGGCAAAACTGTCATGAAATCGATAACGCCCATCGATGGGAGGCCGTGGAATGCTAGCTTTCTTTCTGAAGTGGAGCCTCCTTATCGGGCATTGTACTCGCGGGGCTCCTATTCCGTTCGGTCGAATAGGAAGGAGAACCCGATAACACCGATCCTGATATCGATAACACAGTGTCGATGGGAGGCCTTAGAATGGTAGCTTTCTTTCTGATGTGGAGCCTCCTTATCAGAAATGATACTCGCGTGACCTCCACTCCGATCGGACGAATAGGGAGGAGAACCGACAAAAAGGTGAGAAGATCTATATCACTCACCGACGGAGGCATATAATTGAAGCATTCTTCCCGAGGTGAGGACCCTTTATCAGAGATGACACTCGCGGGACCCCCACTCCGTTCGGTCAAATAGGGAGGAAAACCCGATAGAACCGGTCCTGATATCGATAACACAGTATTGAAGGGAGGTCTTGTAATGGTAGCTTTCTTTCTGATGTGGAGCCTCTTTATCACACATGATACTCGCGTGACCTCCAACCGATCGGTCGAATAGGAAGGAGAACCCGATAAAACCGGTGCTGATATCGATAACACCCCGTCGATGGGAGGCCTTGGAATGCTACCTTTCTTTCTGATGGTGGATCCTCTTTACCGAGCATGATACTCGCGGGACTCCTATACCGTTCGGTTGAACTGGGAGGAGAACCGGCAAAACTGGTCAGGAAACCGATAGCACCCGTGGATGGGAGGCCTTGGAATGGTAGCTTTTTTTCTGATGTGGAGCCTCTTTATCGGGCATTGTACTCGCGGGACTCCTATACCGTTTGGTTGAACTGGGAGGAGAACCGGCAAAACTGGTCATGAAACCGATAGCACCCATGGATGGGAGGCCTTGGAATGGTAGCTTTTTTTCTGATGTGGAGCCTCTTTATCGGGCATTGTACTCGCGGGACCCCTATTCCGTTCGGTCGAATAGGGAGGAGAACCGACAAAAACGGTCAGGAAATCGATAACGCCCATCGATGGGAGGCCTTGGAATGGTAGCTTTCTTTTTGATGTGTAGCCTCTTTATCGAGCATGATACTCGCGGGACTCCTATTCCGTTCGGTTGAACTGGGAGGAGAACCGGCAAAACTGGTCATGAAATCGATAACGCCCATCGATGGGAGGTCTTAGAATGGTAGCTTTATTTCTGATGTGGAGCCTCCTTATCAGACATGATACTCGCGTGACCTCCACTCCGATCGGTCGAATAGAGAGGAGAACCGACAAAAACGGTCAGGAAATCGATATCACTCACCGACGGAGGCATATGATTGAAGCATTCTTCCCGAGGTGAGGACCCTTTATCAGAGATGACACTTGCGTGACCCCCACTCCGTTCGGTCAAATAGGGAGGAAAACCCGATAAAACTGGTCATGAAACCGATAGCACCCATGGATGGGAGGCCTTGGAATGGTAGCTTTCTTTCTGATGTGGAGCCTCCTTATCAGACATGATACTCGCGTGACCTCCACTCCGGTCGGTCGAATAGGGAGGAGAACCGGCAAAACTGGTCATGAAACCGATAGCACCCATGGATGGGAGGCCTTAGAATGGTAGCTTTCTTTCTGCAGTGGAGCCTCCTTATCAGACATGATACTCGCGTGACCTCCACTCCGATCGGTCGAATAGGGAGGAGAACCGACAAAAACGGTCAGGAAATCGATATCACTCACCGACGGAGGCATATGATTGAAGCATTCTTCCCGAGGTGAGGACCCTTTATCAGAGATGACACTTGCGTGACCCCCACTCCGTTCGGTCAAATAGGGAGGAAAACCCGATAAAACCGGTGCTGATATCGATAACACCCCGTCGATAGGAGGCCTTGGAATGGTAGCTTTTTTTCTGATGTGGAGCCTCCTTATCGGGCATTGTACTCGCGGGACCCCTATTCCGTTCGGTTGAACTGGGAGGAGAACCGACAAAAACGGTCAGGAAATCGATAACGCCCATCGATGGGAGGCCGTGGAATGCTAGCTTTCTTTCTGATGTGGAGCCTCCTTATCGGGCATTGTACTCGCGGGACCCCTATTCCGTTCGGTCGAACTGGGAGGAGAACCGGCAAAACTGGTCATGAAATCGATAACGCCCATCGATGGGAGGTCTTAGAATGGTAGCTTTCTTTCTGATGTGGAGCCTCCTTATCAGACATGATACTCGCGTGACCTCCACTCCGATCGGTCGAATAGAGAGGAGAACCGACAAAAACGGTCAGGAAATCGATATCACTCACCGACGGAGGCATATGATTGAAGCATTCTTCCCGAGGTGAGGACCCTTTATCAGAGATGACACTTGCGTGACCCCCACTCCGTTCGGTCAAATAGGGAGGAAAACCCGATAAAACTGGTCATGAAACCGATAGCACCCATGGATGGGAGGCCTTGGAATGGTAGCTTTCTTTCTGATGTGGAGCCTCCTTATCAGACATGATACTCGCGTGACCTCCACTCCGATCGGTCGAATAGGGAGGAGAACCGACAAAAACGGTCAGGAAATCGATATCACTCACCGACGGAGGCATATGATTGAAGCATTCTTCCCGAGGTGAGGACCCTTTATCAGAGATGACACTTGCGTGACCCCCACTCCGTTCGGTCAAATAGGGAGGAAAACCCGATAAAACCGGTGCTGATATCGATAACACCCCGTCGATAGGAGGCCTTGGAATGGTAGCTTTTTTTCTGATGTGGAGCCTCCTTATCGGGCATTGTACTCGCGGGACCCCTATTCCGTTCGGTTGAACTGGGAGGAGAACGGGCAAAACTGTCATGAAATCGATAACGCCCATCGATGGGAGGCCGTGGAATGCTAGCTTTCTTTCTGATGTGGAGCCTCCTTATCGGGCATTGTACTCGCGGGACCCCTATTCCGTTCGGTCGAATAGGGAGGAGAACCGACAAAAACGGTCAGGAAATCGATATCACTCACCGACGGAGGAATATGATTGAAGCATTCTTCCCGAGGTGAGGACCCTTTATCAGAGATGACACTCGCGTGACCCCCACTCCGTTCGGTCAAATAGGGAGGAAAACCCGATAAAACCGGTCCTGATATCGATAACACAGTATTGAAGGTAGGTCTTATAATGGTAGTTTCTTTCTGATGTGGAGCCTCTTTATCAGACATGATACTCGCGTGACCTCCACACCGATCGGTCGAATGGGAAGGAGAGCCCGATAAAACCGGTGCTGATATCGATAACACCCCGTCGATGGGAGGCCTTGGAATGCTACCTTTCTTTCTGATGGTGGATTCTCTTTACCGAGCATGATACTCGCGGGACTCCTATACCGTTTGGTTGAACTGGGAGGAGAACCGGCAAAACTGGTCATGAAACCGATAGCACCCATAGATGGGAGGCCTTGGAATGGTAGCTTTTTTTCTGATGTGGAGCCTCTTTATCGGGCATTGTACTCGCAGGACTCCTATTCCGTTCGGTTGAACTGGGAGGAGAACGGGCAAACTGTCATGAAATCGATAAATCCCATCGATGGGAGGCCATGGAATGCTAGCTTTCTTTCTGATGTGGAGCCTCCTTATCGGGCATTGTACTCGCGGGGCTCCTATTCCGTTCGGTCGAATAGGAAGGAGAACCGACAAAAACGGTGAGAAGATCTATATCACTCACCGACGGAGGCATATGATTGAAGCATTCTTCCCGAGGTGAGGACCCTTTATCAGAGATGACACTCGCGTGACCTCCACTCCGTTCGGTCAAATAGGGAGGAAAACCCGATAAAACCGGTCCTGATATCGATAACACAGTATTGAAGGGAGGTCTTGTAATGGTAGCTTTCTTTCTGATGTGGAGCCTCTTTATCAGACATGATACTCGCGTGACCTCCAACCGATCGGTCGAATAGGAAGGAGAACCCGATAAAACCGGTCCTGATATCGATAACACAGTATTGAAGGGAGGTCTTGTAATGGTAGCTTTCTTTCTGATGTGGAGCCTCTTTATCAGACATGATACTCGCGTGACCTCCAACCGATCGGTCGAATAGGAAGGAGAACCCGATAAAACCGGTGCTGATATCGATAACACCCCGTCGATGGGAGGTCTTAGAATGGTAGCTTTCTTTCTGATGTGGAGCCTCCTTATCAGACATGATACTCGCGTGACCTCCACTCCGATCGGTCGAATAGGAAGGAGAACCCGATAAAACCGGTGCTGATATCGATAACACCCCGTCGATGGGAGGTCTTAGAATGGTAGCTTTCTTTCTGATGTGGAGCCTCCTTATCAGACATGATACTCGCGTGACCTCCACTCCGATCGGTCGAATAGGGAGGAGAACCGACAAAAACGGTCAGGAAATCGATATCACTCACCGACGGAGGCATATGATTGAAGCATTCTTCCCGAGGGGAGGACCCTTTATCAGAGATGACACTCGCGTGACCCCCACTCCGATCGGTCGAATAGGAAGGAGAACCCGATAAAACCGGTGCTGATATCGATAACACCCCGTCGATGGGAGGTCTTAGAATGGTAGCTTTCTTTCTGATGTGGAGCCTCCTTATCAGACATGATACTCGCGTGACCTCCACTCCGATCGGTCGAATAGGAAGGAGAACCCGATAAAACCGGTGCTGATATCGATAACACCCCGTCGATGGGAGGTCTTAGAATGGTAGCTTTCTTTCTGATGTGGAGCCTCCTTATCAGACATGATACTCGCGTGACCTCCACTCCGTTCGGTCGAATAGGGAGGAAAACCCGATAAAACCGGTCCTGATATCGATAACACAGTATTGAAGGGAGGTCTTGTAATGGTAGCTTTCTTTCTGATGTGGAGCCTCTTTATCAGACATGATACTCGCGTGACCTCCAACCGATCGGTCGAATAGGAAGGAGAACCCGATAAAACCGGTGCTGATATCGATAACACCCCGTCGATGGGAGGCCTTGGAATGCTACCTTTCTTTCTGATGGTGGATCCTCTTTACCGAGCATGATACTCGCGGGACTCCTATACCGTTCGGTTGAACTGGGAGGAGAACCGGCAAAACTGGTCAGGAAACCGATAGCACCCATGGATGGGTGGCCTTGGAATGGTAGCTTTTTTTCTGATGTGGAGCCTCTATATAGGGGATAATACTCGCGAGACTCCTATCCGATCGGTTGAATTGGGAGGAGAACCGGCAAAACTGGTCATGAAACCGATAGCACCCATGGATGGGAGGCCTTGGAATGGTAGCTTTTTTTCTGATGTGGAGCCTCTTTATCGGGCATTGTACTCGCGGGACCCCTATTCCGTTCGGTTGAAGTGGGAGGAGAACGGGCAAACTGTCATGAAATCGATAACGCCCATCGATGGGAGGCCTTGGAATGGTAGCTTTCTTTTTGATGTGGAGCCTCTTTATCGAGCATGATACTCGCGGGACTCCTATTCCGTTCGGTTGAACTGGGAGGAGAAACGGCAAAACTGTCATGAAATCGATAATGCCCATCGATGGGAGGTCTTAGAATGGTAGCTTTCTTTCTGATGTGGAGCCTCATTATCAGACATGATACTCGCGTGACCTCCAACCGATCGGTCGAATAGGAAGGAGAACCCGATAAAACCGGTGCTGATATCGATAACACCCCGTCGATGGGAGGTCTTAGAATGGTAGCTTTCTTTCTGATGTGGAGCCTCCTTATCAGACATGATACTCGCGTGACCTCCACTCCGATCGGTCGAATAGGAAGGAGAACCCGATAAAACCGGTGCTGATATCGATAACACCCCGTCGATGGGAGGTCTTAGAATGGTAGCTTTCCTTCTGATGTGGAGCCTCCTTATCAGACATGATACTCGCGTGACCTCCACTCCGATCGGTCGAATAGGGAGGAGAACCGACAAAAACGGTCAGGAAATCGATATCACTCACCGACGGAGGCATATGATTGAAGCATTCTTCCCGAGGGGAGGACCCTTTATCAGAGATGACACTCGCGTGACCCCCACTCCGTTTGGTCGAATAGGGAGGAAAACCCGATAAAACCGGTCCTGATATCGATAACACAGTATTGAAGGGAGGTCTTGTAATGGTAGCTTTCTTTCTGATGTGGAGCCTCTTTATCAGACATGATACTCGCGTGACCTCCAACCGATCGGTCGAATAGGAAGGAGAACCCGATAAAACCGGTGCTGATATCGATAACACCCCGTCGATGGGAGGCCTTGGAATGCTACCTTTCTTTCTGATGGTGGATCCTCTTTACCGAGCATGATACTCGCGGGACTCCTATACCGTTCGGTTGAACTGGGAGGAGAACCGGCAAAACTGGTCAGGAAACCGATAGCACCCATGGATGGGTGGCCATGGAATGGTAGCTTTTTTTCTGATGTGGAGCCTCTATATAGGGGATAATACTCGCGAGACTCCTATCCGATCGGTTGAATTGGGAGGAGAACCGGCAAAACTGGTCATGAAACCGATAGCACCCATGGATGGGAGGCCTTGGAATGGTAGCTTTTTTTCTGATGTGGAGCCTCTTTATCGGGCATTGTACTCGCGGGACCCCTATTCCGTTCGGTTGAAGTGGGAGGAGAACGGGCAAACTGTCATGAAATCGATAACGCCCATCGATGGGAGGCCTTGGAATGGTAGCTTTCTTTTTGATGTGGAGCCTCTTTATCGAGCATGATACTCGCGGGACTCCTATTCCGTTCGGTTGAACTGGGAGGAGAAACGGCAAAACTGTCATGAAATCGATAATGCCCATCGATGGGAGGTCTTAGAATGGTAGCTTTCTTTCTGATGTGGAGCCTCATTATCAGACATGATACTCGCGTGACCTCCAACCGATCGGTCGAATAGGAAGGAGAACCCGATAAAACCGGTGCTGATATCGATAACACCCCGTCGATGGGAGGTCTTAGAATGGTAGCTTTCTTTCTGATGTGGAGCCTCCTTATCAGACATGATACTCGCGTGACCTCCACTCCGATCGGTCGAATAGGAAGGAGAACCCGATAAAACCGGTGCTGATATCGATAACACCCCGTCGATGGGAGGTCTTAGAATGGTAGCTTTCCTTCTGATGTGGAGCCTCCTTATCAGACATGATACTCGCGTGACCTCCACTCCGATCGGTCGAATAGGGAGGAGAACCGACAAAAACGGTCAGGAAATCGATATCACTCACCGACGGAGGCATATGATTGAAGCATTCTTCCCGAGGGGAGGACCCTTTATCAGAGATGACACTCGCGTGACCCCCACTCCGTTCGGTCGAATAGGGAGGAAAACCCGATAAAACCGGTCCTGATATCGATAACACAGTATTGAAGGGAGGTCTTGTAATGGTAGCTTTCTTTCTGATGTGGAGCCTCTTTATCAGACATGATACTCGCGTGACCTCCAACCGATCGGTCGAATAGGAAGGAGAACCCGATAAAACCGGTGCTGATATCGATAACACCCCGTCGATGGGAGGCCTTGGAATGCTACCTTTCTTTCTGATGGTGGATCCTCTTTACCGAGCATGATACTCGCGGGACTCCTATACCGTTCGGTTGAACTGGGAGGAGAACCGGCAAAACTGGTCAGGAAACCGATAGCACCCATGGATGGGTGGCCTTGGAATGGTAGCTTTTTTTCTGATGTGGAGCCTCTATATAGGGGATAATACTCGCGAGACTCCTATCCGATCGGTTGAATTGGGAGGAGAACCGGCAAAACTGGTCATGAAACCGATAGCACCCATGGATGGGAGGCCTTGGAATGGTAGCTTTTTTTCTGATGTGGAGCCTCTTTATCGGGCATTGTACTCGCGGGACCCCTATTCCGTTCGGTTGAAGTGGGAGGAGAACGGGCAAACTGTCATGAAATCGATAACGCCCATCGATGGGAGGCCTTGGAATGGTAGCTTTCTTTTTGATGTGGAGCCTCTTTATCGAGCATGATACTCGCGGGACTCCTATTCCGTTCGGTTGAACTGGGAGGAGAAACGGCAAAACTGTCATGAAATCGATAATGCCCATCGATGGGAGGTCTTAGAATGGTAGCTTTCTTTCTGATGTGGAGCCTCATTATCAGACATGATACTCGCGTGACCTCCAACCGATCGGTCGAATAGGAAGGAGAACCCGATAAAACCGGTGCTGATATCGATAACACCCCGTCGATGGGAGGTCTTAGAATGGTAGCTTTCTTTCTGATGTGGAGCCTCCTTATCAGACATGATACTCGCGTGACCTCCACTCCGATCGGTCGAATAGGAAGGAGAACCCGATAAAACCGGTGCTGATATCGATAACACCCCGTCGATGGGAGGTCTTAGAATGGTAGCTTTCCTTCTGATGTGGAGCCTCCTTATCAGACATGATACTCGCGTGACCTCCACTCCGATCGGTCGAATAGGGAGGAGAACCGACAAAAACGGTCAGGAAATCGATATCACTCACCGACGGAGGCATATGATTGAAGCATTCTTCCCGAGGGGAGGACCCTTTATCAGAGATGACACTCGCGTGACCCCCACTCCGTTCGGTCGAATAGGGAGGAAAACCCGATAAAACCGGTCCTGATATCGATAACACAGTATTGAAGGGAGGTCTTGTAATGGTAGCTTTCTTTCTGATGTGGAGCCTCTTTATCAGACATGATACTCGCGTGACCTCCAACCGATCGGTCGAATAGGAAGGAGAACCCGATAAAACCGGTGCTGATATCGATAACACAGTATTGAAGGGAGGCCTTGGAATGCTACCTTTCTTTCTGATGGTGGATCCTCTTTACCGAGCATGATACTCGCGGGACTCCTATACCGTTCGGTTGAACTGGGAGGAGAACCGGCAAAACTGGTCAGGAAACCGATAGCACCCATGGATGGGTGGCCTTGGAATGGTAGCTTTTTTTCTGATGTGGAGCCTCTATATAGGGGATAATACTCGCGAGACTCCTATCCGATCGGTTGAATTGGGAGGAGAACCGGCAAAACTGGTCATGAAACCGATAGCACCCATGGATGGGAGGCCTTGGAATGGTAGCTTTTTTTCTGATGTGGAGCCTCTTTATCGGGCATTGTACTCGCGAGACCCCTATTCCGTTCGGTTGAAGTGGGAGGAGAACGGGCAAACTGTCATGAAATCGATAACGCCCATCGATGGGAGGCCTTGGAATGGTAGCTTTCTTTTTGATGTGGAGCCTCTTTATCGAGCATGATACTCGCGGGACTCCTATTCCGTTCGGTTGAACTGGGAGGAGAAACGGCAAAACTGTCATGAAATCGATAACGCCCATCGATGGGAGGTCTTAGAATGGTAGCTTTCTTTCTGATGTGGAGCCTCTTTATCAGACATGATACTCGCGTGACCTCCAACCGATCGGTCGAGTAGGAAGGAGAACCCGATAAAACCGGTGCTGATATCGATAACACCCCGTCGATGGGAGGCCTTGGAATGCTACCTTTCTTTCTGATGGTGGATCCTCTTTACCGAGCATGATACTCGCGGGACTCCTATACCGTTCGGTTGAACTGGGAGGAGAACCGGCAAAACTGGTCAGGAAACCGATAGCACTCATGGATGGGAGGCCTTGGAATGGTAGCTTTTTTTCTGATGTGGAGCCTCTATATAGGGGATAATACTCGCGAGACTCCTATCCGATCGGTTGAATTGGGAGGAGAACCGGCAAAACTGGTCATGAAACCGATAGCACCCATAGATGGGAGGCCTTGGAATGGTAGCTTTTTTTCTGATGTGGAGCCTCTTTATCGAGCATTGTACTCGCGGGACCCCTATTCCGTTCGGTTGAAGTGGGAGGAAAACGGGCAAACTGTCATGAAATCGATAACGCCCATCGATGGGAGGCCTTGGAATGGTAGCTTTCTTTTTGATGTGGAGCCTCTTTATCGAGCATGATACTCGCGGGACTCCTATTCCGTTCGGTTGAACTGGGAGGAGAAACGGCAAAACTGTCATGAAATCGATAACGCCCATTGATGGGAGGTCTTAGAATGGTAGCTTTCTTTCTGATGTGGAGCCTCTTTATCAGACATGATACTCGCGTGACCTCCAACCGATCGGTCGAATAGGAAGGAGAACCCGATAAAACCGGTGCTGATATCGATAACACCCCGTCGATGGGAGGCCTTGGAATGCTTCCTTTCTTTCTGATGGTGGATCCTCTTTACCGAGCATGATACTCGCGGGACTCCTATACCGTTCGGTTGAACTGGGAGGAGAACCGGCAAAACTGGTCAGGAAACCGATAGCACCCATGGATGGGAGGCCTTGGAATGGTAGCTTTTTTTCTGATGTGGAGCCTCTTTATCGGGCATTGTACTCGCAGGACTCCTATTCCGTTCGGTTGAACTGGGAGGAGAACGGGCAAAACTGTAATGAAATCGATAACGCCCATCGATGGGAGGCCGTGGAATGCTAGCTTTCTTTCTGATGTGGAGCCTCTTTATCAGACATGATACTCGCGTGACCTCCACACCGATCGGTCGAATAGGAAGGAGAGCCCGATAAAACCGGTGCTGATATCGATAACACCCCGTCGACGGGAGGCCTTGGAATGCTACCTTTCTTTCTGATGGTGGATCCTCTTTACCGAGCATGATACTCGCGGGACTCCTATACCGTTTGGTTGAACTGGGAGGAGAACCGGCAATACTGGTCATGAAACCGATAGCACCCATGGATGGGAGGCCTTGGAATGGTAGCTTTTTTTCTGATGTGGAGCCTCTTTATCGGGCATTGTACTCGCGGGGCTCCTATTCCGTTCGGTCGAATAGGAAGGAGAACGGGCAAATTGTCATGAAATCGATAACGCCCATCGATGGGAGGCCATGGAATGCTAGCTTTCTTTCTGGTGTGGAGCCTACTTATCGGGCATTGTACTCGCGGGACCCCTATTCCGTTCGGTCGAGTAGGGAGGAGAACCGACAAAAACGGTCAGGAAATCGATAACGCAGTATTGAAGGGAGGTCTTATAATGGTAGTTTCTTTCTGATGTGGAGCCTCTTTATCGGGCATTGTACTCGCGGAGCTCCTATTCCGTTCGGTTGAATAGGAAGGAGAACCCGATAAAACCGATCCTGATATCGATAACACAGTATTGAAGGGAGGTCTTATAATGGTAGTTTCTTTCTGATGTGGAGCCTCTTTATCAGACATGATACTCGCGTGACCTCCACACCGATCAGTCGAATAGGAAGGAGAGCCCGATAAAACCGGTGCTGATATCGATAACACCCCGTCGATGGGAGGCCTTGGAATGCTACCTTTCTTTCTGATGGTGGATCCTCTTTACCGAGCATGATACTCGCGGGACTCCTATACCGTTTGGTTTAACTGGGAGGAGAACCGGCAAAACTGGTCATGAAACCGATAGCACCCATGGATGGGAGGCCTTGGAATGGTAGCTTTTTTCTGATGTGGAGCCTCTTTATCGGGCATTGTACTCGCGGGACTCCTATTCCGTTCGGTTGAACTGGGAGGAGAACGGGCAAAACTGTAATGAAATCGATAACGCCCATCGATGGGAGGCCGTGGAATGCTAGCTTTCTTTCTGATGTGGAGCCTCCTTATCGGGCATTGTACTCGCGGGGCTCCTATTCCGTTCGGTCGAATAGGAAGGAGAACCCGATAACACCGATCCTGATATCGATAACACAGTGTCGATGGGAGGCCTTAGAATGGTAGCTTTCTTTCTGATGTGGAGCCTCCTTATCAGAAATGATACTCGCGTGACCTCCACTCCGATCGGACGAATAGGGAGGAGAACCGACAAAAAGGTGAGAAGATCTATATCACTCACCGACGGAGGCATATGATTGAAGCATTCTTCCCGAGGTGAGGACCCTTTATCAGAGATGACACTCGCGGGACCCCCACTCCGTTGGGTCAAATAGGGAGGAAAACCCGATAGAACCGGTCCTGATATCGATAACACAGTATTGAAGGGAGGTCTTGTAATGGTAGCTTTCTTTCTGATGTGGAGCCTCTTTATCACACATGATACTCGCGTGACCTCCAACCGATCGGTCGAATAGGAAGGAGAACCCGATAAAACCGGTGCTGATATCGATAACACCCCGTCGATGGGAGGCCTTGGAATGCTACCTTTCTTTCTGATGGTGGATCCTCTTTACCGAGCATGATACTCGCGGGACTCCTATACCGTTCGGTTGAACTGGGAGGAGAACCGGCAAAACTGGTCAGGAAACCGATAGCACCCATGGATGGGAGGCCTTGGAATGGTAGCTTTTTTTCTGATGTGGAGCCTCTTTATCGGGCATTGTACTCGCGGGACTCCTATACCGTTTGGTTGAACTGGGAGGAGAACCGGCAAAACTGGTCATGAAACCGATAGCACCCATGGATGGGAGGCCTTGGAATGGTAGCTTTTTTTCTGATGTGGAGCCTCTTTATCGGGCATTGTACTCGCGGGACCCCTATTCCGTTCGGTCGAATAGGGAGGAGAACCGACAAAAACGGTCATGAAATCGATAACGCCCATCGATGGGAGGCCTTGGAATGGTAGCTTTCTTTCTGATGTGGAGCCTCCTTATCAGACATGATACTCGCGTGACCTCCACTCCGATCGGTCGAATAGGGAGGAGAACCGACAAAAACGGTCAGGAAATCGATATCACTCACCGACGGAGGCATATGATTGAAGCATTCTTCCCGAGGTGAGGACCCTTTATCAGAGATGACACTTGCGTGACCCCCACTCCGTTCGGTCAAATAGGGAGGAAAACCCGATAAAACTGGTCATGAAACCGATAGCACCCATGGATGGGAGGCCTTGGAATGGTAGCTTTCTTTCTGATGTGGAGCCTCCTTATCAGACATGATACTCGCGTGACCTCCACTCCGGTCGGTCGAATAGGGAGGAGAACCGGCAAAACTGGTCATGAAACCGATAGCACCCATGGATGGGAGGCCTTAGAATGGTAGCTTTCTTTCTGCAGTGGAGCCTCCTTATCAGACATGATACTCGCGTGACCTCCACTCCGATCGGTCGAATAGGGAGGAGAACCGACAAAAACGGTCAGGAAATCGATATCACTCACCGACGGAGGCATATGATTGAAGCATTCTTCCCGAGGTGAGGACCCTTTATCAGAGATGACACTTGCGTGACCCCCACTCCGTTCGGTCAAATAGGGAGGAAAACCCGATAAAACCGGTGCTGATATCGATAACACCCCGTCGATAGGAGGCCTTGGAATGGTAGCTTTTTTTCTGATGTGGAGCCTCCTTATCGGGCATTGTACTCGCGGGACCCCTATTCCGTTCGGTTGAACTGGGAGGAGAACGGGCAAAACTGTCATGAAATCGATAACGCCCATCGATGGGAGGCCGTGGAATGCTAGCTTTCTTTCTGATGTGGAGCCTCCTTATCGGGCATTGTACTCGCGGGACCCCTATTCCGTTCGGTCGAATAGGGAGGAGAACCGACAAAAACGGTCAGGAAATCGATATCACTCACCGACGGAGGAATATGATTGAAGCATTCTTCCCGAGGTGAGGACCCTTTATCAGAGATGACACTCGCGTGACCCCCACTCCGTTCGGTCAAATAGGGAGGAAAACCCGATAAAACCGGTCCTGATATCGATAACACAGTATTGAAGGTAGGTCTTATAATGGTAGTTTCTTTCTGATGTGGAGCCTCTTTATCAGACATGATACTCGCGTGACCTCCACACCGATCGGTCGAATAGGAAGGAGAGCCCGATAAAACCGGTGCTGATATCGATAACACCCCGTCGATGGGAGGCCTTGGAATGCTACCTTTCTTTCTGATGGTGGATTCTCTTTACCGAGCATGATACTAGCGGGACTCCTATACCGTTTGGTTGAACTGGGAGGAGAACCGGCAAAACTGGTCATGAAACCGATAGCACCCATAGATGGGAGGCCTTGGAATGGTAGCTTTTTTTCTGATGTGGAGCCTCTTTATCGGGCATTGTACTCGCAGGACTCCTATTCCGTTCGGTTGAACTGGGAGGAGAACGGGCAAAACTGTAATGAAATCGATAACGCCCATCGATGGGAGGCCGTGGAATGCTAGCTTTCTTTCTGATGTGGAGCCTCCTTATCGGGCATTGTACTCGCGGGGCTCCTATTCCGTTCGGTCGAAAAGGAAGGAGAACGGGCAAACTGTCATGAAATCGATAAATCCCATCGATGGGAGGCCATGGAATGCTAGCTTTCTTTCTGATGTGGAGCCTCCTTATCGGGCATTGTACTCGCGGGGCTCCTATTCCGTTCGGTCGAATAGGAAGGAGAACCCGATAACACCGATCCTGATATCGATAACACAGTGTCGATGGGAGGCCTTAGAATGGTAGCTTTCTTTCTGATGTGGAGCCTCCTTATCAGACATGATACTCGCGTGACCTCCACACCGTTCTGTCGAATAGGAAGGAGAACGGGCAAAACTGTCATGAAATCGATAACGCCCATCGATGGGAGGCCATGGAATGCTAGCTTTCTTTCTGATGTGGAGCCTCCTTATCGGGCATTGTACTCGCGGGACCCCTATTCCGTTCGGTTGAACTGGGAGGAGAACGGGCAAAACTGTCATGAAATCGATAACGCCCATCGATGGGAGGCCGTGGAATGCTAGCTTTCTTTCTGATGTGGAGCCTCCTTATCGGGCATTGTACTCGCGGGACCCCTATTCCGTTCGGTCGAATAGGGAGGAGAACCGACAAAAACGGTCAGGAAATCGATATCACTCACCGACGGAGAAATATGATTGAAGCATTCTTCCCGAGGTGAGGACCCTTTATCAGAGATGACACTCGCGTGACACCCACTCCGTTCGGTCAAATAGGGAGGAAAACCCGATAAAACCGGTCCTGATATCGATAACACAGTATTGAAGGGAGGTCTTGTAATGGTAGCTTTCTTTCTGATGTGGAGCCTCTTTATCAGACATGATACTCGCGTGACCTCCACACCGATCTGTCGAATAGGAAGGAGAACCCGATAAAACCGGTGCTGATATCGATAACACCCCGTCGATGGGAGGCCTTGGAATGCTACCTTTCTTTCTGATGGTGGATCCTCTTTACCGAGCATGATCCTCGCGGGACTCCTATTCCGTTCGAATGAATTGGGAGGAGAACCGGTAAAACTGGTCGTAAAATTGATAACGCCCGTCGATGGGAGGCCTTGGAATGGTAGCTTTTTTTCTGATGTGGAGCCTCCTTATCGGGCATTGTACTCGCGGGGCTCCTATTCCGTTCGGTCGAATAGGAAGGAGAACCCGATAAAACCGATCCTGATATCGATAACACAGTGTCGATGGGAGGCCTTAGAATGGTAGCTTTCTTTCTGATGTGGAGCCTCCTTATCAGACATGATACTCGCGTGACCTCAACTCCGATCGGTCGAATAGGGAGGAGAACCGACAAAAACGGTCAGGAAATCGATATCACTCACCGACGGAGGCATATGATTGAAGCATTCTTCCCGAGGTGAGGACCCTTTATCAGAGATGACACTCGCGTGACCCCCACTCCGTTCGGTCAAATAGGGAGGAAAACCCGATAAAACCGGTCCTGATATCGATAACACAGTATTGAAGGGAGGTCTTGTAATGGTAGCTTTCTTTCTGATGTGGAGCCTCTTTATCAGACATGATACTCGCGTGACCTCCACACCGTTCTGTCGAATAGGAAGGAGAACGGGCAAAACTGTCATGAAATCGATAACGCCCATCGATGAGAGGCCATGGAATGCTAGCTTTCTTTCTGATGTGGAGCCTCCTTATCTGGCATTGTACTCGCGGGGCTCCTATTCCGTTCGGTCGAATAGGAAGGAGAACCCGATAAAATAGATCCTGATATCGATAAAACAGTGTCGATGGGAGGCCTTGGAATGGTAGCTTTTTTTCTGATGTGGAGCCTCTTTATCGCGCATTGTACTCGCGGGACTCCTATTCCGTTCGGTCGAATAGGAAGGAGAACCCGATAAAACCGATCCTGATATCGATATCACTCACCGACGGAGGCATATGATTGAAGCATTCTTCCCGAGGTGAGGACCCTTTATCAGAGATGACACTCGCGTGACCCCCACTCCGTTCGGTCAAATAGGGAGGAAAACCCGATAAAACCGGTCCTGATATCGATAACACAGTATTGAAGGGAGGTCTTGTAATGGTAGCTTTCTTTCTGATGTGGAGCCTCTTTATCAGACATGATACTCGCGTGACCTCCACACCGATCTGTCGAATAGGAAGGAGAACCCGATAAAACCGGTGCTGATATCGATAACACCCCGTCGATGGGAGGCCTTGGAATGCTTCCTTTCTTTCTGATGGTGGATCCTCTTTACCGAGCATGATCCTCGCGGGACTCCTATTCCGTTCGAATGAATTGGGAGGAGAACCGGTAAAACTGGTCGTAAAATTGATAACGCCCGTCGATGGGAGGCCTTGGAATGGTAGCTTTTTTTCTGATGTGGAGCCTCCTTATCGGGCATTGTACTCGCGGGGCTCCTATTCCGTTCGGTCGAATAGGAAGGAGAACCCGATAAAACCGATCCTGATATCGATAACACAGTGTCGATGGGAGGCCTTAGAATGGTAGCTTTCTTTCTGATGTGGAGCCTCCTTATCAGACATGATACTCGCGTGACCTCCACACCGTTCTGTCGAATAGGAAGGAGAACGGGCAAAACTGTCATGAAATCGATAACGCCCATCGATGGGAGGCCATGGAATGCTAGCTTTCTTTCTGATGTGGAGCCTCCTTATCGGGCATTGTACTCGCGGGACCCCTATTCCGTTCGGTTGAACTGGGAGGAGAACGGGCAAAACTGTCATGAAATCGATAACGCCCATCGATGGGAGGCCGTGGAATGCTAGCTTTCTTTCTGATGTGGAGCCTCCTTATCGGGCATTGTACTCGCGGGACCCCTATTCCGTTCGGTCGAATAGGGAGGAGAACCGACAAAAACGGTCAGGAAATCGATATCACTCACCGACGGAGGAATATGATTGAAGCATTCTTCCCGAGGTGAGGACCCTTTATCAGAGATGACACTCGCGTGACCCCCACTCCGTTCGGTCAAATAGGGAGGAAAACCCGATAAAACCGGTCCTGATATCGATAACACAGTATTGAAGGTAGGTCTTATAATGGTAGTTTCTTTCTGATGTGGAGCCTCTTTATCAGACATGATACTCGCGTGACCTCCACACCGATCGGTCGAATAGGAAGGAGAGCCCGATAAAACCGGTGCTGATATCGATAACACCCCGTCGATGGGAGGCCTTGGAATGCTACCTTTCTTTCTGATGGTGGATTCTCTTTACCGAGCATGATACTAGCGGGACTCCTATACCGTTTGGTTGAACTGGGAGGAGAACCGGCAAAACTGGTCATGAAACCGATAGCACCCATAGATGGGAGGCCTTGGAATGGTAGCTTTTTTTCTGATGTGGAGCCTCTTTATCGGGCATTGTACTCGCAGGACTCCTATTCCGTTCGGTTGAACTGGGAGGAGAACGGGCAAAACTGTAATGAAATCGATAACGCCCATCGATGGGAGGCCGTGGAATGCTAGCTTTCTTTCTGATGTGGAGCCTCCTTATCGGGCATTGTACTCGCGGGGCTCCTATTCCGTTCGGTCGAAAAGGAAGGAGAACGGGCAAACTGTCATGAAATCGATAAATCCCATCGATGGGAGGCCATGGAATGCTAGCTTTCTTTCTGATGTGGAGCCTCCTTATCGGGCATTGTACTCGCGGGGCTCCTATTCCGTTCGGTCGAATAGGAAGGAGAACCCGATAACACCGATCCTGATATCGATAACACAGTGTCGATGGGAGGCCTTAGAATGGTAGCTTTCTTTCTGATGTGGAGCCTCCTTATCAGACATGATACTCGCGTGACCTCCACACCGTTCTGTCGAATAGGAAGGAGAACGGGCAAAACTGTCATGAAATCGATAACGCCCATCGATGGGAGGCCATGGAATGCTAGCTTTCTTTCTGATGTGGAGCCTCCTTATCGGGCATTGTACTCGCGGGACCCCTATTCCGTTCGGTTGAACTGGGAGGAGAACGGGCAAAACTGTCATGAAATCGATAACGCCCATCGATGGGAGGCCGTGGAATGCTAGCTTTCTTTCTGATGTGGAGCCTCCTTATCGGGCATTGTACTCGCGGGACCCCTATTCCGTTCGGTCGAATAGGGAGGAGAACCGACAAAAACGGTCAGGAAATCGATATCACTCACCGACGGAGAAATATGATTGAAGCATTCTTCCCGAGGTGAGGACCCTTTATCAGAGATGACACTCGCGTGACACCCACTCCGTTCGGTCAAATAGGGAGGAAAACCCGATAAAACCGGTCCTGATATCGATAACACAGTATTGAAGGGAGGTCTTGTAATGGTAGCTTTCTTTCTGATGTGGAGCCTCTTTATCAGACATGATACTCGCGTGACCTCCACACCGATCTGTCGAATAGGAAGGAGAACCCGATAAAACCGGTGCTGATATCGATAACACCCCGTCGATGGGAGGCCTTGGAATGCTACCTTTCTTTCTGATGGTGGATCCTCTTTACCGAGCATGATCCTCGCGGGACTCCTATTCCGTTCGAATGAATTGGGAGGAGAACCGGTAAAACTGGTCGTAAAATTGATAACGCCCGTCGATGGGAGGCCTTGGAATGGTAGCTTTTTTTCTGATGTGGAGCCTCCTTATCGGGCATTGTACTCGCGGGGCTCCTATTCCGTTCGGTCGAATAGGAAGGAGAACCCGATAAAACCGATCCTGATATCGATAACACAGTGTCGATGGGAGGCCTTAGAATGGTAGCTTTCTTTCTGATGTGGAGCCTCCTTATCAGACATGATACTCGCGTGACCTCAACTCCGATCGGTCGAATAGGGAGGAGAACCGACAAAAACGGTCAGGAAATCGATATCACTCACCGACGGAGGCATATGATTGAAGCATTCTTCCCGAGGTGAGGACCCTTTATCAGAGATGACACTCGCGTGACCCCCACTCCGTTCGGTCAAATAGGGAGGAAAACCCGATAAAACCGGTCCTGATATCGATAACACAGTATTGAAGGGAGGTCTTGTAATGGTAGCTTTCTTTCTGATGTGGAGCCTCTTTATCAGACATGATACTCGCGTGACCTCCACACCGTTCTGTCGAATAGGAAGGAGAACGGGCAAAACTGTCATGAAATCGATAACGCCCATCGATGAGAGGCCATGGAATGCTAGCTTTCTTTCTGATGTGGAGCCTCCTTATCTGGCATTGTACTCGCGGGGCTCCTATTCCGTTCGGTCGAATAGGAAGGAGAACCCGATAAAATAGATCCTGATATCGATAAAACAGTGTCGATGGGAGGCCTTGGAATGGTAGCTTTTTTTCTGATGTGGAGCCTCTTTATCGCGCATTGTACTCGCGGGACTCCTATTCCGTTCGGTCGAATAGGAAGGAGAACCCGATAAAACCGATCCTGATATCGATATCACTCACCGACGGAGGCATATGATTGAAGCATTCTTCCCGAGGTGAGGACCCTTTATCAGAGATGACACTCGCGTGACCCCCACTCCGTTCGGTCAAATAGGGAGGAAAACCCGATAAAACCGGTCCTGATATCGATAACACAGTATTGAAGGGAGGTCTTGTAATGGTAGCTTTCTTTCTGATGTGGAGCCTCTTTATCAGACATGATACTCGCGTGACCTCCACACCGATCTGTCGAATAGGAAGGAGAACCCGATAAAACCGGTGCTGATATCGATAACACCCCGTCGATGGGAGGCCTTGGAATGCTTCCTTTCTTTCTGATGGTGGATCCTCTTTACCGAGCATGATCCTCGCGGGACTCCTATTCCGTTCGAATGAATTGGGAGGAGAACCGGTAAAACTGGTCGTAAAATTGATAACGCCCGTCGATGGGAGGCCTTGGAATGGTAGCTTTTTTTCTGATGTGGAGCCTCCTTATCGGGCATTGTACTCGCGGGGCTCCTATTCCGTTCGGTCGAATAGGAAGGAGAACCCGATAAAACCGATCCTGATATCGATAACACAGTGTCGATGGGAGGCCTTAGAATGGTAGCTTTCTTTCTGATGTGGAGCCTCCTTATCAGACATGATACTCGCGTGACCTCCACACCGTTCTGTCGAATAGGAAGGAGAACGGGCAAAACTGTCATGAAATCGATAACGCCCATCGATGGGAGGCCATGGAATGCTAGCTTTCTTTCTGATGTGGAGCCTCCTTATCGGGCATTGTACTCGCGGGACCCCTATTCCGTTCGGTTGAACTGGGAGGAGAACGGGCAAAACTGTCATGAAATCGATAACGCCCATCGATGGGAGGCCGTGGAATGCTAGCTTTCTTTCTGATGTGGAGCCTCCTTATCGGGCATTGTACTCGCGGGACCCCTATTCCGTTCGGTCGAATAGGGAGGAGAACCGACAAAAACGGTCAGGAAATCGATATCACTCACCGACGGAGGAATATGATTGAAGCATTCTTCCCGAGGTGAGGACCCTTTATCAGAGATGACACTCGCGTGACCCCCACTCCGTTCGGTCAAATAGGGAGGAAAACCCGATAAAACCGGTCCTGATATCGATAACACAGTATTGAAGGGAGGTCTTGTAATGGTAGCTTTCTTTCTGATGTGGAGCCTCTTTATCAGACATGATACTCGCGTGACCTCCACACCGATCTGTCGAATAGGAAGGAGAACCCGATAAAACCGGTGCTGATATCGATAACACCCCGTCGATGGGAGGCCTTGGAATGCTACCTTTCTTTCTGATGGTGGATCCTCTTTACCGAGCATGATCCTCGCGGGACTCCTATTCCGTTCGAATGAATTGGGAGGAGAACCGGTAAAACTGGTCGTAAAATTGATAACGCCCGTCGATGGGAGGCCTTGGAATGGTAGCTTTTTTTCTGATGTGGAGCCTCCTTATCGGGCATTGTACTCGCGGGGCTCCTATTCCGTTCGGTCGAATAGGAAGGAGAACCCGATAAAACCGATCCTGATATCGATAACACAGTGTCGATGGGAGGCCTTAGAATGGTAGCTTTCTTTCTGATGTGGAGCCTCCTTATCAGACATGATACTCGCGTGACCTCAACTCCGATCGGTCGAATAGGGAGGAGAACCGACAAAAACGGTCAGGAAATCGATATCACTCACCGACGGAGGCATATGATTGAAGCATTCTTCCCGAGGTGAGGACCCTTTATCAGAGATGACACTCGCGTGACCCCCACTCCGTTCGGTCAAATAGGGAGGAAAACCCGATAAAACCGGTCCTGATATCGATAACACAGTATTGAAGGGAGGTCTTGTAATGGTAGCTTTCTTTCTGATGTGGAGCCTCTTTATCAGACATGATACTCGCGTGACCTCCACACCGTTCTGTCGAATAGGAAGGAGAACGGGCAAAACTGTCATGAAATCGATAACGCCCATCGATGAGAGGCCATGGAATGCTAGCTTTCTTTCTGATGTGGAGCCTCCTTATCTGGCATTGTACTCGCGGGGCTCCTATTCCGTTCGGTCGAATAGGAAGGAGAACCCGATAAAATAGATCCTGATATCGATAAAACAGTGTCGATGGGAGGCCTTGGAATGGTAGCTTTTTTTCTGATGTGGAGCCTCTTTATCGCGCATTGTACTCGCGGGACTCCTATTCCGTTCGGTCGAATAGGAAGGAGAACCCGATAAAACCGATCCTGATATCGATATCACTCACCGACGGAGGCATATGATTGAAGCATTCTTCCCGAGGTGAGGACCCTTTATCAGAGATGACACTCGCGTGACCCCCACTCCGTTCGGTCAAATAGGGAGGAAAACCCGATAAAACCGGTCCTGATATCGATAACACAGTATTGAAGGGAGGTCTTGTAATGGTAGCTTTCTTTCTGATGTGGAGCCTCTTTATCAGACATGATACTCGCGTGACCTCCACACCGATCTGTCGAATAGGAAGGAGAACCCGATAAAACCGGTGCTGATATCGATAACACCCCGTCGATGGGAGGCCTTGGAATGCTTCCTTTCTTTCTGATGGTGGATCCTCTTTACCGAGCATGATCCTCGCGGGACTCCTATTCCGTTCGAATGAATTGGGAGGAGAACCGGTAAAACTGGTCGTAAAATTGATAACGCCCGTCGATGGGAGGCCTTGGAATGGTAGCTTTTTTTCTGATGTGGAGCCTCCTTATCGGGCATTGTACTCGCGGGGCTCCTATTCCGTTCGGTCGAATAGGAAGGAGAACCCGATAAAACCGATCCTGATATCGATAACACAGTGTCGATGGGAGGCCTTAGAATGGTAGCTTTCTTTCTGATGTGGAGCCTCCTTATTAGACATGATACTCGCGTGACCTCCACTCCGATCGGTCGAATAGGGAGGAGAACCGACAAAAACGGTAAGGAAATCGATATCACTCACCGACGGAGGCATATAATTGAAGCATTCTTCCCGAGGTGAGGACCCTTTATCAGAGATGACACTTGCGTGACCCCCACTCCGTTCGGTCAAATAGGGAGGAAAACCCGATAAAACCGGTGCTGATATCGATAACACCCCGTCGATAGGAGGCCTTGGAATGCTACCTTTCTTTCTGATGGTGGATCCTCTTTACCGAGCATGATACTCGCGGGACTCCTATACCGTTCGATTGAATTGGGAGGAGAACGGGCAAAACTGTCATGAAATCGATAACGCCCATCGATGGGAGGCCATGGAATGCTAGCTTTCTTTCTGATGTGGAGCCTCCTTATCGGGCATTGTACTCGCGGGGCTCCTATTCCGTTCGGTCGAATAGGAAGGAGAACCCGATAAAACCGGTCCTGATATCGATAACACAGTATTGAAGGGAGGCCTTGGAATGCTACCTTTCTTTCTGATGGTGGATCCTCTTTACCGAGCATGATACTCGCGGGACTCCTATACCGTTCGATTGGATTGGGAGGAGAACCGGTAAAACTGGTCGTGAAATTGATAACGCCCGTCGATGGGAGGCCTTGGAATGCTACCTTTCTTTCTGATGGTGGATCCTCTTTACCGAGCATGATCCTCGCGGGACTCCTATTCCGTTCGAATGAATTGGGAGGAGAACCGGTAAAACTGGTCGTAAAATTGATAACACCCTTCGATGGGAGGCCTTGGAATGGTAGCTTTCTTTCTGATGTAGATCCTCTTTATCGGGCATTGTACTCGCGTGACTCCCACTCCGTTCGATCGAATAGGGACGAAAACCCGATAAGACCAATCATGAAATCGATAGCACTCATCAATGGGAGGCTTTAGAATGGTAGCCTTCTTTCTGATGTGGAGCCTCTTTATCGGTCATTGTACTCGCGTGACTCCCACTCCATTCGGTCGAATAGGGAGGAAAACCCGATAAGGCAAATCATGAAATCGATAGCACTCATCGATGGGAGGCCTTAGAATGATAGCTTTCTTTCTAATGTGGATCTTCTTAATCGGGCATTGTACTCGCGTGACACCCACTCCGTTCGGTTGAATTGGGAGGAGAACCGGCAAAACTGGTCATGAAATCGATAACGCCCATCAATGGTAGTCCTTTGAATGGTAGCCTTCTTTCTGATGTGGAGCCTCTTTATCGAGCATTGTACTAGGAACTCTCGTGCTCTATGTCGCATGCCATCCAAGCATATCCCTACATAAAAGTAGATAGTTGAATTTGAGCGGATATGATCAAAGGGGCTGGTAGTAACATAAGGAACTACCTATGAGCGGTTCCGCAATTCCTTCAGGGAGATCCAGCAAACGCTACCTCAACGCACACGTGCAGTACCACGAAAGGCATATCGCTGAATCAAGTCCGGAGGCTTGCAAGCCTAGAAAACCGTATTGGAGAAATTTGTTGAGAAGATAGTAGGGTGTCAGCATGTGGAAGGAACATGGCGTGACACTACTAACCGTCTTAAAGTATTTCCAGAAAAAGTCAACACAAGACATAATGAGATGATGAGACCTCCCGCGGGCTGAGCGAATCCAGGATACAAGCGAATTGTTGAAGTCGACGCTCTGTAATGTTATTCATTGTTGTTCTCTTAAGGACCCCCGAGGAAAGGTGGTACACTGACCTGGAAGCAGGCGTCAGGCATGTCCCCGAAATCAGTCACGCGCAGCAGACGCAGACGCCATTGTTGCGTGAGGTTCTCGAACGCCAAAGTAGTCCGCTCCGACAGGTTCTTGCACTCGGAAGACTTCAAGAATACATCAGTTTCACTTAGCCGTTGTTCAAAGCGGTCCAGTCTTATCAGGCAGGAATGAGGCTGAGAAGGCAGATCTTCAGCGATAGGTCTAGTGAACAAATAAGTGCCGGCAGCAGTTGATCAATCCCACCACAGCCGAAAGTCCCAGTATCACTGAGGTGAGCTGCTCAAGAACGGTGAGCCATCGCCGTCCTGTGGTGTCCGCTGGTTCCAGAATATGCGAAAGCGCTCTCGAGATATTTGTATATTCTTTGACATCGAGGCATATGCTGTACATGGCGCTCGAAACGAAAGTCTGAAGTTAACTTAAACTTACGGTCTCTGTTGGTTTTCGTTTATTGATGTGCAGAATAGAGTATATGACGTTAAACTGACGTTGTTGTCAGCGCTGATGCCGTGTCGAGATATTACTCTCTACTTTTATGTAGTGATATGCTTGGATGGCATGCGACTTAGAGCACGAGAGCTCCTCCGGTGTGGAGACGTTAAAAGAACACACCACAACATTAGTTTGCATCGCTATAATTATACTATAGCTTGCCCAAATTATAATAGCTTTTTATAATAGTCTAAATATAACTTGCTGCATTCAGCTAACTTGCTGCATTCAGCTACTGGAGCACGTTGGGCAACTCCGATGATGAGACGAGCGCTGTGCTGGCCGAGCGAAAAAACGCTCGGAGGCGTTGAAGATTGCTCGTGAAGGACGCCTGGCAACGACCACTGTAGGTTATCTACTGTTTGCTTCGTGTTACCTCTTAATCTGCTCCATCAAAATTATATTTTTAGATTGGATGTTCGCAAGTATGTGCTGGACGAAATCGGTCGACTGGCTCCACCACCGGTGCGTCTTACTGTTCTTAGACAAATTCTTAGAGACTGGTTAGAAATTCGTTAATTATTCTCTTTTCAGAAGGTGAAAATTATCCACGCCGACGTCACACGAAAACGAAACAGGCCGCCCCGCTGCTTTCTGGATGACGAAGACGACGACCAAGTAGTCGAGTGGACTGCCGCTATGCTGCGCCTTCAAGAGGAGTGCAACACATGAGAAGTCACCAATTCGTTTTTCTCATCTTGTCTTCCACCCTGGCTCCTTCTCATTTTGTTCCTTCTGCTCATTCTTGTGTGTTTAATTATGCGTCTAATCAAATTTTGTAGCGAAATTTATTTTCTGGAGTTTTGACACTAACCAATTTTGCAGCGACAGTTTTTTCGGCATTTTTGGACGCTAATCAATTTCGTAACACCTTTATTTCTGGCAATTTCTGGCGCTAATTTCGATAATTACGTAAGCCTGAACTTCGCTAGTAACCGATACATTTCTATCCACATGTCAGCTATATAACTCCACTTCAGTAAACCGAATTTTTGATTAGGTTAACTTCGATTTCTTCTCGTTTGTGGGTCCAGCTTCTAACATTAACATTCCAGCAAATTCACACGCCATCCACGCTATTTCGGGTGAACTTTTTCCAGCCCCTCCTCCTCGGTTCAGTGCCACATCTCCGATTTCGTTTTCACCCCTCTCCGTCGGCTTTACGTTACGCTACCTAAATCCTAGTCTGATAGTAGGTTACGCAACGGTACTTCTGCATAAATTCCTTCTTCCGAAATTGAGATCTCTCCAAAATTTCATTCTAAAAGCGGTTCCGTGACAAAAAGTTTGCTAAAAATAAATGAGCAAAAGGTGTAGAAAAGGTTGACTGAAATTTTGTAAAAAGTTGAGCAAGTTGAGAAAGTCGAGTGGAGTTAAAAGTCAATGAATTTCATTATTAAAAACTTGCTCCTTCTTTTTATCTCTATTATCATGTCCACGTTGTTGTTACGTAGTTCGTCGCTAGCTGTGCAATTCGCCGCTAGCAGTTTGTGTTAATTTCCCTTTGCCTTAAAGTTGAAGTTGTGCGTACTAAGTTTTTTTTTCAATGGTTTCCCCAGTGACCATGTTGCCTTATTCGCCATTCCTCTGTTCTCACTTTTTATCTCTGCTCGGATCTCACTTACTATTGGTTGGTCTCTCTTATTCTTATTTTTAGGTCTTCTCTTATTTTTTTTAGACTCCCTCTCACTTTTTTCTATACATGCACATTTGTACATTTTTAACATTTGCAAATGGCTACTTCACTGTAATAAATTGGATTACATGAATAAATTTGTATAATAAAAAATGTGTTGTGAAATTGTTATTTTCCATTGAAGTAAACACGTATATCGATATACACGTATATACGTGAATCGATATATCGAGGCGGCAGTAAATATATGAAGGTGCACATATGTGCATACATATATATACACAAACATATGTCCATATACATATATACATGTCTATATATAATATACATATGTGTATGTGTACACATATGTACATATACATGTATACGTATACATGCATATGTATATAGATATATATGGCGTATTCATATACATGTATATGTGTATACATATATATGTATATGTGTATATGTACATATGCATGTGTATACTTTATGTATACACATATATACACATGCATATATGCATTTACTGCCACCTGGATATACGTGGATATGCGTTGATATCGCATATCTGGCTCTCTAAGCAGCGGGGGTGCGAAGGTAGGCTGCAACACACTAGCAACGGAACGCTGACTGCTAATTTGCAACAGCCGAGCAACACGAGCTACCTTTTTGTCCTCCGCCTGTTCCGACAGCAACCGCAGTCCCCTCCCCCCCCCCCCCAATAGCTCGACTGTTCTTACGACACGAGAGTTCTGCTGCTATTCGACAGGAACTGGGGAGCATTATTATCCGAGTAGACTCGGACATTCGGGTTCGACGAGCCAAGCCGTCTCCGCCCAATCACGCCCCTTCAACAGTCTGGCAACTGCAGTTGCCAAAAGAAACTGCGGTTACTATTCTGTTGGATACTATCCTGCTGGAGGCTCGCAACACACTGTTGCTACCCAGGCGCAGTGATTAGCGTGCTTCAATCGAGCATGCTCGCACCGCGAGGAAGAAATTAGAGCTTAGAAACGAGAAGAGACTATGTATTGGTAATCTCCTTGTTTCTTGTTTTAACGTCTAAAGCTACCACCTAATCGTCGTTTCTCAGGGTTTCCCATGTCCTTTACATCCATTGCCATTATAGAGAGCTCCTTTTGCCACGTGTCCCTTTATTTTTTGCTT
Organism: Heligmosomoides polygyrus polygyrus; assembly: GCA_947396885.1. Lineage (NCBI taxonomy): Eukaryota > Metazoa > Nematoda > Chromadorea > Rhabditida > Heligmosomidae > Heligmosomoides > Heligmosomoides polygyrus. The sequence goes on from OX377206.1 coordinate 54,315,128, forward strand.
TGTTTTCGTAGTTATTGCTATGACCCAGAATCAATATCAAAGAAGTCGGTCAATTGATTGTGCGTTTCCATATGCTGTTTCTCAAAGCTCCACAAAACGTATTCGGAGACCATTAAGACAACCCCGGTTCTTGCATTGCTCGCTTCTGCGATTTCGGCGCACAGCTGAGACAGTTGTTTCGTGAGGAGAGAAAGTCTTCCTCAATTTTTCATTGACATTTCATTGAAATGTAAAGAAATTGAAAACATTGTTCAATGCGTGATCGCTTTTTTTGAGTGCAAGTCTGAATATAGACGGAGGAGGGATAGCCAGTATCCTTTTTAATCGGCGGTTTTATCCTAGTACATGACGTTACTATTAGCGTATCGTGGCTTCAAATCATTACCGTAGGAACAACATTGTTGCAGGAGAATCACCATTTTTGTAGAAGGGTGGTAGTGCGATGTCAGTTTCATATCCACAAGTAGTGTGAACCAAAAGTTGAAAAAAGAGTTGCGTACGAATCTCTACTGTTAAGGAACCAGGGGCCGGGATCCTCAACGACTTACAGAATTTAACAGAGATTACAGCCGCAATTTCTGATAGCACGCCGAAATATTTACCATATCGCTTGATAAGTTGCGGTATCAAGGATTTCGGCGATATTTTCTCTGTTAAGTCGCTGTAAGTCGTTGATGGATCCGGCACCAGACGAAAGGTGTTAGTTTTGTGGGGAAATGGCAGCAACTGAACAGCACCAGGTGATCATGTTTTCCTTGTACGTTACGCGTACGTTCTTGTTCTCGGGACTAAATAGCCAATGGTAACAACGACTTATCCGCTAAGAATTGGACGAGTTTGCCCACAGTACTGGGGCGATCATATCCACACACTATATACACATACATACACATACCATAAATGTGTGCATATACGTGTATATGTGTATATATGTATTTGTGCATGTGTATAGGTATGTGTACACATGAGTAGCGGGATGCAAAGGCACGGTTACCCTGCCGAAGGCACGAATGTCCACCAACCGTCCACCAACCGAACGGCAACTCCTAGTTGCAACAGGATAGCAACAGGAACCACCCCTCAGTTGACCGGCTTCTCTCGGATAGCAACAACGGTTCCCCCCAATAGCTAACTACTCGAGCCTCGCGACCGCGTGGCTCGTGTTGCAATTCGGTTCGGCTCGTAGAACCCGAATGTCTGAGGGCGAGTTCTTCGGGTGCTGCCGCGAGACCCTGTAGAGGTCCTTACACATTTGTTTCAAGCCGGCAGCAGCTGGTGTAGAGACTACATACTGTTGCGGCGTCTTTTGTTGCGATCAGAACCTCCTACCATGCTGGACTTGCGCTTACATCCTCTGCCATTCGGACAGGATTGCAGCAACAGTGCTGTTTTACCACACGCAACATCCCAATATTATGGAAGAGTGCCGATAGGTCATTTGTAACCAGGATGTCGCGGATGTGGCGCTCGACTTAACAGCGCTGATGGCGTAGAGGGCTAACATCTTACCCGGAAGGCAGTGAGTGCAGGTTCCTGTCCCTTGAGAGCCTTGATCGCAACAAAAGATACTACGACATTAGGTTACGCAGTTTCGTTGTTAATCGCTTCTATAATAGCATACCTCTGGTACTAGATATTCCTAACACATACATATTTGTCGTACTTATGCACATAACAGAGAGTATCACTAAGGACAGGGTTTTACAAATAGGCTAAAGTTGTTCAAAGTCTTCACACACACACTCTCTCTCTCTTCATGCATATTTTATTGCTATAGTCATATTTAGTTCTTGTATGCAATACGAGGGGACCGTATGTCGATATCGGTTCGGACAATGTAGTTGTAATTAAGAATTGATGGCGAGGAACTTATTCATGTGGTGCGAAAGCCAAGCTACAAGACAGACTGCCTGACAGGGTGCATAAATAGGAGTGGTAATCGAGCGAAGAGGCGAAGACGTGAGGGTTGGACCGATTTGAGTGTCGTGCATTATCATATCCCAAATAGTGTTTCGGAAGCAGATTTTTCCATCGTGATTGAGGTGAGGTCTAAATATGAAGAGTAGAACCGTTGCAGCTAAGGGCTCTACTTTCGGACCACCTGGTACCTACTAAATCAAATAACAGGTTCCATTAGAAAAGAACTTGCACCTCTCTGAGAGGACGGGTAGTTCGAAAACCTTGATAGAAGATGGCTGGAACAGAGAATCCTGAGGCGTTCACTTTTTCACTGGCGTACGGTGAATCAAACATACTTCCCCGTCAACGTGAGTCGGAATGACATAACTGTCCTGTATCGATAAGAGAGATGGATAACAGATGAGCAAGGACGGAGGAAACCGGATGCCACCGTAACAAGCTTAACAGACAGCTGCCATTTTGAAATAAACGCTGAGGAAAATAGCCAGAATAGTATGTCTTCGCGAAACGAAAGTAAAGAGAGATGGATGGATGGACAATCCTAGAAAAACACTCCTGCTGTGTGCGTATGCTTGTCACAAACACTTTTCTTTCCGCAGATGCAGCACACCAAGTTCTTCCAAATTCCAAAGGACCACCGAATCATTCACATCTGCGATGACAGGTTGAAGTAACTCTAGCGTAATTTCCAATTAATAAACCGAGCAAAAAGCTTGCATCGTGAAACCCAGATCCTAGTTTTCGATGTGACAGTGGACATCGTAAAATGCAGACATCCTGCTGCACTAACCTGCACAGAAAGTCAGGTTTCTATCAGGCGTCTCAGAGACCGCTTGAAGAGCACGTAGTATCGTTTGGATTACAAACACATCAACAGATTGCATCTTTATCACCCTGGTCAAAGTGTCAAGATTTCTCACCGAGTTAACATCCACGTGTCCACATATATATTATTACAACGGTCAGAGCAGAGGAGTACTGAGAAAGCCGCCGAAAATGAAACCTCATCCGCCGTTAAACACTCTATTTAGTGCCAACGGGTTTACGAGCTGCAAACAGTTGCGCGTCTATCCGTGACGGAAACGAAATCAGCTACAGTATCTGCGCAGCAGAACGGAAGTTAAAGAATGGTGTGTGTATTATTTGAAGACGGAAATTTCATAGAAGTTTGTTGTGTCACCGGTCATCTCTACTTGACTTGCACGCTTAAATAGGAAGAGAATGCACAAACGCAACACAACATTTACCACATCGCTGGCTAAATTACCGTGACAGGTTAGAAGTTTAGAGCTCAGATCTCTTGAAATTCAGCTCAGCTAGCGTCGTCACATACATTTAATTGCATATATCAGATCAACGGATAATACTGCCATAATATGTTTAAACGAATCAAATTACATTCCGAACTAGTAAATCCATTTTACCACTATTGATTAGGGAGAAGAAGGTGGAGCACGGGTGGGCGTGACAGACAGATGGGCGGTGCCGGGCCAGCGGCAACTGCTACGGGCGCGAACGCAAGCGAGTCGTGGCGATCGCGGTTCGATTATGTGTATACGTGAGTCATGGATGCGCGGCGAAGTTCGGGTTGCACACCTCGATGTCTCCGGTCGGCGCTAGACCAGGGCACTCGTACACGCTAAAGCTGTTCTCATCGTCGGCACCGTCGTCCTCTCCATCCGATTCGATTCCAGCTGAAATGCATCGTATTTCTTGATACCATCTATTCAGGATTCATTACTGGCATTACTGTTCCCACGCACGCCTGTTACCAGTTTGCAGACCCGGAGGCGTAGAAACTTGGTTAGGGAGGCCAAGAAACAGAAAAAAATGATCGCCTCCGCACCAGGGGAGAACACGCTCCTTCCGACTGCGTTGTCCACGCCCTGGGTTTCTTTTCTGAACTAATGAAACCCTCAGCCGGCTTACATTAAAAGTTCAACCAGGCTGTGCGCTACAGACATCTGTCAACTCTGTAACAAACATAGCGATCCGATTTGTCAAATTGTCAACGTACGGTGAAACTCCTAGACAGTTGAACCCGTAACGGAAAAGGGAGCGGGCGGAGCGCCGCAAGTACTATGCGTCGTTCCATGCTTTGAAGCCTTCAGCAACTGGTCGCTTCTGTTGGAAATAGCACAGACCTTACTCTCCAAAATTGTCCGAAAAGAGCGATCCAGCGGATTCGTGTTTAAGCTCGTGTAAGCAAATGTTTACATCTACGTGACTTTGTCTGTTTGCTGTCATCGGACAGACACTTTTGGAATTAAACGTTATCGTGCTTAAACATCTTTTGAACAACGCCCAGCCCGTGATATCGGGATGGGCGGGCAGCCGATATCAGCATGGAACCGGTTAAGCTGAAGGCCTTCCTAGTTACCATATTTTCGCACATTTGAGTAAGCCGGCTGGTAGAGAGGCTATGTTGTTACGGGAGCCGTAAGGTAGCATAGCTGCCCGGAAAGCAGAAGGTGCAGGTTCGAGTCCCGCCTGACGCAAGAGTTTCGATCGCAAAAAAACATCCTGTAACAACATATAGCCTCTCAGAATGTTTTTTGCGATCAAAACTCTTGCGTCAGGCGGACTCGAACCCGCACCTTCTGCTTTCCGGGCAGCGATGCTACGCCTTACGGCTCCTGTAACAACATATAGCCTCTCTACCAGCCGCTCCAGGCTTGAATAAATGTGTTAAAACATTGTTCTCACAGAGCGTCAGTTGACTTTGATCTAGTTCCTCATTGATTATTTTGGAGAGCGCTTAATTCTCTGGCGAATGAAATATTCATTCCTTTGGTAACAGTCAAGAAAAGACCACCGTACCGACGAGGGTATCATGCTCCTTCAAGTTTTTTCGATGTTTTTTTTTTGAACACAACACATGATACAAAAATAACACCAAGACTTTGAAAACTATAAAGAAAAAAATGCAGCTGAAACAAGAAGAAAGTGCGTCTATACGTTTTACGCACCCTGTATCCTCGCAAAACTAGGCCATTTCGGAGGTGGAAGGGCACCATAACGGCATCATGAGGATTATCAGCTGGTGTTCTACAGTAGCTCGGCCACACGTAGAGTTTATCGCGATTACGACTACAAACAACCCCAAAAAAACTGGAAAATTTACACTCGCATGCACCCTCAGAATTGAAGGCCTGTTCACGATTGATCGGACACCGAATGGTCCACGTTATTATTGCCGTCCAACTGTCATTTTCATTCTATGCGATAAATGGTATTCAAGAATTTGAAAAGAGTCTCGGGAATGGAGAAGGCGCCAAATACAATAACTGCAGACCCCGTTCTATGCGCCGCACTCCCTCACCTTACTCGACGGAGGACGACGTCGTAAAGGCCTCCACACACTTTTTCGACACGCGTCGGACGGCGGGCGGCGAAAACGATGAGTCAAGCCGTCCGCCGATGAGCCACTCTAGATCCCCGCCGCGAAAGGGTAGAGCGCAGACAAATCTGCCAGCGCTGCTGGAGCGGCGACGGCAATAATGATTCATATCGCCGCCGCCACCGCCCGCCGTTCACTGTTGAGCTCGCCGCGGAGAGCAGTGGTCCTGTACACCGTGCTGGCTGCCGCCCACTTCCCGCCCTGCCAGCGCCGTCCTATTTAGACAAGTTTACTGCGAGCGAAACTGTCGTTAATTGGCGTGACGTCGTCCAAAAACCTAACAGCAGATAGTAGACGACTGGAAAGCGCATCTCGGGGAACTCTGAAGTCATTTTCCAGTCGGTTCGGTTACGGAGGCAGTTGAGGAAAGGCGAACGTCGCTCTTCTCTCTGGATTCTTTCAGTTTTCGCCATAATTCTTTAAATTTTCGCCTCAGCTAGAGAGTATGGTGATTTCGTTCAGGAGTTCTACATTAAAGGCCTATCCGTAATTGTACGCAAACCGGCTCACCGTCCTCTCTTTCCAAAGATTAGATAATTCTTCTTGTATTGAAGAACTTTCTAGTGGATGGTCGCGTTGTTGTCATGACATATTCGGCTAACCAGGAAACTATCTCAACGGTAGGTCAGAACGGCCCATGTGTTGTACATGTGCAGAATCGCCTCTCTCTGGGAAGCATCAAAACGCAAATATCTCGACCCCAATGCAACTCTGCATAGAGTTAGGGACGACGGAAGTTGGGCCGTTGACTGCGTTAGTCCTATGCCTGGAGGCGGATGGCGGGCTCAACTTGGCTGGAAACAGCGATGACGAGCGAGCGATGGTGGCAGAGTGCGTAGAAGGGCGGAGTAATCCCCGTGATCACCGTTTCCAGCCAACTTGAGCTCTCCCTCCGCGTGCAGGCATAGGGCTAACGCCTCCAACGGCCCAACTTCTGTCGTCCCTAACTCTGCGCAGAGTTGTATTGGGGTCGAGATATTTACATTTTCTTGTTTCCCAAAGAGAGGCGATTCTGCCCATATACAACACATTGGCCGTTCCGACCTACCGTTGAGATAGTTTCCTGGTAAGATGTTGTTGTACTTGTCCGAAAATGCGTGCGACGCCTTAGTACTGAGCAATGTGGCGGAACCTGAAGAAAGCCTTGGCGCTGCAGCTGAAAACTCTTTTCCTCCAAACACGGTGAACAAGATTCTGACTCTTGTCTCAAGAACGAAATCAGTTCAGGATAGAGCTGCAGGGCCAAGGGAAGCGATTAGAAATGCGATGCCTCCATGTGATGGCAGGAACCCGGACATCTTGTCCTCGGCGCACCCCTCCGCCTCATTCTGAGGGCGGTGTATGCAACAACTCTTCGCCGCTCGCCGCCGCTGCTCTTCTGGTAAAGGGTTGGGCCGCGGCGTTGCCGCAAAAGTGTGTGGGGCCTTTAAGAGGCCTTTTATACTCCCGCCGCGGCGCGGCGCGTCAATTCACCGAGCGGCGCGGTTGGCCGCCTCGCGCTCCGAATTTGAAGTGCGGCTGCGCGACTGCAGTTAGAAGGGGAAGGCCGCCAACGTGCTTCTACGTACTACGGACTGAGCGCCTAGGGTGACGGCGGAGACGGTCCGACGACGAAGAGCTGCCCTTGAACATGCTGCGCAACAACGAAACGATCTTGACACAGAGTGTTTTAAACGAGATTCACTGTTCTGCCCTACGAAACTTTGACGCAAAAGCTTCCGGTCCGCAGAACAGCGGCTGAACCTCCTTACGCGGCACTGTTCAAGGCAAATGTTCCAGAGAGCAAGCTGTTGGACAAGACCACAAGCTCATAAGGTAATCCACGTAATCGTTCGCTGCAGTTGAAACTTATCAGCATGCTATTCTCGGCTGTGGATGGCCGCTTCCCACACTACCTCAAAAATGTCCACCGTCGTTTAAAATTTCTCACCTTGCCAATTGCGGATCAAATAGAACTACGCAAGCAGATGAACAAAGTTCGCTTGTAACAATAAATAGTGAGTATTGCGTCCTTACAAGGTGAAGCTAGTCCTGAAGCTGAAGACAAACGTAAAAACAGTGTGCTAGCGCAAATTGGAAAACTTCAAAAACGTGCGCATAACGAGGAATCGAACCTCCTGGCATCAGCTATGGGTTCATTACCTCTACCACTGAGTCATTCTTGTTCACACCCCGCTGCATCTCGTCGGCACGCCTCAAGTGGGGCAACGACCACCTCCGCGACACTCGGCGGCAACGGCGCGGTCCGTTAGAGCATCGTTAGGCCTTTGTTATACTTCGGCGACGCGTCGGTGACGCTGTCGCTGTCTGCGTAGCAGCCGCGCAACACTGTCGCCAACGTCGCCGACAATGCATCGCTGAAGTATAACATAGGCCTTAGGCGTCGCGACCGACGTCCCTGTGCATGCCAGCTGCGGCGCCGCCTGCGGTGACCGCCGCGACTGTCGCAAGACTCTTCATGACTCCCCCCCCCCCCCCTGCGAAAATGACGAGATCGCGGTGCGGTGTCGCAGTGCCGCGTCGGCTGTCGCAGCTCTATGCTTCATCACTGCCGCGCCGTATTGTCGCAGCAGTGTGCACGGCCCTATACGCTAAGGCTTATGGCTGGAAGCAGAGTCTTGCGACACCGCACCGCGATCTCGTCATTTTCCCTTCTGTCGTGGTGCACATTGATGGCAGATCGCAGAAGAGCTCGATGAAGGAAGAAGAACAATGCGAATAACTTTGCAAACAAAATTACGACGAGGATATCTGCTCAAGTTTGCGGAAGGGGTTTAACCAAATCACGAATATGGTTGTTAGTGCATCAGATACATAAAAGATAAGATACAAAAATAAAACCCGAACTTTCCATTCTACGCTCCAGGGTTGCTATTATTTCCATTATACTCCCTCAGTTTTATCTCTTTTACAAGGTGTGTAAAAAGTATTGACGCACTTACTCTTTGTTTCAGCACCAATTATCTCTTTCTACTTTTCAAAGTTTGTGTGCGTCATTTTTGTTGTCAATATTCTGTTTAAAAAATTTTCTCGTAAAAACTGAAGAAACATGATACCGTCGTGGTTACAGTGACCCTTTCCTGGCTGTTACCAAAGGAAATGAATACTTCATTAACAAGAGAATTAGGCGGTGTTCGAAACGGTCGGTGAGGAAAGAGGTCAACAATCCAAACGTCAGCCACGACTCTGTCACAACAGATGATGATTACAAGATGTTCAAATACGATAACGTTCAAATCCAAAATTATCAATCCCTGTCCGATAACGACAAACAGATAACGTGCGCAGGTGTGAACAGCTTCTCAGACGAGCAGCTTAAACGTGAATCCTCTAGATTACTCTTTTTAAGCGATTTTGGAGGATGAAGTCTGTGCTACTTTCAACAGAAGTGACCAGCCGCAGAAGGCTACCCTATTCAAAGCGCGGGACGAAATCCAAGCGAGAACTTGCGGCGCGTGCTCATGAATTGTTCCGTCGTTTTCGCTCCTGTATTCACAGTGAAGGAGCCAATGTCGATTACGAGTTATTCTATCGTGTTTGTAAGATCATTTTCCATATTTCTCAAGTGAACATTTTGAATTCTGTTGTTGATTCTGTATGTTATTGCAGTGTATATGTGTTTTACCAGCAGCGGGATCGATCGATCGCCGTCCGCCTCGCCTATGCCCAGCGCCGGCCATTCGGAAGCGAGAACCCTTTATATAGAGTTGCGGCGGGGCGGCGCGTGTCCACTTAGGCCCCGTTTATACTTTGTCGCGGCGCGACGCCACGCCACGTATAGTGACCATATTGATTGTGCGACGCGATCGATCAATTTGGTCTCATTGCGTGGCCATCGCGTCGCGCCGCGACGAAGTATAAACGGGGCCTTAGGGGGCCGGCCTTCCCCGAGCGCAATTCTATATAAAGGGAGCTCGGCGGCGCCATGCTTAGTCTGGACTGGTGTCGAGGTCGTAAGCGGCTGGTCTTGGAGTCTTCACCTGATGCGAGGTGGCAAGCGACCGGTCTTGCATTCTTGTCTCGGTGGTACCTGGCGAGCGGCCGATACGGAGCGGAGCGCGGGCACAGCAGAGGCGGACGGACCAACCCCTGCTGGTGTCATAGAAGCCAAATAAATCGATTTCCTGTCCGGTTCAGGCCACATCCCTAGACATCCAGCTCCCGTGTGAAACACCCCGGCGTTACACATAGGCTTTTTCTCGGAATACCATGCATAGGCTAAAGTAACGTTTTTGAATCCGCAGTTCTTTCAACTTTCTTGGAACGTGTAAACTTTCATTTGAATATTGTCTTGCTAGTCGAAAGACGTGAAAAAAAGGAAATAGTTTGGTAAGAAAGCAGTTCAGCTTGAGCTAAAATAACACAAGAATTAGCAGAAAAAAAACATTCTAGGAATTTACTCATATTGCACTACAAGTCAGGTCACTTTTACGATTTACGGTTTACGATTTACGATTTACGACGGTTTTTTTTCGTAATTACGATTTACGATTTACGAAATTTCAAATTTCATTTACGCACACCCCTGATGAGCAATAAACGAAAACAAATTCAGGGGCTTATTTCACTATTTCTCACTATTTCGGCATGCAGTCTTTCCATATTTAGTCCCTGCGACGGGGTTTTCACTGACTTTTTTGATGCTGATATTTTTTGAACGGTAGACTTAACCGACTTAATCACTTGAGGTTACTAACAGACCCGCATTTGAAAGAAAACTGACTCGGGTGAAGTCTAAAACTGGAGTAGCCACCTAGATCGTTTTCCGACCAGGAAGGAGATTCCTCTCAACACTTTTAGAAACCAGTTTCATCATGGATGACGAGGTGACTGCACAGATAAATATCTGCATATTCTACATTAGCCGTTACATTGTAATCACCAAAACTAGTACTCGGAATTGATTCTGGGATCTCACAATACGATGATAACTGGATGACTGATTAGTCATCGTGGATCCATACTTCCACAGGAATATTCAGTCTGTGCCAGTTAAGAAACCTACGCCCAAGGTGACACAGCTGGACAGTTCCAAGATAGTTCTCGAAGTGATAGATTTGTGTCAGAATTCAATAAGCCACCATAGACAGTCAAGATAATAGCTCATGGCAGATATCCGTGATGCTTCATTAAAAAAAGAAGAATCACAAACTCAGTATCATCGCAAACATCACACCTAATGAAATTATAAATTGAAATTTGCATCTTTGGTCAAGAACACATGTAATCTTGAAGCAGACAACCGAATGCCACAACCTTCACTGAACTCTCTGTACCATGATACTGCGCTGTATGCTTACAAAATTTTTGTAGCTATTTATAACTAATGGATCAAGAATTTTGTGGTCATTCAAATGTTGAGTGCATTTTCTTAGCATACATTGCACACATAGTCTTTGTGACATGCTAATTTTGCCCTGCACAAAGCCGTTGTCATTTTTGAGTGCTTTTTTGGTAGTCTATCCAGTTTCAAGAATATTAATACTAGAACTGTCAAACACTGTTTCTCTCACAATTATATCAAGGAGAAATCTTTCTAACTGATACGCTGATTGTATTCAATAGAAAACTAATGTGCAACACTGTCCATTTCCGTTTCCGCATTTCGGGCCAAAAACAGGCGGGACACGGAACGGAACGGAAGAGCCCAAAATGGGCGGAAACCGGAATTCGGAACATGGAAACGGAAATTCCCCGCTCATAACCATGCACACACCTTCATGGTAAATCGCCAACGAGTCAGTCCGATTGTTAGGAACAGGGATCGTCATGCGGGTACAGGACACGCTGAAGTCCGAAAGTGTAGACAGTGGTTAATATGTTTCCGTTCTTTTGGGTTAGTCGAGTGTGCCCTTCCCGGCTAACGTAAGAGGAAGGAAGCAGAGGAACGCCTGAACTTGGTGTGTGGACTAGAGAAATACGAGGGTCTATTAATGGTTGTTAACTGAGTGCTTAGGAAGGATTTGACACTTAAACTGTGAACCCAAAAGTACGTAATATTGCGCACAGTAATTCTCTTGCGGCAAAGCCGCCAGGTTAATCGCGGCATGGCGCCATGCCGCAAAACTCTGCTTCCAGCTTATGGTGTACTCCCGCGGCAGCGCGACAAGAGATACACCCGCCTGGAGGGCGTGGCATCCGGAGGTACAGCCGCTGTGCTGCGGACCGCACTTTTGTTTTGCGTGTCAAAGGTTTCGTAAGGCAGCCGTTAGACTTGGTGAAACCTAGGGGGTGGGGTAGGTGAGCAAGAGGGATGAGAGGAAGATCGGAGGCAACCTAGCAGGAGACGGATGTACCTCCTGATCGTCCCCCTACACCCACGGACACTCCTGTGGCCAGCCACGAATCGCGCCAGGACCCCATTAGGCTAAAACGTGGGCCTGGCATCGAGGCCCGCCAGGCCCACGTTGCGCCGACACATTGCCGCGGTGAACAGCAAAAAGTGTCCACGGGAGTATACATAGTTGTGCCCGAATGTCCTATTCGAATATTCAAAAAGCCGCATTTTTCGAAAGCACTCGAATTCGAGTATTCAGAAATACGTTTTTTCGATTATACTCGAACTCGAATCGAAAAAAAAACAAGCGTCGGATGCGGCTTTGATGCGCATCCGGAGCTGGATGGGAGGGCCACGCTAGGATAGCCGGTGTCGGGTCTAGTGAGCCACGTGAGGGGAGGGGGCAGACATAACTCCAACGTCGCGCGAACCCCTGGTGTCCCGCACGGTGCGTGACGAAATTGCACGAGTTGTCGCGGTCCGACTGCTTCCGACAGGGACGGCTAGTGATGTCATAGGCCTATATTATACTCCCGCGGGAGCATCCGCGGGACGTCCGCGGACGGCCGTCGTCGTCCCGGGACGGCTAGCGTCGCATTGGAGCGCGTTTTTGGCGCCGAATTCCGCGGGACGACAGCAGTCAGGTACCGTCCCGCGGGCGGGAAGTATAACAGCCCTCTCGTCGTCTGTCGGCAACGAACCGCGGCGGGGCGGGCGGGCGTGGCGGGGCGCGGCGATTGGCCAGCTCAAGTATCCCGGCGCGATTCCCGCCCGTGCTCCCGCGGAAGTATAACATAGGCCATACGCGCGCAGTAGCCGCGCCTTGCAGCTGGGCGTGCTAGAGAGCGAAAGTGTGTGTTGCGACTGTCGACCGCGTTTTTCGCGGAGAAGGAAAGTAGTTGGATGAGACACGTCTGTCTCCTGGTAGGGAATTATATGCTTATCTGTGTAAGATTACATACCTATTGTTATTCTATTGTCCTACAAAGTCGTGCTGATGCTATGTGGCAACAATGGGACACTCATTTAAGGAATTGGCAACGATACTCCACCGAATTCACCGTATTAATAGCCAGTGCTATAGCCTGTGCTGTGAACTGCTTTATAAGAAACTCTGTGTCCCTGATTTGGCCGATAAAGTGCAGGGATTTCGAGACTCATTTACGCGTATTTAAAACGGACGAGGGATAAAGCTAGACGGTTGGAGGTCGAGCGGCCCTACACTTGTCCAATAGACTACGACAACACCCTACTTCCAGTCCTAACAAACTGTGGACTTGAATACTGGCAAAATTCCGTGTTCCGCGGCTAACCATGCGTCACCGAGGGCCGCGACGTCGCGTTGGAGTTACAATATCCCCTTATTTTCCAGGATGTGCATTTGACGTGCAGTGTTTTCGGAGTATCTCTAGCATGGCGCTGTCAGTGCTCTGTCATGCCTGGAATGCTCCGAGAGTGCGACGTGAACCATATATATATAGGATCAAACCTATCAATCGAGTCGCAAAAAGCATGTGCACGTAGCTTATAACTTCCGTTACTGGAAAATATAAAGCATTCAAAATTATTTCGAACCGTTTGGAGAATTTTATCAGAAATTTTTTTAGCTGCCCTACTCGGAAATTGCTCCAGTCTGCGGGCGAAACTTAAGTGTGCGTCGTGTGCTATGGGTATAGAGATGAGCCTATCAATCGAGTGGGTTCCACAACTGGAAGAGTGACCGTTTTGGGAGTTCTATCATAAATTTCCAGCCGCCCTACTAAGGAATTGCGCTAATACTGTCCAGTTGGCCTTTGGAGTGCGCCGTGAACAATGTATATAGAATCGAACCTTTCAATCGAGGAGGCGACGGCGTGCAATTTGCAAGCGATCGCCCCCTCGATTGAAAAGTTCGACTTTATATACATTGTTCACGGCGCACTCCAAAGGTTAGCTGGGCGGTCTTAGCGCAATTTCGCTGATAAAATTCTCCAAACGGTTCGAAATAGTCTTGAATGCTCTACATTTTCCAGTGAGGGAAGATAGAAGCTACGTGGGCATGCTTTCTCCCACTCGATTGATAGGTTCGATCCTACATACATGGTTCACGGCGCACTCTCGGAGCATTCCACGCATGACAGAGCACTGGCAACTTAGGCTATGCTTGAGATACTCCGAAAACACTGCACGTCAAATGCACATCCTGGAAAATAAGGTGTTCTAATCACAAAAGCCTGGTGCAGTTATTTTTTAGTCCACTCACGGCGAAAACGCGATGGTCTGGTAAAGTTTAACATATGATTTTGTAGATGTCAGCAGACGAATCGAATGGTGTCAACAGTTTCTCAAACAACCTAAAATTAAAGGAGTTATGAGCATGCGACGGTATGCGACGAATTTTTCCGTCGCAAACCGTCTTTTTGACCGCGCGACGCGGGCGGTATTGTATGTCCTGGAGCCCGCGTGAGGTACGTAACCCATCCCAATGTTGAGCAGCGCTAGGGGTGCTTCCTTACCCAGCGTCGGTTGCGGGCTTTGCCGGCAACCGACGTTGAGTAAGGAAGCATCCCTAGCGTCGCACCCTATTCGCATATGCGAATATAACGAGGCATGATTAGTATCAGGCTGTCGCAAAATTAATCTCCGTTTTGAGGTATATATAAATGAATAAGTTTTTCAATCCGACTAAGCGTAAGCCGTACATACTGTTCGATAGGTTTTCTCATGCGCTTTCAGAAATCACATGTGGATGTCGCTCTGATTTTCCTAGCCGACCTTTTCCAGGGCTCCGTAAAAACATGAACCGACGCGACTATCGAGTCATCACGTTTTACGAATTTAGATTGGGACATTCTGCGGCACAGGTATCCGTAACCTTAGCAGCGTCTGGCACGTTTTGACACTTGCTCCAACCTGCTAGTTCGCCTTAAAAATGAGCCCTTTGTAAGCCGTGTGTATTATAACTGTATATGAAAAAATGGTCCTTGAAGATAACAGGAAGCGGGGAATTGTCTGGGTAGATAGGAATGCGCCTTCGACATCCTTTCCTAAGCCCGACCCTCACCCTAAAATAGTTATCCTTACTTTGTGGTGGTGTTGTAAAGGTGTAATCCATTACAGCTTTTTGCACCTTGGTCAGTCAGTCACAACAGAGTGTTTCTGCTGTGATTCAGGCCAAATTTATGAGAAGTTGCAAAAATTGTAGGCGGCAGTGGTGAATAGAGGAGGGCAGCTCCTGTTGCAGGACAACCCACACACCTCACAAATCACTCGCCGAAAATTGACACATTTAGGTATCGAAGTTCCCCCTTACCCACCTTATTCTTCCGACCTTTCCCTCACTGACGAGTGACTGACTATCGCTTTTTCCGAGCCCTTGACTCTAATTTGCGTCAGAAACAATTCACTAAATTGGTTGAATGTGCCCTCCTTGATTTCGTTAATTCCTGTGATCTCAGCTTTCAGTGTAAAGGATTTGATTCATTAGCTGCTCGTTGACAAAAATGTATAGATTACGGTGGTTTTTACTTCGATTAATATAGTTGTGCTTAAGCAGAGTTACAGCAGTCTGAAGTGAGCGGTCCGTTTCGGCAATTACTTTTGCGACAGCCTAATATTAGTTGGGTGAGCGGTTGAACCTGTTGGGTGAGCGCAGATGAACGGCCTCATCTCACGTAGGGTCTCCGAGGCAGTGGCAGCGAATATACTGTCGAGAATCATAGGTGGAACAAAACAGAATACGCGGTAAAGAAACTCCGTAACTGGAAACAGAAAACAAAGTACGTGGATGATGAATGGCATCACTTCCAGATGTAACACATTAACACACATGTTAAGATTACTTCCCTTCAATACGATGCGCTGTCGAAGAGATAAGAGCGGTAATCCATTAGGAATCGAACCAATAGCAAACACGTTGCGTGGAGGGAGACCGTTGTAAACTTTACTGGAGCTTTAGATCTTATCGAACATCGACTTGAACACCTTAGTAATGACTGACAACATTCATGTGCGGATCCGCTTGAGCCAATCGACGGGATGTGAGCTAAGAAAACGCGTGACGGCTGCAGCGACCGCTGGCATGCCTCACCTGTTCTTCTAGCTACTTCTACCCCGCATGGTAGCCCCACTATAGGAAATGGTTGCGTTGGGTAATCTGGCAGGAGACCTAGGCAACTATATCCCTTGCGAAAGGTCCAGGCTTCCTTTAACACAGAAAGCTCCATTTTAGAAGCTACGCCTACATCTGCGCAGTATAGCGTCGTATTAAAAAGTAGTAGAGCTCAAATTTTACGTAACAACCGATTTCAGAGCGTTGTGCTAGTGGTACTTGTGCCGCAAAAGCATGAAACCTCCGAACGCGCGTAAAGGAAAGAATGATTAGAAGGAGAGCAAAAAACCTCATAGCAGGAAGAGCTGGCCACAGAGGCCTGTACAATAGAACAGAGATTGATTTGGAACAACTGTGATGTGATTTGGAACAACTGTGATGACAAGTCGTCTCAATTGGATCTTCGCGCCTCATTTCGACAGCCGCGCGCGTCTCTGGGCTCTCCTCGTCCCCCGGGCTATTTCTCCTGATTTTCAAGGATTTCGTCCTATGCAGCGCGTCTAGTCCCGTTCTTCGGCTTGTAGGCAGTGTAGCCGCTGTGTGCGACCGGGGAATTGATATGAAGGGGTTTTCCATTTTGCGCGTATTTGTGTCGTGGTCTCATCGTTCTGACTCCTTAGCGCGTGCCTTGTGGGTCTTATTGTGTTCATAGCGTGTTGTTTCATAGTTTTCATGTAATCTTTTGGGTGTTCCTTCATGTTTTAGTGTTCTGTATTGTTATCTTGCTTCGTTATCCTCATGTGTCTTGTTGATATGTTACTCTATCCGCATATAGGTTATGTCTATCTTTTTTATGCCTTGCCATATCCATAGTGTTGTTTCTTTGCTAGGTCACTTCTCCTGTTTCAGGGTCTCATATGAAATCGGTGCTACTCATGTGGGCACCATGTTGTTTCTATTAATGCTTCGCGTAGTTGCGCTCATATTATCCCATGTTTATCCATGTTATGGTCTCGTATCACTGTATCGCTTTAACGCCGATGCTTTAATGTGGTTTATCGTTATCCGTGCTGTGTTTATTTATGCTTACTAAAATAAGGATTTAATTACCCAAGTTTGAAGAGATCTCCAACGCGTTCGGTCGCATCATCTATCTAATCCCGTGTGACAGTGCTTATTCGTCTAATTGGAGTCACTTCAAACTGTATCTAACCATTCAAATAACGTTAGTTCAAGCACCCGCAGCCTATCACATCGAGTATGGTCGTTTTGAACACTGCCTACAAAACCCTTATTCCAAGCACATAGTGGGAGTGCATTGCTCTCTTCTTCCTCAGCGTTTCCCCCGCTTAGCTACAAGGTCCGCTTCACGAGTGCACATTACCTACCTAGCTTATGCGCTTCTGGTAACGACAATTGAGAAGGCTTCAAGCACAATCCTACATGATGTATATTTCACTCTCACACCCGCTTTTTGGTCTCCTCCAACGAGTTATTAATTGTTAAGGTGATTTAACACTTGCCTACCTATTCGTTGTCATTCCGCGACAAGGCACACGAGTACGAAGCTCGCGCTCAATCGATGATTAAATTGGAATTGAAGTAGCACAAAGCGACCTACCGGGAGCGTCCTCTCCGCATATAATCTTCTGCTTTGCCTGCTGGTACTGGTGAAGTTGCGCTTTGTATGCCAAAGACTCGTCCCCGTTGTCGCCCTGAAGACAGTGACAAAATGCTAGGCTACAGCTCTGTTCTGTGCTCAGTCTCGGAAAAAAAGGACTCCGGGATGTGGCCCGACTAATGCAGTCGCTTTTTAAAATTGTCTACGTCATGGAGTTCCTTCCCTGCCCAACGCGGAAGCAAATAAAAGGAGGATCTGTAATCAACAAGAGGAGACAAGAATGCGACAGTATTCGCTGAATGTATAATAGCTACGCTAAATGGCATGCGATGGTCACGCCCCCCCCCACCTCCTTGACAGCACCAAGACAATTTTGTGCAATCCTAGTTGAAGGAGGCCGCTTCTTAATGATCGCATAACCAAAAGAAACACAATGAATAAGCATTAACACATCAAAATTAGTACACCACGGCAGCTTGGCTGCCTCCTGATTTCCTATGGAGACATCCTTGTTCTTTTTCTTCTTCAAGTCCTTTGTTATCCAAGCAAACATGTTAAGTAATAATAATGCGTACTGGGTATTGAGCAAACAAGACATGAAAAGGAAGAAGGTGGACCTTTTAGCAGTGAACAAGTGAAAAAATCGGTGGCGATGTCCGTTCCTCCACGTGGTGCCACTGGAACTGCTTGCTTTTGCGAGCCGAGCCAATCACGGACAATCGAATGCAGGCGACAGGCCCTAGTGACAGGCCGGCCTACGAACATCCTGTGTCACATCATATGGTCGATGACGTTTCAGAGTTCTCGAGATACTGCTACGGCGTCCGCGGAAACCGACGCGCACTCGCAAAGCCCGGCGGGTGTGAGAAGTATGCGAGGGTCCCTGATGCGAGGACGGCATCGGGGGGCAACTGAGCTAGTCCGAAAGTCCCGTAACGTAGGCAAGACCCGCGTAGCAACGTTGAATGTGGGTACGTTGACCTGCCGCTCGTGTGAGTTGGTAGAAGCACTGGAGCGAAGAAAGATAGATTTCTGTGCGGTGCAGGAGACGAGGTGGTCCTGCAGCAAGTCAAGGGACATAGCATGTGGCTTCAAGGCCGTTCTATGTGGAAGTCCCAGGACCACCAGCGGCGTCAGTATGATCGTCTCCGAGCGTTTCCGTGACGCGATTGCAGGCGTAGAACGTTTCGATGACCGCTTGATGAAGATTGTTGTCGCCGTAGAAGAGCGACGGTGTCATCTCTTTTCCGCGTATGCTCCGCAGACAGGTTGCTCCGAGCAAACCAAGGACGAGTTCTGGTCCCTGCTTGATGAGAAAATAGCGTAAGTGCCGTCACAAGACATGATTGTTGTGGCAGGCGACCTTAATGGTCACGTCGGAGCAGCGAAAGACAGTTACAGCTGTCATGGTGGTTTTGGCTATGGGTCACGCGTGAGCGTATACTTGAGTATGCAGACTCACACGACCTCACCATCGTGAACACCAAGTTTCGAAAACGTGACTCCCACCTCATCTCGTTTTATAGCGGGAATGCCAAAACGCAGATTGACTATGTCCTTGTTAGGCGTCGCGACCAAAGTCTTGTCACAGACGCGAAGAGCGTGCCGTATGAGACGGTTGCCACGCAACACCGTCCACTTATCTGCTCGCTGAAGATCACACCTCCGAGGTGTAAACGTGTTGAGCGATGCGGGACGGCTAGAGCCAAATGGTGGCGACTGAAAGAGAAGGAAGCAGCTGTTATTTCTCGCATTCGGTTGCCGACGGTAACAACTGTTGACGAAACCTGGAAGGATGCTAGAACTCGGGCTGCGCGCCTCGAACTCGGCACAGCGAAGCCTGGACGGCGTTGGGTCGACAAGCAGGCTTGGCTGTGGACTGACGATGTCAGAGAGAAGGTCAGGGAAAAGAAACGGCTATATCACGTATTTATCGGTGATAAAACAGTCGATAATTGGCGGAATTATCGAGAAGCGAAGAAAGCGGCAAAGAAGGCAGTGGCTGGTGCTAAAGCCGCACACTACGCTGATGTGAATGAAAAACTGGAGACGCGCGATGGCGAGCGTTATCTTTACCGCCTCGCCAAAGCTCGCTGTCGCCAAGCAGAAGACAGCGAGAAGTTCTTTGGCATTAACGACGAGAACGGTCATCTTCTGATGGATCGTAAGAGGGCTGTGAAGAGATGGCGCGAATACATCGAGGAAATCTCGAATGTAGAATTTGAACATCCTGCTGTTCCTTTTGCATCACCTGTATACGGTCCTGTTCAGAAGATCACAGTGAGCGAAACTGAAGCAGCCCTGAGGAAGATGAAGTCAGGCAAAGCCACTGGTCCCGATGACCTGTCAGCTGACCTGTGGAAGTCGAAGGGCTGGTGCCCTGCTGACTGGCTGACTGAGTTTTTCAATCAGGTTGTTGCTGAGAAGAAAGTGCCTGAAGATTGGCAGCAAAGCACGACTATTCCGATTTGGAAGAAGAAGGGCAGTCTTGCGGACTGCGCTAGTTACCGACCAATTCGCCTTCTTTCGCACACCATGAAAATCTTTGAGCGAATTGTCGATGGACGTATTCGGGACGTCGTCCAGCTTTCCACGAATCAGTGTGGTTTTGTCTATGGCTGTGGCACTGTTGATGCCATTCACGCTGTTCGTCTTTTGCTAGAGAAACACCGCGAGAAACAGAAACCGGTGCATTTTGCCTTCCTAGACTTGGAGAAGGCCTTCGACCGCGTTCCGCGGGAAGTGATATGGTACGCGTTGCGACGACATGATATCCCTGAAGAGCTTATTGAGTGGGTGCGCATCCTCTACTCGTGCCCAATAAGCCGAGTGCGAGCACCAGCGGGCACCTCGATTGAGTTTCCAATCTCTGTCGGAGTGCACCAGGGATCTGCGCTCTCCCCACTGCTCTTCGTGATCGTCATGGATGCAATTACACGCGATCTCCAAAGGGCAGCTCCTTGGACGCTGCTGTATGCCGATGACGTCATGCTTGCATGCGAAGACAAAGCAGAGCTCGAGCGACAGGCACAGGTGTGGTGCGATCGCTTAGCATTGTTCGGACTCAAGCTAAACGTCAAAAAGACGGAATACTTGACGACGGATGTGAATGAGCATGGATCCATTAAGATCAATGGTACTGAGCTCTCACGAGTTACATCTTTCAAGTATCTTGGATCAACAGTCACGTCCGATGGCAGTCTAAAGTTGGAGGTGAACGCACGTGTGAGTGCAGCCTGGTCCAAATGGCGTTCGTTGACTGGGGTGCTTTGCGACAAGACAATACCTGAGTACCTCAAATCGAAGGTTTACAGAACAGTCGTTCGCCCAGTAGCGACGTACGACGTGCTGAGTGCTGGCCCTTGACGAAGGGAAGGAAATTGAAAGCCGTCTCAGTGTAATGGAGACGAAAATGTTAAGGTGGACGGCTGGAGTAACGCGATTGGACCGCGTTCGCAATGAACCATGCGACAAAGGTTCGGTGTCGCCTCGATAGCTGACAAGTTGCGCGAAGCACGTCTACGATGGTATGGCCACGTCCTTCGCGCTAATGGCGACCCCGTGTGTAAGATTGGCCTGAACCTTGAAGTTCCTGGAAAGCGGCCCAGAGGACGCCCGAAACAACGTTGGCTAGATACGTTGCATATGGACTTGAAGTTAGCTGGTGTCCATCCGGACCGAGCGTTTGATCGGGTGAAGTGGCGTTACCAGACCAGAAGAGCGGACCCCACCACCAAGCGGGACAAACGCTATTGAAAATAATGATTTAGATCAAAAAATCCGAAATCAACCTCAATCAGCTTTTTAAATTAAGGATGAAGTTAGTCATATGGACAAGCTCGGATCTCCCTCGATAGAGAGCCTTCGGGCTCTCTTGTTAAGAGGGATCTCAGGCCGCTTGTCGCAAGGCCACGTGGCGCGTCCCGGGTGGTAGACAGGGGAATTAAACGCGAATCAAATGCGACCGTGTACTGCCCAGAGACGCAGGTGGGATACAGGGGATGGACTCATTGCTCCTGCTGTGTCGGGCCCGCACGCTCGCATCAAAAGCATCCGTCGAGGACCTGCTGATGCAAGCCAGGAAGATCAAGTACGACGACATCGGACTGGCCGAGACGAGAAGACACCACCCTCTACACGTCGCCTACGACTCCGGAGAAGAACTGTTCCTCGGAACATGCGACAGCAGGGGAGTAGGCGGCGTTGGTGTCCTCGTCAACACGCACTTGCCCATGAACATCGATTCGTACGAGTCTCTGACAAGCCGAATCGGACGTCTGCGACTGAAGCGATGTAGCTCCGTGCCAGTTTTGACTGTATTCATCGCGTATGCCCCAACTTCCGACTACGACGACGAAGAGGTCGAAGCTTTCTACGTGGAGCTGGAGAAGTTCTATAAGGAAGACCACACCTTCTACAAGGTGATTGTCGACGACTTCAACGCCAAGATCGGGCCACGAAGGTCGCCGGAAGAACTTCACATCGGAACCCACGGTTTGGAGTGGAACGAGCAAGGTGAGAGGCTGTCTGAGTTTATCATGTCGACAAAGACCATCCATGGAAACTCACAGTTCCAGAAGCCTCCCTCTCTACGATGGACCTGGGAATCCCCCTGTGGCCAGTTCCACAACGAGATCGACCACATCATCTTCAATCGCAAGTATTGCCTGACCGACGTTTCCGTTGTCCCGAAGTTCCACACGGGATCGGACCACCGCCTCCTTTGCGCAAGGTTCCGCTTTTCGCGTCAAGGAGAGAAGGCCGTGAAGTTCAAGAAGAGGAGTCCCAGAACGACCATCAACCGGGACCTTTACACCTCTCTTGTCGGCCTTTGGGAAGATGCCGTCATGGACAACGTTGATGAGGAATACGACCGCTTCGTGCACCATCTCCACGATAGTGCTAAGGAAGCCGAGAGCTTGAAGACCACCAAGAGACGCCTGTCTCCGGAAACTCTCGAGCTGATACGCCAGCGTGGAGCAGCACGAGCGTCAGGCAACTACCAACTGACGTCCGAGCTTGCGAAGCTATGCAGAGTGGCGATAAAGGAGGATCTTAAAGAGAGAAGGGTTGAAGTGTTGGCTGAAGCAGCAGAGACAGGGTTGAGCATCCGCAATGCCCGCCGGTACTTCGCCACCTTCAAGACCAAGATGACCGCTCTCCGACGTCCTGACGGAACCGTCACCTCTTCCAGAAGGACCATGGAGAAGGCCATCCACGACTTCAATTCCGATCTCTTCGATAGCCACGTCCACCTGCCCCCACGCCATCTCCCGCATGGATACGTCGTCCCCTCTGTTCTCCCTTCCGAGATCCGACACGCCATCTCGTCGGTGAAGAAACGTACAGCACCCGGTCCCGACAGGATCAGACCCGAACACCTGAAGAACCTACCGCCAGCGGTCATCAGCACCCTGGCGCGGCTCTTCACGCGCTACCTGTCGGAGTGCAAAGTTCCATCTCAGTGGAAGACCAGCAGGACCGTCTTGCTGTACAAGAGGGGAGACGTGCACGACATTGGCAACTATCGCCTGATCTGCCTGTTGTCCGTAGTCCACAAGCTGTTCACTCGTGTGATCCTGAATAGGATTAGCAGAACGCTGGACGAAGGACAGCCATGCGAGCAAGCAGGATTTCGGAGAGGATTCAGCACGATCGACCACATACACACCATTTCGAAGCTCATCGAAGTGTCGCGAGAGTACAAGCTGCCGCTGTGCCTTACGTTCATCGACCTGAAGAAGACATTCGACTCCGTCGAGACTGAAACGGTCCTCGAAGCCTTGCTCACTCAGGGCGTTCCTACTCAGTACATCAGAGTTCGAGAGCTGTACAGTGGATTCACGACCAAGATCTCACCATTCTACAACGTCGTCATCGACGTGAAGAGAGGGGTTCGACAGGGGGATACCACATCCCCGAAGCTCTTCAGCGCCACCCTCGAAAACGTCATGCGCGAACTAGAATGGGAAGACATGGGAGTGAAAGTCGACGGCCGGCAACAACATCATCTTCGCTTCGCTGACGACATCGTGCTCATAATACCGAGTATCAGGCAGGCGGAGCGAATTCTGGCCGACTTCGATCGTGTATGTGGAAACGTGGGACTGCAGCTGAATCTTACGAAGACGATGTTCATGAGGAAAGGACAAGTTTCTGATGCCCCAATCTCGCTTAACGGAACGAACATCTCCGAGTGCTCCAGCTACGTGTATCTGGGTCGCAAAGTCAATATGGCCAACGACCTAGCGCCGGAGCTGAGCAGGAGGAAACGAGCGGCTTAAGGAGCTTTCAAGAGCATCGAAGAAGTCGCAAAGAAGATGAAGAACGTCCGACTCCGTGCCCATCAACGGGACGACAGGCGATACAGGTGATAGGTGAATACGGACAAGCTACTATTCTTCACTTCATATTCATTAGCAAACGTTAGGACTCAGGCCTCTAACCAGATACACTATTTTCTCGTCAAACAAGACACTTTTTACGTCAAATTACACGCTTTTCTATGTAAACTTGACGCTTTTGAAGTCAAACTAAACATCTTCCAAATCAAAAATACCGCCTTCAAGATTAAACCAAAGGCTCTCCGAGAAAAATCGAATAGTTCTTTGTCCAATACTAGTGTACTTAGTGTACCGCACTAAATCTTGTTCAAAATAGGTCTCCTAGGGGTAATATTTATTTATTTATTTATTTATTTATTTATTTATTTATTTATTTATTTATTTATAAGCCATGGGAAGAACGAATATCATAGACCCTTCTGCGGAAATGCCGTAAAGGCCCGCTAAACTAAGCTCGAATCGCCCAAGGCCTAGCGAAATACAACACGCTAGTAAGAGACGCAGAGTGTGCGCCTCCTACCGATGCGCACTATTTCGCCGTCTCTAGTCTGCAGCAGGGCTTAGCCAGGGGCAGAAGCCTTGAAATCTCGAAAAGCAATGAAAGCTGTTCCGTGCTCCGCTGACGCGGAGGAGAGAACAGTTTTCGTTGCTCGCTGTGTGTATCTAGTCACCACGCCTGCACGCCACGGCATGCTATGGTAACCCCCCCCCCCTGAAGACGGCCGCGAATGCGTGCTGCTAGGAGGCGGCGTCTCTGCTTCTCTTACCAGCGCGCGCTATTTCGCAAGGCCATGGGTGATTCGAGCTTGATATAGCGGGCTTATAAGGCATTTCCGCAAAAAGCGACTATGATATTCGTTCCTCCCGTGGCAGATTACTCCTAGTAGACCTATTTTGAACAAGATATAGTGCGGTACACTAAGTACAATAGTGCCAAAATATAGTATAAATTTCTTAGAAAATTTCTAACTCACCTGGCGCTAAGTGAGAACACTGTTTGAAATTTTGCTAATAAATTATCTTTCAGAGAAATAATGAATTAAATGTCGATTTGAAGAGCAACAAGTCAGCAATCATTTAATGCATTAAAAGATGAGTTCGCGCCACGTACTCGATTAGATCGCCGCGACTTTTGTTTGAATAGCAGTGTAGGTACGGCTTACTCCCAACAGGAATATGAGTATACAGTCCCCTCTCGTTATAACGCGCTTGAGGGGAAATATTTATTATTTAGAATCGCATACAATGGCTAAATTTGGCTACAGTAATGAAATATGTGACCATGAGGAGAGTGTAAAGGCAAAGAACATCTTTAGACTAATAATGAAGTTCTGTCCTCAAAGATGCCCTCTGCTATATGCATAAGTATAACAGATAAAGGCGTAGTGAAAGTCAAGTACACACACTTGTCGAACGAAGCCTTTAAAAAGTCTTCTCACGAATGCTGTGCAAAGTATGATCTGTCGAACGACATCTGAATCCGGACGCATGTTGATATCGTCTGTGATACATATGCTGAGCCCCAAAGCACGTGTAACGACGTCAACAATACGTCTTCTGAAGCCTGTTACCCGTTGGACGATAGTGATAAAAAATCATAATCCGCCGTTACTGGTCCCCTTCACTGGACCACCTCCTTCAGTGGTCCCATCTTCACTGGTCCCCTTTACCGTCTCCCCCCCCCCCCTGAAGTGGTCCCTCTTGTGGTCCCCTCACTGGTCCTCCTTCTTTCCATTCCCCCCATTAATGGACCCTCCCTTGCAGTGGTCCCCGTTAGTGGTCCCCTCTTTACTGGTCCCTCCTCCCCCGCTACCGGTCCCCCTCAACGGACCCTCCCCTGAAGTGGTCCCCCTTTGTGTCCCCTCTTCACTGGTTCTCCTCCTTTCCACTCCCCCCCCCCCCCACCCCCCCTCATTGCTGGACCCTCTCCCTGCAGTGGTCCACCTTAGTGGTCCTCTCTTCAGTGGTCCTTCTTCTTTTCACTCCCTCCCCCCCCCCCATTACTGGACCATCCTTTGCTGGTCCCCCATTGCTGATCCCCCTTCACTGGTCATACATCGGTGACATGTCGTCTGAACCGGGACACCCCTTGCACGATATCTATAAGACCCCTTCTTAACCCAAGCATCCATTCATCGACATCGGTGACACCTCTTCTGAACCTAGACACCCACTGCGCGACATGAGTGACACAACTCCTGAACCCGGACGCCTGTCGAGCGACGTCGGTAACACGTCTTTTCAAACTCTTCGTCCTTTGCGCGACATCGGTGACGCGTCGTCTGAATCCGGACACCACTTGGGGAACATCTGTGACAACTCTTCTGAACCTAGACACCCACTGCTCCTCATGAGTGATATGTATGAGGAATAACAAGAACTAGAGAAATGTTAGAGTGATCAACAACAAAACTGTGTAACCTGATGTTACAAGATCTTTTGCTGCCATCAAATCTCTCGTGCCAAGCGGGACATGGACCTGCACTCTCTACCTTCCAGACAGGATGTCAGCCCATTAGGCTAACAGCCCTGTTCACCTGCGTGCCGCATCCGCCATATCCTCGTTGCAGCGGCTTCTCAGAAACGCTTCCACCATATCGGGATGTTGCATGTGCTGTTATGCTGCTAGGAAAGCAGAGGGTGCAAGTACAAGTCCTGCATGGCGCGAGAGTTCTGACCGCAAAAAAACATCATGTGACAGCATCTAGCTTCTATACCAGCTGCTCTAGGCTTAGAATAAATGTGTAGCATATCGTTTTTAATAATCTGAGCTTTAATCCACACCTCACGTTTCTGATTGAGGAAACCCTCCAATTTACGGCAGCTTCTAACGAGTACCAGGAGTCTTATACTGTGCTCGACATACATATTGCTGACTATGAACATTTTTCTGGGCCTTGCATGCATGAAAAATCCCTACATGCGTCTAATTCGTTGTCGCACAGGTGCTGGTCGCGACTACGAACGAGGCATGAGAAGGGTAGCTCTGACCGCAGACACGGTCAGTATCTTGTTCCTCTTCATTTCCTCTGTGGGACCCGACCTGAGCCCGGGTCGTGTTATAACGGGAGTCATTTTGAACAAAGAGTTCCTCTCGAAACCGCGCTATAACGGGAGTAGCGTTGTATCCAACGCGTGTTAAGCGGAGCTGATTTGTATTGGCGTAAAGGTAAGCTGGCCCGGGCCAGAGAAATTCTACGTTATATCGAGAGTCGCGTCTTATAAGCAGAGGGGACTGTATGTGTGTTTCTCATAGCTGTTCTTGTTGTAAAGTTTACATCTATGTTACTACACGGAGACTAAATTATTGCTAACAAATGAATAAAAGTCGCGAAATCTATTTAATCGACTGCATGGCGCGATCTCATCTTGTAATACACTACATGATTGTTGTTTTCCTGTGCTTTAAAACAAAATCTAATTCATTAATATTCCTAAAAATTATTTTTTGTAAGATTTCAAACAGTGCGTTGACTTATTGGGGCGGGTGAATAAAATATTTGAAGAAAGACTAGATGTTCCTTGAACAGAGAATTATTCTGTGTTGGAGAGACTCTAGTTTGGATGGCACTTGTTTTGATTTGGAAGACGTTAGTTTTGATTTCAAAAGCTTAGAAGTGACCAATTTGACATGATATGACATGGTATATATTCTCGATCATTTCTACACAACTGATTTGGTTTTTGCAGTTGTTTTCTTCAAAATAAGCAATATACGGCTCTGTTGAACACGTTCACCTCCACCACCCCGTCCGTTATGACGTAGCGTCCTCCAACTAGGATTGCACACATGACAGTGTTCAGTATAGCTACACTCATACCATAGATCACAGCTGTATTAACACGTAACTTAGTGGACCCCGCACTCGATTTTTTTTCTACATAATTTATTTCGATTTCGGAAGTTGCACCAAAATCAAAATAAGTTACGTTGAAATGATTGAGGATATACATATGCGATTAGAGGCTTGAGTCCAAACGTTGGCAAATGAATAACAAGCGAACTGTCTCAACGGTACGCCGGAACGACAAGTACTATGGGAAGAATAAGAGTAATACTATAGGAAATATCACCGTCCCCCTAATAGTATGAAAACATGACTTGTTTTTCCAGAATCCTTGAGGTAAACGAGTGAAACGCAAATAATGTTCCTATGGTTAAGTACGATTAACGATCAGAAGTGACGACCTTACCACGGGCAGGAGCTGGCGGATTGGGTTGGTGTGCAGTGGTAGAGGCTGCGCGTCACAAACGTGAAGCGGAGGGTTCAGGTCCTGCACCAAGTCACTCTTTTGTACTTCTATTCTAGTATCGCATTTCCATAAAGAAATGCCTTTTTGGGGTTTGTTGCGGTATGTCAATTTTACTGCTCTCTTCCTTGTCAATACCTAGCGATTCATCACCGGTATCCGAATTGTGTAAAACACGACAATTTATGGAATAATTGTGAAACACAAAGGTACATAAAAGAATACGGCCGATTACAGTGTGAACAGCTTATGAAGGCAACAGTTTCCTTAAGCTGGCCGAGGTCTTTCACTGTGGAGGCACACTGTGGCAGCGCTGACCTTATCTGAGTAGTTTTCGCACTATTGCACTTCCACAATTTCAGAGATTGAGACAAAATTTCGCCCAAACTTCGTTTAGGGGGCGCCGTTAGGAGTGCTGATCATAAAAATGATATCCGATTATGCCAATACGACGGCCTCAGCAGCCAGCCGATACGAAGTCCCCCCTCCCGATTGCGGTAGATGGTAAGTATGCGGAGGGGATGTGCCAAAGTGAGCGATTTCGTGTCTGCGATGGATGTTTGGAGAGCTGATTACGAATGTGAAGTTCACTCGGTACTGCGGTGGAGTACGGTAGATTACGGTAGGTAGGGGTATGTTTCATGAGCACAAGACGTAGCTGCCGCTATAGGAACCTTCACGTACCGTAATATCCAACGTGAACCTTATATTCGTAATCAGCACTTCAAATAACTATATAGACAAAGTTTGGACAAAACCTGACAGACTCTAAACGTCCTAGACAAAACCGGTGATCTCGATCCCACCACCTTTGTTAAAGCATGCCTACGTAAGCTTCCATATTTCACTACAATGTCATAAGGGAATCTCGTTCGTGACCACTGCCTCCGTTAATCCAACTGGGCTAATTTTTGGCGAAATCAATTATGAACAACAAGTGCTACGACACGTGTCTCGCACTTGCCCGCTTCGCGGGGTTATAGGTTTGTGCTTTTTTCTCAGAAAATACTCTCGCACAAAAAGTACGTGTGATCTTCAAAACAATTTTGTTAACAGAACAACAAAAAGACAACATTTACTGAAGCATCTCGGTGAATACTACGTTTGGTATCGACTTGAGTCCTGGTGTTAACCAAATTTTCAGATGGGACTTCTGTCGAACTCGCGAGCACGCCACGTACAGTTGACCATGAGAAAATACTGGACTGGGGAGATATACGCAGAGGCGTAGCTGGCGCGGGTAAAGTATTCCGTTCAACATGGGATAATGCTGAGTTCTGCATGCGGCCGGTCGTCGTACGACGACGATGTGACTTCTGCTTCCTTTCCTTTCGATCTTCTGCCTCCAGACGGTTGTGGTGCGACGAAGGGAACCCGTCTTCTGGATTCAGGCACTCAGAAACGCGCGCAGACGCCATTGTGTCAAGCAAGAGGAGGCTGCGCCTCCTCTGCTGCAGCAGCATCTCATGCTCAATTCTGAATGCGATCCCTCGTCGTAGGACAACGGTGCCTCCTCTTCTGACTCCAGAAGGTTGTGGTGCGACGAAGAGAACCCGTCTGCTGGATTCAGGCGCTCAGAAACGCGCGCAGACGCCGTTGTCTCAAGCAGGAGGAGGCTACGCGACCTCTGCTGTAACAGCACCCCATGTTGAACGGCAGACGTTGCCCGCGCGAGGTACGCGGAGGCGTCGCAAGGGGTCCCATGAGATGACGCGTGCTTCCGCGAGGCGTATCTCAGCCAGGTTCCCAACCTGAGTGAGATACGCCTCATCATCTACAGGGCAGGAGCTAACTCAATTATATAGTGGTGGATTTACTAACACGTAGAGTACCGGAACCAAAGCCGCTTCAAAAACGGATGTTAGATCCGTAATCAACACATCACCAATTACTCCCTAAGGCAGGCAGAGTTTGGGCAAATTTTTTTGACCTTGGAGCAGTGAGAGTACGGCAGTACAGTTCTCTAGTGAATAACTTCCCGACCTTGTTTCTCGTTTCTCCCATGTCCTTACTCTGATCTTGAGCATCACAGATGTCTGTGTGAAAGTTTCGTGAATCATCGTGTTTTACACAGCTGAGGAACTGGTAATGAATCAGGAGGTGTCGACAAGGAAAAGGTTGTAAACATATTATACCGCAGTAACCTCCGAATAGACAGGCCCTTTTCTCTATGGAAATTCGATATTAGGGCAGAAATGCAAAAGAGGTGCAGAAACCGAGCCCTTGTCGTCACGCTTGTGAAGCAGAATCTTTGCCGCTGCACCACCCAATCCCATAGCTAGCGCCTCTCACCTGACAAGGGAAGGGTCTGAAGCGTATGTCTGAACGGGGGGAGGGAGTCATATAGGGTGAATCCCCACCCCTCAATTGGTTTGAAAATGTGTTTATTTTTTGCCAAGTCGTTAAACCCAAGGAGTAGGGGGTCACAATGGGATACGGCGCAGCACGCGTTCGGGGTCTTGTACGCCCGCGATGCTTCTGCAGCCAGTGGCTCGGAGCGCAGGTGGGTAGGGGGTTGAGTCATCAGAGAGGTCAGGGGTTTGGCTCCTCTGCGTTGCTGCACTTCTGCGTTTCAACCGATGGGTAAAGATTTGGGGGATTCTGACGTCTGTACCATCTTCAGACGTTTTCTGCGCATTTTTCCAGAGGTACGTTGTGGTATTCAACATGGTGATGTATAAATGTTCAACACCAGTGATATACAGGTACAAATTGCATGAAGCACCACTGGACACCTTACGGGCAACGTATAAAGGCTACAGGCCCCTCATAGTTTGTTTCCATACACGGACCAAAAGCCTCATGAAAAACCATCCTGCTCGGATTTTCAAAGGAGACCAGGTTGTGACGTCGGAGGTGGTTCAAAGGAGAAACGAGGTGTGTGGATCCTGCAAATTAAGCTAAACAGCATCGATACACTCTTTCCCTCATGTCTGCCTGTCACCTGAAAATTAGAGGTCACCTGGAGGTTTTCTAAAACCTGAACCAACAATGTCCGCCGATGCTCGAGTGGTGATCCACCTGCCCACGCAGAAGTGTGGCCGACCTTTAGACAAGGAACCTTCGAGGGAAGAAATCAAGCTGGCCGAGTGGATGGCCAGCATACTCAAGGACTTCGAAGCACGTCAATTTGAAGTTGACGAAGACGAACAGCTGGAAGTGGTGGAACAAGAAGAGGAAGATTGGGATCCGCAAGATGAACTGATGGACGTGGAGAGGCAAGCAAGCAGTGGGCATATGATAACGTTTTCGGGTGGAACTCTTGTTTCGGAGGAAAGGGTATGTCTTCAATTGGATTTCGGTTGCGTGCTCATACCATGGAGGAAGACACCGCGATTCACTACACAGGTACTTTGTACTTGTGTATCACTGGTGCTGAACATTTACCACCATGTTGAATACCACAGCGTACAGATGGAAAAATGCGCAGAAAATGTCTGAAAATGGTATAGACGTCAGAATCCCCCAAATCTCAACCAATCAGTTGAAATGCAAAAATGCAGCAGCGGGGAGGAACCAAACCCCTGACCTCCTTCGCAGGAGTCAACCTTGCACCCACCTGCGCCCCGAGCCACTGGCTGCAGACGCATCGCGGGCGTACAAGACCCCCAAACCCGTGCTGCGCCGTATCCCATTGTGACCCCCTACTCCTTGGGTTTAACGACTTGGCAAAAAATAAACAGATTTTCAAACCAATTGAGGGGTGAGGATTCTCCCTATATGACTCGCTCCCCCGTTCAGACATACGCTTCAGACCCTTCCCTTGTGAGTGGTGAGCTCGTGCCAGCGGATCGTTAGCCGTTGTTAGCCATAGGAAATGTTCAGTGCCTCTTATTGCTTGCCTCAAGGATTCAACAGAAACAGAACGTGTTTTGTTACTATTTGGAAGAAACAGATTCCTCCTATAGTATTCGCTCCCGCCTTTCCGTCGTACCGTTGAGTCATTTCCCTTGTAAGATGTGAGGAATCGTCTCTTGTCCATATAACGAACCTCATGTCCTACTCAAACAGCAAATTGATCTCAGGTCTATTGGCCTAAATTTCAGTTTTGATCGATTGAGCTTCACTTATTTATTTATTGAAATACTCACCCTCTTGCGTTTTATATGTTCTTTTTTGCATATTACCCTGTACACGTGTACTTTTAACCAGTTTTCCAGGATGATGAATGGTTTTTGGGGTGCATCCCTTCAACAGGAATTCAGAAACTGCGAGTATCCGGGGAGCTATGCTGTCTTGTCAGCTTCGCGTGCAGGGATGTGCGGAAAAAATTCTGGAAAAAGCGGAAGACGAAAGACGGAACGGAAACGCTCAAAAATGGCCGGAAAGCGGAATACGAAAGCGGAAACGGAAATGACACATGTTCGCCTTTTTTTCAAAATTGCATCTGAAACAGCGTCAGAAGCTGCTTCTGTTGCACTTTTCTTGCTCAGAACTTTGCGAGCAGCAGAACCTTTCACAGATTAATGTCCGTCCTCATCATAACATAACATAACGAAGCATGAATTCATAAGACTGTTATGATAACCTTTTAGCTACGGCTGAGCAATAAACGAAAACAAATGCAGGGGCTTATTTCACTATTTCTCACTATTTCAGCATGCAGTCTTTCCATATCTAGTTCCTGTGACGTTTTTCGCTGACTTTTTTGATGCTGATAATTTTTGAAAGGTAGACTTAACCGACTTAATCACCTGAGGTTACTAACAGACCTGCATTTGAAAAAAAACTGACTCGGCTGGAGTCCAAAACTGGAGTAACCACCTTGATGATTTTCCGACAACGAAAGAGATTCTAACTAGTAAAAAAGTAACTGGTACTCTGAATTGATTCTGGGATCTATCAATAAGATGATAACTGGATCACTGATTAGTCATGGTGGATCCACACTTCCACAGGAATGGATCCACAGGAATATTCACTCTGTGCCAGCCCAGAAACCTACACCCAAGGTGACACAGCCGGACAGTGGCAAGATAGTTCTCGAAGTGATAGATTTGTGTCAGAATTCAATAAGCCACCATAGACAGTCAAGATAATAGCTCATGGCAGATATTCGTGATGCTTCATTAAAAAAGAAGAAATACAAACTCCGTATCATCGCAAACATCACACCTAATGAAATTATAAATTGAAATTTGCACCTTTGGTCAGGAACACATGTAATCTTGAAGCAGACAACCGAATGTCACTGAACTCTCTGTACCATGATACTGCGCTGTATGCTTACAAAATTTTTGTAGCTATTTATAACTAATGGATCAAGAATTTTGTGGTCATTCAAATGTTGAGTGCATTTTCTTAGCATACATTGCATACATAGTCTTTGTGGCACGTTAATTTTGCCCTGCACCCAGCTGTTGTCATTTTTGAGTGCTTTTTTGGTGGTCTAACCAATTTCAAGAATATTATTACTAGAATTGTAAAACAGTATTTCTTTCATAATTATATCAAGGAAAAATCTTTTTAACTGATACGCTGATTGTGTTCAATAGAAAACTAGTGTGGAACAGTGCCCATTTACGTTTCCGCCTTCCGGCGCAAAAAACAGGCGGGACACGGAACGGAACGGAAGAGCCCAAAATGGCCGGAAACCAGAATTCGGAACACGGAAATGGAAATTCCGCACATCCCTGTTCGCGTTTCTGTCGCGTGGGAAAATCGATTTTTTTTACAAAGTTGTTGTTTGCTTGGTAATTGAAGTCACTACTTGTCGTCAGAGTATTATGAATAGGCCCATCAGACGCTAAGAAGACCTGGGAACCGAGGATGATAGATCCGCACGGGAAAGACTACGGACAACATTAGGAGGGTACGTGAACGAATTCGCAGGAAGCCGGCGCGCTCGGTGCGCCGGTTGTCGGGAAAATGGACATCATGGAGACGTCGTTGAGAAGAATCTTCCGTAAACTGGGACTTAAGGCCTACAAGAAGACCCACGTGCACCCTCCTGGACCTTCAAACAGGAAGGAGTTCCAGCTAACAGAGCAAGAATGCTGCAAGACTGGTGCCAAGGCAACTTTCCGCCATTCATCAGCTTCCTCGAGTGGCCAGCCAACTCTCCGGATTTGAATCCGATGGATAACACAATCTGGCCAGCTCTGGAAGCCAAAGCCTGCGGAAAACCTCACCGCCCTGTGGATGCTTTGAAGAAAGGCGTGGGATGAGCTCAACGGGCCTTAGGCCTATGTCATACCATCGCTCACCCCGAGCGACGCCTAATGATATGCACCCATATCGATCCCATCGCGCCGCCCGATCGATATGGGAGCATATCATGAGGCGTCGCTCGAGGTGAGCGATGGTATGACATAGGCCTTACTTGCGTGCCGCCGTCGATGCCTTCCCGAGGCGTCTCAAAGTCTATATCGATGCCGATGGAGATATCTTCGAATCTCAATGTTGCGTATAGTTTACAATAGACTGATAAACATTATCTCATCGTTGGTTTCTCGGAAGTACCGCATTTTCTCTCTCGGCGAATTGAAAACCTTGTCGCCATAATTTAGGCGCACCCTGTAGTTTCTGAAAGCGCAGAATCTCCGCGCTTTCTTACCATGCATAGCTTTTGTGACATAATTGCCCCTTGCCGAATTTTTGACGTCATTTTTACAGTATGGATCAACATGATATTCGGGTGCTCTACTTATATGAATGGAAAAGTGGACACAACACTGCGGTCGCAGCTCGTAAAATCAACGCTGCATTTGGGGAGAATATCGATAAGGAACGCACAATTCGTCACTGGTTTGAAAGGTTTCGATCTGGAGATGAATGTTTCGAAGATGAAGACCGAGGTAGGATGCAATCACTCCTTAACGACGACCAACTCAAAGCCGTTTCGGTAGCGGATCCGCGTCAAACTGAGAGAGGTGGCACAGCACTTCGGCGTTGACGGCAGCCTATCAGTCGCCACTTAAATGCAATCGGAAAAGTAAAGAAATCGGATAAATGGAACCCGCATGAACTGACTGCCGGGCAGATGCAGAACCGCCAGACACCTGTGCTTCGTTAAGGCTGTGCAATCTAAGGCCTTTTTTGGAGAGGATTGTGACATGCGACGAAAAATGGATCCTTTATGGCAATCGTCGTCGCTCTGGATTGGACAAGAATAAGAGTCCTAAGGAGATGCCGAAACCAAGTCTCCGTCCAAAGAAGACCATGGTGACCGTATGATGAACAACGGCTGGTATAGTCCGTTACAAGTTCTTGAATACTGGAGAGACTAACACAGCAGCGAAGATGTACTGTGCCGAAATTGAAGTGATGCACCAGAAGTTGATTGAAAAACAGTCGGTTTTGGTCAATCGAAACTCTAATCCTATTGTATGACAACGCGCGTCCGCACGTTTCAAGAATCGTTGTCCAGAAACTGGATGAATTAGGATACGGAACTCTGCCACATCCAGCATATTCACCACATCTGTCTGATACTGAATATCACTTTTTCAAGCCTTTACATCGTCATGTGAAGGATAAAAAATTCAGCAACCACGGTGATGTCGAAAAATGTCTCCTTATGTTTTATTAATTCTCGTAGTTTTCATTTTCACAAATATGGAGTGTCCAAGCTGTTTTCGCGCTGGGAAAGGTACGTTAATTGCAATTGCAGCAGTGTTTATTTCGATTGATAAAATTGCTTCCAAGGAAAGTTATCTGTCAAATTTTCAGTCAAAGTCGGCTATTTCATATGCAACGAACTAATACAATAACCTCTGAAAGTGAAATTCACTTTAACACAAAACAGTTCCTTCGAAAGATTTAAATCCAACTAGGAAGACAAACTACAATGCTGTGACATGCCATCGTGTCACACGGTCGTCAATGCGGCCCCCTAGAACTCGTATTGCAAATTTGCTCATGGTCATGAGCTCATGACGAATTTCGAAGATTTAGTACGAATCCAAACGTCACGGCCGATTCCTCTACATACCTTGCTCTTCTTGAAGCCAGGTCCAGTACCGGCATAAGGCGCATATTCGCTATCGTCCGGAGCGCTGCGACGTCTTCTAAAATTCAGTGCTTGGGTGTGAGGTGTCATGTCCTGCGCTATTATGTCAGAGTGCGGATAATTACTCTAGAAGGATGATTGCAGCGAAGGCTTCAGAAGTGCCCTCATCCACTGCGTCAACCAACACAGCAGCTCAACACACGGCAGCCGGTCGATATTTGCCCTCAGGCGTCGCATCTTCTGACCGTCCTCGTGAGACAAGGAGGACGGTAAGAAGATACAGACTATGACCATGCCCCTCGCTGGGGGGCGTACTATCATCCTGTTCTCCTCCCGGCTCACCCACCCCCAACCCCCTAGACTTCGGCATATGTTATACTTCAGCGACACGTTCGCCGACAACTTGTCGTCGACAACGCGGGAGCCCCGGCTTGAAAAGATAGAGAGCGCGCATGCACTCTGTTGCTCTCCCGTCGAGCGCACCGCGAGAGAAAGAGAGTGCACGCGAGAGTGCCACTACGCGCGCCCTCGGCAGCCAGAGGACGCTGTCGCCGACGTTGCCGGCGACGGGGAGTATAACACCCCTGCAGTGCCGTTGACGACGCCGTCGGCGGGCGACGTGGAATATAACACTCCTGCAGTGCCGTCGACGTCGCTAGCACCCGCCCCGCACTATCGCCGACGTGTCGCCAAAGTACAACGTATGCCTTCCTTGAGAGTCTAGTGGCTGCCCTTTGAAACCTTAGAGACACAAAAGAAATTTTGGTGCCACACTAAATCTTGTTCAAAATAAGTCTACTAGGGGTAATCTGCCATGTCAAGAATGAATATCATCGTTTTTTGCGGAAATGCCTTATAAGCCCGCTATATCAAGCTCGAATCGCCCAAGGCCTTGTGAAATAGCGCGCGCTGGTAAAAGACACGTAGAGCGTGCGTCTCCCACCGATGCGCACCATTTCGCCGTCTCTAGCCTGCAGCAGAGGTTAGCCAGGGCAGAAGCCTTGAAATCTCGAAAAGCCTTGAAGGCTGTTCTGTGCTCTCCTGCGCTCACGCGATACCATAGCACACCGTGGCGACTAGATACACACAGCGAATGCAAATGCAATCTTATTTCTTCGTTTCGATTACAGATTCGGGTCTTATTTTCTTCCGAATTGGGCAACGGAGGGAACTCTAGGATGAAGGCAATTTTAACATGGGTGTGTGCTAGTGGGCCCACACCCAGGAGTCCTTTCCCTTGCCGATTCTGTGCTCTCCTCCCTCTCCTCCGCGTGAGCGGTCTTTCAAGATTCCAAGGCTTCTGTCCTGGCTAACCTCTGCTGCAGGCTAGAGACGGTGAAATAGTGCGCATCGATAGGAGACGCACGCTCTACGTCTCTTTTACCAGCGCTATTTCGCAAGGCCTTGGGCGATTCGAGCTTGATATAGCGGGCTTATAAGGCATTTCCGCAAAAAAACGACTATGATATTCGTTCTTCCCATGGCAGATTACCCCTTGTGGACCTATTTTGAACAAGATTTAGTGCGACACAAAACTCCTCGTTAAACGTACACAAGCAAAAAACTGAGGGGAAGTTGTCCTAGTACCAGAGCTCGGTTGGTCCCCAAACGAATGACATGTTAGAGACCTCTAACGCGCTCTAACACGTCATTCGTTTGGGGACCAACCGAGGACAGGACAAAGTCAATTGAAGATATCGCTAGATTGTTCAGTTCCTAGCGTTCAAAGTTGGCGCTATCCGTAAGCCAGAGAATACATAGCTATCGCAGTACTGAGTGGTTAGTGATCCGGTTCGATAGTGTTGTCAGGTTGATAATCACGGAGATTGGACATAAGTGATTATAGGAACACAACACCCTAACCTAACCTACGAGAGGTAGCATTCTACAATCTCCTTGTCTGAAGGGACAAACAGCATGCTTAAATTAGTTTTTCTAGCGATTATCGTCCCTCAAAGTTGATTATAGCGGTCTGTGCACTCTTAAGAATATTGATACGATTTGCGTCCAAGTCAGTTTTTTCTGTTTTCGCATATCTGTCGCCCATCTCGTTCTTTCAGGTGCAACAACCACCAGCTTTGAGGAGGTGAAGATCGATTGGGAGTTTGTTGAGCGGTTGATGCCCCATGAAGTGATACTCGAAGAGCGCAGAAGCCAGCTCCGAACCCCCCCCCCTGGGCGATGTGAGCAGTTTCCACACAAGCAGCTTGGCTGCACCACACCCTGGAGTCCCTTCCCTTGCCTGCTCCAAAGCCCTCACCCCTTGAGCGACAAGAGGTTCGCTCGTGTAATGCTTGCATTGAAGGATTTCGCGCCCCATCGCCAACGCCGTGTTGGCCTGTTTGAATTTTTACCTTTCGTGCCCGAACAACTCGTCCGAAAACTCGTCCGCAGTTTTTTGCTTGTGTGCGTTTAACGGCGAGTCGACACAAAAAGTACACTAGTACCGAAATGTTCCCAGCCCCTTTGCGCTACGATATAATCTCGCCTCCGCCCTCTCGCCAACTCGGCTGTACCTCCTGACGCGTTGCCGTGAGCTACTTGCGTACGAGCCGGTTCATACCTCGAGTGACAAGAGCGACAAGAACGACTGGAGCGATTGGGGCGACAGACGGAGTGTGGAGTACGTAATTACGAACGTAGTGTGGAGTACGTAATTAATTACGTACTCAACACTACGTTCGTCGCAGACGGAGTGTGGAGTGCGTAATTATTTGTGTACACCACACTAGGTCCGTCGCTCCAGTCGCTCTTGTCGCTCGAAGTATGAACAAGGCCCACGTGCTCTCGTGCCCGACGGCGCGAATTCGAGTCAGGACTTGCCTCCGACACTCCGCGTGAGAATGCGAGCAATGCCCAAAAAGACATGGCGAACATCAATGCATTCTAGGCGCATTTAACTGCGTAATAGTAAATAAATGGGAACGAACCTGACGTAGTAGCCTCCTCCGATGACTGACGCAACCATCCCAACGATGAGGACAGTGCCCACGGCTGAAACAAAGCAATCGTCAGTGAAGTTTTACGGAATTGTATTCGAAAATTCAGTTCCCGTTTTCTGTACTGAAAACAGGGCATGATAAAATGGAGCAAAGGCCGTGTTTTGCACTGCGAATCAGTAAGCGAGAAATCGAAGCTTGTTTGCATGTCAATTTCACCGCTAGTGGTTGCTAGTGAGGCATTTGACGACATTACCTTTCCTGGGAATACCTGGAAGGAGCTGAAAGCAAACCGGAGAACAGAGCAGAACAAGCTACCCGTTCATGAAAGGAATATAGATTTCATGGAGGCCTCAGGAAGACATGGAGGCCTATAAAAGAACACGAGAATTTAAATTACGGAAAAACATTGCGGACCTACTGCAGTCCAAATTTAGGCGTGTGATGTGGTACATTCGCGACGCGCCGTATTTCACTGCATGTTCTCGCAATATCTCATGCCGGGCACTCGGTGCCGTCAACCAACAGTGAAAATGGCGTATATTGACGTAACAAGTTATTTGCTCGTTTCAATTTGGGGAGAGTCTCCCTAGAGCGGTCCACTGCCAGCCATTTCGCCGTAACACGGGATATGCAACGGGAGTAAGCGTTTGAATGTAGCGGCGGAGTGGTGTTCTACCCCACGCTCTTTAAACAGAGGCGTGGCAAATGTCTGCGTCTCCACTATCCCGTAAGGCAGCCTCTCGAGCAATGCCAGGGGTTGAGAGGTGGGCGGGCCAGGGGAACGAGGGGGTAGAACGCTTGACCCCCGAATGTAGTGTATCAGTCCTTAACGAACAACCTGTGCACTCGTACTTTCACAACACCACAGATTAAGGACAAGGTCGAAAAAATCGGCCAAACCCTACTCAAACAGAATTATTTTGGGTGCTGATCATGAGCTATTCAATTTTGAACATTTGGACGGGTTACGGTAGGTGCGGGTGTCTAATGCTCTCGAGATCATAATCATCGATTTCGCCCAAACATCGCCCAGGGTGGGCAGGGGGGGGGGTTGTTTGCGGTGCTGATCACGAATATGACATCCGTTTTTCGTTTTACGCTGGAGTGCAGCAGGTTACGGTAGGTACGTGTGGCTAAGGTGGTCGCCGGTGGACCACTGTCCCGTCATATTACAGAAGCGGCAGATACGGTAGCGGCACAGCGTGTAAGTGGTCCTGCGCGATCGCCTCATGAGGTGCACATAACTTGCGGGAAGCTCTTCGATAGGCATATGCTTAACAAACTGACGACAATCGTATTTTGCGTCAGAAAGCCGCGTGGGACGCGCGCGTTATGATCCACCGGAGGCTAATAATGTCCCTCGCGGACCACTTTTTTGCTTCAGACACTTTTTTCCTTTTTTGTGAATCCGTTAGTTATAGTGTTCGTTTATGTTGGAGTATATCCTGGAACGGACCCTACCTTTTTGATTGTAGATCTGATTTCGGCACTATTGTGCTTTCAGGACTCCAGAGGTCTAGGAAAGGTCGAAAAAATTGCTCAAACTTCGCCCAAGGGGGTTATTCGGGGTTCTGATAACGAATCTGACATCCAGTTGTCGTATTATGTTGGAGTATGGTAAGTACGGGTAAGGAACGCTTTAGAAAACTTGGGCGAAATCGGTGACAATGACATCCACAACCTTAGTCACCCGTACTTACCGTACTTTAGCGCAATACGAAGA
This sequence comes from Heligmosomoides polygyrus polygyrus, assembly GCA_947396885.1. Classification (NCBI taxonomy): domain Eukaryota; kingdom Metazoa; phylum Nematoda; class Chromadorea; order Rhabditida; family Heligmosomidae; genus Heligmosomoides; species Heligmosomoides polygyrus. Next base: position 54,355,587 of record OX377206.1, read on the forward strand.
ATAGATGCCAGATTCGTGATCAGTACCCCAGATAACCCCCTGAGCGAAATTTGAGCGAAATCAGTGATCATGACCTTAGTCACCCGTACACACCGTAATCCTACCGTAATCCAGCGTAATACAAAAAAATCGATGTTAGATTCGTGATCAGCACCACAAACAACCTTTCTGGGTGAAATTTGGGCAAAAAAGACTGACTTGAATTGATTTGATTGTCGAGTTGGTCTCCTTCCTGGTAATATTTAAATCCAATATCCCACCATATATAATAGAGGAGGGGTTTTTTTTTGTCTCAACGTGACCGTGGGAAACTTCGTAAACTCCGCGGGCTCGATGGTTTAATCACCCAAGTTTGAGGCAGGTTCTCGACTTTTCTCTCCGAAGCGAAGCCTAGGGAGGTGAGCAATCGCCGCTGCCGAGGAGGACACGTGAGGCGTTGCGAAATAGGTCGGCACCGCGGCTCTGCCCGCGCACGTGTTGGGTGGCTACTGCTTCGAACTGACCGCCGTGAAGGCTCCTGTCCTTGGTCAATTGGTGCTTGCAGTTAGGTGCTGCTACAGTTGTGTTACCGCAGGGTACAACTCTGCCGCCTGTGTGGCACGGCCGAAGTCACTGCTCATTCCTGTTCTTGCTACCTTCTCTGTGTTCGGGCATAACCTGATGTGTACGAGCTTCCGCCTTCATTTTTCTGAGAACAGCTCCTGCTGTGTTAATCCATACTGCCGCTCTTCGTTACTGCCTTTACCACCGTTTCACTTTGTTTCTCTTAGAGTCTTAAGTTGATGTCAGTGTTGTGGTGAAAATCTGCGGCCCTATTCTAGTGCTCCTCGCTCTACACGTTAGAGCATGCCCCTTGGTAGGAACGCACATGCATGCCCATTCACAGCAGAAGTGAACTAGCTTGGTTCACCATAGGGCTAGAACCCACCAGTGCTGCTGATAATTTTGAATTTCATACGACGGATTGGGCGTTCCTACATCGTGAGCCTCCCGCCCCAGCCTATTTGAGCCCCACTGCTAGTTGTAGCACTTATATCCACACTCGTGTGCTTCCTAAAGAGGCTGACAACCCCTTAACATGATGAGCCCTGTCCACCCGAGCCGTTTTGCGCCTGATTCTGTAGGCTGTAAGATTCTCCCATTCTAAGTTCGTTGGATTGAGCTCATCAGTTTTCTCCCGCCCACTCAAACTTTTTACTTCCTACACTCTTCCAAGCTGTTGGATTTTTATTCGAGTGATAGCAGAAGTTGAACAACAAACACAACGGTGAGGAACATACATATCCCACCTTTGTGATTAAGTGGCTTTTACACTATCAGTCGATTAAAAGCTGCGGTGAAGTTTTCGAGGGCATGGTGCGATCTCGTCTTCTATTGCGCTATATGCTTGCTCATTAGCTCGGCTGTAAGCAAGATTCTCCCAATCGAAGTTCGTTGTGTCGAGCGCATGCAACAGTTTCTCCCGCCCACTCATGATTCCTATTTATCGCCTGGGCCCCCTTCTAAGACGTTGCGATATTTATTGATAGCGTAAGTTTAACAACAAATACAACAGTGAGGAACACACATATCCCCACTTTGGTGGTTCAAGTAAGAGGCATTTACGCTATCAATCAAATTATCGATCATTTGAGTGGTGCTATCGGTTTTTTCTCAAACTGAACCGACCACGAGTTCCATCTGATACATTGGAGATAGGGAAATTGGAGACATACATTCTATCTGATACATTGGAGACAGAAAATCTCACCATATATATAAAGGAGGGAGGCATAAGTCACTGTCTGTAGTGGTTCGCCAACAGCGGAAACCAAGTTCCCGTCCCACCCCCAGTTTTCGACTACACTAGGCTCTCGGAATAATTCTTCCGGTACGTTCCCTCAAAATTAGTGGCTAATGAAGTCACCTCCGGAATTCGCCACACCTAGCGGTTCGAAGCACGACGACTCGACAGAAGTGTCAGACACTTCTTTAGGCTTGACAAGCTGCAATAGGCTGCGACCTCAACACAAGATGAAGAAGGAGTGCTGAGGACATTCTTCTGCGTGCTATACTGAGTGAGTGGTACCAAGCTAGGAATCAGTCTGGAGTAGGCGCAAGTTTCAACGTCCTCGACGCTACGGATGCTTCCTTACCAAGCGTTGGTTGCCGGCGGAGCCGGCGACCGACGCTGGGTGAGGAAGCATCCGTAGCTAGGTTGGGCTACGTCCCTAGCGTGGCCCGCGGATGCGATGCCGGCTAGCCTGGCGTGGCCCGCACACTCCAGCGTCGGTGCCGGCGGAGCCGGCGACCGACGCTGGTATCTAATAAAAGCAATGACATTTTCTAGCTTCCCCGTTGGGTATTCTCTCATCACAGGTGATTAGGGAACAGGAAAAACATCTATAAAAAGCGACTGCAACAGTACAAAAAATAGCGCGAAAGGTTATGAGCCATCGGTGGCTCATATTGTCGTCAATGTGTTAATTGCGAGACACCAATAGCAACAAGGCGTTCCAGGCACTGTTCCGCAACCGCTGCCAAGAAGAGCTTCGCGACGTCAAGTTGAAAGACGTATTTGAGAAATTGAGCATGGACGCAGCCGATTCCTAGGAATGGCTTAGAAGAATGGGCTTGCTCGCAACGCCTTTATGTCACATTTGTAACGACTCCATGTGGACATACCAACTTGCAGGTATATGGAGATGCTACAAAAGGACATGTAGACTCAACCCTCGATATTCAATGCACTTCCAGGAATCCGAAAAGTTTGGGCAAAATCGGTGATTATGACCTCGAGAGCCTTAGTCACCCGCACCTACTAACCTGCCGGCCGAATTTTTAAAATCGAATAACAGATTCGTGTTCAGCACCCCAAGCAGATCCCCTCGACGGGGTTTGGGCGAAAAAATTTTTGATCTCTTCTCGACCTCTGGAATCGTGCGTTTCTTTGACGTACAATGATTTCCAGCCTCACAAATGAACATGAACATTTGTTGAGCCCAAAGAAGTACAAAACAAGTTGAACACAAAAATCAGTTGTTACAGGATGCTTTGTTGCGATCAAAACTCTTGCGCCAGGCGGGACTCGAAGCCGCATCTTCTGCTTTCCGGGCAGCGATGTTCGCCTTACAAGGTCTTCAGCTTAATCGGTTCCATGCTGATATCAGCGGCCATCCCAACCCCGTATCACGGGTGGGTGCTGACAGACCTGGAGGATATCGCGGATGTTACGTGCGGTCAAACAGCGCCGGTGGTGTAAGGCGAACATCGCTGCGCGGAAAGCAGAAGATGCGGGTTCAAGTCCCGCCTGGCGCAAGAGTTTTGATCGCAACAAAACATCCTGTAACAACATGTAGCCTCTCTACCGGCCGCTCCAAGCTCAAGCAAATGTGTTAAAACAAAAATCAGTGCAAAAGTTGGCTCTTCAAAGACAAGCAAAAGTGAAGAGCAATTATTGTACCAAAAGAGATCCGAAATTAATTGATCCAAGATGTTAAAGGAGAAGAGCTTTTTTTGAAGATTTGCAAGAAAAGACTTCTTCCATGAGTGACGTGAAAGCGTTTTTTTAAGGACTAGCGACTTACTGAAAAAGGTACTTTATCAAAATATAGCTGATTTGTTTTTAACCTAACTTGTAGTTAATTTATCAAATCACGAGGCTTCAACACAAGTTCTAAGAACAACAGCCGAAAATGATTCGTGAAAGTTTTTAAGTTCCGTATTGCTTTAACAGAGGTCACGATTTTTTTACAAATATAAGTTTTCATTCAGCCGAAGCGAACACACTATTAATTTATTTAGAAAGTTAAGCACAGCCTCGTATTTATAAATGTTATTTGTAAGAGAATTGTAAGAGAATTACTTCACTTTAGTAGATATTGAGAATGATTCGCGAGCATTGAATAACCATCAGGTATTGAGAGAAAAGAAACGTCAGAAAAAACCGTTTTGTTTGAGATGCGCTTCAAGTTTATGATTAAAATTAGCTGGGGATGACGAAGAAACTATTGCGCTAGGCAAGCTATTCCATGTTTTTGTAGCTATTGCTAGAAAAGAGCCAAGGAACTGTTGGGAGCGAACTCTTCCTATGAATATACAAATGGATGACCACTTGTTCTTCCAGCAAAATCCAAGAAATTGAATATTTCTCTTTTATCAATATCAAAACAGCTAGAGAGAATCTTGAATAGAGATTTTGATCATACAAAATTCTTCGCATCTTAAGTGGCATTTCACCAAGCGTTGCAAGTCTTTCTTTTTAGCTGACATGATACGAACCGTTTCTTGAGAAAATTGCGTTGGAGAATTTTTTCTGCACTTTTTCGATTTTTTCATTGTAGGCAATCTTAGTGGGTGGCCATGTTGGTGTACAATATTCCAAAAGTTGTCCTACATACGAGAAAAGCTTGAAAAGTGTAGACATACTGTGAGTTTGAAAAGCTCACAAGATGAAGTTGGATCTTCTATATGCCGTAGTTATTGTTTCATCAACATAGTCTTCGAAACAAAGTGAATCGGAGTATTTGATGCCCAGGTCTCGTACAAATGTTGTGTTCCTCAAAATTTTATTTCCTAAGAAAAACGAAAAATCTCTTGGGTGAGAGCTCCCGATGCATAACTAAAGTTTTAAGCATCAACTTCGTAGACCATGCGTGTGCGGCATTTAAACCTTGCTGAAGCACCTTAGGATTATTAATGGAATAGATTTTGGAATCGTCAGCATACATGGAACACGATACGCCGAAAGGAGGGGCAATTAGGCAAATCATCATTGATATAGAGCAGAAACATTAGAGGTCCCAAGCATGTTCCTTGAGGAACCCCGCCCAAAGTCTCGTTGGTATTCGAAACAGCATTGTTATCCATAACCATTTGAGTTCTCCCAGTAAGAAATGATTGTAAAAACCTTAAAAGGCACCCTTCAATGCCGTAGGTCTGGAGTTTTGAAAGAGAAGACTCAGGTTGATAGAGTCAAAGGCTTTTGCGTAATCAATATAACATGCAGTAATGTAGCCTCTAGCATCCATTATCCTTTGCCAAGCAGGGATAGTTGAAATGAGAGTTGTAATAGTAGATTTCTTTTGAAAGAAACCATGTTGAAAATTCGTGATGAGATTGTTTGTTTTCACATAATTATAGATCTGTTCGCGTGCAATTCTTTCAAGAACTTTACTAGTTGAAGAGGTCAGACATATGGGTCTGTAGTTTTTAAAATCAGTTTTGTCACCCTTTTTGAATACAGGTTTAACGATACTTTTTCTCCATAATGAAGGATCTTCACCATGAAGTAGGAACCAATTAAATAAAAGCGTTAGAGCTGGAGTTAATCCAACAGCGGCTTTTTTAAGAAAAATATATGGAATATCGTCAGGTGAGGTCGAGTTTCGAGCAGATAAGCTAGTTAATGTTCTGTATACTAAATCGCTGTTAATATCAAGAAAATATAATTTTGATGAGGTAAATTTTGGGCAATGGTAACTCACATCCGGATGTTTTTTGTAAACTGATTTAAAGTATGAAGCAAACACGTTTGCCTTTTCGAGATCGGATTTACATAGTTCACCGTTCTCATTAAAAATAAAAAGAATGTTGTTGTTTGACTTGAGCTTACTGTTAACGAAGTTACAAAAAGCCTTTGGATTCTTTGAATCAGCTATCTTTTCTTCACTGTAAGCTAAGGCAGGCCAGCTCTCTTTTGAGTTTTCTTGAGAAACGATGGTACTTCTGGATACCAATAGTTAGTCGAGCCTTGTACAATTTCTATACTTTAAGAACAGGTTTTCTTATTCTTATTCAATAGCGAGATTCTTCATTGTTGGCATGTTTCAATGGAATGTATTTCTAATAAGAATATGACAGTGTTGCAAGTAGATGGAATAACACTGATCTGCTGATTCACATTGGGAAATAAGGTTGCGCCAGTTGGTTTGTAAAAGATTTTCACAAATGGCAGTATAGTCCACATTAATGAAATCACAGTAAGTGCGACTCGAGCTTTGCTTAAAGCCATTTGAATTGATTTTAAAAGAAACCGCATTGTGATCAGAGGTGGAGAAAGGAGCAATGGTTTTCACTTCGTGAACGATGTCACTGTGATTAGTGAGGACTGTGTCTAATATGTTGCATCCTAAAGTAGGAACATTAACCAGTTGAGAGAGAGAGCATACTCATTACAGAATTGCTGAAACTCGCGAGCTGATCCATACACTTTTCTTATACTGGTAACTTGAGACCGAGTCGTGGGAAAATTCATATCTCCTACAATTATACAGTTCACGCCTTCATCAAGGATATCAGCAACATATGCTAAGGGTTCGTGGAACGCTAAAGAATCACAAGCGGGGCTGCGGTGTTAACAATAAACAAAGTGTTAAGTATGAAATACATAACACTTTGTTTATTGTTAACAACTAGGGTGAGGCATTGGCAGTAAGGAGTGAAGTTTCGTGAGCAAAACAGATGATGAAATAACTTATTATGGAGCAGGGCTACAACACCTCCGCCATTCATCATACCCTCGCGGTTGCACCTGTAAATGTTATACGATGGATTCGAAAACAACGTAGCATCATGAATAAGGTTAGGTTTACACCAAGATTCCGTAATGAAAACCATTAGTGGTGCGTAGGAAAGAATATAGTGCAAACCAGGAATCCCCCATATATTAAAGAGGAAGGGTTTTTTGTCCGATGTTAGCCACCCGCAATTCGTACACTGGCTAGCTAGCCGGTATAATCACCCAAGTTTGCGGTGCGGTTGCCTTGTCCAAACGAAGACGCTTGACAGTTGTCCACCAATGTTGTTTCCCATCGACTGCCATCGATTGGCTGACGTAGGTTGATTTCGAAAGAGGTCTCTTCCCAATACGTGTCTAGTGGTCATACCTCAGTGTTCCTTCCCAGCTCTCCTGTGTGGTGCAACCTTCCACTATTTTTACCGCCACACTTTTACCACTACCACACTACCAGGGTTGCTGCTACTACAGAAATTGAATCCTCTTCCCCAGTTCAGTATGGTAACGGGTTGCTCCGTTCTGCATCTTTTTTGCTATTTTGCCTCACATAAGCCGTTTTTTGTTTCCATTTACCTCTATGTTTCCCGCCATACTTTTACCACTACCCCACTACCAGGCACGCTACGATTCCATAATAAATTGAATCCTTTTCCACTGTGCAGTATGACAACCGGCTGCTCTTTTTTGCACATTTTTACTATTATTTTGCATCGCAGATGGAATTTCTTCTGTTCAATTTTCCTCTACGTCTACAGCCCTACCTTGACCATTACCCCACTCTGTTGACGAATCTGTCCTCAAATACCGAATCTCTCTCCATTGTGCACAATGACGGCCGGTTACTCTTTTCTGCACTTTTTCGCTATCAACGCTAGGGATGCTTCCTTACTCAGCGTCGGTTGCCGGCGAAGCCGGCTAGCCTAGCGTGGCCCGCCCGGCCAGAGTCGGGTGAGGGCGAAGCCCGCAACCGACGCTGGGTTGTGGGGACCCTAGCGGGCTCGAGGTTGGGTTGGGTTTCCGACCCCACATGACTCACCTCACACGACGCCGGCGAAGCCGGCTAGCCTAGCGTGGCCCGCCCGGCCAGAGTCGGGTGCGGGCGAAGCCCGCAACCGACGCTGGGTTGTGGGGACCCTAGCGGGCTCGAGGTTGGGTTGGGTTTCTGACTCCACATGGCTCACCTCACACGACGCCGGCGAAGCCGGCTAGCCTAGTGTGGCCCGCCCGGCCAGAGTCGGGTGCGGGCGACGCCCGCAATCGACGCTGGGTTGTGGGGATCCTAGCGGGCTCGAGGTTAGGTTGGGTTTCTGACCTCGCATGGCTCACCACACACGACGCCGGCGAAGCCGGCTAGCCTAGCGTGGCCCGCCCGGCCAGAGTCGGGTGCGGGCAAAGCCCGCAACCGACGCTGGGTTGTGGGGATCCTAGCGGGCTCGAGGTTGGGTTGGGTTTCTGACCACACATGGCTCACCACACACGACGCCGGCGAAGCCGGCTAGCCTATCGTGGCCCGCCCGGCCAGAGTCGGGTGCGGGCGAAGTCCGCAACCGACGCTGGGTTGTGGGGACCCTAGCGGGCTCGAAGTTGGGTTGGGTTTCTGACCCCACATGGCTCACCTCACACGACGCCGGCGAAGCCGGCTAGCCTAGCGTGACCCGCCCGGCCAGAGTCGGGTGAGGGCGAAGCCCGCAACCGACGCTGGTCTTATTACATATGCAACGGGCATTGAATAGGAGAACTTCTTTCGAGAAATTCTTGCTGATAATGATCTTATCAGAACTATTAGAAAAACCATTGGGGCAGAGATTAGAACCGGTTGTGATGTTTACATTCCATGGTTGTGGATTATCTGACACACATGGATAATTATCTTGGTTATTTACGAGAGACCCTGATGACACCGCTATATTGTGTGAGAAAATACGACGCCTTGGCTGGGGATTTAAGTTTTATAATGTCGAAGTCTCGAACTATGTAAACTAGCCGGCCTTCTCTAGCGTTTAATTCTCCCGCTTCCTTCCGTAGTGCTCTGTCTAGTTCAAGTTCTTCGTATGTGTAGTCCCTTCGTGCATATGAATGAACAAAACACTTGGTGAGACTTTTTCTGCCAGTTCGCATATCAGCAAGGAGTTAGTCTCTTAGATTCTGATTAGGCAGTGTTATTTTGATTATTCTTCCCCGGTTTCCTAATATTGTTGGTATGATAGCCGGAAAGCTGTTTACTGTTATTCGTCCAGCATTGAATTCACGACTGTACGTTAGACCGGTTCTTGAATACGGGACTCCAGTCCTCCTCTCACAAACGTTCCACTATTGATGGACTGGAAGTTCAGAGCAATTTTACCAGGAAGCCTTTGATTACACATTTGGGTTTTGTGGGTGGATGCAAATGCTCACGGTCTTGGGGGCGAGGGACAACGGCTGCCGCTGGGTTCAATTGATTCACACTTAGGCGGACGCTCTGAGTCATCGCTCCGACCAATGACGCGTAGCTGGCCGGTAGCCGGATGAGTTTAAATCCGCGTCCGCGCAGAGGCAATAGAAGTCTCCAGCAGGTTACGTAGCAAGCGAACATAGGCCAACCACTCTTAGGAGAACCCCATGGAGTAAACGCCGCAGCTTTTTGCCGATGATATTGGCGAAAAATTTGCGAAAACGTAATTATAGACGAATTGCTTTCTTTTATTCCTTTGACGCCGTTTTTAATAATGACCTCTTATCCATCCTACTTTGACGTGCAAATTGGAAACGTAGTAGTTCTGCTGATCTTCAACCCCATCCTGAACGTGTTCCTCACCTCAGGGTTTGGCAAAAAGGTGGTTTGAGTGAAAGCGCTCTTGACACATTGAGCAGGCAGACAACACGTTCGGCCTCGGGTGCAGTAGGACTCCCAGCCAGGTTCAGCTTCAACTGGTCCATAGTGCATTTGTGCTCTGGTGTACCAATACAAAATCTTCCTGAGCATTTTTTAAATTTCTCATCACTTCTGAAAGATCCGATCTCCAGGCGTACCAACCGAAAAAAACGAGTCGTAGTTTTAACTACTATGTACTGGACCCTTATGGAAAGGCCAAAAAGTCAGTGAATTCGTGAGCGTAAGTGGTTAACCTTCTGAAAACGAGAGCGCACCATTCTTTGTCATAGTATTGTAAAGAAGATCTTGTTAACCTACAAGACTAGTTCCCTCTAGAACCTTCTCTACAGCTTTCAGGACTGTGTAGCTACTGCATGTATTCAGATAAGGGGGCCTTCAGGACTTCCTAACTACTGCATGTAATCAGACAAGGCAGCTACTTCTTCATTATATTGAAGGTTTTGGTTTCCTAAATCATGACAAAGGGATCATGATTTTGCTCTAATTATTCTATAACATGTGTGCATGGGCCTGCGAACTGTTTATGGCCGATAACGCCATACATGCACTCCTTCGAGGCATAAAACAGCTGGAAGACCTCTTTCTCACAATGATTTTTGAGAAAGCGTGTTGTATTTCGCTGTGAGGCGGCGGATGCTCTGAGTCATCGTGCCGCCCTGTCCACGCGCTATTGGCTGGGGCGATGACTCAGAGCGTCCGCCTAAGTGCGAATCAATTGGACCGCTGCGGCTGTCGTTTCGGACGAGTTACTAGCTGTTGCGGGAGAACGCAGCAGACTGTTTTTCGTCGCGTTGTCTCGCGCCCTCCACGGACATGCTCTCTGCACGCAGCTCGCTGTCTGACACTCACCGCCAGCGTACATTACCACGCCACTCTATTCGACAGGCCCCTCTTTTATATGTGTGCTCTCTCGAGACGGTAAATGAATGATAACAAATGACTGAAAAACTGAGGAATTCAACCGATTCCTGAAAAACCTATTACTAAAACATACAATATTCGATTATGAGCCTTGAACTTCACACACAACAGACAAAAAAGATTCAACGTCACGTTTTGCTAGTGTTTTAAAGAGCTGCGCCAGCACTTTGGTGTTTGTGGACATGCTTCCCAATGCTTCCTAAATCTGATACACCTCGTTTCAATGATCCTAGCAAGTGTATTGGTTCAACACAATTCTTTTGATTTTGGGTGCTGGAGAACACTACTGGCACGCAGATACTGTTACAATGCTGTGTAACTATTGAACGGAATATAGGTTCCCAGTTTTGACCCTTTCATTATAGAACCGATAGCGCCTAGAATTGTGAAAGCTCATGTGATCACTCTGCTTTCTTGAAAACTTCTCCAACTTCCCCATATAATTGCACATGAGGAAATGTGGTCAGGAAGAAAGAATGTCGTTCTTATGCACGTATCAGATCAAGCACTCTGTGGTACATACTCGAATACTTTACTAATAGATAATTATTTTGGTATATGCGACACCACACGAGGAGCATAATGAGTGTTCGAATATGCCGTGATTAGGACTCGTCTTAATATTGCCTATTTTTGCACATTTGTCAAAATGACGAAGTCAATAACAGCAGAGGTCTCTTCGGCTAAGGAGTCAGATTAAAAGTGATCTAAACCTAAACGTGTTCACATAGGAGTAATTTCACCAAAAAACATGCAGAAGAATCAAAAATACAAACCAATGCGTCCCATAATCATAATAATCAACACCTTTCAAAACCTTCACTCAAACCTTTACGTGTTAGTAAGTTCCATGTTCTACTGCTAAACGCTTTCGGGTGAAATTAGGCAGTGATTGAGCCTTATAACGCTCAAAAACATTCCCAGTTACACCGGCTGACAATAGTATATAAGGAAATTATGAGTACCGCTACAAATACCAACATATTAGAAACGCAAACCTACTATCATTGTCTAGAAACCTATCCAAAAGCACACATAAAGTCATAAAGCTACGAAAACTGCGATGAAAACAACACCGGAATCGTAACCAGCGCTCCCGAAAATCCTAGCGGTTCAATCACCCAACACGCTCGAATCACGTGAACAGCTGCCGCGACTGCTCGTGTGCGCGAGACCCAAGCGCTGGGGACCCCGCCCCCAAAATCGTGAGCATTCGTGCGCACCCAGGTTTTGTTTATGACTAAATTCCCTCTAGCACGGAGAGAAATGTCAACTTCAACTTCCGAAGATTGCCAACACGGAGAGTAGCTATTGATCTTCTGCTGCTTCATAAAATTATTTGCGGTAGCTGTTGCATCAAACTATAGGATTTCTTTTCACTTAGAGCGTCTAAGACTAGGTGAGGGGCCAGGAAACTCCAAATAAGTTCTGCCAAAACCAATTGTCGTCGCTCCTTTTTCGCCAGTAGAACGTTGTCACTGTTCGAGAAACTTACTAAAAACAATCCAAAGTATTAAGCTACGGTACCTTCAAAAAACATCTTCAATAGCATCGCTCCTTGATGTCCTACGTCGTTTAGCCCGGTGTGGTCAACCATCTTCCTTGGTTACGTGGTCTGCCTTTTCGGTTTCGCTCACTTCGTTTGATTTCATTTTGCCTAACGTCTTTTTTTCCTTTTTTCTTTTGTATTTCTCTTAGCAGTTCAATAGTTGTTTGTCTGCGTATCAATGATTTCATATATTGTACGCTTTGATTATTCTTGCTGAAGTTCTCCTGTATTTTCCAGTTGGCGACGTCCGTTCCTCCATGTGGTGCCACTGGAAACTGTTCGCTTCTGCGAGCTAAGTTAAACACGGACATTCGAGTATAGGCGACAGGCCATGTGACAGACCGGCCTATGGAGACCGCTGGCCTATCCCATGTCACATCACACGACGTTAGGTATCTGGGTAGCGCTACGGCGTCCGCGGGAGTCGACGCGCACTCGCAAAGCCCTGCGAGTGTGAGGAGTATGCGAGGGTCCCTGATGCGAGGACGTCATCAAGGGTAACTGAGCTAGTCTGAAAGTTCCGTAACGTAAGACCCGCGTAGCTACGCTGAAGGTGGGTACGTTGACCTGCTGCTCGTGCAAGTTGGCAGAAGCACAGCACTGTAGCGGAGACTAGTCGACTTATGTGCGGTACAGGAGATGAGGTGGTCCTGTTACAAGTGGAGGGACATAGGCCGAGGCTTCAAGGCCGTTCCGTGCGGCAGTCCCAGAACCACCAGCGGAGTTGGCGTAATTGTCTCCGATCGTTTCCGAGACGTGATTACAAGCGTGGAACGTTTTAATGACCGCTTAATGAAGGTCGTGGTCGCTGCTGCTGAACAGCGTATGTATCATTTCTTCTCTGCGTACGCTCCGCAGTCAGACTGCTCTGAAAAAGCCAAGGAGTTTTGGGCCCTGCTTGATGAAAAGACAGCAGAGGTACCGTAAGAAGACGCTGTCGGTATCGCAGGTGACCTCAACGGTCATTTTGGGACTGCGAAAGATGGTTACTTATGTCACGGCAGTTTTATGGACCACGTAACGCTGATGGTGATCGAATCCTTGAGTATGCGGACTCACATAACGCCATCATCGCGAACACCGTACTTCGAAAGCGTGACTTCATCCTATATAAGCGTCGCTATCGAAGGCAGGTCACAGACGTGAAGGTGGTGCCGTACGAGACTGTCGCCACTCAGGACCGCCAGCTGATATGCAGTTCGCCTCTCCGAGGCTGAGGCATGTCGAGCGATGCGGTCCATCGAGAATCAAGTGGAGGCGGTTGACGGAAAACGCTGCAGCTTTTATTTCTCGGTTACTGACGGTGACAACCGTCGATGAAACATGGAAAGATGCCACCGATACGATTTTACAAGCTGCATGTTCTGAATTAGGCATGACTAAGTCTGGGCGCCGCAAAATCGAGAAGCAGGCATGGATGTGGGCTTCCGAATTAAGAGAAAAAGTCCGAGAGAAGAAAAATCTATATCATGCATTCTTGCGCGACAAGACTGCGGACAACTGGCGTATGTAGCAGGAGTCGAAGAAAATGAACAAGAAGGCCGTAGCCGCTACAAAAGCCGCTTATTATGATAACCTCAGCGATAAGCTCGATGGTGAACGACATCTTTACCGGCTTGCCAAAGCACGCCATCGTCAGACCGAAGACATCGAGAAATTCTTTGGCCTCAACGATGAGAACGGCCATCTACTGGCGAATCGCAAAAAGGGATATGAAACGATGGCATGACTACTTCGAGAGAATTTCGACAGTAGAGTTCGACCATCCACCTGTCCGTTGCGTCCCTCCTACGTACGGTCCTGTGCAGAAGATCACTGTAGAGGAGACGGAAGCGGCTTTGAAAAAGATGAAGCCAGGCAAAGCAACGGGCCCTGACGACATAGCGGCCGACCTATGGAAGTTGAGGTGCTGGAATCCTGCTGAGTGGCTAACGAAGTTTTTCAACCAAGTTGTTCCGAAAAAGAAGGTACCTGATAGTTGGCAAGAAAGCACGACGATCACGATTTGGAAGAAGAGGGGCAGTCCTGCGGACTACACGAAATACCGTCTAATTCGCTTGCTCTCGCACAGCATGAAAATCTTCGAGCTAATTGTAGATGGACGTATTCGCGATATCGTTCAGCTTTCCGCCAATCAATGTGGCTTCGTAGCGGGCTGGGGCACCATCGATGCCACACATACTGCTCGTCTTCTGGTAGAGAGACATCGCGAAAAACAGAAACCGCTGCACCTAGCTTTTCTCGACTTAGAGAAAGCATTTGATCGTGTGCCGCATGAGACCGCATGGTACGCCTTACGACAATGCGGTGTTCCCAAAGAGCTTATTGAGTGGATACGCATACTTTACTCTTTCCCAAAGAGTAGAATGCGAGCGCTAGCCGGCACATCGGCGGCGTTTCCTATCTCCGTCTGTGTTCACCAAGGCATTGTGCTTTCCCTGCTCTTTTTCACTGCCATTTCGGGAGACCTTCGGAAGCTTACCCTTGGACGCTGCTGTAGGCAGATGATGTAATGCTTGCAAGCAAAGAGAAGACCGAACTCGAACGACAAGCGCAAGCTTGGTGCGACCGCTTAGCGATTTTTGTGCTCAAGCTAAAAGTCAAAAAATCCAAGGACGTGAACGAGGCCGGGTCCATTGAGATCAATGGCACTGCGCTCGTACGGACGACAAACTTTAAGTGCCTTGGTTCTGCAGTCGCGTCTGACGGTAGTCTGACGTTCGAAGTTAACTCACGTGTGAGCGCAGCGTGGTCCAAATGGCGCTCGATGACGTTTTATGCGAGAAAGATGCCGAAACGCCTTAAATCGAAAATTAGTAGAACCGTGTCCGACTAGTAGCGATGTATGGATGCTGGCCAAAGAGGTTGTGACTCGCCTCAACGTAATGAAAATGCTGCGCTGGATGGCTGTTGTTACGTGTCTGTACCATATTCGCAAATACGTCAGAGGTTTGGTGTCGCTCTAATTGCTGACAAGTTACGTGAAGCTCGCCATCGGTGGTATGGCCTTCTAGCGAGTGGCGACACCGTTCGGAAGATTTGCTTCAACAAAGATGTGCCCGGAAAACGGCCTAAAGGAGCGTCTAGGCAACGCTGGCTTGATACTTCCCACATGAACTCAAAGGAAGCTGGTATCCACCCCGATCAAGCATTTGATCGTGCGAAATCGCGTCACCATACCAGAACAGCGAACCCCGCCTCGAAGGGGGACAAACGCTGAAGAAGAAGAAGAAGAAGAAGAAGAAGAAGAAGAACTTTTGTGTATTCCACTTTTCAGTGAAAAGTGACGAAGAAATGGCACGTACTCGTTTTATATGAGGACCTGTTTTGCTAAGATGTCTACATTATACAAAAAGCCATTTTTGCAGGTGGCAATCAATTTGCTTTAAGCAATTGCTAGACTCACTGAAACGATGTTGACCTACACTGCTCATAGAAATACAGGAGTGGATGCCTGTCTCCTTCAAGAACATGGCTATTAGGCAACGGAAGTCTTAATTTGTTCCGTTCTTAACTTTTGAGAGATCGTGAAAATTTTTAAGTTAGTCACCCTGTTTGCAGATATGGTATTCCAGACAAATCAATTTTTCTCATGAAAAATTGTCGTTTCAAAAGAAAGTGCCACCGTAGTGAAGATGCAAAGCTATATCTAGCGGGTTCATTTTAGATGCTGGGACTATCTGCTCAATAACGACAGCATAGACCTGTCGAAGCTATATGGCTAGACGCACTGATAATGGCCGGCAGGTAACTATTGCAGCTCCAACAGGTCAGCGATTACAGCTCACCCTCATTTTCTTGCGCTATCTTCTCCACTGCACGGCACATTGGTCTTGAAACGCGCCTTGTGAGTCGACTTTTTACAAATTACCAAAGACAGATTTTTTATCAAAGACAGGAGTGGAGGGATATTTGCGGAAAGTTTGTAACGATGATTCGCAGTGAAGTAGGTTTACGCTCTTCAGAAACGATCACCAAGGATAAATCTAGTGCAGCACTGTTGTACTTTCACTACTCAAGAGGTCGAGAAATGGACGAAAAATAATAACTCAAACTTCGCGAAGGAGATAGGCCTATGGTATACACCCGCGGGAGTGTTCGCAGCACATCTGCCGATGGTCGTCGTTGACATGGGACGGCCCGCGTCGCATTGGAGCGCATTTCCGCCGCAGGGCTTGAAAAGGCGTCACTGAACGACCTCTGCACCGCGGACGGCTGCCGTCCCTCGGGCGGGAAGTGTACCAGCCCCCTCATCGGTCGGCGGCGATCCTCGGACGGCGGGCGTGGCGGGGCGAGGCGATTGGCCAGATGAGGGATCCCGGCACGATTCCGTCCGCGGACACTTCCGCGGGAGTACACTTATAGTTGTGCACGAATGACCTATTCGAATAGGTATTCGAATGATTTTCATTCGAATTTGAATATTAGAATTCGAATGTTCAAAAAATCGGGTTTTTCGAATGTATCCGGATTCGAATGTTCAAATAACCGTGTTTTTCGAATGTATTCGAACTCGAATGTTCAAAAAATCGCGTTTTTCGAATGTATTCGAGTTCGAATGTTCAAAAAATCGCGTTTTTCGAATGTATTCGAGTTCGAATGTTCAAAAAATCGGGTTTTTCGAATGTATTCGAAATCGAATGCTCAAAAAATCGCATTTTTCGAATATATTCGAAATTCGAGTGCTTGAAAATTGCGGGTATTAACCATTCGAATATTCGAAAATTGAACCATTCGAATATTCGAAAATTGCCAAAACACACAATTATTCGAATGTTCAATGGATGCCATTCGAATAGAAAAGTTAGGATCTGCATTGTTTTGCGAAGACGATGCATGGATATTCTGCATTGGAAGTCCAGAGATTGTAAGCACGCCGTCTCCCTTTCACTCCATATATGATGAGTCTCCTAATCCCTCTTCCACAACATCACGCTGGAAACAAGAAGCACGGCTGAATCAGAAGCTGAACCTTCAGCTTTATTAACAAAAGGGCTTACACTTTCATTCGTATTCGAACTTTTCCCATTGCACCTCAGGAACCAGTTTTCGTTTTTCGTATTGGACCTCAGGAACCAGTTTTCTGTTTGATACTGCCTACGACTTGAACTTTGCTTGATCTCTTGTTCTCTATAGGGTACCTCTACTATAGATCCGAAAACATTAAGGGCTATGTTATACTTCGGCGACGCTGTTGTCGGCGACGTCGGTGACAGTGTTGAGCGGGTGCTACGCAGTGCGCTCAACACTGCTGCCGACAGCAGCGTCGCCGAAGTATAACATAGGTCTAAGGGTTTTGTGTACCAAGTATTGACCTTCGCGCTCCAAATTTCCCACCTTCACTGCTAGGTCCTGTGATCCTATCGTAGCCTTTTTAAGCTTTCTATTCACATCAAGTAGCTTTTTAATCCTAAAGTGCAGAGGCCGCTTTGTTTCCATGGTATGTTCGCCGCCCGAGGGTTGGCAGATCAGGATCACTATGCGATGCAGTTGCATTCACTACTAGCTGAGCATAAACCATGCAGTTGGGGTGCAGTAGGGACGATAATATAGGCGGGCTAATGGGTATAAGATTTCTAGGTGATAGATCAATTACAGCAACCGGATTTTACAACTGCTCAGACACGTCCGACCAGAGGTGTTAACTTCATAAGAGACAAAGGAAAGGATGCTATGAAGGGTTTTTCGAAACAAGGGTAGGCCTTCCTTTTCGAACCGCTCTCCTTTGCATCCAGCTGAACACTTATGGACAGCGTGATCATTAAGAGCAACTACCTCGGGACCATTTCCGTGAGGCATTGCCTTTTCCTTCCGTGTACACGCCCATGCAAAATGTTTCTTAGGTCTGCCTTTCCGCCAATTTGGATGGAGCGAATGTTTGTGGAAAGGATGTAGTTTCTTTTGTGTGCTTCTGTGCCGAACGAGGTCGTAACGTTGATCAGTCTTTACTGAGTTTCCTAACATTCCGACCATCATCGTTTTTGCACGCCAAAATTACTCAACGATTCGGACATTGCCATCTAATCGATCAAGCACCTAATAGGTTGGAGCTCTTCGGCTATTGCTCAGACGCGTAACTAGAAACCCGAATCTACTAACAAGTAGTTCAATCGCTGATCTACACTCTTGGGTGAGTTATTAGGACTACCAGTACAAGGAGGGGAGAGGTTAAGCTGCTCAAGATTGATCTTCCTTGCAATCCTATCAGGGGTGTGCGTAAATGAAATGCGAAATTTCGTAAATCGTAAATCGTATTTACGAAAAAATCGTCGTAAATCGTAAATCGTAAGAGGCGCCTGACTTACAATGCATCTAATTTCCTTTTTTCTATTATTTTAAAGCTAACAAAAGCTAGCTATGTTTTACTAAGACGTTTTCAGCTTGAGCTGCACGCTTTTCTAATCAAGATGGAAGCCATTAAAATCAATTAGCACCTTTCAAATCAAGCTGGACAAGTTTTTGGAGAACCAAAATAAAGTGCTTGTTCAAAAACGCTATCTTTAAATAAAAGTTTACACTGCTTGGACGACCGGACAAATAATCCAACAAGCATCCCTACTGAGTGAGCGTATGGCACATTTCTATGGTATGACACACCTAATGTTCTAAGCCTTCTCACATTTTGAATTGTACCCAACAGCATTTTTGTAGCAGACGGGAAGGAATTGTGTGACGATTGAAAGAGTATGATCACATCTTTTGACACTCATCATAGTCGGATTTTTGACTTAAAATTATAAAAGAAGGTCTTTTGTGTGTCATTTTTTAAAAGTAAAGAAGCAAGGTGCAGACTAAATTGAAAGCGGTTTAACTGATTCATACAAGGTGCATTTTAAACATATAGGGGAAATCCGTGGTACAGAAGTCGGAAGAGGATGGCTATCGCGTGCTCCAGAACAGTTCTTGATTAGGATCCTACCACGGCCAAGCAAGTCTTCCATACCTGTTGGGTTGTGAATTGGTATCTGATTTGCCTGAAAAGGATAAAACACTGACTTCTACATCGACGGCACCCGCAGTTCATTCTATGGGGCAAACCTACACCCAAATGACCTCTGCGATACCATAGAGGTAGAAAGAATGGATGGCGCATCTCAAACAGGGACTGGTTAAGGTCATGCTTTGTACTGTCTCATGTTTGAAGGCTACCACAACTTCTGGAATGAAAGATCGTCGTTCGACGATACCAGGCAGTTACTTTCCGCATTTGCTTTGCACTTGTTGACTTTCGGAAACTCCAAAATATTGCATTCCTAATTAATGACTGCTTGCATTCGCCAGCTTTGCTCTCCACTACCTTTATAACAAACGCTATCGTATTTTTTGCTCAGTTTTCAGCATTCTGAACGGATCGCGTAGGGCGAACACATCAACCCCAATCAGACCACTGAAACGAGACCAAAAGTGTAAACTTTTTCACTTATATCATGAAAATGTCAGACGCTTTGCTTAAGGCGCACCTCATACGTAAATAGACTCCGCGCTATGACGTGCAGTGATAATCAGATTGAAGCAAGATTGTTTTACTCTTTCCAACAGTTCAGCTGTTATTCCACAGCCTCCAATGAAGTCCAATATTCATTGATAGCTTTGCATGAGTTCTACTCGTGTGCATTGGACAGAGTTGTCTATGTGGTTAACAAGTGGTGAAAAAGTCACAAGTTTACTAGGCGGTGGTTGCAGCATAGAATATGGTTCAGCAGGTGATCATCTTCATTCGAGTGTAAGGAGAATTTTCATGTCTTTCTGTAAACTGGAACTCAAGCCACTCGAATGTGAGATGTTGTGCTAGAGTGTGACCAGAAAAAAGACTACCCCAGTTCCATTGCCAGGAATTTGCGGCCTATCCACAAAGCTGCGTTGTTCTGCCACAGCGCCACAGCAGAACATAAAAAAATGAATAGGAAATAGCAATGGGCTATGAGGGAAGTCTTTAAAAGTGGGTACCTCATCATACAACGAATTGTACCACGTTATGTGGACCCAAACCGTCGTAAATCGTAAATCGTAATTACGCACACCCCTGAATCCTATAAGGTGCAGAAGCATGAAAAAATCTAACAGCGAAGTTTTTTTTTAAGAAACGCTGCTTCTGTTTGTTGGGTTTTGATTATCACTTAGTAACACACATGCTTCTTTCAGGTGGTCTTGGGCATCGACAAGAAGAAGTCAGATCACTCAATGTTTTTCGGTTATGCTCTTCTTAGTCCTGGATTGGCTGTCTATAACCCGAAAGTACTTGTCCATTTCACCTTATGTCGCACCAAGGATATGTTGTTGTTCAAATATCGGCAGGACATAAAAAAGCGACACCACTGTTCTTCAGTCCTTGATATAAAGTAATGGCAGAAATAATGGTGCCTATAATATATATCCGTCACGCTTATCGGCGTGCCTCGCACTTGCGCGCTTCGTGCGATGTTGCAGTATCACTAAGGTAAGGACAATCACATCAAGCCAGTTGCTCTGCTCATTCTGCTTTCTTCCCTCCCTAGCAGTACAAAAGGCAATACTCAAGAACCTTGTTATGTTCCAATCTTGCCCTACCTTCCTTAAGATCACGTGAGTAGTTTTGCGGTATGAAGCCATCCATAACCTCCATCCCCACCGCCACTACTCTTCTCAACATCGGCATCATCTTCGAACGGTTAAGTGACGGTCGCCGATATCTGAGTCCCCAGTCACGTTTGAACGACGACTTCGGTACGTCTTCTGAATCCACATGCACGTTGGGTGACGAAAACGGCACATTTTCTGGATCCCCAGACACGTTGAACGACGCCTTCGGCACGTCTTCTGAATCTCCAAGCACGTAGAAGACCTTTGGGTATTTGTCGCTATTTTATGACTAACTTTCTCCGAATCCTCACCTATTCTATGACTAATTTCTGTGCGGCGCCGATCAATAGCTCTTAGCGCTTTATTGTATATTAGGGGAGGGGGCAAAAGTAATGAGACACCCCATGCCGTGTCCATATATCTCGTGGCTGGAGTTTGGTTTCGTCCTTATCGTATTTGTATGTTTGTATGCTACTAATTGCCCAACTGAGAAGTTACCACTTCCGCCCTTCCCAGAAGCATGCCAAAACCCCAGTCTGTCTCATGCCGAAACCCCCGTCTGACGAGTCGACATATCTCGCGCAAATCTCGCCCAATTCCCAACCTCGAGCAGCCTGGACTCAATATTCACGCAAGATGAAAAGTACGTCTTCTACCTTAACCCTGCCAAGCAGCAAGTCTGGGTGAGGCTTGGTGACCTGTTACCGACCTTCGTTCGGCGAGATGTTCACGGCGAGAAGCACCTTTGGAGCTTTTGGGTTTGCGCCCATGGATCGGTTTTCCGGAAGCCTTTTCCCAAGAGCACTACGATGAACTCCAAGGCCATGGTGAACGAAATAGAAGAGATGGCCGTAGACTCGCTCTTATTCATTCGCAGCGCTTCAAGAAGGTTCTTCTCTTCGACAACGCCGCACCCCATCGGGAACAAGTAACCATGGATAAGCTACGCCAGCTGGGCTACGTTCACATGCCTCACCCACCGTATTCGCCGGGCATCTCTCCATGCGACTACCACTACACATTGAGCCTACAGGACATCCTGGTCGGAAGGGACACAAGAACCCAAGCAGTACTTGACAACCATATCGAGCAGTTGATCAACACCAGCCCCAAACAGTTCTGGAAGGATGGGATCAGGAAGTTGGCTGAGCGATGGCAGCAAGGTTACTGCCCTTAATGGCAAATACATTCCTAAGCATCGTTGAGTTGTAATTGAGTTATGAAGAGATAAAGATTTTTTCAATTTGTCTCATTACTTTTGCCCCCCCCCTAATAGTATGGTAATTATAACAAACTTTCCCTCTTTGCGCATCATATGTACTAGGATCTATCAGCTGTAAAAAACCCAATCTGTTGCATGGTGCAGACTGTAGAGCAAGAAAATGGCTCCTATTGTAAAGTATTGAAACTTTGAAACGCGGCGCAAAGAGCACTAAAGTAGGCAGTTCCATGAAAAGGGTGGTGCTGAAATGTATTGCGCGGAGCCACTCATTGAGGAAACTTAAAAGAAACTTAAAAGAAACAGGTCATGCTATTTTATTCGTCGGAACGTACGCCCGAGCTGACTATGGGTCTGACTTTGTTGGGAGTGGGGTCAACTGCGACCAAGTTTTCGGCTTGAGCAATCGTTAGGTAGGCACTGTAGAGAAGGCAGCTATTATATTATACACATCTGTTCGACGACCTCTTTTCTCAATTACGGAGATCATTTAGACCTATAAAGTCTCCGCCCGCTCCAACGCCATTAAAAATAAATCACAAACAACACTCAAGAACTTCTCAGGGATACGCATAACTCTAGGCTCCTTCTTATGTACACTTCATGTTTCTTAGGTAACGTGAATAAAAAGGTGAAGCAGATGGCACCTTCTGGTTTCGAAGATCTCCATCATGATGACCTTGGTCTCCGATGAAGCAAATAGTTTGAGTTTCCAGGGGTTCCATAGTAAGGGGTCCCATGGTAAGCCGAAAAGCTGGATGCCCGTATGTAACCCCCAGGTAATTCTAACTAAAGATAAGCGCTTCACCATACACCTGCTATATCCCGTGCGATTTCACCTGGCCCTTTATTGGGCTAAGGTAAGGTATGGCCTTTGGAATCTATTTATCAGTCGACCAGGAAACAGAATTAAACTTTTTTAAAGGACGTGTTATTTGGTTTGATGACTCGTAACATATTTCATCCTTTCAGACATAGAAGAATTCGGTGGAAAGATCACTCCATTATAACTTCGTTAAACGCTTTGCAAACGAATGTAAATTTCCTACTACGTCAGGGTAAACC
Source organism: Heligmosomoides polygyrus polygyrus (assembly GCA_947396885.1). Classification (NCBI taxonomy): domain Eukaryota; kingdom Metazoa; phylum Nematoda; class Chromadorea; order Rhabditida; family Heligmosomidae; genus Heligmosomoides; species Heligmosomoides polygyrus. The sequence continues at coordinate 54,378,271 of OX377206.1, forward strand.
GTCTATTGGTCATTGACACCAAAGCACCAGCCATGTTTTTTCTTTTCTGCAACCCAATGTTCCATTCGAAAATATTCGAATATTCGAATAGAATATTCGAATCAATATTCGAATTCGAATGTTCAAAAAATCGCGTTTTTCAAATGTATTCGAAATTCGAATGCTCGAAAATTGCGGATATTCGAAACCATTCGAATATTCGAAAATTTTGCGAGAGCACAACTATAGAGTATACCATACGCCCTATCTGGGGTGGTATCGCGAATATATTAGGTTGCACCATAAGACCCCGCCGTTTTTTTCCACGATTCACTGCAGATTTCTCCGGCTCCGGCAGTCTCTTGCATAGCGCTGCACAGCTTTCGAAAGAAAATGATTTGCTCTATCAGAGCGTGTATTGCATTTCTTTTTTCATCATGAATTTTGTCAATTTTTAGGTCGTTGAAGTGAAAAGTGAAAAAGTGAAAAAGTAGCCATTTGCGCACTTGTTCTCTCCGCTTAGTTTTGTAATTTTTTCCGCAGTTTTTATAGCACTTGGAAGACAATATTCTGTACTACAAGAATATGTGTTGGTCCTATTTTCTCACTTGTCCTTTATTGATTTTTAGGCCATCAAATTGGGAATTCCTACTTTCCCGTTCGAATTTTTACTAAAACTCCGGTTCTGTGGTTGAACTTTTTTGTTTGGTGTTATATGTCGTTTGAAAGAGGATGTCTTGCTCAGTAAGAATTTGTGTCGCGTTTATTGGTTCACGCTGATTTCTGCCGAATATCAACAACTGAAGAAGAAGAAGAAGTTGTTGGTGAAGACGATTTTTCTCTTTTTGGCATTTTGTTGACATTCAATAGAAATCATTAAACGCGACAAACGCTGACGCGGAGGAGAGCACAGATTTGGGCAAGGGAAGGGACTCCGGGGTGTGGCCGAGTTACGCACCCGTGTTTACATAACCTACACCCCGAAGTCCCTTCCCTTGCCCAAATCTGAATCCCCTCGCTTCCATCCCCCTCGGCGCGCCTCCCCTTCCTCCCGAATCCACCCCCCCCCCTCGCTCCAACCTCCCTCGGCACGCCTACCCCTCCTCCCTCGCTCCCACATCATACACAAGTAAAAAAAAAACTCTAAACAACAAAAAAAAAACATAAAAACACCGCGGCCGTGAACTTCGGCGGGCAATTTAAAGGGCGTGCTCCTACCATCGGACGTGGGTCCTGCAGCGAAGATGATATTGCACGAGGAGAGAGAACGGAGGCGCGGAGCGCGTGAGACGGCGCGACGAAAAACCATTCCAAGCGGACCACTTCACCGGTCTCTGGGCATCTCGCCCCCGCGACCGCAGTCTCGGCGCACGAGCCCTGCTTTGTTTTGCGTCTGGTGACTCGCCACACCCCGGAGTCCCTTCCCTAGCCCAATCTGTGCTCTCCTCCGCGACAGCGGAGGAGAGCACAGAAAAGGCCGGACTCTCCCGTCTGGAGTCTAACCTACCACGTTCGGAACCGCGCTCGCGGGAGCGATTGGCGCGTTGCACGGTCGCGGTGAGTTTTTATGTTTTTTGTCTAGAGTTTTTTAGAGTTTTTTTTTATATTTGTGTATGATGTGGGAGGGAAGGGGAGGGGGAGGTGCGCCGAGGGGGGGGGGGGAGTGAGAGCGAGGGTGGTGGATTCGGGAGGAAGAGGAGGCGCGCCGAGGGGGATGAGAGCGAGGGGGGATTCAGATTTGGGCAAGGGAAGGGACTCCGGGATGTGGCCCTGTTGCGCACCCGTGTTTAAATTGCCTACACCCCGGAGTTCCTTCCCTTGCCCAAAATTTGGAAGCAAATTAAAAAGAGGAGTATCTCTCCTCAGGCTTTAAGTTACTCGGGCGACCCCCCCCCCAAGCAACATGGAGGACCATTCCGGTTAAATGGTAAGTGGTTTTGTATTGCTTACATAAATGTCTACCTAGGCATATATATTTTTTTGAATTTCACCAACCCCTCCGTTGTCACATAGCGTCAAAAACTGCACAAAAATTACAATGCTAAGCGGAGAGAACAAGTGCGCAAATGGCTACTTTTTCACTTTTCACTTCAACGACCTAAAAATTGACAAAATTCATGATGAAAAAAGAAATGCAATAGATGCTCGGATAGAACAAATCATCCTCTTTCGAATGCTATGCAGCGCAGCGCAAGAGACCGCCGGCGAAATCTACAGCGAATCGTTGAAAAAAACGGCGAAGACTTATGTGACAACCTAATATTATCCGTTTTTGAAACTTCCGCCGATTACAGTTGCAAGAGGGCTTCAATTGACGAAGCTTCATTGAGAACGAGTGGAACATGTCAGGCGATGACGAATAAACACTAATTCTTGTGGACTAGTGTCATCATGAGTTGCTCGTGATTGCTGCTACTTCACTTATGTCGATAGTTGGGAAGGTTCATACTTCATCTCCATCTAGTCAAGAATTCCACCAAAAATCTGCAACAAATCACAGAGGGTCGTATATAGAAAGGGCAACTAATAATAACCCCGTACTGAACACGCATTTGAGAGCCTATAATGAATTCAGGCGTGTGAAAAGTTGGGAAGGTGATATTACATACACCAAACAAACAATGAACACTAAAAATGCAAAAAAAAAAATCGGTAAGGGACGAACGATACCCCCCCCCCCCCCTCTGCAGCCGAGCCTTTCTCCGTCTCCTTTAAATCAACTCACGTGGCACACAGCAGAGTGCAACGTTAATGAGACGTGAAGTAATGACAGATGCTCAGCTTTTCTTCGCAGAAGAATACAAAGTACACAGAATCCTTTTCAAATAGAATAAAGGAATAAATAGCTGATGGCTGTGGCACCGGCGGTGCAGAACTTGGAGGGCCCCTAGCTCCTTGGGTTCAAGAACTCAGCAAAAAGGAAACACGTTTTTCTACTATTAGGTTGGAAAAAAAGTCTTTTCATTTTTTTCAAAGATTTATTACTTCACAACTACAAAGTCAAATCAATTGAGATAAACTCTATTTTGTTCTACTACACTTCTCCAAAGACTGGGTGATTTTCCAATTCCTCTCGCTTAAAAGACTGCAGTTCTGGAGTCGAACCATTGATAAATCCAATTTTTGAGGTCTTCATCCGTTCCAAAATATTTCTCTCCAATTTCTTGCTTGAGAGCACGGAAGAGATGGTAGTCGGTAGGGGCGAGATCAGGGCTATACGGTGGATGTGGCATTACCTCCCAGCCCATCCCCTTTATTGTTTCTCTTGTGAGTCTTGCAACACGTGGTTTTGCATCGTCATGCAGGATCATCACCTTCGACTTCTCCGGCCTGTTTTCTTGGAGAGTTGCGACGACTTTGTGGAGTTGGCCGCAGTATGTGACAGCAGTAAGTGTCTCTCCACTTCTGAGAGTTTGCCGATAAATCACTCCTCTGATATCCACCAAACACTCAAGAGAATCTTCCGTTCGTGAACATTGGGCTTGAGATCAGACTTAGGGCTCTCTCCCTTTTGTACCCATTGCCTTTTCCTCGGAAGTTGGCACACAGAACCCAGGACTCTTCGCCTGTCACAATCCGCGGAAGAAACGATTTTCTTCCTTATCTGGACAGAAGAGAAGCAGCGATGGAGAGCCGTCGACCTTTCTGAGTGTCTGACAGGGCATGTGGAATCCAAGCTCCAAATTTCCATGAAAGCCAAGATTCTTCAGATGGATCCCCACTATCCTATGAGACACTTCGAGCTTCTCTGCCAGCTGACGTGTCGTCTGCCAACTATCGGTACGAAGAAGATGGTGTAGTTCACTGTCGTCCAATCCAGTTGGCCTTCCTGACCATGCTTTGCCCTCAGTGAATAATTTCCCTTTAAAGACTTTCCGAACCACTCATAACAGGCGCGATGAGTAGTAGATCCCAAGCCATATATGTGGTTAATTTGATCTGCTGCCTGACGTGCTGTAGATTCTTTAATGAATTCTTGAAGAATGCCGTGCTGAAAACGGCCATGAGGTAGATCTGGCATTGAGTTCGGAAGATTGGATGGATAACGAATTACAAGAAGAGTCTTAACCTGTGTCTGCGTGCGAACGGTAGACAAGTGTGATAGGATTACGAAATCAGCAATCAACATTGGCTAATGCGTTTACAAGGGGAAGGGTAAAAAAATTTCGAAGTGTGAAGAGACTTTTTTTCCAACCTAATATATAAAGGATAGAGATTCTCGAAGTGTTATCCATTTCCCCCGTACAGACATATGCCTGAAACCCTTCCCTGGTTAGTAGCTTGCACATGTCAGTATTCTTTTCTGCATTCGCACACTCTCAGTTAGTAACGCGAAGGCTTACTGTTTACGCAGTGAATAAATAAAAATAAAATAGAACCATGACTAAGAAATTTAGTTGCTTACTGACAAGGGACATCCAGTGGCAATTTTCAAAGTGACCTATTGAGGGTTGTAGGACGTCGTCTGAGAACCACCGTAGTGGTTTTCAAATTTCCTGCGGACATATGGGCAGGTCAAAAATTGCAAAAAAAAACCGTATCACTTCAGTGCGGACCGATAAAGCAAAATCGACGTCTGGACCTGCTATGTCGTGATTAGAATCTATCCTGCAAAAAGTTTGGGGAGGGAACGGTAGCGGAATTACAGCGAACTCACAATTTGCTTGTTAGCGGCACAGTAACCAAAGCGGAACATTGAAGTGCGCCGCTCACGATCCCAGCGACTGGATGGCCAGCGACGCACCTGCAGGGACGAAGAATTAATACCAGACTTGTCTGAGGAGTGGGTGTGGGGGCGAGCTTGCAGGAAGGGGGTCATGCGTTCGGATCCGGGAGTTGAGAATCTGCGTTGCTGGGCTTGCTCATTGATCTTTTGCCGACGTTAAGTGTATCTTGAACACCGTAGTGTACCATACTGACGTTATAACCTTATTTTGACCCGTATGATACTATTTAAGAACTATGCTATTTTCCCCCACCACTCTCTGTTAATCAAAGGTATAGAGACTTGTTCTCCCATGCACTCCCTAAAACCGTTTGCCACATTCGTAAACACCACCCCAATTAACCATCAAGACAAAGTTTGACGGAATTTTATTCTCTGCCTACGAAGAAAAAGCTTACTACAAGTACCTACATTTGCAATGTCCCCCCCCCCCCCACTACCTATCAGTATGGAAGAGTGGCCTTTAGAAAACAAACGCTCCGTCACGCCTACCGGCGTTCCTCGCACTTGCGCGCTTCGCGCGGTGTTGCAGTATCACTAAGCTAAGGAGAATCACATCAAGTTAGCTGCTCTACTTGCACAGTTTTCCTCCCTACCTAGGAGTACAAAAGGCTCGCAGTAGGTATAGTATATGGTGTGATAGGGCGATCTATTGGTTCCCCACTACTGGCCTTCCCCTATTGAAACGGTCCCCATTACTGCTACTGGTCCCCCTCACTGATCCACCCTCAGCGGACGACGTTTTCGGCACGTCTATCCGAATCCCCAAACACGCTGAGCGAAGCCTTTGGCACGTCCTTTGAGTCCCAGGCACGTCACGCGACGTATTCCGCACGTCTTCTAAATCCCTGGCACGTAGAAGACGTCTGGGTATTTCCGCTATTTTCGCGCTCGGTAACTTGATCAGTATCGATCGATGGTAATCAATACTTCAAAAACGAATTTCAGATTCGTGTTGAGTGACCTCGACTGCCTTCAGGGCTAAAGTTTTCAACCGCCTAGACGACATCCGAAAAAAATCTATAGCTTGATCAATATCACTTGATGGCGATCGATACTTCAAAAGAGAATTTCAGACGTGTTTAGAGACTTCGACCACCTCCAGGGCAGAAGTTCCCATCAGGGAGAAGACGTCTGGGTATTTTTCGCTATTTTCGTGTTTTCGTGCCGTAATTCACCCCCCCCCCCTCCCCTACTTCCCCTGCCCACTATTTTATATCTAAATCCACGTAAAAATCGATAATATGGCCCAAGTGGATTGATGGCGATGGACACCTCAAATGTGGACTTCACGCTCGCCTTCAGCGACATCGACTGCCCTAGGACGGAAGTACCGGATCGCAAGAAAGATATCCACAGAAAAGTCGATATTCAACCATGATTTTCGAAACTTCTCGCACCAAGGCACACTGCACGTTGAAGAGTGTAACCGCACATGGCGCGTTATTCAAACCTGGATTTTGGTAGGGTAACAGCGCCTTTACTACACAAAAAACGGTAATACCGGTCGAAATCGATTGATAGCGACCGATACTTCAAAACAGAACTTCAGATTCGAGTTCAGTGACGTCGATTAGCCCAGAGGCGGGGAGTTCGGACCGCAAGAAAGATATCCACAAAAAAAGTCGATAATACGGCTCAATCTGGATTGATGGCGCTCGACACTTCAATAACGGGATTCAGAGTCGTGCACACCAACCACGATACCCCTTAGACTACAATTTCCGATCGCGGGAACGACATCCACAAACAAATTAATAAAACGGCTCAATCTGGATTGATGGCGATTGACACTTCAGAAAGGGACTTTGCCCTCGCGTTCAGCGACCTCGACTACCCCGGGAGGGAAGTTTCGGACCGCAAGAAAGATATCCACAAAAAATCGATAACACGGGTCGATATCGATCGATATCGACCTATACTTCAACAATGAACTTCAGATTCGAGTTCAGTGACGTCGATTAGCCAAGGGGCGGGGAGATCGGACCGCAAGAAAGACATCCACAAACAAATCGTAAATGCGGCTCAAAATGGAATGAAGGCACTCGACACTTCAATAGCTGGATTCAGAGTCGTATTCACCAACCACGATACCCCTAGGACCAAAATTTCCGATCGCCAAATCCACAAAAATCGATAATATCGATCCATATCGATTGGTCGACTTCAGGTTCGTGTTCAGCGACCTCGATTACCCCCAGGGCTGAAGTTTCAGGGCGCCTGCTCGACATCCTCAAAAAATCGATAATATCGATCGGTATCGATTGGTCGACTTCAGATTCGTGTTCAGCGACCTCGACTACCCCCAGGGCTGAAGTTTCAGGGCGCCTGCTCGACATCCTCAAAAATCGATAATATCGATCGATATCGATTGGTCGACTTCAGATTCTTGTTCAGCGACCTCGATTACCCCCAGGGCTGAAGTTTCAGGGCGCATGCTCGACATCCTCAAAAAATCGATAATATCGATCGGTGTCGATTGGTCGACTTCAGATTCTTGTTCAGCGACCTCGATTACCCCCAGGGCTGAAGTTTCAGGGCGCCTGCTCGACATCCTCAAAAAATCGATAATATCGATCGATATCGATTGGTCGACTTCAGATTCGTGTTCAGCGACCTCGATTACCCCCAGGGCTGAAGTTTCAGGGCGCCTGCTCGACATCCTCAAAAATCGATAATATCGATCGATATCGATTGGTCGACTTCAGATTCGTGTTCAGCGACCTCGATTACCCCCAGGGCTGAAGTTTCAGGGCGCATGCTCGACATCCTCAAAAAATCGATAATATCGATCGGTATCGATCGGTCGACTTCAGATTCGTGTTCAGCGACCTCGATTACCCCCAGGGCTGAAGTTTCAGGGCGCCTGCTCGACATCCTCAAAAATCGATAATATCGATCGATATCGATTGGTCGACTTCAGATTCGTGTTCAGCGACCTCGATTACCCCCAGGGCTGAAGTTTCAGGGCGCTTGCACGACATCCACAGAAAAATCGATAATATCGATCGATATCGATTGGTCGACTTCGGATTCGTGTTTAGCGACCTCGATTACTCCCAGGGCTGATGTTTCAGGGTGCTTGAACGACATCCACAAAAAATCGATAATATCAATCGATATCGATTGGTCGACTTCAGATTCGTGTTCAGCGACCTCGATTACCCCCAGGGCTGAAGTTTCAGGGCGCCTGCTCGACATCCTCAAAAATCGATAATATCGATCGATATCGATTGGTCGACTTCAGATTCTTGTTCAGCGACCTCGATTACCCCCAGGGCTGAAGTTTCAGGGCGCCTGCTCGACATCCTCAAAAATCGATAATATCGATCGATATCGATTGGTCGACTTCAGATTCGTGTTCAGCGACCTCGATTACCCCCAGGGCTGAAGTTTCAGGGCGCATGCTCGACATCCTCAAAAAATCGATAATATCGATCGGTGTCGATTGGTCGACTTCAGATTCTTGTTCAGCGACCTCGATTACCCCCAGGGCTGAAGTTTCAGGGCGCCTGCTCGACATCCTCAAAAAATCGATAATATCGATCGATATCGATTGGTCGACTTCAGATTCGTGTTCAGCGACCTCGATTACCCCCAGGGCTGAAGTTTCAGGGCGCCTGCTCGACATCCTCAAAAATCGATAATATCGATCGATATCGATTGGTCGACTTCAGATTCTTGTTCAGCGACCTCGATTACCCCCAGGGCTGAAGTTTCAGGGCGCCTGCTCGACATCCTCAAAAATCGATAATATCGATCGATATCGATTGGTCGACTTCAGATTCGTGTTCAGCGACCTCGATTACCCCCAGGGCTGAAGTTTCAGGGCGCCTGCTCGACATCCTCAAAAATCGATAATATCGATCGATATCGATTAGTCGACTTCAGATTCGTGTTCAGCGACCTCGATTACCCCCAGGGCTGAAGTTTCAGGGCGCCTGCTCGACATCCTCAAAAATCGATAATATCGATCGATATCGATTGGTCGACTTCAGATTCGTGTTCAGCGACCTCGATTACCCCCAGGGCTGAAGTTTCAGGGCGCCTGCTCGACATCCTCAAAAATCGATAATATCGATCGATATCGATTGGTCGACTTCAGATTCGTGTTCAGCGACCTCGATTACCCCCAGGGCTGTATACTTATGCTCTCCCAAAAATTTCGAATATTCGAATGGTTTCGAATACCGAAAATTTTCGAGCATTCGAAATCGAATATATTCGAAAAACGCGATTTTTCTGAACATTCGAATTCGAATACATTCGAAATACGCGATTTTTTGAATATTCGAATTCGAATACATTCGAAAAACGCGATTTTTTGAACATTCGAATTCGAATACATTCGAAAAACGCGATTTTTCGAATATTCGAATTCGAATATTCGATTCGAATATTCGAATTCGAATGAAAAATCAGGCTGTATTATAGACATGATAGAAGGCAACACAGAAGAGAAAAGGGAAGCAATACATAACGGATCCCTTCCTAGTTAAGCACGAGGTTTTTATCGGCAGGCATCTTATAAACCCCCATGTGAGTCGTAAAAATGAGATAGAGAACTTACACGTAGAACGATCAAAGGGCTTATGGAAGCGTCTAATTTCCTTGCTTACTGGAATACGAATTTTTCTCAAAGGAATACTAGTGTTTTGTTAATTGCTGTTTATGAGGAACAAACGAAAGGTTTACAACACATTTGAAGGGAACATTATCTGGTTGAGCCACTGTAAGCTTCTAGGTCACTTTAAACAATCCTTTTTGAAATTGGTGGCAGACTGACTGTTAAAGAACTTTCATGAAACAATGCTTTTGCCTAGCGGCAGCTAACGAAGGACTGACGACAAAGTACTACATGTAAATCTGTAGCAAGTCTGTCCTGCTCATCTACAAATGTGAAATATCACACTGTCGATTTTGCGGCCACAAAATGTATTACAAGTAGCTAGGAATAGGCTACCCATGAGGGCCAGTCTCATTTCGTTCTGGTGATTCACCCAAGTAAGTGGTAGGAATAAATATTTCTTATTTGCGATGAACTTGTGAATGTAATTATTCTCCAGCCAACATATTGATAAACTACGGTAAACTTCAGAAAAATAGATCGATCGATAACATCCGGCCGACATACACTGCCTCCCCTTTGTGGAGTCCGGCATACGGCCTACGTATTCATGCGAATCCCACTCCAAGTGGCCAATTCAGAACAAAAATCGACAAAATCGATCGATAACATCCGGCCGACCTACGCCGCCTCCCTTTGTGAAGTCCTACCTTATAATATAGCTTTTGCGGAACTGTAGTCGTTGCAGAAACGAAATCCAGAAGCAGAGCATTCAGACCACGGAAGAGCAGAAGAGCATAGCGTGACGAAAATTACAAAGCCGACTTCATGAGGTACTCTTCTGCACCAGGAGACACCCGCCGTGGCAGAAGACAGAAGCGCACCCTGTTGACCCTCACGCCCATCCTGCAGACATTTGCTAGCTTGTGGTCTCAGACTCTTAACTGCAGCGTGAAGGACAAATAACGTCCGTTTGAAACGCCGCTTGAACCATCATTTTCAATTTTTTTTTGTTAACAATTACTACTCTTCCTCGGCCGCTTTGCACAGGCGCAGTAATAAATGTGGAATGCTTGGTACCTCCCAAACAAGAATTTACCTTTATCCTTCTTTCTGCTGTCCTTCATCCTTTACGTTATTACGTTTACGGCGAAAATAGCTTCCAGAACTGCTTGAGTAGAATGCAAAACTGGTCCAGATCAAACTAACCCTTATGTCCATACTCTAAGATCTAAAAAACGTCTGATACTATATAGGAGCGCGCTAAGAGCTGTCGATCGTCGATGTGTCAGAAATTACTGACAGGAACAGGTGCATAAAATTAGCGTAGAATAGGTACACACGGTTGATACTATCCATACTTTTATCGGTGAAAGTGGTTTTCTCTCAGAGTTCACCAATCGGGGTGGCGACGATTACTGGTCCCCGATCGGTCATTCACCACTGCAGCGATTCTCCGTGGAAAATTTTTTGCAATTCAACATTGTAAGACGTTGTGGAAGTTCTCCCTCTTAACAGGAAGGCTTTTCGGGAAGTGACCAGTATCGATGAGGCGCTCAGTATCCGGGCACCGAGCCACCATCGTACCACAGCTTTGATTCACAGACAGAACCGTTTTGGCGACCCAAATTACCCGAGAAACCCACCAAGCCTTTTCAAAATACGCCGATACACAAATTCTTGTTGGGCACTCGAATGACACTTTTCGAATACTTGAATAATTTTTGCTTTCTGGGAAATTGTGAATATTCGAATGGTTTCGAATACCGAAAATTTTCGAGCATTCGAAACCGAATATATTCGAAAAACGCGATTTTTCTGAATATTCGAATTCGAATACATTCGAAAACCGCGATTTTTTGAACATTCGAATTCGAATACATTCGAAAACCGCGATTTTTTGAACATTCGAATTCGAATACATTCGAAAAACGCGATTTTTCGATTACTCGAATTCGAATATTCAAATTCGAATGAAAATCATTCGAATACCTATTCGAATGGGTCATTCGAGCATAAGTATACAGGGCTGAAGTTTCAGGGCGCCTGCTCGACATCCTCAAAAATCGATAATATCGATCGATATCGATTGGTCGACTTCAGATTCGTGTTCAGCGACCTCGATTACCCCCAGGGCTGAAGTTTCAGGGCGCATGCTCGACATCCTCAAAAAATCGATAATATCGATCGGTGTCGATTGGTCGACTTCAGATTCTTGTTCAGCGACCTCGATTACCCCCAGGGCTGAAGTTTCAGGGCGCCTGCTCGACATCCTCAAAAAATCGATAATATCGATCGATATCGATTGGTCGACTTCAGATTCGTGTTCAGCGACCTCGATTACCCCCAGGGCTGAAGTTTCAGGGCGCCTGCTCGACATCCTCAAAAATCGATAATATCGATCGATATCGATTGGTCGACTTCAGATTCTTGTTCAGCGACCTCGATTACCCCCAGGGCTGAAGTTTCAGGGCGCCTGCTCGACATCCTCAAAAATCGATAATATCGATCGATATCGATTGGTCGACTTCAGATTCGTGTTCAGCGACCTCGATTACCCCCAGGGCTGAAGTTTCAGGGCGCCTGCTCGACATCCTCAAAAATCGATAATATCGATCGATATCGATTAGTCGACTTCAGATTCGTGTTCAGCGACCTCGATTACCCCCAGGGCTGAAGTTTCAGGGCGCCTGCTCGACATCCTCAAAAATCGATAATATCGATCGATATCGATTGGTCGACTTCAGATTCGTGTTCAGCGACCTCGATTACCCCCAGGGCTGAAGTTTCAGGGCGCCTGCTCGACATCCTCAAAAATCGATAATATCGATCGATATCGATTGGTCGACTTCAGATTCGTGTTCAGCGACCTCGATTACCCCCAGGGCTGTATACTTATGCTCTCCCAAAAATTTCGAATATTCGAATGGTTTCGAATACCGAAAATTTTCGAGCATTCGAAATCGAATATATTCGAAAAACGCGATTTTTCTGAACATTCGAATTCGAATACATTCGAAATACGCGATTTTTTGAATATTCGAATTCGAATACATTCGAAAAACGCGATTTTTTGAACATTCGAATTCGAATACATTCGAAAAACGCGATTTTTCGAATATTCGAATTCGAATATTCGATTCGAATATTCGAATTCGAATGAAAAATCAGGCTGTATTATAGACATGATAGAAGGCAACACAGAAGAGAAAAGGGAAGCAATACATAACGGATCCCTTCCTAGTTAAGCACGAGGTTTTTATCGGCAGGCATCTTATAAACCCCCATGTGAGTCGTAAAAATGAGATAGAGAACTTACACGTAGAACGATCAAAGGGCTTATGGAAGCGTCTAATTTCCTTGCTTACTGGAATACGAATTTTTCTCAAAGGAATACTAGTGTTTTGTTAATTGCTGTTTATGAGGAACAAACGAAAGGTTTACAACACATTTGAAGGGAACATTATCTGGTTGAGCCACTGTAAGCTTCTAGGTCACTTTAAACAATCCTTTTTGAAATTGGTGGCAGACTGACTGTTAAAGAACTTTCATGAAACAATGCTTTTGCCTAGCGGCAGCTAACGAAGGACTGACGACAAAGTACTACATGTAAATCTGTAGCAAGTCTGTCCTGCTCATCTACAAATGTGAAATATCACACTGTCGATTTTGCGGCCACAAAATGTATTACAAGTAGCTAGGAATAGGCTACCCATGAGGGCCAGTCTCATTTCGTTCTGGTGATTCACCCAAGTAAGTGGTAGGAATAAATATTTCTTATTTGCGATGAACTTGTGAATGTAATTATTCTCCAGCCAACATATTGATAAACTACGGTAAACTTCAGAAAAATAGATCGATCGATAACATCCGGCCGACATACACTGCCTCCCCTTTGTGGAGTCCGGCATACGGCCTACGTATTCATGCGAATCCCACTCCAAGTGGCCAATTCAGAACAAAAATCGACAAAATCGATCGATAACATCCGGCCGACCTACGCCGCCTCCCTTTGTGAAGTCCTACCTTATAATATAGCTTTTGCGGAACTGTAGTCGTTGCAGAAACGAAATCCAGAAGCAGAGCATTCAGACCACGGAAGAGCAGAAGAGCATAGCGTGACGAAAATTACAAAGCCGACTTCATGAGGTACTCTTCTGCACCAGGAGACACCCGCCGTGGCAGAAGACAGAAGCGCACCCTGTTGACCCTCACGCCCATCCTGCAGACATTTGCTAGCTTGTGGTCTCAGACTCTTAACTGCAGCGTGAAGGACAAATAACGTCCGTTTGAAACGCCGCTTGAACCATCATTTTCAATTTTTTTTTGTTAACAATTACTACTCTTCCTCGGCCGCTTTGCACAGGCGCAGTAATAAATGTGGAATGCTTGGTACCTCCCAAACAAGAATTTACCTTTATCCTTCTTTCTGCTGTCCTTCATCCTTTACGTTATTACGTTTACGGCGAAAATAGCTTCCAGAACTGCTTGAGTAGAATGCAAAACTGGTCCAGATCAAACTAACCCTTATGTCCATACTCTAAGATCTAAAAAACGTCTGATACTATATAGGAGCGCGCTAAGAGCTGTCGATCGTCGATGTGTCAGAAATTACTGACAGGAACAGGTGCATAAAATTAGCGTAGAATAGGTACACACGGTTGATACTATCCATACTTTTATCGGTGAAAGTGGTTTTCTCTCAGAGTTCACCAATCGGGGTGGCGACGATTACTGGTCCCCGATCGGTCATTCACCACTGCAGCGATTCTCCGTGGAAAATTTTTTGCAATTCAACATTGTAAGACGTTGTGGAAGTTCTCCCTCTTAACAGGAAGGCTTTTCGGGAAGTGACCAGTATCGATGAGGCGCTCAGTATCCGGGCACCGAGCCACCATCGTACCACAGCTTTGATTCACAGACAGAACCGTTTTGGCGACCCAAATTACCCGAGAAACCCACCAAGCCTTTTCAAAATACGCCGATACACAAATTCTTGTTGGGCACTCGAATGACACTTTTCGAATACTTGAATAATTTTTGCTTTCTGGGAAATTGTGAATATTCGAATGGTTTCGAATACCGAAAATTTTCGAGCATTCGAAACCGAATATATTCGAAAAACGCGATTTTTCTGAATATTCGAATTCGAATACATTCGAAAACCGCGATTTTTTGAACATTCGAATTCGAATACATTCGAAAACCGCGATTTTTTGAACATTCGAATTCGAATACATTCGAAAAACGCGATTTTTCGATTACTCGAATTCGAATATTCAAATTCGAATGAAAATCATTCGAATACCTATTCGAATGGGTCATTCGAGCATAAGTATACAGGGCTGAAGTTTCAGGGCGCATGCTCGACATCCTCAAAAAATCGATAATATCGATCGGTATCGATTGGTCGACTTCAGATTCGTGTTCAGCGACCTTGATTACCCCCAGGGCTGAAGTTTCAGGGCGCCTGCTCAACATCCTCAAAAAATCGATAATATCGATCGATATCGATTGGTCGGCTTCAGATTCGTGTTCAGCGACCTCGATTACCCCCAGGGCTGAAGTTTCAGGGCGCCTGCTCGACATCCTCAAAAATCGATAATATCGATCGATATCGATTGGTCGACTTCAGATTCTTGTTCAGCGACCTCGATTACCCCCAGGGCTGAAGTTTCAGGGCGCTTGCACGACATCCACAGAAAAATCGATAATATCGATCGATATCGATTGGTCGACTTCGGATTCGTGTTTAGCGACCTCGATTACTCCCAGGGCTGATGTTTCAGGGTGCTTGAACGACATCCACAAAAAATCGATAATATCAATCGATATCGATTGGTCGACTTCAGATTCGTGTTCAGCGACCTCGAATACCCCCAGGGCTGATGTTTCAGGGCGCTTGCTCGACATCCTCAAAAATCGATAATATCGATCGATATCGATTGGTCGACTTCAGATTCGTGTTCAGCGACCTCGATTACCCCCAGGGCTGAAGTTTCAGGGCGCCTGCTCGACATCCTCAAAAATCGATAATATCGATCGATATCGATTGGTCGACTTCAGATTCGTGTTCAGCGACCTCGATTACCCCCAGGGCTGAAGTTTCAGGGCGCCTGCTCGACATCCTCAAAAATCGATAATATCGATCGATATCGATTGGTCGACTTCAGATTCGTGTTCAGCGACCTCGATTACCCCCAGGGCTGAAGTTTCAGGGCGCATGCTCGACATCCTCAAAAAATCGATAATATCGATCGGTATCGATTGGTCGACTTCAGATTCTTGTTCAGCGACCTCGATTACCCCCAGGGCTGAAGTTTCAGGGCGCCTGCTCGACATCCTCAAAAATCGATAATATCGATCGATATCGATTGGTCGACTTCAGATTCTTGTTCAGCGACCTCGATTACCCCCAGGGCTGAAGTTTCAGGGCGCATGCTCGACATCCTCAAAAAATCGATAATATCGATCGATTGCCGACGTGTTCAGCACGTCTACGGCATCGCCAGGCACGGTTGCGACGTGTTCGGCACGTCTACGGCTCGCCATGCAGGGTTGCCGACGTGTTCGGCACGTCTACGGCATCGCCAGGCACGGTTGCCGACGTGTTCGGCACGTCTACGGCATCGCCAGGCACAGTTGCCGACGTGTTCGGCACGTCTACGGCTCGCCATGCAGGGTTGCCGACGTGTTCGGCACGTCTACGGCATCGCCAGGCACGGTTGCCGACGTGTTCGGCACGTCTACGGCTCGCCATGCAGGGTTGCCAACGTGTTCGGCACGTCTACGGCATCTCCAGGCACGGTTGCCGACGTGTTCGGCACGTCTACGGCTCGCCATGCAGGGTTGCCAACGTGTTCGGCACGTCTACGGCATCTCCAGGCACGTAGAAGGCGTCTGAGTATTTTCTGCTATTTGGCGCCCCTGATGTTTCTGCCCCTGATGTTTCCGCCCCTGATGTTTCCGCCCCTGATGTTTCCGCCCTGATGTTTCCGCCCATTGATGTTTCCGCCCCTATTTTTTGACGTGCTCCACGGCTAAGTGTGTACCAGTTATTATATAGTATGATAGGCTGCAATAAGACCAAACTACGGGATCAAAAATGATACATCTTTAAGAGATGGTAGAAATTGTCAAATTTACAGGAAAAGCGTTCTCTGTAGAAATCCGAAGACTAGAACAGCCAGGAGGTGGAATGAAGCAACACATCTCGATCATGTTCGTAAATAAGCTTAAAATGAGAAACAATTTCAAAACAAGCAGAGAACATTACAAAGGATCATAACGTTGTAGCAACTAACAAGAGCTTCTCTGCGAGAGAAGCATTGTTTTTTGGGAACACGACGTATCACTATGCAACGGAAACCTGACTTTTTCACATCCGACAAGAGGTCAAAAAAGAGTTAGAAAATGAAAACGGTGTCTGGCCGAAGTCAAAGCGCATTCTTCTACAAAAATGAAATGCAAGTCCCAGTCGCTGCCCAGCCTGCAGTGAATGATTCACTCGAATGTACCCCCAGCCTCCTTAAGGAAACCTAAAAAATTGTCAGATTTCTAACATATAACTATAAGTAAGGCTCCATAGCTTTTGAGGGTTAATTTCTGAGCACTGCAAGGTCATTCAAGATTGTACATATTATCGTTACTCCAAAAGTCGAAGAGAGGTCGGAAAAAATTCCGCCCAAACATCGCCCAGTACAGCTATTTTGGGTGCTGAGCACAAATACGGTATCCATTTGGAAAATTCGGCGGACCAGGGCAGATTACTGTGGGTGTCGTGGGTAAGGATGGTGGGGTCATGATCACTGATTTCGCCCTTCCTCGCCTTTGGAAACTATTTAAGCTGCTGATAACGAATCTACCATTCCTTTTTCTAAATTATCTATTTTTCGTGCACTACTTTCTATCTCAAAGTAGAAGATTGGAAAGCAAGCCTGATTACACAGTTGAGGAGAGGTTCTACGTACTGACATTGATAACCTTGCTCACTCATGAAAACGCGGAATCATGCGATCACGTGAAAACGTTCATCAGATTTGTGATCAGCGCCTTAATTAGCCTACAAAGCGAAGTATGGGCGAAACTTGCTTTCGATCTCCGGAGTCGTGGGAGTACAAGTCTCTACACCTTCGATTAGCAGAGAGTGGTGGGGAAAATAGCATCGTTGTTAAATCGTATCATACAGGTTAAAATAAGGTTATAATGTCAGTATGATACACTACGGTGTTCAAGATACACTTTACATCGGCAAAAGAGCAGTGAGCAACCTCAGCAATGCAAAATCCCAACCCCCGGATCCGAACCCATGACCCTCTTCCTGCAAGCCCGCCCCCACACCCACTTGGCCATCCAGTCGCTGCCACCAGGATCGTAAACGGCGCACCTCTATGTTCCGCTTTGGTTACTGTATCGCTAACAAGCAAATTGTGAGTTCACTGTAATTCCGCTACTGTTCCAGCCCCCAACCTTTACAGGATAGATTCTAATCATGACATGGCAGTTCCAGAAGTCTGGTTTGCTTTGTCGGTCCGCATTGAAGTGATACGGTTTTTTGCAACTTTTGACCTACCCAAATGTCCGCAGAAAATTTGGAAACCACTACGGTGCTTCTCAGACGACGTCCTACAACCCTCAATAGGTCACTTTGAAAATTGCCACGGGACGTTCATTGACCTCCCTTGTGCGTGTGCGAATAACGCAGTACGGTTCGTTCATAGAAATCATAAAAGCCACTTTTCCTTGAAGGGCGCAGCCATTTGGGCGTCATTACTCTGCAAGGCTGGTTCAAATATAATGCGGAGTTTAAGCCACCACATTCAAATTCAAATATCTCCGCTAGGATCATCTTATCAGCTCAAATAAAAACTACCAAAAGGATACGTTCTTAGGCCGGGGGCATACTTCCATCGCCGCGATGCCATCGCGATGCTCAGTTCATGGCCATTCCGCCGCACGCGGTGGAATAGTCAAAGGAAGCTTCGCCGCGGCCGCCGCAACAGTGGCAGTCGGCATGCGCGATGGTTTCCCGCACCCATCGCGGGCATGGCATACTTTTTCGCGCCGCACGCGGTGTTTATCGTTGGTCCTGGACGGATCGCCGTCGCGCTCCCTTGCAGAGCGATGGATGATACGACGAGCACTGAGAAGTCCGAATTCCTTCGCGTCGCTCTGCAAAACTCATCGCCGCGATTCGATCGTGGCGACGGGAAGTATGCACGAGGCCTTAGGCCCCGTTTACACTTCGTCGCGGGGCGACGCGACGCCACGTATAGTGGCCATATTGATTGTGCGACGCGATCGATCAATTTGGCCTCATTGCGTGGCCATCGCGTCGCGCCGCGACGAAGTATAAACGGGACCTTACGCAAAGTTCATGTTACCGCAATGACCTGTCGCAGACATAAGGGCGCAAATAGGGTACGGGGGGGGGGGGGGGGGGGTCGCCACAGCATGGCGCGGCAGGCCGGCGTGGCGAGTAGCTACATACAGTGAATGTAAATGCAGTCTTGTCTCTTCGTTTCGATTATAGATTCGCATCTTGTGTGCTTCCTAATTGGACAAGGGAGGGAACTCCAGGATGTAGGCAATTTTAACACGGATGCGTCACTTGAGCCACACCCTGGAGTCCCTTCCCCTGTGTTCTGTGCTCTACACCGCTCCGCGTCAGCGGAGGAGAGCACAGAACACAGCTACAGCATTATTTGTTTGTTTTCTCTACTATCAGTGTGCCTTGTCTCGTTTTCTTGGTGTTGGTGACACTTTTTATAAGGTGACTCCCCGGACCCTATTTGCGCCGACATAAGTTTTGAAAGTTGTCGATATCCATATGGACTCGACAATATTGGGAGCTAGGGAAAAATATACTTCTGTTCAGACATTGAGATCGAATAACAAATTTAAACGAACTTTCGCAGTGAAAATGATTTTGCACCGCCTAATATATGTTGTGCAAGTTCTGATACAAGCCTAGATGGGAGGCATCTGCATTCCAGCCGGCAGCTTTTCTGAAATGCGCCATACCTAGATGAGTTTCCACAGTAGTAACATTGTTATGGCCGTGTTTAACATTTTGGTTTACGGAAATTTTAGAAAAATTCTCTAAATGCTCCGAAGAAGAAAGAGCGCTCTGTTCCTAGAACCTGGTCGTTATTCGAAACCCTTCTTAAGACAAAATTCGATTCACTTTTGTTTCCTTCCCAGTGTTTCCTTCTTCGGTTCTTTCCGTTTTCCAGCACTTCTCCGTCCATCTCCGTTTTCTTGAGAAGAATTGCCGCACATCGTTCAGCAAACACTATCCCTGATCTCAGTTTGACTGCAGTGTTGCGATAGTGGGACTGCGTCTATTTGTGGGCTTCAGGAGAAAGCTATCATCCTACCGTAATGATTCATCGTCATCAAAGATATCGGAAAAAAAGTCTCCGCCGTTATGGACTACCGCCGATCACGGACCGGTGAAGTCGCCCCGTCGCGGCTACTTCTGCTGATCTCATCGCGTTGTTCGTCGCGTCTCCGGCGACCATTCGTACATAATGTCCCGCAGCCCTCTAGCATGTTGGACGCATAGGGCAACTCGTATTCATTCCTGCCTTGGCTAGAGTACAGTATGCGGTGAAAGAGCGACTGGTCTTCTTTTTGTGTATATGCACCCCATCTTGACTAGAGGTGACCCGGCCTGTAGCGCTGCACCGCGACCGCACGCAGGGCTGTGAGTATCGCTGCTCGAGAGGCGGTCTTTATGTGCGAATGGTCGCCGCACTCGCGACGACGACTGTCGCGTGCGCGATGAGCTCCGCCGCGGTCGTGCGAGTTGTCGCTAACGACCTGCTGCAGAGGCCAGGTTTGAGTTGTTGATATCTCCTCCCGCTTTTGCAGGAGCTGCGCGAAAACATGCTCTGGTTCAGAAATTGAGCTCGAGTTACAAAACTGAACAACATTCGGCACTAGTTAAAAGCTCCGACTCCACCGACAAGACTTCGGTCGAAAAATGTTTTTTGCTGAAACTTTGTCTAGTGGGGGTTATTTGGGGTGTTGATCACGAATCTGACATCCGTTTTTCACGATTCGGCCGGAGACCACCCATACCGTTAACATGGGTGGTCCAGGCAGGGTCACCGATTTCGCTGAAACTTCGTCTAGGGGGTTGTTTGGGGTGCTGATCACGAATCTGACATCCGTTTTTCACGATTCGGCCGGAGACCACCCATACCGTTAACATGGGTGGTCCAGGCAGGGTCACTGATTTAGCTGAAACTTCGTCTAGGGGGTTGTTTGGGGTGCTGATCACGAACCTGGCATCTGTTTCGTTTTACGCTGGAGTACGGTATGTTACGGAAGGTACGGGCGACTAAAGTAATGGTCACCGATTTCGCCCAAACTCCGGCGTAAAACGAAAAACGGATGTCAGATTCGTGATCAGCACCCCAAATAACCCCCCTAGACGAAGTTTCAGCGAAATCGGTGACCCTGCCTGGACCACCCTTGTTAACGGTATGGGTGGTCTCCGACCGAATCGTGAAGAACGGATGTCAGGTTCGTGATCAGCACCCCAAATAACCACTCTAGACAAAGTTTCAGTGAAAAAAAATTTCGACCGAAGTCTTGTCGGTGGAGTCGGAACTTTTAACTAGTGCCCAACATTCTTATGTTCAATCTATTTTTAGATGGTGCTTTTTCATGAAATGCTAAAAAGGTGGCACACTGAAGTGTGGCCTTCTTCGCAGTGAAAATGGTTTTGTGAACACTTTCTAGCACATAATGTGCAGGTTCTGCTGCAAATCTAGGTAGGAGCCCATCCTGTATCTCCCTCTAAACTGGCAGCTTTTCTTAAACTCACCAACTATAAGTGAATTTCTACAGCAATAATACTTGTCTCGCTCCGCGTGACCTCCGTTGTATATTTTGGTTGATAGAGGTAGAAACCATATTCCAGTATCATTCGCAAGCACCAAAGAAAGGCTAGTGATTGATACTGCCTTTCATATCATTCGCTCTGAATAATAGCAGGGTAGCGAATGATAGTGAGCAGAGCCAAAGGTCTGACTCAGGTGCATGTACTTTGTCCGATAATAAATTGTTGGACTACAAGAGTGTATAAACCAAAGACGGTAATCAAGCCAAAAAACAGAACCCCGCCACAGGTTCAGGAAGCAGTGCCCTACCACAGGTTCAATACTTCTGTAATCGTGCTTAACGTTTTGGTTTAAGAAAATTTCAAAAAAAGTTCCGTATATTGAAAAAAGAGGGTGGACCTCTCGCTCTAGACCTGCACCGAAGTTCTTATTAGAAGGTAATTCATTGATGTTAAGCAGGCATGGTTTACTTTATTACATATGCCTTGAAGAAAACTGGTACCTGTTGTGAGGGTTTTGTTCAGGTAGGGAACGAGAGGTAACAGTCATTCCACAAACCATTTCGGTCGTTTTTTAAACAAAATTTGATTGACTTTTCTTTCCGTTTCGGTGTTCCCTACTTCGGTTCCCTCACTTTTCCGCCCATTCTGTTGTCATCCACGTTCTGCTTTCTTGCAAAGGATTGTCGCATATCGCTCGGCAAACGATATCCCTCGTCTAAGCCTGAATGCACTGTTGTGGGAAGGGAAATGCGAGGTTTAGGGGTTTTCGGGCCGGTTTTCACTCAGTTGTAGTGACGACGAGATGACAGTGACGAGTTTTCCAGAAAGGAAAGTTGTTCCGAGATCCTGGACCATGGGTCTTGGCCTGCGGATCGCTGGCCGTTGAAGTCGCCCTATTACGGCGACTTTTGCCGCGCTATTCGCCGCGTCCGCGGCGGCCATTCGTACATAATGTCCCGCAGCCATCGCTGCTCGCAGCCATATACATAAATTCCCCCTTATGCGCCAATTAGCAAGAAACGCTCATACATGTAAAGAAATCACACGGCACGGACAAGATCTCTGCTAAAATTTGAGAACTCTTTACTTGAGCACCGCAACCTCTTCCCCAAACACGTCACCTCTCAGAAAGCCGGCGCGATCCCCACCAACCGTTCGGGACTCGTGCCCGAGATAAGTCAAGCTCGAGCTAGACCGACGGATGCAGCTAATGAAAACAGCAGATGATAGGCAATGAAAAGAAAGCAGCACCAAAGCTCAAACAGAAACTGGTGTTTACTCGTCGAACTCGCTGACTCGTCAATGTTGACTATGAGCGTACCAGAAGAGTACCTGTTTCAACTTGCGTAAAAAGAAAAACTGAGACAACCTACCAATCATCAGCAGATTGTTGCTGTAAGAGGGTAAGTTGGTTATGCGTTCGGATGAATCAGCGAGGCGACGCTTTTCCAGTGTAGCAATTGATCTAAAGGTCACCCACCTTCAGAAACAAGAACGACGTCAAGAAAAACCAGAAGGGACTCACTTGGTTTGTTTGGATTCAGCAGGTTCAACGAATGACACAAACTCATTCTGGCCTTTCTTCTGAGCCACGAGTGGTTGCTCCTCCACAGCATCGAGCTGCGGATCTTTCTCAGTTCTGGTCACTTTTCCAGTCTCCTTTTGCAAATTCTTGGCATTTTGTAGATCGATCTCATTTTCGCGAGGGATTGCTGAATGAAGTTAGGCCGAAGTTTTCAATAACTAAATCCTATGCATATGCAATATTAGTAGCATCATGACGACAACCAGATTGCCAGCCAAGTCTATGAACTGCTTTTCCCCTACACTCGCATTCTCTAGTATTCCTTTGAACGCTCTTGGTATTTTCTACGCATTGTAATCTACCTCTTAGTAAGGCCTTCTCACATTCTGCTTAGCGCAGCGGAAATACAGGGCGTCAAAATGGCGGCGCGCCCGACTCCTCCATTTCCACTGTGCTGCAGCTCCACGCTGCATTCTTTAGGACGTGACACATGCTTTCATCGCGGCGATGACGTTCCGCTGGATTGAAGCAGCGTCGCACGCGATGACAAAGGCAGTAGTGCCGCACCCGCAGTAAGCTTGAGGCTGAATATACCCGAAGCCTTCGCAGGTCGATCACCAACAGCCACACTTTTTTCGGCGTCGCGCAGTTCATCTTGATTCCTGACAAAGGAAGCGTCTGAAGCGTATGTCTGAACGAAGCGAGTCGCGTAGCAGGAACCTCCACTCTTCACATAGTATGAAAATGTTTTTTGTTTCATTCTTGGCAAATCTTCAAACCGAAAAAAATAGTGGCCTTCAAAGCTTATTATGGAGACACGGAAGCAGCGTCTGACTACAAGCGCTGGCAAGAGACGCGTTGCATTGGCGCTATTCCCGCACTCGGTCAGGCGGCGCAGTAGATAGCGGTCTCAGTTCATAAAAAGAACGCCATAGAATCGGATCCCGATAACCTCGATGTCTTTGCATTTTCTCTGCTTGCTTAATAAAGTGTTTGTCAAGCTACAAATTGTCAAAAAGTTAGTTCGATTTGTTTGTTAGTAAACCTTCCTAACCGGAGTTCTGCGGCATGCCGCCATCCCGCGATGAACCCGGCGGCTTTTGACACGGCAAGATGCCGCTAGGGGATTACTGCACGCAATACTGCGTACGTTTTGCAGGGAGCTAGGAAGAACTAGACAATTATAAACGGCTGGTATCAGGACCGGCTCACCGTAATCGCAGTGCGGGTCGCGCCGAGACTTTGCTGTCTGCGCCCTCCTAGCTCAGAGATCGCGCGTCCGCGTCCACGCTGCGACGTCCGATCGATGTCTTGTGCGCCCGCGATGGCACAGTGTGCAAGTGGGTCGTGGTGCAGTAGGTAGAGGGTCTACTTCAGGCTAGGGATGTCAGGGGTTCGGTTCCCGGTCGCCGCGGCGTTTTTGCACTTCAGCTGAGTATCTGAGATCTGGGAGGTTTCGACGTCTACACGACGTTGCACGTTTTTGCGCATTGTTTCAGCCGTATGCGCTTCGCCGCTCGAAGAGCGCAGAATCCAGATGCGGACTCCCCCTGAGCAACGAAAGCAGTTTCCATACGAGCAGCTTGTATTGGCACACACCCTGGAGTCCCACTCGAAGAGCGCAGAACCCAGCCGCCCCCCCCCCCCCCTGAGCGAAGAAAGCAGTCTCCAAGCGAGCAGCTTGTATGGCACACCATGGAGTCCTTCCCTAGCCTTGTTCTGCGATTGCACAATGGACGTCTCACCCGACGCTTAAGGTTACGGTGAGCCGGTCCTGATATCCGCCGTTTATAATCCTGTGGAAGAACTGAACCTGAACAGCGTCTTGCAGTCGTTTGTCATCGTGCAGCTTTCTTTTTTCTTTGTCATCAAACTGTTGTGCGCATTCTCAGTTGGGGGGGGGGGGGGGGAGTCCAAACAGCGGTGCAAGTCTAATGGGGGGGGGGGGAGGGGGTCCACCCTGATTTTTCTCCTGAAAGTCCAGGAAAATTGTTCCAAAACCTACCATCCTTCAGTTTTGACAGCCCCATACACCGTTGTGTTGCAATGAATTTATTTTTTGAAGCAGCATCGGTGTGTTCCACCCATTTGATTCCACCAGAGTTAGGCCATTTCTGATTTAATTGGACATGCGTGTGCCGGCAAAGTAGACTTGGAGGTGTCACCTTGTACTCACTGGATATTCGCCTTGGTAGGAAAGCACATGTATGTCCATTTACATCAGAAACGGCTTAGCTCTGTTCATCAAAGGGGTGGAACACACCGATGCTGCATAAAAAATTAAGTTATTACAACACAAAACATAGGGCTGTCCAACAAGGTGACCTCCTCTGAGCCTATTTGCGCCCAAAAGCACAAAAATTACCAAAAATCAAGTCGTAATTAAAAACACGGGTACTTGCAAAGGGAATTGGGTCAAGACCTCGATACATACATAGAAGGAAATAATAAAACAAGCAAACAAGAAAAAGTGTCCTAAAAACATCATCAAAACGAAAAAACTCTAGCCAGTTGTCGGCGGCACGTCGCGGCATGCGACATCGCGATAGCCGCATGAACACTCGGCATCGGCGGCAGCGGCAGCCGTGATTAAGCATAGGAGCATCGATTTGGCCGGAATCGATGCTCCTATGCATAATCATGGCTGCCGCTGCCGCCGCTGCCGAGTGTGCATGCGGCTAATGACTCGTCCGCGGCGCAGCTGCCACCACAGGGGCGCTGGTTCCACCACGAGAGTGGCAAAATTTGTGTTGTTTGTTTGTTGGACGGATCGCGGTGCGGCGCCGCAGATTTCTGCTTCCGGCCTAACATCGACTATACACTGATACAAGATTCATGAGGCAACAGCCCTGGTCACAGCAAGGGCAGAGTGTAAATGGAGAACATGGAGAATGATTCCAGGGAAATTGATTCTGTTTTAATTTTTCCGCAAACCAGGGTGCGACATCATCATCATTATTATTACCATATATAATCGGGAGAGGCATGAGTCACTGTCCGACGACATGTTCGCACTCTTATGTGAAGCCAATATGCACTCTTATGTGAAGCCGGCCGCGCACGCTGCGATGAAGCCCGCCGCGTCCGCTGCGTTCGCTGGCTCCGCTGCGTTCGCTGCGTCCGCTACGTCCGCTGCGTCGGCTGCGCTGAAGCTTGCCACGTCCGCCGCGCTCGAGCCAGCCGCGCTCGCCGCGATAAGTCCGCCGCGTCCGCTGCGCCCGCCGCGTCTGCCGCGCTAAGTCCGCCGCGTCAGCTGCGCCCACCGCTTCCGAGGATGTTTACTGCTGACGGCGCATGAACTATCGATGGTGGCATGTTGATCCCATCTAATGTGTTTATGAACAGACTGCCAAAGGGATGAAAAGCAGAGAACATTGTGCGATTGCTCTCGGTACGGGTTCATTCACCTTCACCCTCCATTTTCACTTCATTTTTACATCCGTCCCTTACTCCATTTTCGTCTGCATTTATGTATTTCCACACTGCTGCTGACCTTTTCCTCACCCATTTTCATTTCTGTTTCAATCTATGGCGGGCTACGTTCCTAGCGTGGCCCGTCATACCTGAAGCCGGCAAGCCTGGCGTGGCCCGCACGTCCAGCGTACGGCACCGGCGAAGCCGGCGAGAGACGCTGGCTGGATAAGCATCCCAAACTTTGTTAGGGCTACGTTCCTAGCGTGGCCCGCCACACCCGAAGCCGGCGAAGCCGGCAAGCCTGGCGTGGCCCGCATGTCCAGCGTACGGCGCCGGCGAAGCCGGCAACGGACGCTGGCTGAGGAATCATCCCAAACTAGGTTTGGGCTACGTTCCTAGCGTGGCCCGCCATACCCGAAGCCGGCAAGCCTGGCGTGGCCCGCACGTCCAGCGTACGGCGACGGCGAAGCCGGCGAGGGACACTGGCGGGCTACGTTCCTAGCGTGGCCCGTCATACTCGACGCTGGTAAGCCTGGCGTGGCCCGCACGTCCAGCGTACGGCACCGGCGAAGCCGGCGAGAGACGCAGGCTGGATAAGCATCCCAAACTTTGTTAGGGCTACGTTCCTAGCGTGGCCCGCCACTCCCGAAGCCGGCGAAGCCGGCAAGCCTGGCGTGGCCCGCATGTCCAGCGTACGGCGCCGGCGAAGCCGGCGACGGACGCTGGTATAAATATAATATATGAGCCAGGTAACGATAACACCAAACATCTGTACGCTCGCTCCTCGAATCCGTTTATACAACGGTTTCACATCCACATCCTTGAACACCGTCCTTTGATTTGCAGAAAGAGGACAACGCCGTGAAATAAGAGCCAACGCTGCGCGTTGATAAAACATATAAAATCAGTATTACTTGTAAGCACTGTCTACTGTGGAGTACAGATGTAGGATACCAATTTCTTTGGAGATTTGAACGGGGAGAACGATTTTTCGCTGAGATGGCCGGTCCACGTTATGAGGCGGAGTGCAAAATTTGCACGGCCTATTGTGATCGGGCTCACTCGAACTTCCAAAACTACAGAGGTCGGAGAAAGTATAGATAAAGGGTATTTCGCTAAAACTACACCGCGGTTACTTGTAATGCTGATCACGAACACGTCCTTTGCATTTGTTATAGCGCTGGACTACGATATGTTAGTATGCGTACTAGGCGAGGAGGGA
>OX377206.1:54405757-54464840 GCA_947396885.1 Heligmosomoides polygyrus polygyrus
AGTTCCTCTGCTTTCACTAGCTCTTCCAAATCTAGCACACTTTATGGCGCGATGTTTCGAGCTTCGAATGATCGCCTACACAGTTTCCATGTCGAGCGCAGGATGCCAAGAGACTTAGTCCCCGGAACCAGGGAACAGTATACGCAGCAGACGTGCAGCGAGATTGGATCCTTTTCATCCGCAACGAGGATGGCTATTTGGAATCTAGCGATGCTAGATGGAAATGGGACATTACTGCTGAATGCACCTGGATTCTGTCATCTACTTCTGGCGTGTCCATGAACGCATTTGATGTCGGGTAGTCGTACTCGCCAGGGTACGCCACTTCTCTCAACGAGCCGCCTTCTGAAATGGACAGGTTGGAGTGCTGTAGATTTATACCTTCTTTACCGTTATGCTTATCAATTAATCAATTACAAATTGGCCTGAGAGCAGTTGATATGAGACAAGTTGGGAAGATTGAACAATCCGCATCTACACATATCCTTATTAAAACACACATGCTTCAAACACTCAAACATTCTTCAATCAGCGAGTCATTTCTAGGTAATACATTTGCACTGTACAACCGTCATTATGTACCCAGTTTTCCTAATTTGGAAATACATAGAAGACTGACTAAGAAAGTCTGGTAGATTTCGATGTGTCAAAAAACAGGCAAAGCGTCTAGACTCGTTATCCTATTACCGCATTCAGACACATATACAGCAGTGGAGTTTGCTAAAACGTGTTCGAGCATACTACAGACAGCATTACGATTTCGAACAATTGGCCGAACCACCTTGCGGCCGGTTTTTTGTCTGAATGGTTGAAAATTTTAAATCGTTGTTGTTCGAACATTACTGAAATTGTGAGCATGGAGAGGGAGCATTGTTCGGACATTGCTTCAAATCGAACATCGTGACGAGGCACTGTTCCACGATTGCTCGAATTCGGACATTGCGACAAAGCATTCTTTGATGGTCGATAGGAAGCATTGTTTGTTGTGTAACGTTTGAGGTCTTCTGTAAGAAGAATTCAAATATTAGAAGTAAGAACTCTCCAAATCTTACGGTACTATTGTACTTATGGTACCACACTTAATCTTGTTCAAAATATGTCTACAAGGGGTAGTCTATCATGGAAAGAACGAATATCATAGTCGTTCTCTGCGGAAATGCTTTATAAGCCCGTTATATTAAGTTAGAATTGCCCACGGCCTTGCGAAATAGCGCGCGTTGGTAAGAGACGCAGAGACTCGGCCTCCTACCGATGCGCACTTTCTCGCCGTCTCTAGTCTGCAGCAGAGGTTAGCCAGGGCGTAAGCCTTGAAATCTCGAAAAGCCTTGAAAGCTGTTCTGGAGCGGATCCGCGCGAGCGGAAGAGCGCACAGAATTGGGATGTGGGTCCACTAGCGCACACGTGCTAAAATTGCCTTCACTCTGGAGTTCCCTCCCTTGCCAATATGAAAGCAAATAAGACGCGGATCTGTGATCGAAAAGAGGGGATAAGGCTGCACCTACATCCGCTCGCTGTATGTAGCTAGTCGCCGCGCCTGCACGCTGACCCCCCCCCCCCCTACCGGGAGAGACGGTCGCGAATGCGTGCTGGTAGGAGGAGTCTGCGTCTCTTACCAGCGCGCGCTATTCCGCAAGTTTTAGGCAATTCGAACTTAATGTAACGAGCTTATAAGGCATTTCCGCAAAAAAAACGACTATGATATTCGTCCTTCCCATGACAGATTACCCCTAGTAAACCTATTGGCACTATTGTACTTTCACAACTCCACGGGTCGAGGAAAAAGTTTTCGCCCAAACTTCGGCTAGGGGGGTTTTTTGGGGTGCTGATCACGAATTTGTGATCCGGTATCAAAATTACGGCCGATTACGGTAGGTGCTGGTGACTAAGGCTGCCAAGGTCATGGTCACCGATTTCGCCCAAACTTCGGCTAGGGGGTTATTTGGGGTGCTGATCACGAATTTACATCCGTTTTTTCCAATAACCCCCTAGCCGAAGTTTGGGCGAAATCGGTGATCATGACCGTGGAAGCCTTAGTCACCCGCACCTACCATAACCTACCGTACTCCAGCGTAAAACGAAAAACGAATGGCATATTCGTAATCACCACTGGGGAACAGGAGAAAATGAAGCAATTAGGAACTAACGAGAAAACAGTTGTGCTTTTTCAGCTAATGTAAGATGTCTGGTTAAGATTCTATGATGAACCAGGACTTGCAGACGAAAAAAAAAGGAGCGGCTGCCTTGTTGTTATTCTCAGTGCGCTAAACAAGGTGCAAGTAGGGTTATTCACTCGGTTTGCTTTTTTGAGCATAGATTTCATCGAAGAATGTGTCCTGTATCCTACTGACTCTCCTCCTAGGACGATACTGTTTCAAGTAGTGGCACTAGTAGTGGTACGGATGAGTAAGATGGGCCAGACCCCGGAGTTACTTCCTCTGCATATGTAGTTCTTTTCCTTTCCTTGCCTATGTAAATAGTTTTCTGCTCTCCTCCGCTGTTGCGGAGATCTTACCCATTTTAAGATACGTTTCCAGAGTGCACGTTTGTGGCACCCTCTTCGAAAACCAGTGAAGCCTTATGTTTAAAAAAAACTATGCTTGAGATTCGCGCGAATTGTGTGTACCAGGGAAGAGCGGATAGATAAATTTTGAAAAAAATGGACAGCGGATAACGAATAAACGGAAAGCCGATAACAAACAAACAAAAAATTAGTTTGAGGTTAGACTGTTCAAAAATAAATCAGTTCAAACCTTTCATTAATTAGTTAGTGTAACGTGTCCCATACAAGCTTTTTAGGTGGATCTTTCGCCTGTGCTGGTCAACTAACACGGGCGAACATTGGTTCCCGCGGTGAATTCAACTGGCCTCTGAAGACGGCGTGAAGTCGAAATGAGGCATTGCTAAATTAACATCCACTTCTGAACGGCTGTGGCACAACAGACACTAACTTGCAACCCACAAGCCGAGGTTTCAATAAGAGAGGCGCGGGAGGCGGCAGCGACACTCATTTTGGTGCTTGCGGCCGCGCGTGCGTGCGCCTTCCCGGGCGGAGCCCTCGCTGCCTCGCTTGTGGAGAGAACGAGTTTTGCACGAACGTGCAGAGGCTGGGCGAGCAGCATCGCGAATCGGCGGGGGCCCCTTGTGCAAAAGTTGGAGAACAGCATAACGTTTGAAATTCGTATTGTGGAGTGAAAGCATGCTTAGTTTTCACCAAACGAGTGGTATGAAACTACTCCAATTGGATGGAGGCGGGGAAATCGGTGGGAGATAGGTGGCGAGAAGGTTCCAGAAGCGAAGAGTGAGCAATGTGCGATTGATATAGGATCTTAGAAGGACGAGATTTTGTTTTTAAGTTCAGAGTTACATGTTAAAAATTGAGAGAATGTTCAGTTGTTATTCAGTTGGACTACTTGTTTGAAGAGTAGTCGGGCGTCCCTATATTTACACACTTCGCACAGGGTGTTGCATATTCAGAGCCTGAATGCATAAAATATTATTGATCCTATAGAAATTGCATCTGAGACGTACCTTATAAGAGTTTGAAGGTGCCTGTGAATTCATTATCATGATCATGATTTAACGTTTCCTGATGACCAGTGGCTTGATTGCTCGTCCAAATACGAAGTAGTATGTATGCGGGATTTTGGAACATTACGAAAAGCCTGTAAGAGATCCCTCGTATAGTAGAGAAATGAAATAAATCTGGTGATATTAGAGCGCAGAAGACCTCTAATATCAGTAGGCAATGTGGTGGAACACTATGAGGACTGTTTCGCTCGCATTTAGTACTACATGTGAGCAAAATACCATTGCTTTCTTGAAAAGAGACTCTATCCTCCCCTGACAGAGTCGTTCGCCATAATTTAACACGATGAAATGGCTCTTAACAATGTTCACTACAAGCCCATAACTTAATTTCACCAGTTTTCTTCCCTTCGGTGGACCTGGTTTAAGTCTAACACCATTTCCGAGCACTCCAGTTTGAGAACCATCCAACCTCATTGTGTGGAGTGTAGGTGAAGCTAAGAAGACAAGGTGCATCTTGCCCCACCATGCTTAGATCCCTTTCAACGGCTTTTCCCTTTTCTGCGGTAGTCGAAGCGGTTCAGCTGATATCGGATAGGACGCGCATTTGTACTGTAGAACGCCAGTTGCGTCGAGCAACTCGTACGCGTTTCTGCATCAGCTGGCGGTGACCCTGCCTGGCGCGACGCACCGCGACCGCACCAGGGATGGGCGGATTAACCGTTATCCGGTTTCCGGCGGGTTTTAGCCGATCCGCTTTGTTGTTCGTTATCCGAAGATTTTTGGTAGGATAACGAACAACAAAATCTGGCACCCTTATGACTACTTAGTTACATATGAGAACAAATTTTTAAATATCGTTTTGTGTTTTTTCATTGATAGTCGAGCTGGTTGTAGTCCTATGTCGGTGTCTTTTTTTAGTTCCCAATGGTATGATTAGGCTAGCATAATGTACGATCTGGAAAAAATGATTGATCAGTGGAGAAAGGGATTGGCGTTCGTATAAATCAGCTCGTTTTAGGGATGTGCCAGATATTCAACCACACCATACACGATCTTTAGCTCTTTGAAACGAAACTACGTTTGGCATTTACATAAACTCCAGTGACTAGTCGATGGGAAGCCAGTACTTTAATATTTCCAAATATTTCCAGATTTATCTATAGATTTACGGGTAGTTGTCGAACACTATAAGCAACTGTCGACAGGCTGTGGGTCCAACACCGTATACAAACCTATAGTTGTTTCGGCATGGCCGCCTTCTGACAAGTCTGAAAAGGCGGGCAGAGCTTGAGGAAGTGCACGTGCGAGAATTGCTGCGGGTTGTAATAGTTTCTTAAGCTAAAGGAAGGACGATACGAAGGAGGAGGAGCAGAATAACTCGGCTAACCATGATTATGAAAACAGCTGAAAGGCTGATAAGACACCCTTGGATGAGAACAGATGTCAGGGAATGACGTGCATGATTCAAATCTATTTCTATGCCATGATGTTTACCAGGATTTCACCTGTCTTCGTAAGGAGAGTTTTTTCCTTACAAAATGAAA
Organism: Heligmosomoides polygyrus polygyrus; assembly: GCA_947396885.1. NCBI lineage: Eukaryota > Metazoa > Nematoda > Chromadorea > Rhabditida > Heligmosomidae > Heligmosomoides > Heligmosomoides polygyrus. The sequence goes on from OX377206.1 coordinate 54,410,830, forward strand.
CCACTGTACTTGAAATGACCATTGGGATTAGCAATTGTTCTGATTTTTCTGGCCTTATCCAGGCTCAGGGCTAACGCTTGCGGCGACCGAGAGAGGTCTGTTTAACAGCACTGGTTCCACAACTTGACGAACTTATATACCATTCCCCTAGAACCGAAACAGCAGCAGTCCACTTTCTCCGAAGTGTAGGGAGAATTTTTTCGATATAAGGAACATAGGTATAAGGATCCTACTATATATAAAGGAGCAAGCGTGTGTGTGTGTGTGTCACTGTGTGTGTCACTGTGTGTGTCACACCGTCACACTGTCCGTCCGTCCCACTTTGAGTTGGGGCGCGGCAGCCGAGCACGTCGGCAACCGTGCATGGCGAGCCGTAGACGTGCCGAACACGTCGACAACCGTGCATGGCGAGCCGCAGACGTGCCGAACACGTCGGCGGCACGAAACTTCAGCCCTGGGGGTAATCGAGGTCGCTGAACACGAATCTGAAGTCGACCAATCGATATCGGTCGATATTATCGATTTTTTGAGGATTTTGTTCAGGCAGCACGAAACTTCGGCCCTGGGGGTAATCGAGGTCGCTGAACACGAATCTGAAGTCGACCAATCGATATCAATCGATATTATCGATTTTTTGAGGATGGCGCTCAAGTGGCGCGAAACTTTGGCCCTGGGGGTAATCGAGGTCGCTGAACTCGAATTTGAAGTCGTCCAATCGATATCGATCGATATTATCGATTTTTTGAGGATGGCGTTTAAGCGGCGCGAAACTTCGGCCCTGGGGGTAATCGAGGTCGCTGAACACGAATCTGAAGTCGACCAATCGATATCGATCGATATTATCGATTTTTTGAGGATTTTGTTCAGGCAGCACGAAACTTCGGCCCTGGGGGTAATCGAGGTCGCTGAACACGAATCTGAAGTCGACCAATCGATATCGATCGATATTATCGATTTTTTGAGGATGGCGTTTAAGCGGCGCGAAACTTCGGCCCTGGGGGTAATCGAGGTCGCTGAACACGAATCTGAAGTCGACCAATCGATATCGATCGATATTATCGATTTTTTGAGGATGGCGTTTAAGCGGCGCGAAACTTCGGCCCTGGGGGTAATCGAGGTCGCTGAACTCGAATTTGAAGTCGACCAATCGATATCGATCGATATTATCGATTTTTTGAGGATGGCGCTCAAGTGGCGCGAAAATTCGGCTCTGGGGGTAATCGAGGTCGCTGAACTCGAATTTGAAGTCGACCAATCGATATCGATCGATATTATCGATTTTTTGAGGATGGCGTTTAAGCGGCGCGAAACTTCGGCCCTGGGGGTAATCGAGGTCGCTGAACTCGAATTTGAAGTCGACCAATCGATATCGATCGATATTATTGATTTTTTGAGGATGGCGCTCAAGTGGCGCGAAACTTCGGCTCTGGGGGTAATCGAGGTCGCTGAACTCGAATTTGAAGTCGACCAATCGATATCGATCGATATTATCGATTTTTTTGAGGATCACGTTGGGGAAGATCAGCCGATCCATCTCGATTAACATAATGGTCAGAAGGCCTAGGAAAGAATAGGAAACCCGTAGCGGCCATGGCGTCCTATTCTCGGGGTTTGGGGGCGAAGCCCCCAACCAGTCGTAGGCGGCCGCTAGGCCGCCGAACGACTGGTACAAGGAATATAGGGAGAAGTTTGTTCGATCTGGACAAGAATTAGTGTTAAAATTGATTAAAGGGTATACAAAAAGTGACTCTTTCTAGCTAACGCTTCCAGGCCTAGAAAATCCGTAGGATGTACACTTAGTGACTCCATTGCAACTTATAAACATGAACAATTATGCAGGATGACGTTAGTCAATTCCTTTGCGGGATGCGCCACGCACTACTCCTACCGTACAATATGCCGTCGGTTTGGATACGTACCTGGCCCGGGCAATTCTGGTGCCAACTCACCGAGGCTAAAAGAAGGGAAAGCTTTGTTGTCCTGGACGAGAAATCCGAACCAGGAGCACTTAGTCAGAGAGCATGCCATAGTCGCAGCCTCTTCCGATTGCACCACGCGCCTCGATAAAAACCACCAACACGATAATTTAAATTGGCTTGTTTGACATGTGACGAGGACAGTGTTACAACCTCTAATTTACTATTGGGGAAAGAATGGTTCAAAATAAGTTTTAATTTTTGTTGTTTGTTCATTATCTGTTTATCCGTTATCCGTCATCTGGGTTTCGAAATTTTATTTTCCGCTCATCTCTGGACCGCACGCATGGCTGCGAATGAGAATCGTTGCTCGCAGCCAGAGAGGCGCTGGAGATTCCTTTCCTTGGCTGGGACAGTCAGTACATTCGCTTCTGCTCCCTCCGTAGCAGTTTCAGGATAGGCTCGCCCCAAGCCATCCCAAGTTTCAGCTCCTTTGCTATCAGGACTATTATTTATTTATGAAGACTCTGCTCAACCGACATTTGGGCATTACTGCATTTTTCACTGTCTTGGACATATAAGAGAAGCTTGACTCGCACTCGTCCAATAATCGTTCATACTACTGAAATTTGTACGATATTAACCAATACCGTGGGGAAACAGTCGAAAGGCTGATAGGTCCCACTCGGATGAAGTCATATGCAATCACCTCTTACTCACTCACACTTCGCTTCACCAGGGAGTGAGTTACCGCATTCCGGCTGTTTTCATTCGGTCGCACTGCGGTCCTTGAACCCCAGAGGAGAGGTGGGACACAAATAAGATCTTCTTGGAAGGCGTCACGCGTTCCACGACTAATGAAACTAATATTGCGCAGGCAATCTGTATGCGTACTTGGTCTACACACTGAGTTGCGGCGACGAAAAATTCAGTGTCTAGAATGTTTCAGAGAGAGATGGACGTTACGAAAATGCCGACCCCGGTGGATTAGGTTGGCCTAGGCGCAAAATGTTCATAACGTCCACAAGATCCACTCGTAGTGTCAAGCGAAATTACAGCTCTTACCGATTGCGTAGTGTACTCATGTGAGAAAATACTTCATCTGAACTCACTAAGCTACAATGCCTCCTACTGTTGCTCACGGGCACTCTCTCATGGTTATAAAGAGTATCCCATGTAAACCTTTAAATACCATTCCAAATCTTGAGAATTAGTCAATTTGTTATCCGGCCTAAAAGCCACCAGTTAACGAGCAACAAAACCGACAGGCCAAAACTAACGGAAACCGGATAACGGATAACGGTTAAGCCGCAGAGAGCCCTTGTGCTCTCTTGTTAAGAGCGATCTCGGGTTGCTGGTCGCAGAGTCACGTGATGCGTCCTCGAGTGGTGGACAGGGGAAAGAATCGCGAACCAAGTGCGACCGTGTACTGCGCAGAGAAGCAGGTGGGATGCAGGGGATGAACTCCTTCCTCATGCTGTGTCAGGTCGGTTGTTTGTGTGTGGGCGTGGCATTTTCATGCACAGAGTTCGTGGATGTTTTCGCGCCTGTGCGTATTGTATCTGTGTCGGCCCGGCCAAAATCTTACGCTCAGTAGACTGGAACTACATCGCTAGGCGATTCGAGGCCGCCTCAAAAGTCTCGCCTCGTCCCTTCAGGCAGTCTGGCTGGCTGCCCGGAGTTTTCGCCCGCACAACAGAGCCTGACTAGCTACTATAGTTATACTCTCCCGAAAATTTCGAATAATCATACTCTATAATAACGGGCTAAGCGATTAGCCATGGAGCACGTCAAAAAATAGGGGCGGAAACATCAGGGGCGCGAAAATAGCAGAGAACACCCAGACGCCCTCTACGTGCCTGGCGATGCCGTAGATGAACCGAACACGTCGGCAACCGTGCATGGCGAGCCGTAGACGTGCCGAACACGTCCGCAACCGTGCCTGGCAATGCCGTAGACGTGCCGAACACGTCGGCAACCGTGCTGGCGATGCTGTGGATGTGCCGAACACGTCGGCAACCCTGCATGGCGAGCCGTAAACGTGCCGAACACGTCGGCAACCGTACATGGCGAGCCGTAGACGTGCCGAACACGTCGGCGACCGTTCATGGAGAGCCGTAGACGTGCCGAACACGTCGGCGACCGTGCCTGTGCATTTAGATGGTCATCGACAGGAGGCATTCACAGCAGGGGAGGCAATCGATATCGATCGATATTATCGATTTTTCTGTGGATGTCGTGCAAGCGCCCTGAAACATCAGCCCTGGGGGTATTCGAGGTCGCTGAACACGAATCTGAAGTCGACCAATCGATATCGATTGATATTATCGATTTTTTGTGGATGTCGTGCAAGCGCCCTGAAACATCAGCCCTGGGGGTATTCGAGGTCGCTGAACACGAATCTGAAGTCGACCAATCGATATCGATTGATATTATCGATTTTTTGTGGATGTCGTTCAAGCACCCTGAAACATCAGCCCTGGGAGTAATCGAGGTCGCTAAACACGAATCCGAAGTCGACCAATCGATATCGATCGATATTATCGATTTTTCTGTGGATGTCGTGCAAGCGCCCTGAAACTTCAGCCCGGGGGTAATCGAGGTCGCTGAACACGAATCTGAAGTCGACCAGTCTATATTGATCGATATTATCGATTTTTCTGTGGATGTCGTGCAAGCGCCCTGAAACTTCAGCCCGGGGGTAATCGAGGTCGCTGAACACGAATCTGAAGTCGACCAGTCTATATTGATCGATATTATCGATTTTTTGTGGATGTCGTTTTGGCGATCGGAAATTTCAGTTCTAGGGGTATCGTGGTTGGTGAGTACGATTCTGAATCCCGTTATTGAAGTGTCGAGTGCCTTCATTCCATTTGAGCCGCATTTTTACGATTTGTTTGTGGATGTCTTTCTTGCGGTCCAATCTCCCCGCCCTCGGGCTAACCGACGTCACTGAACTCGAATCTGAAGTTCATTTTTAAAGTATCGGTCGCTATCAATCGATATCGACCCGTGTTATCGATTTTTTGTGGATATCTTTCTTGCGGTCCGAACTCCCCGCCCCTGGGCTAATCGACGTCACTGAACTCGAATCTGAAGTTCATTTTTGAAGTATCGGTCGCTATCAATCGATATCGAACCGTGTTATCGATTTTTTGTGGATATCTTTCTTTCGGTCCGAAACTTTCCTCCCGGGGTAGCTGAGGTCGCTGCACGCGAGGGCGAATCCCCTTTTTGAAGTGTCGATCGCCATCAATCCAGTTTGAGCCGTATTATCGATTCTTTGTGGATATCTTTCTTGCGGTCCGAAACTTCCCTCCCGGGGTAGTCGAGATCGCTGAACGCGAGGGCAAAGTCCCTTTCTGAAGTGTCGATCGCCATCAATTCAGATTGAGTCGTTTTATCAATTTGTTTGTGGATGTCGTTCTGGCGATCGGAAATTTCTTCCTAGGGGTATCGTGGTTGGTGTGCACGACTCTGAATCCCGTTATTGAAGTGTCGAGCGCCATCAATCCAGATTGAGCCGTATTATCGATTTGTTGTGGATATCTTTCTTGCGGTCCGAACTCCCCGCCCCTGGGCTAATCGACGTCACTGAACTCGAATCTGAAGTTCATTTTTGAAGTATCGGTCGCTATCAATCGATATCGACCCGTGTTATCGATTTTTTGTGGATATCTTTCTTTCGGTCCGAAACTTTCCTCCCGGGGTAGCTGAGGTCGCTGCACGCGAGGGCGAATCCCCTTTTTGAAGTGTTGATCGCCATCAACCCAGTTTGAGCCGTATTATCGATTTTTTGTGGATATCTTTCTTGCGGTCCGAAACTTCCCTCCCGGGGTAGTCGAGATCGCTGAACGCGAGGGCAAAGTCCCTTTCTGAAGTGTCGATCGCCATCAATCCAGTTTGAGCCGTATTATCGATTTGTTGTGGATATCTTTCTTGCGGTCCGAACTCCCCGCCCCTGGGCTAATCGACGTCACTGAATTCGAATCTGAAGTTCATTTTTGAAGTATCGGTCGCTATCCATCGATGTCGACCGGTATTATAGTTTTTGTGCAGTAAAGGCGCTGTTACCCTACCAAAATCCAGGTTCGAATAACGCGCCATGTCCGGTTACACTCTTCAACGTGCAGTGTGCCATGGTGCGCGAAGTTTCGAAAATCATGACTGAATATCGACTTTTCTGTGGATATCCTTCTTGCGGTCCGGTACTTCCGTCTTGGGGTAGTCGATGTCGCTGAAGGCAAGCGTGAAGTCCACATTTGAGGCGTCCATCGCCATCAGTCCATTTGGGCCATATTATCGATTTTTTGTGTGGATTTAGTTAGTGGGCGAGGGGAAATAAAGGGGAGGTGAATTACGGCACGAAAACACGAAAATAGCGAAAAATACCCAGACGTCTTCTCCCTGTCTGGGAACTTCTGCCCTGGAGGTGATCGAAGTCTCTAAACACAAATCTGAAATTCGCTTTTGAAGTATCGATCGCCATCAATGGATATTGATCAAGCTATAGATTTTTTGTGGATGTCGTCTAGGCGGTTTAAAACTTTAGCCCTGGAGGCAGTCGAGGTCACTTAACACGAATCTGAAACTCGTTTTTGAAGTATTGATTATCCTCAATCGATACTGGTCAAGTTACCGAGCGCGAAAATAGCGGAAAATACCCAGACGTCTTCTACGTGCCAGGGATTTAGAAGACGTGCGGAATACGTCGCGTGACGTGCCTGGTGCTCAAAGGACGTGCCAAAGGCTTCGCTCAGCGTGTTTGGGGATTCGGATAGACGTGCCGAAAACGTCGTCCGCTGAGGGTGGATCAGTGAGGGGGACCAGTAGCAGTAATGGGGACCGTTTCAATAGGGGAAGGCCAGTAGTGGAGAACCAATAGATCGCCCTATCACACCATATACTATACCTACTGCGAGCCTTTTGTACTCCTAGGTAGGGAAGAAAACTGTGCAAGTAGAGCAGCTAACTTGATGTGATTCTCCTTAGCTTAGCGATACTGCAACATCGCGCGAAGCGCGCAAGTGCGAGGAACGCCGATAGGCGTGACGGAGCACTTGTAGAATATATTCGAATAGCGACTCATTCCCCTGACCACAAAAGAGCCCCCATTTTTGCAGCAACGGGGAGGACGAGTATGGAGAGGCTGTTAAAATCTCAGTGCCGAACCAGGCTGCGCAATTTGAGAAGGATTAGGATGACGATCTGTATTTACACGCATCGGAAACGAAACTCGACGTTCGGAGATCAGGGAATGTCTCATGGGCCAAGTCCTTGTAAACTAGGTGGGCCGACCACGTGATGCGCTTCGCAGACACCTGCTGGCAAGAACCGTCATCGACTGGAACCACCAACGCGTTTCTCGGACTTTTTCGTGAAAGCCCTGAACGAATGGCATTCTTCGTGTTCCTCGAGCGAAGAGGTTTCATTGGAGGACTCTGGCACGCGACATGATCGAATGAAGACGTTGCTGGCGACCGCTCGAGCACCTTGAAGATCAACGAGACGACAGGTGTCACAGATGACAGGTGAAATGTTAGCCCTAGAGTGACCACAATAAATAAGAGTGTTCGTTCGGTTATTCGAATATTCGACTACTCGAAATTCGAGCTTTCAAAAATCGAATGATAATCGATTATTCGAAATTCGACTTTCTGGAAACCTGAATATATTTGATCATTCGAAAATTCGATATTTCCGAAATCGAATATTATCCAGTCATTCGAAATTCGACTTTTTCCCAGGGACTCACGTATAGGCCTATATTATACTCCCGCGGCAGCATCCGCGGATGGGCGGAAATCGCGCCGGGACCCTGCGTCGGGCTACTCGTCGCGGCCCGCCACACCCGCCGTCCGCGGATCGCCGCCGACAGACGACGAGGGGGCTGTTATACTTCCCGCCCGCGGGCGGCAGCCGTCCGCAGTGCAGTGCACCGCGGAAGGCTGTCGTCCCATAGAGTTCAGCGCGGGAAACGCGCTCCAATGCTACGCAAGCCAACCCGGGACGACGACGAGCGTCCGCGGTACACCTCCCATCCGCGGATGTCCCGCGGATGCTCCCGCGGGAGTATAACATAGGCCATAGTGTGTAGCAAGTTGTGTGATTCCACATCTGTATTGGTCCCGTAATGTACAGGGTGCGGAAAAAGTATTGACGCAGTAAATGGTGGTTGTGGAAGTAGTAATGCGCAGTAAGTTTCAAAATGTTCACTTGAGAAATATGGAAAATGATCTTACAAACACGACAGAATAACTCGTAATCGACATTGGCTCCTTTACTGTGAATACAGGAGCGAAAACGAGGGAAAAATTCATGAGCACGCGCCGCAAGTACTCTGCTTGGATTTCGTCCCGTGCCTTGAATAGGGTAGCCTTTTGCGACTGGTCACCTCTGTTGAAAGCAGCACAGACCTCATCCTCCAAAATCGCCTAAAAAGAGTAATCCAGCGGATTCACGTACAAGCTGTGCTCGTCTGGGAAGCTGTTCACACCTGCGCGCGTTATCTGTTTGCCGTTGTCGGACAGAGATTGATAATTTTGGATTTGAACGTTATCGTGCTTGAACATCTTGTAATCATCATCTGTTATGACAGAGCCGCGGCTGACGTTTGGCTGGTTGACCTCTTTTCTCATCCACCATTTCAAACACAGCTAAATTCTTTTGTTAATGAAGTATTCATTTCCTTTGGTTACAAGCAGGAAACGGTCACCGTAACCACGACGGTATCATGTTTCTTCAGTTTTTAATAGAATATTTTTTGAACACAATATAGACAACAAAAATAACGCACAAAAACTTTGAAAAGTAGAAAAAGAAAGTTAGAGCTGAAACAAAAGTAGGTGCGTCAATACTTTTTTCGCACCTTGTAGTAGTGTGATGGAGAACTAGATGCGCTTCTACATAAATTTCACTTACAGCTTCAACGCGCTCATCAAATTATGTTTAACTGAGCAACTTTCATCTCGCACTTCAATAATCCCTAAGAGCTATTACAGGGCTAGCATATGGAATACAAAAGTCTAAATTTCATGCTAACATGATTTGCCCTACCATTCAAAAGGGCGTCGAATCTACATTCTAAGTCTAGTTCTCGGTTATATGAATAGTTCGTTAAATATGTACGAAAAGACGCTTCACCACATAACTAATACCTGCCCATCGTTATTCTTTAATTTCTGTGAAACCTCTCAGGGACAAACACAATCACCTTATTCTCATCTTACATGTTCACGTCTGGTCAAAAGTCAACAACACAATTGAGAACGATCGGCCGAAGCATAATTTATATGATGTCAAGATTTCGCCATACCCTCGTTCGCGACCTTCAATCGATGATAGGAAAATTTTTGTTTCCACGGAGTTTCACTCCTGTAAACGATTAAATAAATAATTGTAAAGAACATACACAGCCTGACTTTTATGCCTCAGGTAAGCAACATTTACACCATCAATCAAATAAAAATTGCGGCGACCTTTTGGAATTCATGATGGAATTTCGTTTTCTAATGCTCGAAATGACTGCTGCTTTTTGCGCTTTAAAGTAAAATTTGATTTATTATTTTTTTCAAAAAATAAATTTTTCCATACAAAGAAAGTTATAACAAATTTTCCTTGAACAATAAAATATTCTAACCATTTTGGAGAATCTGTAGTGTAGCTTTAGGAAGCTCTTTTCAAATTGAAAAACGTTCACTTTGGTTTCAAAAGCATAAAGTTTGTTTACAAGAGTAAGAGCCTTGAGTGAGGAAAACGAAACTCCCTGAAATTTGCAACTCCGAGAAGAGTAGATTGTTACAATTGCTAATCTCCAAAAGCTATTTATGCCTTCTATCGAACTAGGGAAGGGCCACCGAACTTCAAGTTGAGACCTGGATCATTAAAAGAGCTCGGAATGCTGATTACGAATATGGGTGGCAAAATTGCAAAATTAAAGTCCTGAGCGAGTTATGGCCTGCTGAAATCGGGATGGCCGTGCGACACAGCTGGCACGAGAGTGTGAGTCATCGGGGCTCCGTAAGCCTGCCAAGTGGGGCGGTGGCGCAAGGGTAGTGCTCCTGCTCGTCGGGTGCGACGTCGTTGGTTCGGTTCCCATTGCTGCCGGTTTTTCTGCAAATCATAATTTATCTTCGAAATGATCTTTTATTCTGAATTATGACACGTGTCTTAAATAACCGGAAGACCTACCTACAAGTTTGTAAAAATTCTTGAAGGCAAAAAACTGCTATGGTGACATTTTTATTTACTATTTCGCACAAATAGAGTCCACATCATGTATTAAACAACTAGAGGTGTTGCTGACAACCTTGGCATTCGTGAAATAAAGCAAAAAATGTGTGAAGAAAACATGTTGCTCACACATTGCACACCTTATACATGCAGCCTCTCTACAACGAGCAACGAAACAGTCAGTTGTAGCAAGATCAAACAAATATTCATCAGTGGTGACAAAGATTGTTAGAAGCACCTCTAGTTGTTCAATATACGACTTGGACTCTATTTGTCCAAAATAGTAAATAAAAATGCTAATATAGCAGTTTTTTGCCTTCAAGCATTTTTACAAACGTGTATGGTAGTTTTCCCGGCGATTTAATCAGAGACGTGTCATAGTTCAGAATAAAAGTCATTTCGAAGATCAATCAAGATGTGCAAAAGAAACAGGCGGCAACGTGGAGCCAACCAACGACGATACACGTGACGAGCGGGAGCCCTGCGCCACCTCCGCAGCTGGCGAGCCCTTCTTATGGAACCATGATGACTCACCATTCACGCGCCAGCTGTGTCGCACGGCCAGCCTGTGGTGACGTCACCCGATTTCGGCAGGCCATAACTCGATCAGGAATTTCACTTTGCAATTTTGACACCCATATTTGTAATCAGCATTCCGAGCTTTTTCTAATGATCCTGGTCTCAACTTGAAGTTCCACGGAACGTCGAAACTCTTCCCTAGTAAGTTAAGAACTTAAATTTAGTAGTTAGTTAGTTAAATTTTGTTTTTATTTGTACCCTCAAAGCCTTGCGTTTAGTCTAGACTTTCTCAAAAATCTTTGCTCGGTTTTCGCTAATGTTACAAAGAAAATTCCATTTGAAGAGTGACTAGGGAGTGACTGAGAACTATTTATGATGATCGTAGCTCCCCAATCCATTTTTTGTTGAAGTAGAAGGTTCATTTCCTTCTGCAGTTTGTATTAGAGAATATATATATGTATATATATATATATATATATATATATATATATATATATATATACTTTGCAATCATACCTGCAAAATCACCTAGCGAGTCTGTTGGACTGATATAACGTGCTGATTTTCGCACACAGCTGACAGCATGACGTATACGCCGCCCTGGCAATGCTCCGGCCCCCAACTTGTCTCCACGACCTGTGAGGTGAAAATGGTTTCCACCATTAATACGGGTAGGATTACGTTTGTAAAAGATCGTGATGAGCTGGGAGCCAATTTATACTTGAGGAATCTTCTTCATGAATGAGCTAGCCGCTAAAGCAATTATCTCTTGCGTTTTCATCGAAGTTTGTCCCCATAGAAGTCTTGTCTAAGCTGACTAGAATCTCTCGTCCTTTTTAGATGTCAATGTGCTTGTGGTCTACTGTAGCTAAGAGAAAAATCTGCTTTCACACTCATCCTGTCCAAAAGTAACAAGTTATTAAAGACGGGAGAAATCGCATGTGGCAAACAGAAATGAGACCAATCCGTTGTTGGGGAAGAGAAATTCTTGCCGCCTCCGCCGCTCTGAAGAGTATTTTGAAAGTTTTATGAAGGACGCCATTCCTAAAATATAACTATCCTCTGTCGGAGGTTATTAATTGGGTAATTATTGACCGAAATTTAGGATAGCGCGTGTTCCTGCCCATTTAAAGCGGAGTGTATGTTAGTCAAATTTAGTGGACTTTGATACCGCAATGCCACCCAAAACGTAATGAGTGCAAATTTGTCGAGCAAGGTAGAGAAATCTGCGTTTTATGGACCGTGTTTACGAAAGGTCTTGGGAACACACCACTGGGGGCTTTGGAGTGATCGTAAAACAATTAACGGAGCTCCAGAAGAAAGGGCTCCACAACTAGGTCAGCGTGCGACCGCTTTGAAGCAGTTTTAGCTCACTGTATAAAAAAGGGGACGGGCATTCTTATGGTGCTAACTAGGTTTTAAACAAATAGTCTTGAAAAGAGTTGTGGCGATTAAGTGTCCTTCTTTCAAAGAATTTGAGCGGTATTGTAGATGGGAACAAAAAGTAGAAATTTTCCCGCACTCGCAACTGAAGACGAAACGTGGGCTTCCTCGTTGTTCCGGCTTCTAGGGTGGGGCTCCACTTAGGTCGTTGACTGATGGTACACTAGAAAGCCCATAAATGAGCATTCTCACCAAAATATCTGCTGTACAGAGTGTTGCTCCGTGGCAAAGTAAGGCAAAGGGGCTCTCAAGTAAGCTAGTTAAAATGAGCTAGTTAATTGAAGACAGAGAAATCATTAGTAATATCTAGGTCCAAGGTTCACTTCCTGAATGTGTTTTTGGTGTTATTTGAGTGGGACGCTTGCGCTCGTCATATTAAGACTGTACATAGGCGAGGCGCTTTTAGTGAGCATTCTACGCTACCCATTCTGCATACAGCAAAAAAACTGTTCAAAATCAAGTCTTTAAATAAGATGCAGCGTCCTTCGATCCCTCTCACGTTAGCGCACCTATTTCTATTGCATAACCTGTAGCAGCAGTGGAATTCGCCTGGAGGAAAGCAGACATCGGCGCGGTTTACACGATGTCTGTCATTTTCAGATATTTTTTTTACTTTCTTCGGTAGGCAAACTGTTCCGTTCCTGTATCCTAATCTTCTTAGGATACAAACCGTTCTGTAACATTTTGGCACCCAATGGGAGGACAGCTTTAAGAACCTTACTATCCCTAGGACCTACAAAAATATTGACTAATGATGCTTCCATCAGACTTTGAGATGTTTTTGTTGCTCCCACCTAACTATAAGCCTTTCTGTGTTCGAATGTTGAAGTTTGAGAGAACGCTGCATAGAGCACTTCCCTGCTTCGCACTGCTCACATCGTTCCTCTCGTGACTGCTTAACAGCTGTAGAAGGTGTAACCTTACAAGAAACAAGAGCTTAGTGCTTAACTCTGATAAACAGAAGGGGGCTGCAGCTGATGCGCTGTGTGCCGATGTGCTATCCGTATATATCGTTCAATTCCTAACTTAATTTGTTCAATCGAGCACTGTATGTTACATGCTGGATATAAAAGTGATCTTCCTCCGGCCTTCTAATCCGCTTGTTTAATACATCCCGAGAAAACCAGCGATAACTTCGCGGCACAAATTCTACTCAGACGAATTCTTAGAAGGATGGGAGCTGATGGTTCTCGCTCATTCACTGCTGAGTATGAGCGTGTAGAAATTGTTTTGAGCCTATACCATCTCGGCCAGAAAATAATGTGCGACGTCTGTCAACAAGATCTCTAAGAGTCCGAGCGAAACATCTACGAACAACTAGCTCGCCGAAGAGGAGCTGGGTTCCTTGGCGTCTTTTCAAGGACCTTATCTTGGACATTCCGCACACGGGATTCCCAGAGATAAGAGAGGAAGCAGCTGTAGGGGTGGCGAACGCGAGCGCTAACGCAATTACTGCGGCAGAAAGTGCCTGGCAGCAGAGAAGGAAGAGCTGGCTCTGCCAGACGAATCACTAGAAGCTGCTATGTACTGCAATGATGAACAGGTAGAAGCACGAGAAGAACGGCACGACCCAAAGAGTGATGAGGTGTTATTAGAGCAAGAAGTATCTCGAAAAAGAAAAAGCCGTAGCAAAGACAGCAAGTCACTTCTCCGTAATCACATAGACATGTGTGTACGTGGAGTCGTTAGACGACCTGTAGATCAACTTACCCGAAAAGACGGCTGCGTGGGTAGTCGCTATGAGGACGGCAGCAAGCAGCGCGCGCCGCATCCCGTATGCGCCAAATAGGGCGTGGCGATCGATGCCGAGCAGCGAGAGCCTGCAACAGCTGACTTCATTGACGTCATCTTGGAGAGTCGTTAGCTCCATTCGCATCTGACCGATGTGGGCATTCATTTCCCGACACATGGCCTAGCACCTTCGACAGCGCCGGCACGAATCGGCGCGGTGGCGGAGACGAAGAGGGGTTGTAGGTGCCGTACGGCCGGTTGCTTCTCACGCTTAGCCGAGCTGACAGACAGACTCGACATAGCCGCGGGTGCTGCGTTGATCAGCAATACGTTCGCCATTAACACTCCTGGGGCCTGCCACACTATGCGACACGATGTTGCCCCTGTAGCTCCTCCCAATCCACCGCTAATATTGTTTGAGCGATAATTTTGAGTGATATTCGGAAAGGAATAGGAACCTGACAAGTCCTCTTCACTAAAGCGGATTTCTTCGGATAGTATTTTATCGTTTTTTTGTTGTTGATAGTTTTCAACAGGTGACCATCCGCTTTAGCAAAGCGGCTCGTATAGGCATCAGCACCTGGAAAGGTTAGGCGAAAGCCTGCAAGTTTCCAGAATTCATAGGGTCGTAAGAGTTTAAGAATATATCGTGTCAAGCGTTTTGTCGTAGTGAGCATTCATAAACACCAAGTCTATACGGAATTAGTTGAAGTCTGGTCCGTAGTATTTTCTGTGAAGCAACCAAAGACAAGTCCGAAAGGCGGCTTCGGTGACAAGAATCTAGATTACGGAAAATGCAGTGTCGACTTGCCGTAATCCAAAATTGCGTAAGCGGTGTGTTGTGCAATCACGACACGCACTGTTTCACGGTGAATGCTAAGGGAAAGCACTCTACAACAGCTGTTACTAGACCGGGAGGCAGTGAATGCGAAGGGAATGCGCTTTGGAACTGCTCCTACGAACCGGGGTTGGTGCAATACATATCGGGGGGGGGGGAGCAAACCACTTCAATTTTTAAAGTAATGCAACATGCTCCAGCCTCTTGATAGCCGGTGCCCTAATAAAATCTTTTTTTTTATTTCAGGGCGCTATGGTAGTTTGGAGGGGGTCTCCATGGCCTGTCGCAGCGAGCAGCTACATACAGCGAATATGAATGCAGTCTTATCTCCACTTTTCGATTACAGATCCGTGTCTTATCTGCTTCCGAATTTGGCAAGGGAGGGAACTCCAGGATGTAGGCAATTTTAGCACGGGCGCGTCACTCGAGCCACACCCTAGAGTCCCTTCCCCTGCCTAAATCTGTGCTCTCCTCCGCTGACGCGGAAACAGAACAGAGCTATAGCATTGTTTGGTTGTTTACTTTACTATCAGTGTGTTACCGTTTTTTCGTGTCTGTGACACTTTTTGCAAGGTGACCCCCCCCCAACTACCATAGCGTCTATTTCAGGAAATTCCAAGGGAGGGTAACAGGTAAGTTAAGGTATTAATATATTGCATTGCATGTTGTATGTACAGATCCGCAGCTATCGTTAACAATTCATAATGGACTGCCCCATCCCCCCCCCCCCCAATCGGAATTGCACCCCGGGGTTGGGAAATTCAGTTCCTTATGTGTCACACAGTCGGTTTTGTTCATGCAGCCCTCCTACATTTTCTTAAGGAATCGCGTCCACTTCAACATTGTTGTTCTATTAGTTTGGTCGAACGATGTCGGATTTAAGCCGTTACATTCAAATTGCAAATTGAAGTATATCCGCTCAGACTCAATCTTAATGAAATCCATCGGAACCTACAGACTTGCCGGTAAGGTCTACGGCGTCCAATGTGTGTAGGGGTTCAAAAGACGTTCCTAACACGTTGTTCAATATGCGTAGGGGTTCAGAAGTCGATCAGTGTTCAACGTCATGCTAAGATTTGGGGACGGTCGGAATTTGGGGTCATGTAATATACTAGAAGTAATGCGTTTCTAAACAAAACTCGCTTTTCTGTGAAGAATGTAGGCAATCCTGGGCTACTATGAGCCTGAAATTGGAATTTGTGAACGAATTCTGGATAAGGAAGTCGCTGTTTAGGGTAGTGGTAGCACCTGTCTAGAAACTCGAGTGGAACAGGCAAGCATCTTCTACTCGTCCACATTTCGCTGTTAAAATGCGGTATTACCATCATGTTTTCTTTCTTTTAGCGTTGTAAAGCGATTACACTTTGTTCATGAGAACTACGCAGCACAATGTAAAAGCCTTGAAGATAAATAAAACATAAGACACAGTGAATGGGACAAAAATATGGTTTTCATTTGCATTCCGGTAACTAGTCTTCCTTCATTTATCTAGTTTAAACTTTTTCGTCCTGATGCCAACAAACAAACAACGGTTCAACTGCGTTACGATTAAGAGAATAGAGTTGTTACGATAACCACAAGTTCCAAGAAGAAGAAACCGCGTTAAAGGAGGATTAGGAAAAACGTTTTCCTGATTTTACACAAGAAATTCTATGGTTCGTCTACGGTAACCTTAAGATACTAACAATTACGTGCTTTTCCTTAAATAAAACTGGTTTTATGCCTAACATTTGGACAATTTCGCACTATCTCTTATCTTTAATCAGCTGGGAATCATTCCCAAAGCATGCTCCTTGTACATCGCGTGAAAATCCCGTGAAACGGGGCGTGTCGTGATTGCACAACACACCGCTTACGCAATTTTGGATTACGGTAAGTCGATACTGCATTTTCCGTAATTTAGATTCTTGTGCTTCGGTGCAGCCTGTCTAGGTATGATGAATCCTGATGAATGTTGATCCTCAAATCTGTCTATCTCCAACCACATGTCCAGGATGTGCTATAGCTCCCACCGTCCTTACTTCCTGAACGACCTGCCTGTTCGGTAAGGACTGCCGGACAATCGGAAGTTCGCATTTACACAGTTTATCGAGGGTTACGAAAGGCAAGAAGACGTCATACCGAGGATGAAGACGAGGAACAACACGTCAGTATCATATCACTATATATCACTATCACCACATAGTAGTTCACTTCATTAAGTAGAGTAGAACTCAGTTGTGTTCCTACCGCTACGTTGTCTATGACGGTCGTTTCATGTCCGTCCTCTAGGTTTTCGCTTTCAAGCTCGATAGTGAGTCTTTGTGCGTGATCAATAAGTTCCACCGACGCGTCGACCTGTCCTTGTAATTGTGTTTCCTGTTCCTTTGATAAGGTTTCTGTCATGCGAGTGTGGTTGTGAATTCGTTGAGGACGTCGGTGAGAAGTTTCGTGTAGGCCCGGAGATCAAAGACTGCTGACTTGACAGAGCTTGGTGTAAGTGAGTCGCCCCTCCTCTCTGAACATCTCGAGAATCCTATACTTCGTCAACTAACCTCCGTAGATTATTTCTGTACCTCGTCAAGAGTCCTTTCTTCGTCCTTAGCGAGTCCTTAGCGGACCAACCATATTGTTTCCTTAGTTGAAATGAGCGAAACGTACCGATGCACCATGCAACAGTACTTGACTGCGATGGGGAACTGTGCTTTTGCGGTAGACTCCTTGTGGTGCGTAGACTCCTTTATTGGTTGAACTGTACCGCGTAGCGGTAGGAACACAACTGAACTCTACTCTACTTAATGAAGTGAACTACTGTGTGGTGATAGTGATATATAGTGCTATGATACTGACCAGGGGTGTGCGTAAATGAAATCCGAACTTTCGTAAATCGTAAATCGTAATTACGACAAAACCATCGTAAATCGTAAACCATAAATAGTAACAAGGCTGGAGGTTCAAAGATGAGAAGACTATCTGTGTATTGCGCCCCCATGTCTACAGTAGACGTTGTTTTAGTGCTTCATAGCAAACAAATTTGTACATTTGTCCTTTTTCGGTATACAAATTGATACCATGGCTTTCAGAGAAGAAAGTGCTTGCTTGCTGGTTAACCTTGCGAAAAGATCATAATTCACCTTGCGAAAAGATCATAATTCACCTTTTCACCTTGCGAAAAGATCATAATTCGATCACAAAAAGATCATAATTGACCAAATAGAATACTTAGCGCATCGCAAAAAGGTTCTATGGCATGCAATTCCAATTTTTATATTGAGATTCGACTATTCTCTCTATTCGACACTTTCTGACCCCTAAATTATGCGAGTACCACTCGTTGTGAGCTCGATGTCAAAGCTAATTTACTGAGCCAAATTAGAGGGCAAGTGCTGCAAAAAGCATAAAGGTAGACGATACTTGGCACTACATACTAGCCAGGCTGAGCCAAAATTCGAGAGAGTTCGCACAAAGAAAATAAACGATCCGCAATATTTAGTGTTCCAGACAGCAAAAAGTTTTGGCACTGAGAAAAGCAGTTAAAAGATGCTCTGCAATCTGTTTGTATTAACCTAGAGATACAGATTATCCCACAAACTGTCGTCACTGTCTTGTCTTTTAGCCCACCTTGAAAAGCAGAAAGTCAAATTCTACCAATTGGTGGCTTCAAGACGTTGAACCATATAAGGCTATTATAAAATAGTAAAAATTCACTAGGTTTGCAACTTTTTAATCGAAACGTTTTTTCTTTTTCACCTCAAGCTGCTTTAGAACCGCGGTAGAGAATCATAAATTATTAACGATCTAATAACTATCCTTACACCTTGTCTTATGCAGACTATGCGCGAATTCTTGGCTGATCGTGGAGTGACACTTTCACAATTAAATTTTGAAGCGTATCAGAGCCGGCTTTGCGTAGCTCCTTGAAGAATTTCCGAATTTTTAGGGATTCATCACAAGGTAGCGATCGTCGATTCGAGAAGCACCATGCAATCCCCACTTTTCTACATTTGACTTTGGTGGTATTTGAATGCCGTTTCAGCGTAATGCCTCTTTTTCGTACCAATCGAAGACATGTTAGTCCTCTACTCGTTGTAGGAAAATCTGGCGTTAAATGACCTAGAGATGTTTGAACGAGACCTTCGTTGAGCCAGCCGAAGAACTGAATTTCACCTTGCTCGAGCACATATTTGCAGTTCCACCCACTAATCTCCAAAATGTTGATAAAAACATGACCGTCAAATGCTCCACACAGAGATTGAACGCCTGCGGGTGGTGTCTAATGTCAAAAATAGGCAAAGTAAACCCAAACTAGAGCACGCTCGATGTGAGTGTGACCCAAAATTTCGTAAACTGTAAATAATAAAAAATTACCCAAAAATCGCCGTAAATCATAAAATCGTAAATTGTAAATCGTAATCACGCACACCCCTGATACTGACGTGTTGTTCTTCGTCTTCATCCTCGGTATGACGTCTTCTTGGCTTTCGTAATCCTCGATACAGTTACTGTCATGCATAACATCCAGCGTTAGGCTACGGAACTCTACTCTCCTGACAACATCTACTCTCGAAGATAACTACTGATCTACAGGGTCATCCGAGGTACAATGCTCACCATCATTTCCGTATCATAGGTGCAGTCTTGTGCACTTCAAGAGCACTATCCAAGGGAGCGGGAGGAAGGTATTTCTCCATCAACGAATTCCATGAAGCCCGCTTGGATTTGTCCTCTGCTCAAAGCACTACTTCCCATTCTTTGTTTCTTGAGGATGATGTTTGTTTTCCCACCTAAATCTTGTAGCCTCTCCCAAACTCGTGAGCTTTTTGGTTTCCACATTCTTTACGCAAAGCCACTGAAGGGTGTTGACCAGGGATGTGCGAAAATTCTTCTGAGAAAAGCGGAAAGATGGGCGGAAACCAGAATACGAAACATGGAAACGGAAATGACTCAAAACTTATTGCTCCGTCTAATTCTTCATAAATATGTAACCATAATGGTAGTAGTAACTGAGCTGCCGTTAATGAATTTAGGATGCGGGCAAGATAGCATGTGAGTCTTTTCTAGCAACACATGACAGTAAAAAATTCTTGTATTCGAATCATTATTAAGATTAATTTTCAAATTTTACCAAATCGAAGTCAATGTAGAATCCTTCTGTAAATGGGAAGAAAGTATTTTAAACACAATGAACCCAGCTGAAGGGTAAAATGCCAGATATTTTGCCACTCATAACACTTAGCCGGTCTTGTTGAATGTCACAGATCCATCCCATTTGGGAGAGGAGTGTCCGATTCAGTGGATTTATATATGATAACGATATGGTATGATAACGTACAGAAGCAGAGAGAAGAGCAACGTGTTTATATCTTGGTATCCAGAAAGAGAGTGCCTTAGAGTGGGTTGGGAATAGGCCCCGTCCCTGCTATGGTCGTCGGCGGCGATACTGTCAGCGCGGCGCTACATAAATACATGAAGTGAATACAAAATAATAGATCATGTCATATAAATAGAAGTTGAATATGGGCGTGGCAGAGTGGTGTATACGACAGCGGCTTCAGAGTCGGACAGGCGATGGAGTCGGCTGCGGGTTGAGAGTCACACGGGCGGTGGTTCAGTGGTAGAATGCTCGCCTGCCACGTGGACGGCCCGGGTTCGATTCCCGGCCGATGCACCAAAATGTGCGGTTCAGTGAATTTATATGATAACGTACAGAAGCAGAGGGAAGATGCACATGTTATACCTTGGCAACTAGAAAGAGAGTGCCCTAGCGTGGGTTAAGAATAGACCCCGACCATGCCATGGTCGTCGGCGGCGCGCTAAGATTACAGTTGCGTTCAGCATCCCACGCCACGACACCGAATCTCTGAGCTCGCATGGGTACCATAGCATCATTTGACCATAGTATCAACTGAAGCTGTAGACCGAACTTAAAGGGGGGGGGGTGGAGAGGCAAGGTACCGCATACCCTCCTACGACTAGGATGGATCCAGTGTCCCCTATCGTAAGCAATGCTAGTAACCTAAGAGTGCTTATAGAACTCCGATTTAGAGTTGGTGTTCTAAGCCAGGCCTATGATTATAAGGAAAAACGATAGGCGATATTCCAGACAAGGAATTTGATTTTTGATTCAAACGCTTGTAAGACCTTTGTAGCCTTATACTATTCGGTAGTATATCGTTTCAGGAAAGGAAGAAGAATCCAATTTGGTTATCACACTGTTTCGACCTCTGAGGCCGGATTCATCAATGACTTACAGCAATTTAGTGGAGAAGATACAGCCGAAGTTCCTGATAGCGATTTCCTCCGGTGAATTGCTGTAAGGCATTGATGAATCTGGCCACAGGATGCATCATCGATTTAAAAAACACAACAACAAAAAGCGACGCATAGTTAATCTCTTTCTTCAGCCTTTAGTTTGTGTTCATGAAGTGAACGAAGGCAGTGCAAAACAATCAGTGCATAGTGAGTCACCATTTCCGTTCCGTCTTCTGGCCCAAAAGATAGCGGAACACGGAACGAAACGGAAAGACTAAAAACGACCGAAAACCGGAATTCGGAACACGGAAACGGAAATTCTGCACATCCCTGGTGTTGACTCAGTTGTTGGCGTACGCCTTGAAGAACAGAACGAACCTCACTGAAGTTGCCGTCTGTTATTCTATTGAAAATAGCGGTCAGATGAAGGCTTGGAGCAGTGTCGAGCACCGATTCTATGAGACGTTACAATCCACTCCGAGTTTTCTGAAAATGAAGCGTGTTCATAAGAGACAGTGGGTAAACTCGCAAGGATAACACATTCAAACTGAACAGTGGATGTGCAGTTCACGAAGAATCGGAAAATAAAGCCTTCTTCGACGGCTCGCGGTAATAGACGAGAATGGAGCTGTTGCTTTATGAAGAGGACAGTGACCTGATTGAGCGGCCAACGTTGCACTATAGCCAGTACATACATTCGAACCAAACGAATCGAAACAACTAAGAGGTGGAAGGTTCAGTGGGACGTGCGATGGACGATACCACGGCCATCATCGGCGATGAACGGCCGCCGATAGAGACCGCCTATTCGTCGATAAGTGAACAAAAGGCAGGACCGGTGTGCAGATTTCATTGTTCAGTTCGGCATAGCCACAGTCGCTCGTTGGTGCACAAGCAGTTTCATAGACGACATTCGTCCACACCGAGTACAACGTAGAAGCGTTCGGCTTGTTCATCAGTAACCCACAGCGCTTCCACATTCTGCGATGAGAACTGCGAGCTTCAAAGATGCATACTTACGCCACAGAAGCCGCAATTGTGACAAAGGAGGAGTGAAGTGCAGACTCCCGTTACAACGTTGGAAGGGACCCGCAGAAATACGCGCTATAACGTGACTCGCGTTATAACCGGAGCTTACTTTTTTATATCATTTAACGGCCAAATTTATCTAAAATCGCATGCAGTGGCTTAATTACTTACTTAATTCGATACTTTGATGGTCCTTTTGTCGGCGGGAGGCCTTCTCAGCGGGGACCACAACTCTTTCAGACCGCTCGATCTCTGGCTGCTTCCATCCAGTGAGGCAGACTCCGCTCTCTGAAGGTCTTGAGAATGCGTCTGCCCATTGCGTTGTCGGTCGTCCCAGTGGTCTCGTATGGTCTCTCGGGAGCCACTCTGTGACACGGATACTCCATCTATCGTCCTTTCGTCGAAGCAGGTGCCCGGTCCAGCGTTATTTGGACTTCTTCATGTACTGCAGGGGTCTGATAATTGCGACTTCTCCTTTAGCTTCGTCGGCCTTCTTGCCATTGTTGACGAAGGCTTGTCCTCAGAAGACATCTCACAAATGCACGATGCGTAGTTTGCAATGCCCTGGCGATTGTCTTGTTGTCGGGCCAGGTTTCCGTCGCGTAACTCATCACAGGTAGTACAGAGACATTATCAATGTTCATCTCTCTTCTCAGATAGACGTAGGAGTCGACCTGTTGCAGAGCGACTCCATTTAATACTCCATCACACGCAACATACGCGATATGCGCATTGTAATGGTGTATCAGCGTTCATCCAAGAAGTTGTGTGCGGGCAAACATCACCGCTGGTATAGTGGACTAACATCGTGCGCAGAAAAAAAAGGATACAAGTTCGTCTCCCGATTTAACCGGGTTTTTAAAGTCGGATCAGAGCGAGCTTCTCTTCCCATAGAACTCTGCGGTTGTTCGTCCCTTCATTAGGGAGGGAGCGCTACAGATGCCATTTTAAGAGGCATCTTGACCGTCGATTACAATCTTCTTAAGTTTCAATTCCCAATCTCAGTTTATAACATTTCTTCGTTTCATTCCGATTTCTTTTTACTGGTCATCTACTCAGTGCTGTTTTATTCTGCTTTCTATTCATGGTTCTTTTTCTTTCCAAAAATATGCCAATATTGCCCAATCAGGGCTTTTATCTGTGCTTGTTTCCTAATTAGTTGATTTCCTTTGTGTTATTTCACACGTGAACGTTTTATGTTGTTTGTTCACGTCCTAATAAAGTAAAGTAACCGGGTTTTTATTCGTAACAAAACCCCTGATACAACATATAGCCTTTGCACTAGCTGCTCTAAGATTAAAACAACTGTGTAAAACATAGTCCTTAGCGATTTGAATTTTGAGCCGACTCTTCCAATTTGTTGCAGCTTCTCGTGACTGTCAGGTGCCTCACACTGCTCGAGATAAAGCCGACTATGATTACTTTTGTGGCCACTACCCACGAAAATGTTGCTGGCGCTTCTAGCTGTATAGAGCAGAGTAGGTGTGATAACAAACGTAGTAGCATCATACCCTTCTTCAGTTTTAGTAGCTGTGTGGGACCGGAACTAACATGGAAGGCCAATGCGCTTCTCGTGGAGATTTTCAAAATGACCTTGTGAGGGCTGTAGGGGATTGCCTGGGAAGCTCCATAGTGGTTTTCAAATTTCCTACGGGCATGTGGGTAGGTTAAAATGGTGAAAACCGGTAGCACTTCAGTGCGGGCTGATAATGCCGAAGTCACGCCTCGAATGGCCTAGTAATATTCAAAAATTAATCTACAGAGGTTTGGAGTTTCAATTGTAGTTATAGTTAGCAATCTGACAATTTGATAGGTTTCATTTATATTTTATTAATAAACAAAATAAGCAGCAGGGTGCATTTAGGCGAATCATTCGCAGCAACGGTGGCAGCGACTGCATGGCCGAGCAGATAGCGATGCTAACTTACAGGGGAGGGGTCAAGGGTTCGAAGGTGATTACCGATTTAATTGGAGCACGACATAACTCTATTCACGCAATGAAGAACAGACTTCTTCGTATCTGACAGGAGGTTAAAAACTGAGTCAGAAAGCGAAAACGGTGTCTTAGACACCTTTTCGCCTTTTAACTCTGTTTTTAACCTCCTCCTCAACCTACTTGCGTCGCCACGCGGCGCGGCACCACGATCGCCATAGATATCGATTTTTCTTCCCGCCCGGTCGATATCTATCCCGACCGTCGTGCCGCGCCGCGCAGCGGCGCAAATATAAACTAGGGCTAACAGCGATCAAAACGTATTCTACACTTACAAAGACAGGCTACAACCCGTATACCTAAACCTCAATTCGAACCCTTGACTCCTCCCCTCGCATCCGCTCGGGCACCCAGTCGCTGCCGCCGTTACAGCGAATGATTCACCTAGATGTACCCTGCCGCTTCTTTTATGAACGACTGCGCGAGTTCTGCCTTACGACTTCCGAATTGACCCTCATTGATCGACGTCTGGGACACATCTTCTGAATCTCCATGGTCGTCGGTAGAAGAACATAATAGGTCCTTTGAATCTGCACCCTCATTGAGTACGCCTGTGACACATCTTCTGAACCTCTATGATCGTCGGTCGGAGAACTCTACAGGTAATCTGAATTGGACCAGGGTCAAACGTGTGGTTCGATTTTTGCTGAAAATTTACGACCCTCCCCCCCCCCCCCTCCTCCCAAGCGGAATTCGTACGACCCTCCTCACTGTCTCTGCCATTGCTTACTTCTTATATGTCTTGATTTCTTCAACGTTTTATGTGCATTTTGTATTCAGTAGGTTCTTCTTTTCAGGTGCAGCTTCGACACTAAAGAGAGGTTGCTGAACAATACATGTTTTGATAACACAATAAATTTCATTAAAGTTTTGAATGCTATTTTTCGACGCTTCAAAATAAAGATTTTCTGGTAGCAGTCTTCCAATCATCACTGTTTAATTTCTGCAGTTTTTTTTCAGGACGTCATGGACACGACACATTTTTCTACCTGAAGGAGCGACATCTGCATCTGGAATTGTCTGAAGTTGTATTATACAAAATCTCGCGTATTATTTTCTGACGACGACTTAAGTGCTTTCCCTATTAAAAGTTTTTGAAGGCTCTTCGAAGCCTCCAATTACGGAGCGGCAAACGAAGGATGGACGGTGGACTCTCATAGAAATAATGTTCTCCCACCCCAAGGTGATATCATGAAAAATGGAATTGAACCCTACAAAAATTCAAGCCCTGTGTGCCATACAGCAAAGAAAAAAACAAGCTTCTCCGCAGCGATGACGATATGATTAGGATGGATCGTATACAAAATTCTCTTTTTCCATGAAAAATTATTTTTTAGCCGAGGCAGACCACCCATACGGGTAAAATATAGCCACAAAAACTTCCAAGTCTTGATCAATGCACAGTTAAAAATCATGATTTTCTGGATCGAATAGGTTGAATCGACCTCTGGTCGACTTTGCACCAGAGCATAAAATTGAACGTTCACAAAAAGGTTCATGACTCGGTAAGTTTTTGGATCTTTGAAAATCCCTCTAGCTTTTCAAAAACTAAAAGAAAAGCGCTTTCGGTATATAAACACCAATGTTCGAAAAAAGGGGTGATCATGCGCAGCGGGAGGGGTTTAATTTCTGGTCCATTTCGCGAAAAAACGTGCCGAAAATCGAATCCACCGCAGCGGCGGCAGAGGATTCGATTTTTTTTTTTTGAAAGAAAAAAGAAAGATTTTGAAACTTCGAAAAACTTATCGAGTTGTGAGCATTTTTGAGTAGTCATTTCAATTTTTTTCGCTTAAAGATCGAACTGTCCGGCGCGCATGAATACCTTTTTTCTTAGAAAATGGTTCTTTTACTATGCGAAAGCACTTTTCTCTAGTTTTTGAAAAGATAGAGGGATTTTTGAAGTTCGAAAAACTTACCGAATTATAAACCTTTTTGTGAACGTTCAATTTTACCGCTCCGATGACGTTGCTGCAAAATCGTCCAGAGTTTGATTCAACCTGTTCGATCCAGAAAATCATGATTTTTTCACTGTGCATTCACCAGGACTTGGAAGTTTTTGTGGCAGAATTTTATCCGTATGGGTGGTCTGCTTCGGCTAAAAAATAATTTTTTCGTGAAAAATGAGAATTTTGTATACAATCCATCCTAATCATATCGTCATCTCAGTGTAGAAGCTTAGTTTCTTACTGTATTTTAAGCACGACTTAAAATTTTATATGGCACAATTCCACCCTCTGTCGTTCTGTCCTTCAGAAGGCAGAAAATTTTTTCAACGAGGAGTTTATCCATCCTTCAATTGCGATCGATCATGTCAGAGAACGTCGTGGCCGCATGTGAATTGCTATAACTCGGAGATCTTTTGGGGCTTCTGGAAAATTCACAAAGCTTTTTTAAATGTGGTTTCTATGATTTAATCAGTAGGTCGATACTTTTTCGGCAAGTGGCGCTAAATCGAGACGTCTGATCATATAGAAGATCGTCTCAGAACAAAATAGTTTTATCGCTGTGTGTCAAACGGGCCTAAAATTGTATAGGGTACGATTTCAGTTTATGATGTTGTTTCCTGCAGAAGAGAAAAATTTCTTTCCGAGGCAATTCTGTCCTTCGGTTGCCACTCCGTCGTCGATTCGAAGAGCGCCTCAAGAATCTTGTAATCTTAAAAATCTTGTAGGGAAAGCACTTAGCTCGTCCCCAGTGATTAAAACAACTCACGAAACTAAAAATAGAGAGCAATTTTGGAAGTAGATGGCAATCCTTAAGGCAGAAAACTGCCGTGTCCACGACGTACTGGGAAAATCGGGTGCGTTACGTTATGCCGCTCCCTGGGTTACGGTAGCGGGCCGCGCCGCGCGCCACCGCCCCCGATCACGGTAGCGTGGCGTGTTGTTGAGCCCGCCTCGGACGGACGGGTCCGACTGCTGCCGACAGGGACGGCTAGTTAAGTCATACGCGTCTATTCAATGGGCGCGCTAGAGCACGAAGTTATGCACCACCGACTGTTGGCTACGCTCTATCGGCTTGGTAGAAAAGGGAGACAGTGAAATACCTCCGCTTCAGCATGTATGTTGGAGAAATACGAAGGTTTCTGAGTGAGCAGATCTCATCCCACTCGAACGTAGTTAACAAACGCTCCCACTTCCTCAGTCTACCAAAAGACGTCAAATGTTCCACAAACATTTAAGTGTTACCATACCATTTAGCTGTTTCCCTTCTTCTGCGCTAGTAGAAGGAACGCAGTCGAAAGCAGTCGGCACACCCTTTCGCGCCCTAGCGCGCCCAGCAGACTCGGCGACCGCCCGCGTATGACGTCACTAGCCGTCCCTGTCGGCAGCAGTCGGACCCGTCCGTCCGAGGCGGGCTCAACAACACGCCACGCTACCGTAATCGGGGGCGGTGGCGCGCGGCGCGGCCCGCTACCGTAACCCAGGGAGCGGCATAACGTACGAACCCGGGAAAATCTAGAAAAATAGAAACTTCCCATTGACTCTAAATCTGCGGACAGGAAGTCTTTATTATTCACTGTGCAATATTCGGCATTAAAATTTTTTGATACTCAGTGCTATTTTTCTGCTCCAGGAAACGCAAGTGCTTGTATATTTCCGCATTGTCGTTGCCACACCTGAAAAATAACTTATCAATAGATGCAAACATCATCCAAAAACCTGAAATTGGAGAACATCCTCTGCCAAAACCTAGAGAGTACGACTACGCCACAGCACGATCCCCCTTCGATTCCCGAAACTCAAGCTCGACCTTGATCCGGACCCTCGTAGCACGACGTCTGTGACACATCTGGTCGAGGCTCCAGGACGTAACTCCAGCGAGAAGTTCGCGCGCTAGCTCATGCGATGTCGCGACGCTGAAACGCGGACGTGCGGTTGGTGGCGCATGTTTAGCCGCGGAGCACGAAATCTTACCAGTGTTTAAGCGTCTCCACTAGTTTTTTAAAACGTTTATTGCTCCATCCAACACTTTAGTTACATTAGCATGCTCAACCCCCTCCTAGTACTACCACAGGAAGCCCCAACAGAAATGAAAGGGGAACTATCTCGGTGGAGGAGCTTGGAAGAAAAAGGAAACAGTAAAATGCCTCTGCTTCTGCTTGTAGATTGCCAATGGCATTACACGTAAACTATGACAAGTGAGTAGGTGATGGTCAAGTGTAGCGGAGAGTTGGAATTAAGGGAAAAGTTATGAAATAGTGCCGTTACCTTCACTCATTTGAAATAGATTGAGTCTCATTCCACCCGCACCTTGTTAACAACCACTCCCACTTCCCTACCAGGAGACATCAGACGTGTCGCATCCAACTGCTTTCTTTCTTCTACGGGGTCGACATCGAAGGGCACACTTTTTCGCGCTCTAGCGCTCCCAGCGGCAAGACGCCGCTACCGCGCGCATATGACGTCACTAGCCGTCCCCGTCGGAAGCAGTCGGCCCGCGACAACTCATCCAATTTTGTCGCGCACCGTGCGCGATGCCCTGGGTTGTTCGCGCGGCGTTGGAATTATGGCTGTCCCACCCCATTAAGACCCTATCACGGATGGAAAATTTGATTGCCTTCGAACACTACACTAATTTTGGAATCCGGTCAGGTTCACGCGTGTAATGCTAAGAAGGAAAGATCTCGCTTTCCGTCGCCAAGATGCGTGACAATGTGAACATCCGCCTCACCGGCAGCTTGTCATAAGCTTGTCCAGATATTGCTCCGGTAGTGCTTTACATTCACGCGTTCAACAGAGCACGTTTCGGAGGGCTCCCCGTAGTGTAGAGGGTGTTCTGAGACACTTTGAGCGCATGAAAGCAATCACAAGCGCCTGTGTGTAATGACCGCTCGCGGCGTAGCGGAGGAGGAATAATGACGATCGCCACATCTCCTTCATTTCGATTACCGTCAGTCGAAGAAGGGTCCTCTTCTGGATGGCTGTGCTCGTTGGTCGACGTGGCATTCCTGAATCCACTCACTCTTTAGACGGCGTCTGAGGCTCATCTTCATCTCGAGGCCCGTAGGTCGACGAGCATGGCAGGTCTCTCGATGAATGCGACTCGCGACTCGGGTTCTTAGTTCTGACATACGTTTCAGTCTCTTCTCTTGTATGCACAGGCGGTGAGGAGAGTGCAATGGGCTAGCCACTATACTTGTGCTCGAATATTCGAATTCGAATATTCATTCGGATAATTTATTCGAATTCGATTTTCGATTATTTGATTATTCGAGTTTCGTAATTTCGAATAATTATCCGAATTCGATTATTCGAGTTTCACAAATTCGAATAATTATTCGAATTCGATTATTCGAGCTACGAAAAATCGAATAATATTCGAATTTCGAATACGTGGTTGTTTCGAATGTGGCATAATGATCCTTGTAAGCGACGTTCATTCCGGTGACGATAGTTTTCGATAGCCCACTGTCGAGGAGCTCACCGTTACGAAAAAGCATTCAATATCCTACTATACATAGAAGGGTAGTGTGTGTGTGCGCGTGCGTGTCTCCATCAGTCCATCGCAACTGGCGTGGGGCATGGCGTCTTGATGGCAACCGTTACTGCAAAAACAAACTTTGTTGAAAAACAAACTTAGTTGAAATTCAAAGTTTTTCAAATCAAATTCAAGTTGTTACACGTGGAAGATTCCAGAAGAACGTTGAAATTTGTTTTAAAAGCGTTGAATTTGCTTTGAAAAACGTTGAATTTCGACTGAAAATAGTATATAACTCCACCATTGGTTGACGATTCCTGTGAGATAATGAAATGAACAAGAAGAGTGAACGGTTTTTTTCGCAAAAGCTTTGCACTTGTGCGTAGATGTTTTGCACACGTATTTCTATAGGATTTCTTTGGTAGGATTTTT
The DNA here is from genome assembly GCA_947396885.1 of Heligmosomoides polygyrus polygyrus. Taxonomy (NCBI): domain Eukaryota; kingdom Metazoa; phylum Nematoda; class Chromadorea; order Rhabditida; family Heligmosomidae; genus Heligmosomoides; species Heligmosomoides polygyrus. Next base: position 54,440,615 of record OX377206.1, read on the forward strand.
TTTTTGTAGGAAAAAAGTTCCATGTCTTCCCATCTTAACGAGAATTGTAAACGGTTCTTTAAAAAATCTCATCGTCCTTATTAATATGTATTAAGTCATAATGAAGTTTATTCTAATATTCGATTTATTCGAGTATTCTATTATTCGGAAATTCGAATAACCGAAAAATGGGGCTATTCGATTATTCGGAAATTCGAATAACCGAAAAATGGGGCTATTCGATTATTCGGGAATTCCAATAACCGAAAAACGGGGTTACTCGATTATTCATTCATTCAAAATTTGTTGAAAAAGCGCAAGTATGCTGGCCACCGCTCGGCCCCGTAACTGCTAAAGAAGAATTGCTGCTTCCGCCCATCTTCTCCGCGCCTAAATTCTCCGCGCAATTTTAACTGCCGACCTCAGACTGCTCACATACCACTATCGCACAAGTTGTATCCCTAAAAAAATCAAAATTCGTAATGCGCCTGTCTCTTTAGCGGAGATCTTCCGTGAAGAATTTACCCTGATCTGCCTTGCTTTTTAAGAGCACATGCCTCCCCCTTCCGAAAGTCGATGACCTCATTGAGAGATCCTGCGACAAATTCAAGATCTCCATATCGGGATTTTTCTTGCAGATCATGGATCGTTGAGGTGCTTCGCTTACTATACATTTAAATATAGTTAATGAAACTCGGACGTTAGTTTTTCTAGGAACATCTTTCCTTTGGCGACCATGTTCCCCGTCGTCGCTACAGGCTCGCCGTTCTGGACCCGCAAACTTTTGGATTGTTGAATCCAGAAACCGAAAGAACTCCATTATCGCCTTCCACTTTTCGTAGTTTTCCGCTGTTACGGGTCCATGACGTAACTGTTTGGCCCCCGTATACCAATTGGATTGTAAGCTTGAGAATTTCTTCAAATACGCTACCGTCGCTTTTCTGCGCAATCGGAAAGACTAAAATCCATATGCTGAAGTGCTCAATTTATAAGCGTTTTAAGCAACTTAGCGTAAGACATCGCCACTTTTGAAGTCTACCCATTTCGAAGACCATCCTTCCACCAACAATGCTGATTCGGGTGCTGCTTAATCCGCAGGACCGATTTTTCGTGCGACTGGTGTTCCTCTTTTCTTCTTTCAGGTCTTCTTTGAGCTTCTCGAATGCAGCTTTGAAGAGGTGCACGACACAGTCTACTTCAAATGGCGAACGTTATGTAACCCCTTTCTTGACAGATACAAACTCCGTCTATTCGGTGCACACTTCATCCGCCATCCAAAGTATATCACCAGTCCTTTGTGAAAGCTGGATCCTCTCCGCTGTGGTCATGTCTATCCTTTTGAATACCGACGTGGTTTTCCAAGCTGACCATATGCCACCAAATGGCTTTCTCCCGGAAGTCCCAGAACGCTCCCGGAAGCGAGATCCCGCCAACGTCTGCTAACGAAGCTTTTCGTAAGCACTCACAGAGACTTTCAAACTGTCATTGTCCCTTTCCATAACATCATTTAAAGTCTCTTCTCTGAATAAATCCTGCTTACGCGCAGTTCGGACATTCTTTCCCTTACTTACAAAGCTGTGGCTTAGCTCCAACACCCCGAATGGGCGCACCGGATCTCCTATCAACTTAGTATGATAATTGTGTGCTTTTTCATTTGGAGATAATAAATGTACTCCATCGCCGACCTTGAAAATGATTTCTCCCTCGATCTCATCGTTATCAAGGTTCCACTTCCTCTTCATCATCCGGTTATTGAACTCCCTCACTCCCTTGTGGGCTTCTGCAACAGCCTGCAATATCTTTTCTTTATATCCGTCTAGATTTATTATTCGCTTAGGTGTGACCTGCCACGAACGTTGCTCGAGAGTGGCGCGAAATTAATTAATTTCATGCAAACCACACTATAACTCGGCTTTCTGCAAAACCGCTCCATTTTGTGCAACACTTTTATGAAATTCTCTCATTTGCTTTGGGACACAGAAAAGTTGTATTTAGTTAGGCTGGAGATGATTTAGAAAGATAATACTTTTACTTCCTCAGAAGTTTGATATCGAAATGACTTTAATGGAATCAATGCTTAGTCTGATGAAGATTTTGCAGTGTGTACGCAATGAGCAATATTGACCAAATTAAATTTAGTCGGTGGTATACATGAATCTAAATCATGGACTCTTCTCAGCTAGCAGATTTACTTCTGATCCAACATGCCTTCCTTACTTGTTATATAGCCAATCGTAGAGTTGTCATGTTTTTCGCCTGTTGATTTTGTTGTTTTGTTATTGGCTTAAATAAAACAGTAAATAGTAGAGATTGTCCATCGTGTGCCGTCTTCGGATTTTTATGACGGCAGCGCCTATCCTGAAATGAATGAAGTTGGCTTCCTCCCTCAGCACTGTGAGGAATCATATCAAACGCCATCATAAAAAAGGTTAAGAGTCCCACTCTGTTGGACCGCGCTCCTCAGTGTAGCCACAATAGTCATATTTATTTATATATTTTCATATTTAATTTCTCTGTAAATCCATTTTCTCGAAGGTTATATCCCTTCAGGTTCTTATAAAGCGGAGGACCCGTGTGCGCAAAAAGAAGGCTCTTGGTTGGTTCTGTGTTCTGCTCCGCGGACGCCAAGGAGAGCACAGACTGGACAAGGGAAGGAACTCCAAGATGTGGCCAAATTTAGCACAGGTGTGGTAGGTGGTTCACATCCTAAGGTACTTCGTATCGGCACCGGCCCTTTGCACGAGTACCTCCTTTCGTTACAACATGAGTTACCTTCGTGTCTCTAACAATCTCCTCCATCAAATGGTTCAGAATTCGCTTCCTTTATCTGATTGAATGGTCTTCGGCCACATACAACTCTCAGCAATGCATCTAATAAAGAGCGTATTGGCTATGGTTGCACTCTTTTTATCGGGTACTTACTACACTGCAAGCAAAAGCTGTAAAAATAGAATTTAATAAAAGTATTAGAGATTGCCTCTGTTGCATCGCACATGCACAATTCCAATACAATTGACGAACAATACAAATACAAAACAACCCAAGCATTTGGCGCTTCTGACACTCCGCAAGCACCCTTTTTACGCCCGTGAACAGTGAACGTACCGTTACAATCAATGGTTAAAAAGAAACTTCCGCACAAGCAAAAGCAAAGGTCCTCGTTCACCATGGGTTTGACCCAGATATTGGCAGCTATAACCGCGTCATTTCCAGAACGGACTCGGCGCTGCTGGAATCTTCAGAATCTGATCTTTTCACGCTATTAATGGTACACGGCAAATAGGGAGAACGGTCGTCTTCAAGATCTGCATGATTGAGAATCGTTCTCGGATCAGATTCACGAGAAGGAGCACACGGAGGGCTAGGATGTATAACCACCTGAAAAATGTATATTTGTGTCTAGTTAGGTCAAGTAAGACCCAAAACGCTGCAGTCGGACTTGCTCCTCAATAGTTCAAAACTGAATGCGCACATTATTTTTAAAGTTTAAATTAGTATTCGCTGGACGGTCATAACCTAGGAAACGGCCAAAAGAGCCTATCAACCCTAATGAAATGACAACCATTACTGGATTCCTTATCATGATCAGCGAAATTTCAAAATTACACGTACCCGCTCTCATTCTGAAAAGATTTTGACGAAACTGAACCAGGGCGGGATTTTCGCTGTTTTGATAGTGAGGCATTTAAAAAGGTTCAACATTGGCAGATAAGTGACTGCATACATATGCTTACCAAATCTGGATGGAAGTTTGGGTGCAATCTCAAACATTTGCTCTTGATATGATATGATATGATATTTATTACGTCGTATAAGACAGACGCAAGAAACTCAACTAGAACCGAACAACTAACAACTAACAACTTATCTTAAGCAAGCAGTACCAATTAGATATTGCATAATGCCTTCAAGTAAAGTGAAATCTAGGTTAAGTGGTGATTGTATGCGCAAACCTTTTGAATGAGGGAAGAGAGCAGGGAAGAACAGCAGTCTTAGTAAGTTTTAAATAGGCTAATCCTGCCCTAACAGCGAACGAATTCCACCTGACTGATGTTCTAGGTCTAGAAAATGAGAGTTTAGTTCCACCACCTCTGGTTCGAGAAGGCAACAATTCAAAAAATTGGGAAGAATCAATGGAGACTAATTTGTGGAGTAGTTTAAACACCATGCAGAGATCAGCAACCCTTCGCCTACTTTCTAGAGAAGGTAGGCAAAGATATGCATTGCGGATCTTCGCACGAGGTATACGAGAATACAAGAACCCTTCTGATCTAGTCAATATTTTTCTCGTAAAATTGTTTTGAACATTTTCAAGGAGGGCTACATGCATTGTTTTATGTGGCGAGAAAACCGTGCTGCCGCAATTGGTCTGACATATGTTTTGTACGCCATTAACAGTACATTATTATTTCTAGTAGTTAACGCCTTAAATATGTGATTTGCAATAGGGGAGTTCTGAATAGACTATGCACTGGAGTGTTCAGAGCATCCAAGCCTAAGATTAAAGGTTTTAGCGTGAGACAGGGGGGTTGCCATTCATCAGCCCAACGGGCGAGCCGTCCTGTTGCCAGCAGTGGAAGCTTCATATCTTCGCTATTTTCTATTTGTCTATAGATTTTTAAGTCATCCGCATACTGCTTACAGGATACATCGTTAGTTTCGAGCAGGTTTTGGATATCCGCCACATAAATGTTAAGCAATACAGGTGACAAGACACCACCTTGAGGTACTCCACTGATTACAGGCCTAGTTATCGAAAATGTACTATTAACACGTACTTGAAAAGTTCTACCGTTGAGGAAGTTTTGAATCCAGCTCACCACATTTTGATGAAAGCCAAGGAAACTGATTTTATGCATGAGTTTGGTGTGAATGACCCTATCAAAAGCTTTTGCGAAATCAAAATAGATAACGTCGTAGCAGCTTTTCTGATCCAGTATTGTAGTCCAGTCATTAATGCATTCCAAAAGACTAGTCTCTACAGACCTGCCTGCAACAAAGCCGTGCTGAGTGGAAGGAATAATACGATTTTTTCCAAGTGTTGGATAATATGCTTTTTCAATATCTTTTCGAAAATTCTGCAAAAGATCGATGTAATGCTGACAGGCCTAAAGTTTTCTGGATCTGATGATGGTTCTCTTTTACGCACAGGTGTAATATAGGAGTGTTTCCATAGTTCAGGGACCTCAGCATACATAATTGACTGATTAAAAATGTACGAGAGCGGATTCGCAATAACATGTGCAATATTTCGAATAAAAATGGATGGAATCTTATCTGGAGTAAAGGCCGACGACTGTGGCCAGGAGCAAATGTGCTGGTAGATTACTAAAGGATCGAAGTAGGGAAAATCCTTCATAGGCTGAGCACAATTAAAACTGTGCACTTGTGGTCTTCCATCATCACTTAAGAAAACCTTAGAGAACTCATTAGCAAGAACGTTGGCCCTATAAAAATCAGAGAGAATAGGTTTACCCCCTAACTGTAAATTGCAGAAATGGGTTTGATTTGAGAGCCTAGATTTCATGAATCTGAAAAATTTATTCTTGTTACGAGACTCAACTATTTTTTTCTCAACATTACGGTTGAATTTACCTAGTTGTTTTGCAAAAAGTTTAGAAAAGCGATGATAACCTGTCCAGTCACCGCTGAGCTTTGCGTGATTAAGCAAGCACTCTTTATGTGATAACATGTTGCGAAGATGGAAAGGCAACTGAGATTTGTACAAATTTGTGTAGGCCCATGGTACAAACATAACAATTGTGTGATTTAAAATGGCCAAAAACATTGAATATTTGTCATTTACGGAAGAAACCGACCCAAAAGAGGTGGCCCAGTCAACGCTATATAGGTAACTACAAGTAGCCCCATAGTCGCATTTTGTAAATTGTCTTCTTTTAACAGGAAACCACTCTTCACCAGACGCATTGATATCAAAGGATATACTTGCGTGATCACTATTACCAAGAGGAGTCTGGGCAGAGATATCACTTATTAGGCTTCTATGATTGGAAAAAACCAAGTCAAGAATGTTGTCACCTCTAGTCGGCTCAGAAATAAGCTGAACGAATTCGTGGCAAAAAAAGCATTTCTTTAAGGAAACTCTTACGTATTTGATCCAACAATGTTAGTCAAACATCACCACCCGTAGCTCATCATCCATCTCGATGTAGGGAGCCAACTACAACCCATTTATTGTCCAAGTTCGGCCTTCCATGAACCTTGGCATGATGACTTACAAGAGACGTCTGTGAATATACCACAACGACTGTTAACAAGAACCAAATGGTCTTGTGCGGCATCTAACCAAGAACACAGCAGTGAAGTGCGTTTATGTTGCAGGCCACCGTTTGGTCCAAATGTGGCAAATAAAGGCATCCGAAAGATGGTCACAGCTGTCACGGCGGTTTTGGATATGGAGCACGTAACGCTGATGGTAAGCGAATCCTTTAGTATGCGGACTCGCATAACCTCATCATCGTGAACACCGTATTTGGAAAGCGCGTCTCCCATCTGGCGTCGTTCTATTGCGTGAGTACCAAGACACAGATCGACTTCATCCTTGTGAAGCATTGCGATCGAAAGCTGGTTACAGCTGCGAAGGTGGTGCCGTACGAGACTGTCGCCACACAGCACCGTCCGCTGATATGCACTCTTAAGTTTGCTACTCCGAGGCTGAGGCATGTCGAGCGATGGGGTCCACCGAGAATCAAGTGGCAGCGGTTGGAGGAAAACGCTGCAGCTTTTGTTTCTCGTATTCGGTTACCGACGGTGACAACCGTCGACGAAACATGGAAAGATGCCACCGATACGATATTACAAGTTGCATGTTCTGAATTAGGCATGACTAAGCCTGGACGCCGCAAGATCGAGAAGCTGGCGTGGCTGTGGACTAACGACGTAAGAGAAAAAGTCCGACAGAAGGAAAAATTATATCATGCATTTCTACACGACAAGACCGCAGACAAATGGCGTATGTACCAGGAGTCGAAGAAAGCGGCAAAGAAAGCCGTAGCCGTTGCAAAATCCGTCCATTACGATGATTTCAGCGATAAACTCGAAACGGGCGATGGTGAACGACATCTTTATCGACTTGCCAAGGCACGCCATCGTCAGGCAGAGGACATCGAGAAATTCTTGGGCATCAACGATGAGAATGGCCATCTACTGACGAACCACAAGAGGGCTATGAAACGATGGCATGACTCTCCATGAAACCTGGGCATGTATGAATTGTTTCAATACTTCTGTGCCACGCAGGTTTGATATGATGGAGCGTTTACTTCAGCCTGACGTTTCGACAATTTCGTCGTTTTCAAAGGCCTGAAAAGAAGTTCGAAGCCTAAGAGGCACTCATTTCGGTAAGGACTTAGGCTTCCAATTCAGCCAGTTTCAACGAATTCCTAAGAGCGCCAAGGTGAACCCTACTGAAGCAAACCGAACCCACCGTTGCTCCACCAGCACAGAGTAAAAGCTCAGTTTTTGGACTACCTTAAAGCAAGTGAGACCTACCAAGTATAAATCTGCAGAGATGTTAAGCTATAGAAGTACTTGGTCTTGGTCTCATATCCCAAACAACGGAATGAACGACAAAAAGTTACTGGTGATTGAAATGCACTCGTTTCGGTTGTTCATCGCTGGGTTCCGTTCTCGAATCCAAAAAGCTTCTAGAGTCTTTCTGGCTCCATTCTCACTTTCACATATCAACACAGTGCACTTTATACTAAAATCGTCTCCACCGTGGGCTTCCTCTCGATGTTTACCGAGTAGGGTAGTAAGCTCCGCTTCTGCTTTCCAGCTAGATGTTCCCTGATGCGAACACTTAGTGCCCTTTCTGTTTCATCTATGTATAGCTCGCCACAGGTTATACACTGAAGTTGCTAGACAACGCCCTTCTGCGCACAGTCTTCTCTCCTTCCATACGGGCAAACCACGCAGACTCTCATTATGCATGAGCGATCGTAAAGCCTATTGCGAACTAGGAGCCGTTTTATATTGCTTCCTGGTATATTATCCAGCACAACTTCTTCTTCTAAGTTTGCTCGCACTAGGCAGAGACGTATAGCTGCCGTGATTTCGTCAGAAATGAAGGGAAATTGGAGACATACTTTGTTTTCCCGCACATCTCCACCAGATCTGCATCCCATCCGGCTACTTCGTTGTCTTGGTTCGTACCCATTGAGACGCGCAATATTGGAGGCCAGCATGCGTGACTGCTCTCGCTCCTCATGTCCGGTGCACACACAGACTGCCGTTCTGTACATGTTCCGGAGCACAGCGTGTTTAACTGCAAGAGTGTGAGCGGATTTTGCATGGACTATGATGCTCTTGGAGCTGCCTTTACGATACCATTTCACCTTAAAAACACCGTTTAATACCCTAACCTGAGTATTCAGATAAGGTAGCCAGCCTTCACACGGAGTTTCTCAGGTGAACTTTATGTACTGAGATTGTGCATTGAGGATGTTGAACAACTCATCCATTTCGGACTGAGTTGTCGTTATAATACAACAATCATCAATATATCGAGAGTACTTTATGGGATGACGCTCCAGTACTGGTTGTTCAATTCTGCTCATAAAGCAGATCGCCAGGGTTGGAGCAAAACGCTGTCCCATTGCAAGTCCTCTACGCTGCGAGAAATATTTCCCGGATCACTTGAACATATTGCACTTCAAGCGTTTTTCTACCAGCATCATTATGTGTGATTTGCTCAAACCAAACGTAGTAATTCGTCCTTCATGGTCACCTAGCATCTCTAAAAGTGCTTGTAGAGCAACGTTGTATCTCCGTTGGTATACAACGCAGTGACGTCAAATGATTCAATCACACAATTTTGCTGAAGAGTGCTAGATCTTAAGCGATCTAGAAACTGTTCCGTGTTTATCAGATGTGATGGTATGAAGCTGAGAAGCTGACCGATAATTTTATTAAGAAACCGGGAGATTCGGTTGGTCGGTCCGTCAACGCAGCTTATGATGGACCGGATTTTGTATACGTCTGCATTCAAAGAGTTTCTGTCTTCTTCGGACAATTTATGCATTTTGACCAAATGATAGAAAACAGGGCAAGTAGGCGTGTCCAGCTTCAGCCTTTGAACAAATCGCTTATCTAGGCCAGCCGATTCACCAATAGATTTCCAAGCACCGTTTAGCCTGTGGCATTGCATATGAAATTGTCTCTCTGAAGATTCCGCATACACCGTATAGTCAGCGAGGTGGTGCTCTGATATCTGCCGATCAAGGAGTCTCGGACAAATCACGAACTCTCCACCTTTATCACTTACAGAGAGTCGTATTTCATGGCGAGCTATTAGGTCACGCACTTATCAACTTCTGAAACAGGGTCGTACTCCTTATAGTAAGGCCGTATGAATGGAATGGGAGATAGCATATTTCGCAAGGACCCCTCGTTTGCACGAGGTTCAGGGTTGTTTCTAGCTTTCGCTCTAAGCTGGTCTCTTAGCTTATGTAACCCGCCCACAACTTTACAATACGTTGATCCATTCACCTGTTGCGACAGTGAAAATGATGGCCCTAAATTCAAGAAGTCCAACGCTTTCGAGGAAACGAGCGCATTGCAATAAGAGTGACTCTTGCCTGTTCCGTTATGATAGTGGCAGCCGTTCGCTGAGATCTTTGACCCCTCTTTGATGGCATGACTACTTCGAGAGAATTTCGACAGTAGAGTTTGTCCATCCGCCCATCCCTTGTGTCTCTCCTACGCACGGTCCTGTGCAGAAAATCACTGTGGAGGAGACGGAAGCAGCTTTGAAGAAGATGAAGCCAGGCAAAGCAAAGGACCCCGACGATATAACGGCCGACCTATGGAAGTCGAGGTGCTGGAGTCCTGCTGAGTGGCTAACAAAGTTTTTCAACCAGGCTGTTACGGAAAAGAAGGTGCCTGGAAGTTGGCAGGAAAGCACGACGATCCCAATATGGAAGAAGAAGGGCAGTCCAGCGGACTGCACGAATTGCCTTCCAATTCGCTTGCTCTCGCACAGCATGAAAGTCTTCGAGCGAATTGTAGATGGACGTATTCGCGATGTCGTCCAACTTTCCACCAATCAATGTGGCTTCGTAGCGAGCAGTGGCACCATCGATGCCATAGATGCTGCTCGTCTTCTGGTAGAGAGACATCGCGAAAAGCAGAAACCGCTGTACCTAGCTTTTCTCGACTTAGAGAAAGCATTTGATCTTGTACCGCGTGAGGTTATATGGTACGCCTTACGACAACACGGTGTTCCCAAAGAGCTTATTGAGTGGGTGCGCATACTTTACTCTGGTCCAAAGAGTAGTGTGCGAGCGCCAGCCGGCACATCGACGGAGTTTCCTATCTCCGTCGGTGTTCACCAGGGCTCTGCGCTTTCCCCGCTCCTGTTCATTGTCGTAATGGATGCCATTTCGAAAGACCTTCAGAAGCCTACCCACTGGACGCTGCTGTATGCAGATGACATAATGCTTGCAGGCGAAGAGAAGAGCGAACTCGAGCGACAAGCGCAAGCTTGGTACGACCGCTTGGCGATGTTCGGGCTCAAGCTAAACGTCAAAAAATCTGAGTACTTGACGTCAGACGTAAACGAAGCCGAGTCCATTGAGATCAATGGCACTGCGCTAGTACGAACTACAAACTTCAAGTACCTTGGATTTGCAATAGCGTCTGATGGCAGTCTGACGTTCGAGGTGAACTCGCGCGTGAGCGCAGCGTTGTCCAAATGGCGCTCGATGACAGGCGTTTTATGCGACAGGAAGATACCGGAACGCCTTAAATCGAAGGTTTATAGAACCATCGTCCGACCAGTAGCGATGTATGGAGCTGAGATAGGCCTGCAACCAAGGAGGTTGAGACTCGCCTCAGCGTAATGGGAGCGAAAATGCTGCGCTGGACGGCTAGTGTTACGCGTCTGGACCGTATTTGCAACGATGAAATACGCGAGAAGTTGGGTGTCGCTCCAGTTGCTGACAAGTTACGTGAAGCTCGCCTTCGGTGGTATGGCCACGTTCTTCGAGCTAGTGGTGACACTGTTAGGAAGATTGGCCTTGACATAGATGTGCCTGGAAAACGGCCTAACACGATCAAGCATTTGATCGCGTAAAGTGGCCTCACCACACCAGAATAGCGGGCCCCGCCTCGAAGTGGGACAAACGCTGAAGAAGAAGATATATGTATATATATGTTTATATATATATATAAACATATATATATCATTCTCATCGACGTTCGTCTTGTGAGCGGCCGCATTTCTAGGCGATCTCAGCTAAGTTTTTTTTATTCCGTTATTCCTCTTTATTTTCCTGTTGTTTTCTGTGTTGCAATTCTTTTCTAGGTTTACTTACACGAACTTTGTTCTAGCTCGTTTCCACGCTAACCTTTTCCAGGACATCTCCTTTACGAAGTGTTTTTTTTGCGGCTGATCATTGATTTTTCTGTCGTTCTATTTTCGACAATAGGTCAGTATGTCTCAGCGATCTAAAAACAACAAGAGAGCCTCAGAGCCATCGGTGAAGATGTGCAGTAAGAGCCAGGAGCTCACTGAGAAAAGCGGGGACTCCTCCAATCATGAGGATTTTGCCAGCTTATCAGTGAGTGCGCTCATTAGTAAAGTGCTCATGAGAAATAAGGACCCCGTTATAGAAAAGATCAGGTACGCGTTAATATCGAAATTACCTCAGGAGATGTCAGAACGGATCGAGGTGGAGAAAAAAGAAAGAAGTGTTGTTATCGAATGGCTCCCTGAAGCCGATGCAGATTTATCCCCCTCGGCGAAGCAGCGTGACCTTGAGGAAAAGGTGAGCGAAGTCTTTGATGTTCTAAATCTCGAATGCCGCCCCTTGGAAGTGTATCGCATGGGCAAGCAGGAACGCGGCCGTACCCGTAAGGTGAAGGTAGTTTTACCTTCGAAGTCTCACTGGGCAGCAGCCCTTTCTAATTCTTGGAGGCTTCGTGGGTAAGCTACTTTCGAAAAGGTCCGTGTTCGCCGTAGCATGTCAGCCGAGGAGCGGCAACGAGAATATGAGTTGAGGCAGGAGTGTAGGGAAAGAAACAAGCTGTCAAACGACCGTGTCTGGGTGGTATACCGTGGACAGTTAAGACGGATCGACGAACTCCCTAAACGGAGAGTTTCGGGAAACGTCTGACTGGACACGGTGTACCTACTACAGCCTTGAAATGCTTTTTGTTGAATGCCCGTAGCCTAGTAAATAAACTTCACTATCTCCATCTATTTTTGTCGAATTACGAACCAGATCTGCTGTTTGTAACAGAAACTTGGCTCTCCAACAAAATATCAGATTCTGAAGTTTTTGCTGATTCCCCTTACAAACTATTTCGAAATGATCGTAAAGATCGCAAAGGTGGCGGTATATGTTGCTTAGCCAAAAACACGCTTAGTTTGACTGCTGTTAATACCCCTACCTGCCTCAAGTCTGATATCCTTTGTCTCGATGTCTTTGATTTTACACATTTGGTATCTTTCAGAGTAGTTTTGGTTTATCGCCCTCCAAACTCAAGCCCATGTGAAGATGATGGTCTTATAGACTCACTGTTAGAACTGTGCCTTTCAGACAATCATTTGATAGTTTTGGGCGACTTCAACCTTGACATTGATTGGGCTCATTGCCTCAGCACTTCCAGCAAGAACATGACAAAGTTTAAGGAGTTTTTTGAATGTTGCAGTTTAGCGCAGAGAGTAAAGAAACCTACACGTGGTGACGCAATTCTTGACATAGTTTTGTCTTCAACACCAATTATAAAAAACATTTCTGTTTTACCCTCTTTTGCATCATCTGATCACAATATAGTCAGTTTTGATATTCACATGTCTCTGCAGAATCAAAGAGATTTACCTCTCCCGAACTTTATCCGCGCCGACTATTCCGCTCTAGCGCTATACTTCAATTCCATTGATTGGTGGACAGTTTTCCAATGTTATCAAAACACTGATGACCTGTACAAAATATTCTGCCGTGTTATTTATTCTGGATTATCCAAGTTTGTGCCTTTTGATACTAAGAAAACTCCAACAAGGCGCTATCCAAAACAGATTTCCAATCTTATAGCCCAAAAGGCACGTCTGTTTAGCTCTTTACAAAACCCTCTTTCACACCCAAGATATAAAAAAGTATGTCAAGAATTGGATCATCATTTGAAAAAATTCTTAGCCTACAAGGAAAAGCTTGCTTCCAGAACATACAACAAAAAGGCGTTTTCTTTTATGCGGTATAAGCTGAAAGCACATTCAGAATTACCTGTTCTTAAAGATGACTCTGGAGTTCTTTATGCAGATGATGTTCAAAAAGCTGAAGCACTTGCCAGCTATTTTGCTTCAGTTTTTACTTCAAATTCGGAAGAAGGGGCAAATTCTAATAGGTTCTTTGAGCAATCAGAAATGGCTGATGAATTGTTGGCGTATAGCATAGACGAGATAACCATCCAGACAGAAGACGTGCTAAGAGTAATGAAAGGACTAAAATGCTCCACATCAGTGCCATTCGATGGCATTCCTCAAATTGTTTTCAAGAAATGCGCGCAGTCCCTTTATAAGCCTTTGTCAATCATTTTCAACATTTCTCTGATCTATGGCGAAGTTCCTGAAATGTGGAAGGAGTCCATTATAACTGCAATTCCAAAAAGTCCGAAGTCCGTTTTACTTTCTTCCTTCCGGCCGATAAGTATAACTCCTACCCCAATAAAGATCATGGAAAAAATTCTGCGGGAGAAACTAATCTCACGTCTATACGAAAACAGATCTATTCCTGCCCAACAACATGGCTTTATTGCTGGTGCTTCCACGTCTACTCAACTGTCGGACTGCATTTTTGACTGGAATCTTGCAACAAATAATGGAGACTCTGTGGATATCATTTACTTCGATTTGTCAAAAGCTTTTGACAAAGTTTGCCATAGCAAACTGCTAGCAAAGCTTTATCAAATGGGCATTAGGGGATCCCTTCTAGCTTGGATCAACTCTTATTTGAGTGGGAGGCGCATGCGTGTCAAAGTAAGGCATTCCTTCTCAAGTTGCTATGATTGTACAAGCGGAGTGCCCCAGGGGGGTGTATTATCCCCGATTTTGTTCCTAGTGTACACCTGCGATCTTCCTTTTTATCTAGTTACTGACCCTCTTGTCAAGGTACAAATGTATGCTGACGATATAAAGATTTACGGGACTTACAATGATAAAAATAAGTCGCAAGTCTGCCAGGCTTTATCACAATCCATCAACAATATGATGGAGTGGGCTAACACTTGGCAGTTACCTGTAAATCTTTCGAAGACATCAGTTTTCCATATTGGGAACTCAGATAATAACGAATACAGTTTCAATAGCTGCGTTATTACCTCCGTATCCGAGGTTCGAGATCTTGGAGTCTTTCTAGATCGTAGGTTAACCTTTGAGTATCACATCGATACCAGGGATGGGCGGAATTTCTGTTTTCTGTTTTCTGTTTTCTGATTTTCTGGCCATTTTTGACAAATTTTTTCTGTTTTCTGTTTTCTGGGAAAATGGCCAAAAATTGGCCAGAAAACAGAAAATAGAGTTACGAACAAAATGTTATCACAGAAATCTAATGAAAGGAATCCAAAAAGTATTATAGAATAGTGAGCTTCATTCCACAATAGTATTTCTAGAGCATCTTAAATGGAAAGCATATGGCGTTTTTGGATGTGCTCGTGTAGTAATTGCGCCGCATACTCATGAACTATCGCTAAAAATTTTATATTAAAACTTGAAAATTAGTATTCTGAGGGCATTAAGTTATGTACTAACTAACCACTTGTCCTAGAGTTACTGTGGGTAGGGTTATTCTCCACCTCCGGTTTTAAAATTGATCACTGTTATTCGGTCATCCCCAATATCGCTTTCTGCGGAGCCTTCGTCGAAGCTGCTTTTCTAACTATGAAGATTCCCCCTTGGTGTCACAAATTAGTAAGAGACATAAAAGTTTTAGTTACCTTCGATTTCGCTGCTGTAATGATACAGAACTGATACACGAAATTTCTCATTTATCACTTATATCATCTGTCGTCCCATTGATCATCGAGTTGTTCAAGAGGGCACCAGCAGCGTCTCAACACGTCCATGCCACGTGCCAGGGTATCTAAAGAATCCTTTTCGCACGAGGGACACGAAGAGCGTCATATTGCTTATTCAGGGCTTTGACGAAGTCCGACCAACGCGTAGGTGGGCATCCTGGTGTTCTCTTGACATCCCGTGGAGTCTAATCGGTGATGGCTCTCGTCCACTCGGTGCCTGCGAAGCGCATTACGTGGCCCGCCTAATTTTCGACGACTTGGCCTATACGACAGCGTCCCTGGACTTCGAACGTCGGCGAAGCTCGGAAGTCTCGAGGCCTTCTCTCACTTGCGTGAGTCGTATCACTCCGAGCATTGTCCTTTCGATTCCCCGCTACGCGACACTGATCGCTTGTTCATCCTGCTTTCGTATAGCCCAGGTCTCTGATGCGTCTTTTAGGGCAGGAAGAACAGTGAAGTCGAAAAGGTGGGTACGGAACCCGACGTTCTGCGTCTTCTCCACGACTCTCTTGACAGCTCCTCAAGCCGCTGGCATCCTCCTTCCCAGCTCCGGCGCTAGTTAGTTGGTCATGTTGACTTCACGACCCAGATACACGTATCTGGAGCATTCGAAGATGTTCGTTCCATTGAGTCAGAGTGGGGCGTCAGAAACTTGTCCGTTCCTCATGAACATCGTCTTCGTAAGATGCACTGCAGTCCAATGTTCCACATACACGATCGAAGCCAGCAAGCATTTGCTCTGCCTGGCTAGCGCTCGGTTCTAGTTATCGAATGACGTTTTGAAGGGTGGCGCAGAAGAGAACCGGGGATATAGTACCCTCTCATCGAACCTCTCTGTTCACTTTGGCAACGGCGTTGTTGTAGAATGGCGAGATCTTTGTCGTGAATCCACTCCGCAGCTCTCGAAGGACTCTGATGTACACAGTAGGAACGCCCTGAACGAGCAGGACTTCGACGACCGCTTCAGTTTCGACAGAGCCGAATGCCTTCTTCAGGTGAACGTGCAGCGGCAGCTTGTACTCGCGCGACACTTCGATAAGCTTCGTAATGATGTGAATGTGGTCGATCGTACTGAATCCTCTCTGAAATCCTGCTTGTTCTCATGACTGTACTTCATCTAGCGTTCTGCCGATCCTATTCAGGAGGACTCGAGTTAACAGCTTATAGTCTACGTACATCAGGCAGACCAGGCGATTGTTGCTAATGTCGTGCACTCCTCTGTACAGCAAGGCGGTTCTGCTGGTCTTCCACTGAGATTTAATATGATATATAGATATGAGATGAAATAATAATGTGATAAAGAGGGTATATGCTCGGTCTTCATTATATGGTGTCTACGCATTCAAAAAAACACCTTCAACTAAGATCTGTTGTGCTGACAGCCCCTTCAGTCAAAATCTCGTACTGTACTGTAAGGCACCAAGCCAGTGCACATCATCTTTAGTCGGCTAAGCAGCAACTAGGTGCTGTAAAGAGCATTGGTAAGTTGGCCTGAGAACTTTCAGTTACGCGGAAACTAGGCTACTACAAGGAAAGGTATGACCAAGAACGAAACGAACTAGGAATATACAGATTCTAGCGGAGCCAGTAATACTCAGCGAATCTCTGCACAGCTTTAGAGTATGTTGCCAGAGTGGGTCTACAAACTCAAGCAATTGAGTTGAAATATGGAAACAGTGATCACTGATTCATCGTGTTCGGTACTCTAAAAGTTTCTTACTAGTGGGACCATTATCTGATTGAGGCGTTCGCGGTGAAACGGGGCTGATGAGTAATGTTGTGTACTTCACGTGTCGAGATTCCTAGGATCTATCAGTCCAGATGTACAACTTGGTGATTGCAGTAGACTGGAATGTAGTAGAAATTTTTATAAACGCTTACAAAATGAAACGCTGGCCTACGACTACATTTCTGGTCATACAAAAGCATTTGCTACTGGAAAAATGAATCTTTGGGTAAAACAATTAGATCGTGTGATAATTTCCAAATTTTCTGTTTTCTGATTTCTGTTTTCTGATTTTCTGGCGTTTTTGGCTTTTCTGTTTTCTGATTTCTGTTTTCTGATGAAAGCGATTTTCTGTTTTCTGTTTTCTGGGAAAATTTTCAAAATTTCCGCCCATCCCTGATCGATACCATTGTACGGAAAGCTTTTAGCACTCTTTTCATGATTTGCAGAAACATCAAGTGTGATGATAGCCCTATACTTATTAGTTTATATAAGACATATGTCATCCCAATACTAGAGTACTGTTCTCATGTTTGGAGTCCTTTCACAAAAAAATCACAATCCAAAATTGAAAAGGTGCAGAAAACTTTTACAAAAATTCTATTCTACAGGTGTAATCGTACTCCAAGTGAAACAAGAGTAACTCCTAGTTACGAAGAAAGGCTTAGACATTTCAACCTCAAAAGCCTTTTCTATAGACGTGTATTCTCTGACCTAGTTTTTTGTTTTAAAATCCTAAAAGGCGAATCAAAACTTACAGCTAGCAAATATTGGGTTTTCTTGCCAACGACAGGTCACCGTAATCATTTCCGTTTCCGTTATCCTAAAGTGGAGAAGAAAAATCGCGGGACAGTTTTCAATTCCTTATTTTATCGTGGAGCTCGCTGGTTGCAAATGTTACCTGCAAGTTTACTAGAAGCTCCAAACGCCAATGTTTTTCGTAGAAGGTTGAGGAAAATAGACTTACTCTCAATGCTGCACTTAGAGGACATTACATAGGTTCATGCAGCATTGGTTTACCTTTTTTTTTGACATGCTTTACGTCGTCGTTTCCTTCTTGTTTAGCTTAGTATTATGCTCTTTGTTAATGTTCCATACTCAACATTGTTGTTCGCTTGTTCTCCTAACATTCCAGCATTTTACCCTTGTTTTCTTAATTCTTTTAATGTTATTTGTTCGACTTGCTGCCACTTGTAAACTTTCCTTTCGAACCTTTCCTACCACATCCCAGCTGCTGTAGTGTGGATTTAATGGGAGCGGCGGACCTACTAAGATGGTATCCGGAGCCGTTACCTCTCGCGACTTGCAGTGTTGACGGGCCACTGCTCGTTTCCCATTAAATTATCCACTTCATCAATCCCCATAAACCCTCAGGCTTCTATTTCTTCCTTCGTTTTTTTTAAATCGTTCCTCTTGTTGTTAATTTAATTTTGCTCACACCAACTATTATCACGAATCGCTATGTTGTGTTGTTGAGGAGTTTAGCTTTTTAGCTTTTTTTCTTTTTTTTAGTCATCTCCACTGCTTGTTAACGCCGTGTCCATGTTGCTTATCTACTGCTCATTGCGCACAGTATTGTGCAAATAAAAATAAAATAAATATAGATATATATATATCAACCGATATATTGATATCCCTCCCTGCCTTAATCGATCGGGGTGGGCATTGCGTGATTATGGCCAGGAGCTATGAAGTCTGAGAGTGGAATGATAGCTCTACTCAAATGATCGATAATATTGATTGACATTGATTGACTGAACGATCTATCGAACTGCCACCCAGACTTCGGTCGGGGTGGGTGTTGCGTGATTAGCTCAGATCTCGATCAGACAATCTAGCTCGCCTCGATTTGGAAGACGTTCAACTTGATTTCAAAGTTCATAGGCCACATCAAAAGACTGGATCACGCTATGCACTCAAAAAGTTCATCGCAACGTTTATTTGATTGACGATAAAGGTAGGATATGTGTGATTATCACAATTATTTCTGTTGCACCATTTACAGGTGTGAAAGTGCATGTAAACGGAAATTTTGCTATCAATCGAATGAATATCGCGAAGTCGGAGGCATGGCGCAATCTCTGTTTTAGCAATATAAAATGGCCGCTTTCCAGCTCTTCAAAACAAGCCTTAATTCATAGTTTTTCCTCAACAAACAAATTATAAATTTTCAAACTATGTGTTCTCTTGGTGGGAACTAAATTAAAACTTCAAAGAAAGTTATACTAAACTTTTCCTAAACAATCAATATCCATAGATATTATCCATCGCCCAAGCTGAGCTATTGGTTCTCTCAAGACCTCATCGATCTGGGTGGGTGTTCTGTAATTATGATGGCCAACGCAAGGTCGACCAGATAATCAGCAACCATGGTGAAGCTTCCATCTGACAATCAATCTCAACCGATATTATTGATTAGTCAATGTCATTGTCTGGAAGACGCTTTTGATTTGGAAATTGTTCACTTTGTTTTTTGTTCGATATATATATATATATATATATATATATATATACAAGGATTATTTGTTCAAGAGCACATATACTTCGCGCGCTGGGCTACTAAGCTATTTCTACCTGCCCAGGTCTTCCGATTTTCAGCGGTGGACCAGAGCAGGTCAGCGAAGAAAGTTGGAAGGACCTACGCTCGGTTCGGTTACGCTTTCAACCAAGTCATGCTCCCTGGTCCTCAATTTTCGGCAGTGCTTTGACCAGTTTCTACACTACAATATGCAGAGGAGGATAGTATTTTTTGTCTTAAGTCACCTTTTCCGAAATTCATCACACCTCATGGTTTAAAGCAAGACGAATGGACAGAAACGTCAGAAATTCGATTAGGTTTGACGTTCTGCAATTGGGTGTGAACACAACCCTAGACGAAGCGAGAGTGTTGCGGACATTTTTCTGAGTGCTGTACTGGGATGTGACTGATTCTCAGCAAGGAATCAATCGTTCTGTAGTAACCGCTCGTTTCAACGTGTTCGACTTTGACGTTACGGACGCTGGCTGAGAAAGTGTCCCAGATTTAATCCCAGATTTATCCTAGTCCGGGAAGAGCCACATAACTAAAAAGTATTTTATATAACAAATTCACTTGAAACTTACCGAGCGACTCCTACAGAACAACATGGGACCCTAAACAAGAAAAGTCACAAACAAAAAAAAACGAAAAAATGCATTTGTTGCTGTTGTAAACCGGCAAAGTTGTGTGCCCTCCACCATGTTGGGTCCTGACTATGACATGTTAACTTCGAAGAGAAAAGACATTCTTCTTCTAGAAAATGTTCAGGATAGTTTCACTCGTAAGCTGATGATGAGGTGCTACGGGAATAACTATTATCAGATGCCAAATGGTGCCCAAAGAGCGGAGATGTTAGGATAACCAAGCCTTTTCATAAGAAGGAAAAGAGCTGACCTCCTCATGATGTTTAAGATACTCAAAAAACCACTCAAAACCCACTCAACTTTTTTGGCACGAGGCTGACAAGAAACATAAGAGGGAAGCTCAGACTTTATGTTTCGGTGGCAAAATCGCGAGCCCGAGCAAGCTTTTTCACCTACAGAAATTTAAAGGCGTTTAACCACATTTTGAGCACAAATGAGGAAGTCTTAGGTCTATCCTTGCACGGTTTCAAGAAGCTGCCTTTGCGTATGCAATGAGTGCCTTCGGTTGTATTTGTTTGTTTTTGATTGAGTTTATGCGTTTTTATTCTAACATTGTATTTTCACGTGTGGCCTTAGCTCACGTCATGAATAAATAAATAACTGAATATCAGCCGGTGGTCAGCACGCGGCGTGCCTCCATTCCGTCGCTCTTTGCCCGCCGAAACGGTTGAAAACTGCGGCGATTTTTTTGTTTGTCCGTTCGTTTTTGGTCTCTTTTAGGTTGCAACTCGTTCTCTAGGAGTCGCTCGGTAAGTCTCTATTCATTTTGTTGCCTACTTTTTAGTTATGTGCCCCCCCCCTAAACTAGGATAGATCCAGCATCCCGAGCTAGGTTTGGGCTACGTTCCTAGTGTGGTCCGCCATACCCGAAGCCGGCAAGCCTAGCGTGGCCCACACGTGCAGCGTACGGCGCCGGCGAAGCCGGCGACGGTCGCTGCTCTTAAAATACGTGCCATACTAAAATACACCATGGCATTGGTCTTCGTAGGCCAGCCTGTCACAAGGGCCTGTCGCCTGCAATCGAGTGTACGTGTTCAGCTTATCTCGCAGAGTGAGCCGTTTCCAATGGCACCACATGGAGAGACGGACATCGCCACCAACTTCAAAGAGCTATTGTAAGGGCACAACTACAGTATGAGGGACAGGATTTAGTGAACAATACTAATAACAACGTTACTCGGGAGTTAGTTCGGAATAGGCTCTACGTTCAGCAGTGTCTTTCGGAAAACTGCGTTATTTGCCCAAGTGGAAGATTAGGCGATTGCTCAAAGTTTGGAGCCATATATCAGATCGAATGCTTGGCATATAACACCAAGTACATCGGAAAAACGGGAAGAGCTCTCGCAGTACGTGTAAGGAAACATCTATCAAGAATAAGACATGAATTGGTAAGCAGCCCACCGGAAAGCATAGGATTGATTCGCATAACGGAAATTATTATTATTACTATTATTATTATTATTATTATTATTATTATTATTATTATTATTATTATTATTATTATTATTTATTGAGGTGTAACATAAACACACGTGAAAAACAACAAAAGGGATATGTCAGAGATGAACATCAGATAAACAATAACACTTAGAAGAAACAGTAAGAGGAGACGGAGAGAAGAAAATAAAGTTTAGTTGGCCTTTTGGAATAAAGTAAGCAGCTGCAACTGATTGACAAACAAATCTAAGCAGAGTAGCAACCAACAAATTTAACCAAACATTTTGCGAATAGTAAGATTTTGAAAGAATTGAAGAGAGATTCCTAGGACATCTTCCTCTTCACAAAGTAATTTGTTGAATTCTCGTAGGTTTCTATATGTAAAATTTCACCTAATCTGGGATTTTGTCAGAAGAACATATAGTCTAAGCCTTCCGCTTCTTTGAGCGAAAATGTACAATTTTGCCCGTTGTAGGAGACATTTCGGCGAGGAGAGCGTTCGAAGCGTTCTAGATTTTCATAAGAATTCTAGTAATGAAAAACCGAAGTGAGTGCCTTTTTGTTGCCAGTGACTTTCTGCCGTTTGTGTCTCACTGTGAACTGTAGAAGGACCGATCGACGACCATGGTTTGCAGTATGTCCCATTCGTCCCTACTGGTTAACTGACGTAGGCGAACTCAGCCCTTGCGATGGATCCAATAGGCGAGTTCGTTTCCGTAATTGCTCCCCCTTTGTGCTCGTAGGCTAGGCCGAAAATGCTAGGGTAGTTAAAGAGCATGGCGGAGTAGAGAGCAAAAAACTGATGCGCCACGTTTAGGTCTCTGAAAACGTCAAGACTTCGAACGACATGACCTGTTAAATAAAATTCAGGAAACAGTCACAGAACGACTATCAGCTCGAATTAACAAGACGATGCTTTTTGGCGACACAATCAACGAAGGAGGGAAGAGACCTCCGGGCCGACAAACCCTGAACGAGTGCCGTAACCAACTGGATTGCGTGAGTTGTCAACGTGTCAGCTAAGTGCATATCCGTCTAAATGATCCACAACCTGTTTCATACCTATCACTAGTTTACGAAACAGACTTTGGGATGATCGTTAGCTCACCATGATGACCCAGGTCTCCGTTTCAACATCATACCAACAAAGAAAACCTCGCTCACGTTTACTTGGTTGCTCGGTCTCCAATCCACTCGACATTCGGGCCAAATGACGAACTTCGCTGTGTCTCTATAGCGGATTTTCACGTGGTCCAATTTTTCGCGAAATTCTCTGTCGATTGATTCGACGGACTCCGACATGAACTGAAACCACCGAACATCTAGAAAACGTGGCTACTTTCTGAACGTTTACCTATTGAAACGGCTACAGAGTCCAGAATTCGGACGTTTTCATGGGTCACATCACATCGGAAATTGGAAAATGGTTGCAATGCGATCCAGTTTTACGTGCAAACGTGACAATAACTGCTATTTTTTATTTTACATTTTCATGCATAACGAAAATCGTCTAGGATCTGAAGGATTTGCTGAAACAACATCAATATCATGCAGTTTAGAGACTATCATGTCTCGTTTGCCCTGTCAGCTAGCCCAAGCTATAAAAACTATGGGTCATTCTGAGCTTTGACCTACACTTGCGCTACCTTACCACTTCTCAAACCGCTAACTTTCGGAAAGAGCGTTTATCGCCGCCGACGACGAAGGCAAGGGCGAGGCCTATTCCCAACCCACGCTATGGCATCTCTTTCTGGATACCAAGGAATAAACACGTCTTCTCTCGCTTCTGTACGTTATCATATAAATCAACTAAACTGCCCATTTTGGTGCATTGATGCTAATAAGCCATATTGAAAGTCTCTCGTGTACAACGCCTAGAGCCGCAAGTCGATCTATCACAGATCGCATTCCCTATGATCGCACTCTCTACTTAAGAGAACTACTCTCGGTTCACAGCTTGAGTTGGCCTAATTACGACCACAGCCTCTAATCAAGAGACTGCAAGACTTCCGATACATTTCGAGGAGCAACGAGAGAAAATTCTCACTTCGTTTCTTGAAAAAGCAAGAACGAAACCCTTTTTTGAAAACAAATGTATTTATTATTGTTATAAGACGCCTATTGTATTGAGTGGCGACGACACTCAGAAACCTGTTTGATAGGTACAGCGATTATATCGCTGTCGTAGATTTCAGTACCATAGATGAAGAGACCTACGAAAAATGCAGGTCAACCATTGCCCTCCTACAATGCGGGGTCAAGCAGATCAGAGAGGGGCAAGAGATGCTCCAAAAATTGTACAAAGGAGTCAGAGAAGAGTACAACAGCTGTAAAAGCAGAACAGAGAGAAAGGGCATCATGCACGAAATTGAGCAGATTGAAAATGAGTCGAAACTGCACACTACAATAGCAGAATCTGATGAGCTTATGTTTAAGCTCATTACGCGTGTTGACGAAGCCAAGTGCATGCGCGAGAGAATGGACGTCAAATTGGGCTATATTACGCAGAGAGCCCAGCCAATAGAAGCGAATGGTTTGGAAAATTTTGAAACAAACGATTTCGAGAACAGCTGCGGTCAGAGCAACTCTGATAATGCTGCAGCGGGCATACCCGCATATACTGCTATTCCTGATGCTAGTGGAAGTCTAAACCACACATCAGTACGATCCTGCAGATCTATAAAACCTCCTCAGGCGTCTCTACGCATTGTTCTACGGTAACGCGGAGGAATTTCCTGAGTATTGGGCAGTTTTTCAATCTCATGTCCACAAAAGCACTGAGCTGGACGTAATGGAAGAAATACTGTTGTTCAAGGAAAGCCTAAAAGGCAGGGCGCAAAATTTCACTAAAGGAATTCGACTTGTGCCAGAAAACTATTATACAAC
>OX377206.1:54465040-54524754 GCA_947396885.1 Heligmosomoides polygyrus polygyrus
CTAAGGCTTTGAAAATTTGAAACAACCTTGTCAACCCCTTGCGACATATTAGCTTTACATGTTCTGAAAAGTCCAACTTCTCATCGTAAACGAAGCCTAAGCCTTTTACCGAAGTTACTCTCCCGATGCATTGCCCATCGATACAGTAATCTAAGGCAGCTGACGAGGTCCCAATTCTCATGTGTGTCTTCTCCGGAGCCAAAGGAAGACACCAACGTATGGACCAGTCCTTGACTAGATCAATCCCCTGCTGAAGTGCACTGCAATCATCAACAGTGGAAATTTCACGATAGATTTTTACGTCGTCCGCGAACTGCTTTACAATAACACCAGCACTTTCCAATTCTTTTGCGAAATCTAAAGTTAAACCATGAACAAGAGCGGTGACAAGACGCCACCCTGTGGGATTCCACTTTTTACATACACTACGGATGAAAAAGCTGTACTAACTCTAACCTGAAATGATCTGTTCGACAGGAAATCCTTAACACATCTACAGATAATTGGATGCACCTTCAGCTGTGTTAATCTGTAAGGCAGTTTCGAGTGGATAACGCGGTCAAAAGCCTTTGAGAAATCTAAATATATTACGTCACATGCCTTTTTCGACTCTAGGAAATACGTCCAATCATTTAGACATTCAAGCATGTTAGTCTCCACTGACTTCTTCGGCACGAAGCCATGCTGACAATCTGGAATTAGTCCGTTTCTGGATAGATGTTCAAAAAGATGAGACTTAATCCCCTTCTCAAAGATTCTGCACAGAATGGATGTGAGGCGGAAATATTGGCTGATAAATTTTGTGATGTTTTTCTGGATGATACCTCGGAATTGCAGACATACATTCCGGAAGTGAGTGAGCCAATGGGCGCAGTCCCGTGGTTTGATGGAAAGATGCTCTATGAACTTATTCTTAGTTGTTCCGATTCATGCTCGCTCACACCTGATGGGATACGTTCCATATTCTTGAAAAACATTGCTCATGTGATCGGGTCCGCTGGCGTATATTTTCAATCAATCTCTGATGTTTGGTGAAGTGCCCAAAAGCTGGAAACATTCTTATGTTACACCTCTGTTGAAAAAGAAACCTGGGAGCAATATCAACAAGTACAGACCTATCAGCATGCTCTACCAGATGCAACGCTTCGGCTTCTCTCAAATTAGTCCTCGTCCAAGCCTGGGATGAAAATCGTAACGACTACCTGCGGCAAACCGTTGGCGCGTTTCTTAAACATCTTCGCTACTGCATTCGTCAGAAAGTTGATCAAGTTGAACATTTTTGAACTCGATGTGTTCGACAAGTTGTGTTTGACATTTATCAATAAATTGTTTTGAATTGAAGTTGCTTGCATAAAAAAGGTATAAGCCATTTCAAGCGGCCAATATTTTCCGCGCATCCTGTAGTTAGAAGCAGTTGGAACCTCCTGACAATGAGACTTTTCTTCATGTGACCAAAGTCGATCAGACATTCTGTACATATCGATAATGTCGACTTTGGATGTGGTCGACCGCTTGAAGACGAGGACTGAATGTGTCTGCAGTCAATTCGGCGCTAGAGGGGATTGTGCTGTAGTGCATCAGGAAGGTTGCCTAGCATCCTAAGGAACGAAGGCACTGATTAGCACAAACAACGACGGGCGGAGGGGCGTTCTACTCCCGCCCTTTAAACAGAGGCTTGGCAAATGTCTGCGTCTCCACTATCTCGTAAGGCAGCCACTGGACTCTCGAGCAAGCCGAGGGGTTGGAGGTGGGCGGGCTGGGGGACGAGGGGGTAGAACGCTCGACCCCACAACGACGCCACTGAGCCGTCTGGAGATGATGCCGAACGTAATGGTGGGAAGGGGATGCGCATGGCTTCATACAGCAAAACCACTCGCCTGTTGTAGGAAAAGTTGAGCAAGCTAGCAGCATAATGTTTCCAAACACTGCCTTTGTTACTCATATGAAGGAAAGAAAGCTGCACAAATAGAACAGCTAACTTGTAGGGAATGACATCAGCTTAGTGATTCTGCAACGTCGTGTCAGGTGTGGGTGCGGGGCACGCCGATAGTCTATACGGAGCACCGGTATAATTTTCAGGTCGTTGCACATGAAATGGCCGATTTGACTGAAAAGTTTGACAGATCACAACTTTGCTTGGAAGCAATTTTATTAATCGTAATGAGTATCGTTACTATGAGTACGCTTTTCCCAACGCGACAATTGCTTACAATTGCTTGTCAGATATTCCTTTTTTCAAAATAATAACCACGAGAAATAATGAAACACAAGAAGTCACTTTCAAAATCATCCTAATAGATGAATTTTTTATCCTTCGCATAACGATCTAAATGTTCGAAAAATGACAATCCATAGGAGACAGATCCGGTGAATACGCTGGATGTTACAGAGTTTCGTATCCCATTTCATCCATTTCCTGGACAACAATTTTTGAAACGTGCGGGCGCGCGTTGTAGTGCAGTAGGATTGGGCCTCTTCAATTAACCAAAGCCGGCTGTTTTTCAACCAACTTCTGGTGCATCGCTTCAATTTCGGCAAATTACTTCTCCTCTGTGACAGCCCCTCCTGTCTTCAAGAATTGGTAATGGACTATACCATACATTGTCTACCACATGGTCATCATGGCCTTCTTCAGATAGAGACTTGGTTTCGGCATCTCTTTTGGACTCTCATTCTTGTCCAGCCATTGTGAAGAGCAACGACGATTGTCACGAAGGTCCCACTATTCGTCTCATGTCACGATCCTGTCAAAAAGGCTTCCTTAGATTGTGCAGCCTTAAAGAAAAAAAGGAAAGGTGTCGTGGCGTTCCACATCTGCCCGGCGGTCAGTTGCAGAATCCATTTATCCAATGTTTTTACTTTGCCGATCGCATTTAAGTGGAGACTGATACTGCTGCCGTTAACGCCGAAATGCTGTGCTAGCTCTCTCACAATTTGACGCGGATTCGCTACCAACATGGCTTTGAGTTGGTCGTCGTTAAACATTGATGGCAGCCTACCTCGGTCTTCAAGACTTTCATCTCCAGATCGAAACCTTTCGAACCAGTGATGAGTTGTGCGTTCCTTATCGAAATTCTCTTCAAATGCAGTGTTGATATTACGAGCTGCTGCCGCGGCGTTGAGTCCACTTTTCCATTCATAAAAGTAGAGCACCCGAATACCACGTTTATATATCCTATAAAAACGATGTCAAAACTTGGAAAGAGGCAATTAACTCACAAAACCTATAAATGGTGAGAAAGCGAAAATTCCTCGCTTTCTCACCATTTATAGGTTTTGTGAGTTAATTATATACAACATCTGAAACGGGAACATTTGTAGCCACGACAAATCGACCAGAAATTGAGGTAGAAAAATCGGTCATTTCATATGCAACGACCTAATAAGAACTATAACCTATAAGTGATGTGTTGCAATGTTTGAACACAGATAAGTGTTTATATATGAACACGTGCTCCGACACGTCTATTGGCGTGTTTGGCACTTGCGCGCTTCGCGCGTTCTTGCAATATCACTATGCTGAGATCACTCCAAAGTAACTGGTCTAGTTGTGCAGTTTTAAATTCTTAATAGCACGTCTATAGCGGGGGTGGTGCACCTTGCATCACTTCTGTAGCTTTACTGGCTCTGCTCCAGCCAAAGTACATAATCTTAGTTGTCTTCTGCAGCTACACTGCACGTGTGTTGTGCCTGATCCTTCAATTTCAAAGCTTTTCAACAAAACTGTAGGACTTTAGGAAACAAAATGAGGCTGTGACCTCCCCTCCTCTGTAGACTTGCACCGATACCTTCAAAACTTGAACGAGATACAAAAAAGTCAAAAAAGATTTTACGAAGGAAATGGTGATTGGCTAAGTTTGGGTATTTTCCGTATTTTCTCCATTCATTTCCTGATTTTTAGGTAACTTCTCCTATTATATGACTACTTTATGCTCCAGCGCCGATCGATAGCTCGTGCGTTAATATAGTATGGTGCTGTGGAGGCCCTCCGTTGGCCTTCATAGTCACACAACTCTCACCCCGATCGGTTGAGTCAGAAAGAAAGCTCAATATCATCACACAAAAGATCGATAATATGGATCGATACTGATTGCCTGATTGAAGCCCGGAGTTGTTTGGGGCGTAGTGGAAGAGGTTCCTAACAAGATGAGGCACCCTAATGCACCGCTATTGAGTATAACCTGTATCACCTGTCGTCCCGTTGATCATCGACTTGCTCGAGCGGGCGCAAGCAGCGTCTCCATTCGTCCCTGTCGCGTGCCAGAGTGGTCCAACGGATCCTCCTCGCTCAAGGGACACGAACAGCGTCATATAGGTCGTTCACGGCTTTCACGAACAAGTCCGACCAACGTGTTGGTGGGCGTCCCGGTGTTCTCTTGACATTCCACGGAATCCAGTCGTGAAAGCTCTCGTCCAGCGGGTGTCTGCGAATCGCATTACGTGGCCGGCCCACCTAATTTTCGACGACTTGGCCCATACGACAGCGTCTCTGATCTTCGAACGTCGGCGAAGCTCGGAACTCCGGAGACCTTCTCTCACTTGCGTGATTCGTGCAATCTGCTTTCGTACAGCCCAGGTCTCTGAGGTGTATGTTAGGGAAGCAAGAACAGTGGAGTCGAATAGGTGGGCACGGAGTCGGGCGTTCTTCGTCTTCTTCACGACTTCTTTGACGCTCTTGAAAGTTCCCCAAGCCGCTCGTTTCCTTCTGCTCAGCTCTGGTGCTAGGCGTTGGCCATGTTGACTTCGTGGCCCAGATAAAGATAGCTGGAGCATTCGAAGACGTCCGTTCCGTTGAGCGAGAATGGGGCATCAGAAACTTGTCCGTCCTCTTGAACATCGCCTTCGTATGACTCAGCTGCAGTTCAACGTTTCCACATACACGGTTGAAGTCGGCCAGCATTTGCTCCGGCTGACTGATGTTCGGTGTTATGAGCACGATCTCGTCAGCAAAGCGCACATGGTGCAGCTGCCGGCCGTCGACCTTCACTCCCATGTCTTCCCGTTCTAGTTCGCGCATGACGTTTTCGAGGGTGGCGCTGAAGAGCTTCGGGGACATGGTATCCCCTTGTCGAACCCCTCTCTTCACGTCGATGATGACGTCGTTGTAGAATGGAGAGATCTTGGTCGTGAATCCACTGTACAGCTCTCGAAGGACTCTGATGTACTGAGTAGGAGCACCTGAGGGAGCAGGGCGTCGATGACCGCTCCAGTTTCGACGGAGTCGAATGCCTTCTTCAGGTAGATGAACGTAAGACACAGCGGCAGCTTGTACTCTCGCGACACTTCGATGAGCTTCGAAATGGTGTGTATGTGGTCGATCGTGCTGAATCCTCTCCGAGATCCTGCTTGTTCGCGTGGCTGCCCTTCATCCAGCGTTCTGCTGATCCTATTCAGGATGACTCGAGTGAACAGCTTGTAGACTACGGACAGCAGGCAGATCGGCGATAGTTGCCAAAGTCGTGCACGTCTCCGTTCTTGTACAGCAAGACGGTCTTGCTGGTCTTCCACTGAGATGGAACCTTGCACTCCGACAGGTAGCGTGTGAAGAGCCGCGCCAAGGTTTTGATGAGCGTTGGCGGGAGATTCTTCAGGTACTCAGGTCTGATCCTGTCGGGACCGGGTGTTGTCCGCTTCTTCACCAACGAGATGGCGTGTCGGATTCCGGAAGGGAGAACAGAGGGAACAACGTGTCCATCCTGCGGAGGATGGCATGGGGCAGGTGGACGTTGCTATCGAAAAGATCGGAGTAGAAGTCGTGGATGACCCCCTCCATGGTCCTTATGGAAGAGGTGACGGTTCCGTCAGGACGTCGGAGAGCGGTCATCGTGGTCTTGAAGTTGGCGAAGTTTCGGCGGGCATTGCGGATGCTCAACCCTGCTTCAGCCAACACTTCCGCCCCTCTCTCCTTGAGATCTTCCTTTATCGCCGCTCTGCATAGCTTCGCAAGCTCGGACGTCAGCTGGTAGTTGCCTGACGCACGTGCTGCTCCACGCTGGCGTATAAGCTCGAGAGTTTCCGGAGACAGGCGTCTCTTGGTGGTCTACAAGCTCTTGGCTCCCTTAGCACTATCGCGGAGATGGTGCACGAAGCGGTCGTATTCCTCGTCGACGTTGTCCATGACGGCAAAAGGCCGACAAGAGAGGTGTAGAGGTCCCAGTTGATGGTCGTTCTGGGACTCCTCTTCTTGAACTTCGCGGCCTTCTCTCCTTGACGCGAAAAGCGGAACCTTGCGCGAAGGAGGCGGTGGTCCGATCCCGTGTAGAACTTGGGGACAACGGAGACGTCGGTCAGGCAATATTTGCGGTAGAAGATGATGTGGTCGATCTCGTTGTGGAACTGGCCACCGGGAGATTCCCAGGTCCATCGTAGGGAGGGAGGCTTCTGGAACTGCGAGTTTCCATGGATGGTCTCGGTCGACATGATAAACTCAGACAGCCCTTCACCTTGCACGGTCCACTCCAAACCATGGGTTCCGATGTGAAGTTCTTCCGGCGACCTTCGTGGCCCGATCTTAGCTTTGAAGTGGCCGACGATCCCCTTGTAGAAAGTGTCATCTTCGTTATAGAACTTCTCCAGCTCCACGTAGAAGGCTTCGACCTCTTCGTCGTCGTAGTCGGATGTTGGGGAATACGCGACGAACACAGTCAAAGCTGGCACGGAGCACATCGCTCGCAGACGTCCGATTCGGCTTGTCAGAGACTCGTACGAATCGATGTTCCTGGCCAAGTGCGTGCTGACGAGGACACCAACGCCGCCTACTCCCCTGTTGTCGCATGTTCCGAGGAACAGTTCTTCTCCGGAGTCGTAGGCGGCGTGTAGGGGTGGTGTCTTCTCGTCTCGGTCAGCCGATGACGTCGTACTTGATCTTCCCGGCTTGCATCATCAGATCCTCGACGAATGCTTCCAATGCAAGTGTGCGAGCGTTGTAGGTACAGATTGTCATCCTAGTCCTCAATTTGCGCAGCCTGGTTAGGCCCTGAGATTTTAGCAGCCTCTCCGCACTCGTACTTCCCATCGCTGCAGAAATGGGGGCTTTTTCGGGGTCGGGGGAATGAGGCCCTTTAGTGCTGCTGTGTTTGACTGTAGTAGACACAGTAGCTAGTCAGGCTCTGTCGTGCGGGCGAAGAACTCCGGGCAGCCAGCCAGACTGCCCGAAGGGACGGGGCGAGACTTAAGGCGGCCTCGAATCGCCTTACATGTACTCCCAGTCTACCGAGTGCAAGCTTTTGGCGGGGCCGACGCAGTTCCAATCCGCACAGACGCGAACACATCCACGCACACTGTGCATGAATATGCCGCTCCCACGCACAAGGAACGCGTCGACCCGACACAGCAGGAGCAAGGAGTCCATCCCCTGCATCGTACATGCGTCTCTGTGCAGTACACGTTCGCATTTGGTTCGCATTTTCGTTCCCCTATCCACCACCCGGGGACGCGCCACGTGGCCCTGCGACAAGCGGCCCGAGATCCCTCTTAACAAGGGAGCCCGAAAACTCTCTATCCAGGAAGATCCGTGACCGCTATTGAGTAAGCATTCACAAACATGGACAAAGCTCTTTTAAAGAGAACGCTTCCGACAAAGTATTGGGGCGGTCGTTGTGGCTGGCGGAGTATATATTGAGTAATTTTACTATTGGGATACCCCTCTATTTGTGTGAAATTTTTTTTTACTTCATTTGCATGTGCTGAAAAATTCGTTTGAAAGGAGAAGGTTTAGTGACCTTCTATGTTGTGCTTTGAATTGAGTTTGTTTGGTCGGAAATCGTAGTCATTCGTCTCCAGGTTCGACTGTCGTGAAACTGAGTATGTCTGACATCTTCCAATATTCCTGTGCCACGCATGTTTGAAATGATGGATGGTTTTACTTCCGCCCAACCTTTCGACAATTTTTTCGTTTTCAAAGGCCCGAAAGCACGCTTCAGCGAAGTTGTGTGATTAAATCATTTGACGTCACTGCGTTATATACCAACATAAGTAATAACCTATGCAGGCACCTCCAGAGATGACTAATGGGCATGATGGACGAATTACTACATTTGGTTTGAGCAAATTAAAAGTGCAATGTGTGTCGAGTGCTCCGGGAAATATTCGTCGCAGCGGACTCGAGACAGCATTAATCTCCAAACCTGGCGATCTGCTTCATGAGCAGAACTGAACAACCAGTGATGGAGCGTCATCCCATAATGTACTGTCGATATGCTGATGATCGTTCTATTATAACGACAACTCCGGCCGAAATGGATGAGTTATTTATTATCCTCAATGCACAATCTCAGTACATAAAATTCACCCGAGAAACTCTGTGTGAAGGCTGGCTACCTGACCACTCAAGTGACGGTATCAAACGACGTTTTCAATGTGAAGTGGTATCGTAAAGGTAGCTCCAAGAACATCATAGTCCACACAAAATCTGCTCACCCTCTGGCAGTCAAGCATGCTGTGCTCTGAAACATGTACAGAACGGCAGTGGGTGTGTGCACGGGACATGAACGAGAGGAGTCACGCATACTTGCCTCCAATATTGCGCGTCTCAATGCGTACGAACCAAGACAGCGAAATAGCCGGATGGGATACAGACATGGTGAAAATCCGCGCAAAAACAAAGTATGTCTCCAAATCCCCTTCATTTCTAACGAAATCACGGAAGCTATACGTCTCTGCCTGCAGTACCGGACGTGTTTTTTGAATAGACGCCACAAAAACCGTGATTTTACGGTTTTTGCGTGTTTTTGATATAACTCGCCTAAAACTCATTCGCTTTCAAAGCTAAGGATATATTTGAGCTCGGGACCTCGAGCTCTATCGTTTTTTATAAATTGTTCATATGTAGCCATGAAAATTTTCGAAATTTAAAACTTGCGCTCCATTGCGAAGAGCGGTCGCGGACAAGCTGTCGGTAGCAAGCCGTCAAAAACCGCTGCGTGCTCACAACTCCTCTAATCTGAGATTTTGAGAAACGGTTGTGGTACCTTCAATTCGTCTCTTCGAGATCTGCACAAACATGTATACAACTTTGCCAGACCGCAGTGGGTGGTTAAATGCATATAGAATCGCACCTATCAATCGAGGAAAGGGGGACAGCTTGTAGAGTGAGCATTTAGGAAGTTTTACGAGGAATTCTCGGCCACACTACCTAGGAATTGCTGTACTCTGTCCAGGCGAGACTTTGAAGTGCGCTGTGCACAACGTATATAGGATCGAACCTATAAATCGAGTGGGCGCGATAGCTCGCAAATTGCACCGCGGGCGTCTTCTGAGCGCAATAACTCTGTCACGTCTGAATCTGCAACATGTGGATTTTGTAAGCAGTAGAAAATTCAATAGGTGCGCTGAAACCGAGCAACGTAGCTTATAATTGGAAAAGTTACAGCGGTGCGAAAATGCAGGTAAACCTTGTGTGACACGATTTTTTCCGATTTCAGTCGACCACTGTAGGAACACGCGGTCACTAGCGGCCTACGAGTGCATAGGCTAGAAAATCACTTAAGGTACTTTACGATGAAGTGCTCATAACTCTCCAGCTGCCTTACCTGCCTCAGTCCCAGCTGCCCTTTTAGAGCTTCGGAGGGCAACGGTGAAGTTTGTTCCGCCCTTACTCGCCCAAATTTCAGCTTGCAGAGTTCTGTTCAGCTCGAAGAGCTCTACCGAAAGGTGTCAATCTCGGCCAATTCTGGGAATATTGGTTTTGACAATTTCCCTTGAGGACGGAGACGCTCTTCGCCGAGTCTGTCCAGACGATGACGTCATCGAAAGTTGGTGATTTCGAAATTCGCCAAATTTTCTTGTCCAAACTTCGTCTAATATCAGCTAGGGGCCTATTTGAGGCGCCGATTACGAATCCGACGTCCGTTTTTGAAAATTCCACCGATTTTGGCATGTTACAGCCATTTGAGGTTGGTATGGTTAGGATCAGGGGTGTGCGTAATTACGATTTACGATTTACGATTTTACGATTCACGGTGATTTTTGGCAAATTTTTTACGATTTACGATTTACGACATTTTGGGTCGTAAATCGTAAATTTTCGTAAATGTGATCTTCAGTCCAAGGATGGCAGACGTCCACATGACGTGATACGATTCGTATTATGACAATGTACCCACTTTTAAAGACTT
This sequence comes from Heligmosomoides polygyrus polygyrus, assembly GCA_947396885.1. NCBI lineage: Eukaryota > Metazoa > Nematoda > Chromadorea > Rhabditida > Heligmosomidae > Heligmosomoides > Heligmosomoides polygyrus. The sequence continues at coordinate 54,475,156 of OX377206.1, forward strand.
TCCTCATAGCTCATTGCTATTTCCTATTTACCTTTTTATGTTCTGCTGTGGCGCTGTGGCAGAACAACACAGCTTTGTGGACAGACCGCTCGAGTTAATTCCTGGCAGTGAAAGTGAGGTAGCCTTTTCTCTGGTCACACTCTAGCACAACATCTCACATTCGAGTGGCCTGAGTTCCAGTTTACAGAAAGACATGAAGATTCTCCTTGCACTGGAGTGAAATGACCTGCTGAACTATACAACCACCGCCTAGTCAACTTGTGACTTTTTCACCACTTGTTCACCACATAGACGACTCTTTCCAATGCACACGAGTAGAACTCATGCAAAGCCATCAAGGAATATTGGACTTGATTGGAGGCTATGGAATAATTGTTAAGCTGTTGGAAAGAGTAAAACAATCATGCTTCAATCTGATTATCAATGCACGTCATGGCGCGGAGTCTATTTACGTATGAGGTGCGCCTTAGGCCCCGTTTATACTTCGTCGCGAGGCGACGCGACGCAACGTATAGTGGCCATATTGATTGTGCGACGCGATCGATCAATTTGGCCTTATTGCGTGGCCATCGCGTCGCGCCGCGACGAAGTATAAACGGGGCCTTAAGCAGAGCGTCTGACGTTTTCATGATGAAAGTGAAAAAGTTTGGTCTTTGGTCCCTTGGTCACTTTTGGTCTCGTTTTCAGTGGTCTGATTGGGGTGTTGTTGCATTCGCCCTATGCGATCCGTTCATAATCCTAAAGACTGGGCAAAAGATACGATGGCGTTTGTTACAAAGGTAGTGGAGAGCAGGACTGGCGAATTCAAGCAGTTATTAATTAGTAATGCTATATTTTGGAGTTTGCGAAATTTAGCACGTGCAAGCAAACCTGCGAGCGAAGTAACTGCCGAAAGTAATTGCCTGGTATCGCCGAACGATGACCTTTCATTCCAGAAATTGTGGTTGCCTTCAAAAATGATAAAGGACAAGGAATGACGTTAGTCAGTCCCTGTTTGAAATGCGGCATCCATTCTTTCTACCTCTGTGGGATACCGTAGAGGTCATTTGGGTGTGGGTTTGCCCCAAAGAATGAACTGCGGTTGCCGCGAGAGGTCAGTGTTTTATCCTTCCCAGACAAATTAGGTACCAAATCAAAACTCAGCAGGTATGGAAGACTTGATTGCTCACGGTAGGATCCTAATCAAGAACCATTCTGGGGCCATCCTCCTTTGACTTCTCTACCATGGGTTTCCCCTATATGTTTAAAATGCACCTTGTACGAGTCAGTTAAACCACTTTCAATACAAGCTGCATCTTTCCTCTCCACTTTACTTCTAAAGAATCCCACAAAAATATCTTCTTTTATAATTATATTAAAAATCCGACTGTGATGAGTGTCCAAAAACGTGATCATACTCATTCAACCGTCACACAATTCCTTCCCGTCTGCTACAAAAATGCTGTTGGGTACAATTCAAAATGTGGGAAGGCTTAGAACTTTAGGTGTGTCATACCATAGAAATGTGCCATGCGCTCACTCAGTAGGGGATGCTTGTTGGATTATTTGTGCAAATACTGTTTTCGTCGAGTTGGCCAGCGATCAATTTTTTTTTGGTTTTGGATGGAACGCTTTTTGTTGGTTGCAGTCGTTCCTACAAAGTCATAGTTTTATATGCAAGCCAATGGCTAGTAGAATGATAAACATTTTTGGTCGTCTAAGCAGTGTAAGCTTTTTATTTGGGCACACTGTATAGGCGCCTTTTAAGATAGCGTTTTAGAACAAGCACTTCATTTGGTTCTCCAAAAACTTGTCCAGCTCGATTTGAAAGGTGCTAGTTGATTTTAATAGCTTCCATCTTAATTAGAAAAGTATTTAGCTCAAGCTGAAAACATCTCAATAAAACATAGTTAGCTTCGATTAGCTTCAAAATAATAGAAAAAAAACAAGGAAATTAGATGTATTGTAAGCCAGGCGCCTCTTACGATTTACGATTTACGATTTACGAAATTTCGTATTTCATTTACGCACACCCCTGGTTAGGATCACTGACCACCCTCAGTTATCGGTATTGGATTAAGCGTCCCAAATAACCCTTAGATGATTTTGGATGAGGACATTTGGCAAATCTCGAAGTCTTCGACTTTCGATGACGTCATCGTCTGGGCAGACTCGGCGAAGAGCGTCCCCGTCCTCGAGGGAAATTGTCAAAAATCGATGTTCCCAGAATTGGCCGAGATTGACACCTTTCGGTAGAGCTCTTCGAGCTGAACAGAACTCTGCAAGCTGAAATTTGGGCGAGTAAGGGCGGAACAAACTTCACCGTTGCCCTCCGCAGCTCTAAAGTGGCAGCTGGGACTAAGGCAGGTTAGGCAGCTGGAGAGTTATGGGCACTTCATCGTAAAGTACCTTAACTGATTTGTTAGCCTATGCACTCGTAGGCCGCTAGCTGATCGCGTGTTCCTACAGTGGTCGACTGAAATCGGAAAAAAATCGTGTCACACAAGGTTTACCTGCATTTTCGCACCGCTGTAACTTTTCCAGTTACAAGCTACGTTCCTCTGTTTCAGCGCGCCTATTGAACTTTCTTCTGCTTACAAAATCCACATGTTGCAGCCGGAAAGATTCAAACGTGACAGAGTTATTGCGCTCAGAACACACCCGCGGTGCAATTTGCGAGCGATCGCGCCCACTCAATTGATAGGTTCGATCCTATATACGTTGTGCACAGCGCACTCCGAAGTCTCGCCTGGACAGAGTACAGCGATTCCCGAGTAGGGTGGCCGAGAATTCCTTATAAAACTTCCTAAATGCTCACTCTACAAGCTGTCCCCCTTTCCTCGATTGATAGGTGCGATTCTATATGCACTGTGCACGGCGCAGTCTAAGAGGATTCCTGGCATGACAGAACACTTTACGCCATGCTTGAGATACTCCGAGAACATGCAAGTCCTGGAATATAAACCACTCCAATCGCTAAAAGTCTGCTCTGCTCAATTTTTACCACCCACTGCGAAAACGCGCTGGTCTGGCGAAGTTGTATACATGTTTGTGCAGATCTCGAAGAGACGAATCGAAAGGTACCAACCGTTTCTCAAAACTTCAAATTAGGGGAATTTTGAATATGCAACGGTTTTCGACGTCTTGCGGCCGACAACTCGTCCACGATCGCTCTTCGCAGTGGAGCGCAATTTTTCAATTTCGAACATTGAATGAATTTTAGGTGAGTTATATCAAGAAACGCAAAAACCGCGATTTTGCGGTTCTTCTAGTCCGCAATAGGCTTTACGATCGCCCATGCATAATGAGAGACTGCGTGGTTTGCCCGTATGGAAGGAGAGAAGACTGTGCGCAGAAGGGCGTTGTTTACCAACTTGAGTGTTTAACCTGTGGCGAGCTATACATAGATGGAACAGGGAGGGCACTAAATGTTCGCATCAGGGAACATCTAGCTGGAAAGCAGAAGCGGAGCTTACTACCCTACTCGGTAAACATCGAGAGGAAGACCATGGTGGAGACGATTTTGGTACAAAGCGCACTGTGTTGCTATGTGAAAATAAGATTGGAGCCAGAAAGACTCTAGAGGCTTTTTGGATTCGAGAACGTAACCCAACGGTGAACAACCGAAACGAGTGCATCTCGATCACCATTGACGTTTGCCGTTCATTCCGTTGTGTGGGATATGAGACCAAGACCAAGTACTTCTATAGCTTAATATCACTATAGATTTGTACTCGGTACGTCTGATTTGCTCTATGGTAGTTGTACAACTGAGCGTTCCCCCAGTGCTGGTAGAACAAAGATGAGTTCGGTTTGGTTCAGTGGGATTCACCTTGGCACTGTTGGGAATTCGTTGAAACTGGTTGTTGGATACCTAAGTCTTTTTCCGAGATGAGTGCCTGATCTTAGGCTTCGCACTTCTTTCAAGCCTTTGCAAACGACGAAGTTGTCGAAACATCAGGCCGAAGTAGAACGCTCCACCGCATCAAACCTGCGTGGCACAAAGTATTGAAACGTAGTCATGAGTTTAGATTTGTGTCGTTAGCATAATATACACATTTTTACATCTTAACTTGTAAACTTTAGTTGTTAATATTTATATGAGTGAGAATACGATAACACATTATCCTATCCTGTACTAACAAATTAATTAATTAGTCAGCTTCTTCACTGAAGAGACTCGGGGTAACTAATTCTAAATGTTTTGCATGAAGATAGAGTTGAAATAAGACATGCTTACTACCGTTATTAGTTGTCAGTGCTATTGTTATAATTACCTTTTTGTTGCGATTATTATTAAGCTATGTTTTATGCTACTGTATAAGAACTTGAAAATTCGTAGTTTGTAGATCTACACTTAATTCTATTGTCATAAACGCAACATACCTTGTCACTATTTGAAAGGCGGAGTTTAACGTTAAACGGCTCGCCTCCATGTTCCAAACATACGCTTCATGCCACACCTCTGTATGAAGAAGTAAAAGCGCACCTGTAAGCTAGCAAAGCTTGCAGCTCTCCTCAGCAATCTGCGCCCATGTCCCAGATCCAACGACAAGAAACTCAGTGCTCTCGAAAGCTTCAGTGTACCTGTGTCGGGATTTTTGCGCATCTGAAAAATCCCTATGGCTAAAAAAGTAAACACGTAATGGAGTCCTCTCCAGTGAAGATAAAACTGAAGCGAAAGTACGATCGAATACAGCATATAGATATAGATCCCTCGTAGAGAACGCACTCATGCAGGAAAGTACTAAGCGGGTTGGTGCCTGCTGTAAACCGGCAAGGTATCTTAAAACGAGTAAGTTAGATCAGCCACACCCCGGAGTTCTCCACTGACGCGGAGGAGAGCACAAAAACCGTGTTTATTTGAGTGTTCCACGACAAGGGTGTCATAATGGCGCGGGCACCAGCCCGCTTAGTACCGTTTTAACTTTTACATAGGCTTCTGGCAAAACACCCGTGGTGGTTCAAACTCCGGTGATATTTACGTGCGCCCTTTCCAGCTGTGAACATGCCAGTTCATTCAAAGTGATGCGAATCAACAGCTGGTGATATTTACCTGTTTCTAACCATTAGATAAAATAATACCCATTTGCTGAACACCGCCTGCGTGATTCACATAACACTAAATGATACGTCTTCTGTATATGGATGCTCGCCGCACGACTTCTGTGACACATCTTACGAATATGGATGCTCCCGGTACGACGCCTGCAAATTGTCTTCTGAATGCGGATCCTCTTTGTTCGACACGGAAAAGAACCACGCAGCACTCTTCCAACACTATGGCAAAGACCGACTGGAGAACGGATGTCACATACAAAATAGAGCGTCTTATAAACTTGAAGACAACTATCAAAGGTGAACATGACAAATGCCATGAGTACGACGACTTCCGAGTAACGCAGAAATTTCTCTAAGAACAACAACTTCGCCCACGCCGACATATCTACAACCGCCTTTCAACGAGTTCTTAGCTCTTCAAAAGAAGATGGACCGCTTAGAAGAAACGTGCATTTCTTCAAAAAACTACTGCGAAGCCACATTGAAGACGATTTTGAAACACCTCGACGCTATATACAACGACGTCAACGCTGATGATTCATCTTCCTCCTCCTCGTCGCCGCTAGGATCCCTGCCATCAGCCAGGTCTGAACATCGCGCTTGATGACCAATTAAGAAAGGCGCGCCAGCTACCAATGTTCCAATGAGCAATCAGATGCCACAAAAAGCGCTATCACAGGTTCAAGAGGACCACCTGGCACAAGATGCCGCCGTTCACCCTCGTGTCAGATTCTCTCAGAAACGCCATCAAGGCGCTCACGTTCGCGCCATGGACTTCGATTTCCAGATCATCAAGGCTACCTATCTGGACTCCGTCCATCGCACATAGGCCAACAGAGGATCCTCCAATCTTCACTCAAATGACACCACCACGCCATCGGGAAAGATCGCCGACTTCTCTCACAGGAAGCAGCAGACAGGTACGGGATCAACTCTGTGATAACGAGCTGTGCTTCGTGATGTGAATGAAGCAATGTAGGACGCCCTACGGGCAAACACAATACGACAATAAGCGACAATAAGCGCAAAGACGCATTTTCCGTCGCTTTCGATAGCGCTCTTCAAATTGAGTACTCCGGAAAATGAAACAGGTATTCGAGATCAGCATAGGGACACCTTCCTGGTGAGGTGGAAAACGCCCTGTGAATGTAAAAAAATTAGTTTGGTTACCTACATTCCAGTCCATTGGTGGGCGCCCTCCGCGGGAGATAATTACGCCCAGGGGATATATGCTCCTAAGAGGTCCAAAAACAAGAAGATTCTATCCAATTTTAGGCCTATTACATAATTTACAGTTAACGCTGCATAATTTTTTGAACTACCTTGCCCTTGATGATCAGATAGGGAGTAGTTTTTTGAAGGGTTTCCAAATTTCGGTACCATAAATTTCAGGAAATGTCTCGACTTTAGAGAACATTAATTTTGACATTGACAATAGACACTAGTACTTGCCTCGTGGACGGATGTTGTATGACCTTCGCTGTTCGATGGTAGTGGGGTTTTCATCTTCGGTACCGTTTTCGTTCGCGATTCGCGATGTCGATGCTTTCCGAGGCGTCGATTATTTCCAAGGGATTTATAAGGTTAACGGGACTGTAAATCTTGGTTTTCGTGCTAGTTATCAACTCTACTTCCCGAATTTCTCCATCTTCACTAAATCGCGCTTCTGTTATGCGAATATAATTATACGTATTTATATGAACTTTAGTGACATATGAAATTATACGGTTTTCAAAATTTATTTATTTACAGTAGATACAGTTAGAATTACACAATGACTCTTTATTGGGGTTTCCAAAGTCTTTAATGATACATATATTGAATGCTCTGATCTTTATATTTTATAATTTTGTTTAGGGTATAATAATTTGTTGTAACATTTGAAAATTGATCTGCAGACCTTATATCAAAGTACCTGGGAGGCCCAGCCCAGGTACTTTGATATAAGTGAGCAGTTTCCCATAAATGGGTTCTAGGGGGCTGCCCTACAGGGTTGTCAAACCCGTTTTGTACCCAGTGGGTACGGTTAGTACTGGAGGCGCCAAAATAAACTGCTCACGACCATTTTGACTTTTATAAACTCCATCTGTGTTAAGCCCTATTTTTAGTAAGAGAGTAGGTCCTCTTTATTGTAGTTAAGGAGTGCAACGCAAGATGTCAAGGTTACCTATAAAACAACAGTAAAAACAAAAAACAAAGAGCAATAACAACGGGGGGAAGAATAGTGTATATTAAATATGTAGCAAATCAATAGCCGTTTAAAGGGTCTTACATTGTACATCGTAGGATATTAGGCATAATATGTGTATTTTATTTGTTCACGTATTATTTGATTAAAACATATATGGAAGAAAGGATAGGAAGGATAATACTTGGCTGGACCGTTTGCTAATAAAAATGACACAGTTTGGAAAGTAAGCAGTCAGATTTAGTTTTCTCATTACTTTAAAAGCGTCAACCTGACGCAGTGACCACTGGTCCGCTTTTCACCACTGGTGACTGAGGCTACTTTCCTCTCAATTGGGATGTTAATTGAGAAAATTTGGAATTATTATAGGTTTACGCCAACCTGACTGGAGACCACCGGTCCATTAACTCACTGCTGGTAACGGGCAGGTATCGTATTTTTGGTGTATTGAGTAAGATAAAGTAAGAACCTTATTTAACTAGACTCATAGAACACTGGTTCATTAGATTTTTCTCCTTGATTCGTTGGTTAGTAAAAAATAAATAAAGAAAGTTTAAAGTTTAAAGTTTGGTCCATGATCGTTGAAGGTTAATTGAACGCGCTTAGACGATTTGTGGCTCGAAGAGGGATGCCAGACAGGGTCAAGCTTGAGGTTCGGGAATCGAAGGGGGGGGGTCGTACTCTCTCGGTTTTGGCAGAGGATTCTCTCTAATTTCAGGTTTTTAGATGTTTGCGTCTTTTAATGAGTTATTTATTCCAGGTGCGGCTACGACCATGCGGTTACATACAAGCACTCGCGTTTCCTGGAGTAAAAAAATGGGATTGAATATAAAAAAGTGAAAAATAAAGATTTCCTGTTCGCAGATTTAGAGTCAATGAGAGGCTTTCATGTTTTCAGATTTTGCAAGGAGGTCATGAACATGGAGTTTTCTACCTGAAGGAGCGACATCTACTTCCAAAATTGCACTCTATACAATTTTAAAGGTCAATTACTAAGGAGCGAGGAAGGACTTTTCTACTAATTTCTGAAAAGCTAGCGGGATTTTGAAACTTCGAAAAACTTACCGAGTTATAAGCATTTTTGTGTAGTCACTTCAATTTTTTCGCTCAAAAATTGAACACCGCCGCGCATGAAAAACCCTTTTTTGAAGACATTTTTTACATGATGGGAAAGCGCTTTTTATCTGGTCTTCGAAAAGCTAGAAAAGTCTCCGAAATTCATAAAACTTACCGAGTTATGAACCTTTTTGTGAACGCTCAAGTATATGCCCCGATGACGTTGGTGCAAAGTCGTCCGGAGGTCGATTCATCCTGTTCGATCCAGAAATTTTTTCACTGTGCATTGATCAAGACTTGGAAGTTTTTGTGGCAGAATTTTATTCGTACTGGTGGTCTGCTTCGGCTAAAAAATAATTTTTTCATGAAAAACGAGAATTCTGCTTATCCTAATATCGTCATCACAGCGGAGAAGCTTAGTTTTTACTGTACTGTAGTAAACACGACTTAAAATTTTATATGGCACAGTTCCACTCTCTGCCATTCTTTCCTTCAGAAGGTAGAAAAGTTTTTTCCCCGAAGAGTCCATCCATCCTTCAATTGCGATCGATCATGTCAGAGAACGTCGTGGCCGTATGTAAATTGCTATAACTCGGGGATCTTTTGGGGCTTCTGGAAAATTCACAAAGCTTTTTTAAATGTGGTTTCTATGATTTAATCAGTAGGTCGATACTTTTTCGGCAAATGATGCTAAATCGGGACGTCTGATCATATGGAAGATCGCTTCAGAAAAACAGTTTTATCGCTGTGGTCAAACGGGCTTAAAATTCTATAGGGTACGATTTCACTTTCAGGCGCTGTTTCCTGCAGAAGAGAGAAAATTCTTCTCGAGGCAAGTCCGTCTTTCGGTTGCCATTCCTTCATCGATTCGAAGAGTGCTTCAAAAATCTTGTAGGGAAAGTTCTTAGGCCGTCCTTAGTAATTGACCTTTAAAATTGCATACGAGTGCAATTTTGGAAGTAGATGTCGCTCCTTCAGGTAAAAAACTCCATGTTCATGACCTCCTGGCAAAATCTGAAAACATGAAACCCTCTCATTGACTCTAAATCTGCGAACAAAATCTTTACTTTTCACTTTTTGTATATTCAATCCCATTTTTTTTACTCCAGGAAACGCGAGTGCTTGTATGTAACCGCATGGTCGTAGCCACACCTGGAATAAATAGCTCATTAAGAGACGCAAACATCTAAAACCTGAAATTAGAGAGAATCCTCTGCCAAAACCGAGAGAGTACGACCCCCCCATTCGGTTCCCGAACCTCAAGGTTGATCCTGTCTGGCATCCCTCTTCGAGCCACAAGTCGTCTAAGCGCGTTCAATTAACCTTCAACGATCATGGACCAAACATTAAACTTTAAACTTTCTTTATGTATTTTTTACTAACCAACGAATCAAGGAGAAAAGATCTAATGGACCAGTGGTCTATGAGTCTAGTTAAATAACGTTCTTACATCATTTTACTCAATACACCAAAAATACGATACCTGATGAGTTAATGGACCAGTGGTCTCCAGTCAGGTTGGCGTAAACCTTTAGTAATTCCAAATTTTCTCCATTAACATCCCAATTGAGAGGAAAGTAGCCTCAGTCACCAGTGGTGAAAAGCGGACCAGTGGTCACTGCGTCAGGATGACGCTTTTAAAGTAATGAGAAAACTAAATCTGACTGCTTACTTTCCAAACTGTGTCACTTTTATTAGCAAACGGCCCAAGTATTATCTTTCCTATCCTTTCTTCGACCAAGTATTATCCTTCCTATCCTTTCTTCCATATATGTTTTAATCAAATAATACGTGAACAAATAAAATACACATATTATGCCTAATATCCTACGATGTACAATGTAAGACCCTTTAAACGGCTATTGATTTGCTACATATTTAATATACACTATTCTTCCCCCCGTTGTTATTGCTCTTTGTTTTTTGTTTTTACTGTTGTTTTATAGGTAACCTTGACATCTTGCGTTGCACTCCTTAACTACAATAAAAAGGACGTACTCTCTTACTAAAAATAGGGCTTAACACAGATGGAGTTTATAAAAGTCAAAATGGTCGTGAGCAGTTTATTTTGGCGCCTCCAGTACTAACCGTACCCACTGGGTACAAAACGGGTTTGACAACCCTGTAGGGCAGCCCCCTAGAACCCATTTATGGGAAACTGCTCACTTATATCAAAGTACCTGGGCTGGGCCTCCCAGGTACTTTGATATAAGGTCTGCAGATCAATTTTCAAATGTTACAACAAATTATTATACCCTAAACAAAATTATAAAATATAAAGATCGGAGCAATCAATATATGTATCATTAAAGACTTTGGAAGCCCCAATAAAGAGTCATTGTGTAATTCTAACTGTATGTACTGTAAATAAATAAATTTTGAAAACCATATCCTATTATATATAAAAGAGTAAGCGGTTGTGTCTGTCCGTCCGTCTGTCCGTTCTTCTGTCCTTTGCCTTTCGTAAACGTCAATTAGTAGCTATCCGGGTTCAGGTGAGGTGTCACCTACGTCGTGTTGAGAGGGGTCAGGAGACGTGTCGCCGACGTCACGCAAAGGGCGTCCGAGTTCCGAACATGTGTCATCGACGTCGTGAAAGCGAGCGTCCGAGTTCAGAAGAGGTGTTATCAACGTCGTTCAACAGGCGTCTAGGTTTATAAGACATGTCACCAATGTCGCGAAAGGCCTGTGCGGATTCAGACGACGTGTCAACGATGTCGCGTAAAGCACGTCAGACTTGAGACAACATGTCACCGACGTCGTACATCAGGTGCCTGGGTTCAGAAGAGGTGTCACCGATATCGCGAAATGCCTGTCCGGATTCAGACGACGTGTCACCGGTGTCGCGCCCGGGGTTTCGGATTCACACGACGTGTTAGCAGTGAAGGTGGGACCAGTAATGGGGGACCGGTGAAGGATGGGGGTCCAGTAAGGGGGACCCGTAAAGGGTTGACCAACAAAGGAGGGAGCAGTGAAGGTGGCACCAGCAATGAGGACCGGTGAGGGAGTGGGGGTGGTCAAGTGAAGAGAGGACCGCTAGAAAGTTGACCAATGAAGAGAGACCAGGTAAAGGGGAACCGGTGAGGAAGGGACCAATAATGGGGACCGCTGAAGAGGGGAGGGGTCCAGTGAAAGGCGGACCGGTAGAAGGTTGACCAGTGAAGAGGGACCAGGTGAAGGGGGACCGGTGGAGGAGGAGGGGGGGGGTCCAGTGAAAGGAGGACCGGTAGAAGGTTGACCAGTGAAGAGGGACCAGGTGAAGGGGACCGGTGAAGTAGGAGGGGGAGGGGTCCAGTGAAGGGGGAGGGCAGGTGAAGGGAGACCGTGAGAAAGGGATCTGCAATGGGTGCCGATGAAGGGGAAGGGGAGGGGTCCAGTGAAGGAGGGACCGGAAAAGGGTTGATGAATAAAGGAGGGGACCAGTGAGGGTGGAACCAGTAATGGGGATAGGTGAAGGATAGGGGGACCAGTGAAGGTGGGAGCAGTAAAAGGGACCGACAAAGGGAGTGAGGGGGGGGGGGACCGGTGAAGGGTGAACCGGAAAAGGGCTGGCAATAAAGGGGAACCAGTGAAGAGAAACCAATAATGGAGGGACCAGTGAGGGTGGGACCGGTGAAGGAGGGGTGGGGGGGGGGGGGGGAGATCCAGTGAAGGAGACCTGTAAAGGGTTGACCAATAAAGGGAAGAGCAGTGAAGGTGGGACCAGTAATGGGTAGCAGTGAAGGGAGAGGTCCACTGAAGTAGAACCAATAAATGGGGTACCAATGAATGAATTACCAGTCGAGAGGGACCAGTAAGGGAAAAGAATAAAGGAATCGCAGTAATGTTATTCCCGTCGGGCTGTGAACTGCATCGAGCGATCTACCAATTGATTTCATTTATGTTTCCGCAGAATAAGCATTTCGGATTAAGGCTCTCTATCTCTTCTTTGCCATGCATAGAACGAATACTTCAGAGAGTGAATCGTGTTCGTGCAATTGAAGGTGGGTTGGCCCCATAGGAGCAGTCTTGAATATTCTGTCCTTCCGTATCCCGGTATACTATTCTATATAGTAAACTAGTTTTTTTTACTCTAATGAATAAGAAAAGGCTTAAAGAGGAGAAGAAGACGGTCGGAATGTTCTATTCTCCGGGTTCGGGGCGAAGCCCCCAACCAGACGTTTGGCGGCCGGTAGGCCGTTGAACGTCTTGTAATTTCATGTGTTACTAAAGTTCGTATAAATACGTATAAAAAGAAAAATATTAATTGCAAAAATAAATCAGTGGTTTACTGTATAAAGGGGACTTTTGTAAGCTTCAACGTGTTGGTATAACTGCAAGATCATTAAAAGAAAGAATTAGAGAACACATATATTACATAAATAACAAAATTCCGCTTTATGAACATTTCCATAGTTGCAGGTCTGCTTCGAAGTTTACCGTTTTAGACGCATTGGAAGATATCTCGGATAAAAACAAATTATTTAGTAAAGAACTGTTTTGGATTAAACTTCTAAACACCGCTAATCCATTTGGAGTTAGTGACAACATAAAAGGCTATGGAAATGTATTTAATATTGATAATCCACTTACCTACAAAACAAATAATCCTTTTTGTTCACTTTATGTTATAAAAGAGAGAACAAATAAAGGGAACAAAAAAAGAAATAAAAACAAAAATCGATACAGTACAGACCAATTTATACAATATGTTAGTAACAATGAAAATATAGAAGTTATTGAAGTGTACAACATGGTAAGTAAACAAAATTTGAAATCATTTGTCAACATTAGTTTAAGCAATGACTTTCTTTGCATGCCAATCAAAAAACTAAACTCATTGTACTCTGCTTACTGACACATCTAAAATACAATACAAGTAATAACATCAAACAGCAAGAAAAGAAGTCATTCAAATATATAGACATAGAATATAAAGGTGACATTCATGACCGTATAAACTTTAACAAAATATTTAACAACAACAGAGTTAAAGATATTATAGGAAATTCGTCCACTAAAGAATTCATTCCTTTTAGGATAGTTTATACGTATAAACGATCAATATCTAGAACTATTTTCAATTACAACCAATTTCTTAAAAATACAAATCTTAAAAGTTGTAGAAGTATACTCAGTAGAGATTGTATATGTAGAAGAAGAAAGTAAGTATTAATATTTGATTGACACCACACATGAGCATATTATCACAGGAAATTTGAACACTATAGAACATTATCAGTTAAAAGAAATTTTGAAAAAAGGTACGAAATATCGGTCAGTAATGGGCTGCAACAGAGATACAATACACGCTGCATATAGTTCTGCTGTTGAAAAAGTTGTTGGTCACATAAATAGATACTACAGAATTTCACAAGATCACGTGCACCAGTTAAGGAATCTTTTTAATGCGGAATACAGAAACAAAATAAAACCATTACTTTGCCATGAAAATATCCGTAACAAAGTTCATATACCGTACAAAATAATTCAAAGGCTACAAAATGACTTTATATTTTCCCACTAGATAAAGCAAACAACAATTATGGTATTATTTGCAAAAAGTTTTACCTACTTTACCTTATGAAAGAAATGAGAATTAATTATGAAAATGAAAACGAGACTTTAATAACAGTAACATGAATAACACATACGTAAATTTGAACGTTTCTAATAAGCAGCCCGTAATAGAAAAACATCGATATTTCCAAATAAAAATAAGTTGAAAGTAGATTAAAATAGAGATTTACCAATTATTTATTCGCTATCTAAACTCCATAAAGACCCAGTTAAGTTCAGATTTATTACATGGGCATATAATAGTAGTGTCAAATTTATTGCTTTAGAACTTTGTTGTATATTTACCTTTCTTAAAACACATTTAATCAACTACGCAAATACAGTAGCTAGAAATACAAGGACGATTAAAACATATTGGGCTATCGAAAATTCTAACATAACACAAGAACTCACAAGAATTAATGCTTATGGTGTTAAAGTATATTCCGCTGATTTTCCCGATATGTTCACAAGCGTACCTCACAACGTTATAATGAAGAAATTCAAAAACCTATACTCTGCTATACTCTATTTCAAAAATTCTGGTAAAATTTTTTAGCATGCAACGGTTTCAAAACATTTTACACAATCGTTTTAACTCAGAATGATAAATACAAATATTACAACGCAACAGATATGTTATACTTTATGGACTATTTACTGATAAATTGTTATTGTGTTTTCGCTAGTATAATTTTTAAACAAAATAAAGGAGTTCCTCAAGGTGGTAACTTTAGCCCTTTGCTCGCAGATTTAACCATGTCAATGTTCGAATTTGAGTATTCTAAAAGCGCAATATTAAGTAGAGGTCAGTTATTTAAGCCGTTTAGATATATGGACGACCTACTTATTGTTCACAACTATACAGAAGTTGCGTTGATTAAGTTCTTAGATTGGTTTCCAAAAACACTCTGAAAATAAAAAAGACACACGACAGTGACCACAAATGCAACTATTTAGACATAAGTCTAGAAGTCGTGAATAATAAAATTGAAAGCAACTTATATAACAAAACAGATTCTTTCAACTTTAAAGTAAATAGGCTTCTACACGCAGACTCACAAGTTTCAGTCAGAATAAAATTTATTTATTTATTTATACACTTTTCAATATTTTACAATATGCGGTATCTCATTAGATCGATCCATTCGCGTTTCGTTTTCGTTCTTGCTTCTTCTTGCAAATTTCATGTTCCAAAGGCTTTCTGGAATATATATCGCCATCTAGATTTAGGTCGTACCACTAATGTCGAACAGGCCCGTAACTACGAGAAATGAGGGATTAGTTGGTCATGCAGCCGAGTGCAATGTCTTTGTGGGGCAGGTCAGGTCAGCGCAATTATGATGGAAGAATGCTTCTATATCAGCGCTCGACCCGTCGTGGCGAAATATTGGCCTCCTGAAAAATCGAAAAATTTGAGCGAAAAATCATACTGTTACAATGTTGTGCTTTCCAGCTTCCATTCTGCGAAGACTGAGCATGAAACGCTATTGTTGTGCAATCGCCATTTTGAAAAAAGTCGTCTATAACCAGTTGAAATTCTGCCACCTGATCACCTAGCTTCTTGATATTTGACACATGGAGTCTATACATTGCGTTTGGTTAGCTAACATATTTTAGACTAATTAATTATCTAATGCATAGATATTCGCAGCTAAAGTCGGCGACAGAGAGTGCTGCTTACGAAATGTTTACTTGCAGTTTTGACGAATCGCAACCAGAACGCCAATGCCCAAAGTGAACTCGAAGCGTAAAGTTTCTGTCATTTTCCCTTCTTAAGCATGAGTTGACGGCAAGCTACAACCATGGGTTTTAGATTGAAAATTCTTCCGTTGAAATAAACGAAATCTGCCAATGCCCAAAGTGATTATCTTCTTGCCAATTTTGGTACCAAATAAATCGTCGCAGCCAGGGGAAGGTCATGAATGGCAGGAAAATAAAAATTAATTACGTATAGGAATTTTAAAATTTAACTGGGCAGCACTACTTGTGCCTGGTGACATAATTAAGCGAGACTCTACGATAGTATTGGGTCAGGTCACAGTAATCAAGACCCTTCTTAATTGCGGCACCGGATTTTAGGCTTCCACCTAATTTTGAATGGCAATCGCTCTCCCGCTATCTCCCTTTGGTCCGGCTCTTCACGCGCTACCTATCGGAGTGCAAGGTTCCGTCTCAGTGAAAGAGCAGCAGGACCGTCTTGCTGTACAAGAAGGGAGACATGAACGACTTTGGCAACTATCGCCCGATCTGCCTGCTGTCCATAGTCTACAAGCTGTTCACTCGAGTCATCCTGAATAGGATCAGCAGAACGCTGGATGAAGGACAGCCATGCGAACAAGCAGGATTTCGGAGAGGAATCAGCACGATCAACCACACACACACACCAATACGAAGCTCATCGAAGTACGGCGAGAGTACAAGCTGCCGCTGTGCCTTACGTTCATCGACCTGATAAAGGCATTTGACTCCATCAGAGTCCTTCGAGAGCTATACAGTGGATTCACGACCAAGATCTCACATTTTACAACGACGTCGTCATCGATGTGAAGAGAGGGGTTCGGCAGGAGGATACTATTATATACTCCGAAGCTCTTCAGCGCCACCCTCGAAAACGTCATGCGCGAACTAGAACGGGAAGACATGGGAGTGAAGGTTGACGGCCGGCAACTGCGAAACCTTTGCTTCGCCGATAACACTGTGCTCATAACACCGAGCATCAGCCAGGCGGAGCGAATGCTGGGCGAGTTCGATCGTGTATGTGGGAACATTGGACTGCAGCTAAATCTTACGAAGACGATGTTCATGAGGAACGGACATGTTTCTGATGCCCCATTCTCGCTTAATGGAACGAACATCTCCGAATGCTCCAGCTATGCGTATCTGGGTCGCGAAGTCAACATGACCAACGACCTAGCACCAGAGCTGAACAGGAGGAAACGAGCGCCTTGGGCAGCTTTCAAGAGCGTCGAAGAAGTCGCGAAGAAGACGAAGAACGTCCGACTCCGTGCCCACCTATTCGACTCCACTGTTCTTCCTGCCCTAACATACGCCTCAGAGACCTGGGCTGTACGAAAGCAGGATGAACACGCGATCAGCGTCGCGCAGCGTGGAATCGAGAGAACGATGCTCGGAGTGACACGACTCACGCAAGTGTGAGGTCACCGGAGTTCCGAGCTTCGCCGACGTTCGAAGATCAGAGACGCTGTCGCGTGTGCCAAGTTCTCGAAAATTAGTGGGCCGGCCACGTAATGCGCTTCGCAGAGACCCGCTGGACGAGAGTCGTTACCGACTGGGTTCCGCGGGGTGTCAAGAGAACACCAGGACGCCCACCAACGCCTTGGTCGGACTTCTTCGTGAAAGCCCTGAACGACCGATATGACGCTCTTCGTGTCAATCGAGCGAGCAGGATCCATTGGAGTACTCTGGCACGCGACAGGGACGAATGGAGACGCTGATGGCGCCCGCTCGAGCAAGTCCATGATAGCGGGACGACAGGTGATACAGGTGATTTCCTTACTACTTTCACATGTCTTGCAATTTTTGATAACATGGTTGGTGTAAATCTCGGCAAAAACTACGATAACGTGATTGGTTTATCTCTCGGTAACTAACTGTACTGTTCCGGCATGTCGCCAGAACTGTCGCCTTTTTCTCACCATCCTGTCTCGTGGCATTCCGCCATGAATCTCTCGTCTCTTTGCCCTATGCCAGTTACCTGCCAGTTTGTCATGGGAAATCTGTTGTGAGTGTTTGTGTGAGAATGACCTTGGCTGATACAGTACCGGCCGTGCCGCTTTGTCCAACCAGCACAAGCGGCGCGAAAGATGAAGAACGCCGCAAAAGGGCGCCGGAGAACGCCGTTTTCCGCTCGCCACGCGTCGCGTCTGAGGCAAGTCGCGTTAGGCGCCTCTTACACTTTCGGGTCAGGTTTTGCTCAAACTTCATATAGTGGCCCGGGTTACTCGAGGGTCTGAACACGAAGCCAATCCATTTGGACGATTACGGCAGGAGACCACCCACACCGATAACTGAGGGTGACCGGTGACCCTGACCCGACCACCCTCAACGGGAAGTAACCTATTGAAATCGACGGAATTTTCACAAATGGACGTCGAATTTGTAATCAGCGCCCCAAATGACCCCTAGACGATTTTGGACAAGACAATTGGGCTAATTTCGAAAACGTCGATTTTCGATGACGTCATCGTCCGCGGAGGCTCGGCCTAGAGCGCCCTCGTCCTCGATGCGAAATCGTCAAAAATCGATATGATACTGTTCGATAGAGCTTTTCGAGCTGAACTGAATGGTACCATCATTCGTGTCGAAAACGTGTAAACGTGGGCGTGTAAGGACGGAGGAAAGCTCATCGCTGCCGTCCGCCGTTCTAAAATTGCAGATGGGCTAATGTAGTTTAGGAGGCTGGGGAGTTGTAAACACGTTATTGTAAAGAGCCTTTAGTGTTCTGCTCGCATACTCGCATGCCGTTAGCTAGCTGCGTCTTACCGCAGTGGTCACCGAAATCGGAAAAAATGGGTTGCAGAACTCTCACCTGCATAATCGCACCGCTGTAACTTAGTCCTTTTACGAGCTACACCGTTGTGTTTCAGCTAGTTTCAAGAATATTATGCTGCCTACAAAATAGTCAAGCTGCAGCCGGAAAGATTTGAAAATGATAGAGTTATTATGCTCCAAACACGCTCGCGCGTCCAATTTGGTAGTCTGCTGGAGCCTCAGTGGAAGAGTGGAAATCGCTCTCAGGCAATGCCAGACCCTCGAAAGATTTGGAACGCATTGAAAAAGCATTCCTATACTCGAATACTAGGCTCTAGGGCACTTGAGGCTGATGATGACGTCATCGAATGCGGAGCCGCGCAGGCTCCGCCTCGATGCGAACTTGACGCGAACTCGATTGATTCTGCCGGGCCTATATGCATTGCTCACAGCGCGCGCCATGCCGGCAGATAGCTCCAAACAGTAGGTCATGCTCGTCCAAACGCATGGATAGGCTACCTCCATCAGCCCATCAGCCTAACGTCACTCTGCGAGCGCTCGCGCCGGCTCGATTGATTCTGCCGGGCCTATATGCATTGCTCACAGCGGGCGCCATCCCCACAGCATGTTCCAAACAGTAGGCTATGCACGTCCAAACGCATGGATAGGCTCCTTCCAACAGCCTAAAGTCAAGAAGTTGAGGGTGCGGCGCCCCAACGCGACTTGCCTCAGACGCGACGCGTGGCGAGTGGAAAGCCCTCCTCTCGGCGCCCTTTTGCTCCGCTCTTCATCTCTCGCGCCGCTTGTGCTGGTTGGACGAAGCGGCACGGCCGGTACTGTAGAAAGGGGTCACGCCTGCGTGTAACCATATCGTTGACACATTCCTATTCTACCACTAACCACACACCACGTGCAAAAGGTCCTAAATACCTTTTGCCGAGGCCATAATGCCGCAGAATAAAGCAAAAAAGAGCCATAATACTCTAGCGCATCAGGGCCCTACCACACCCTCGCACACCAAGATATACTTTTAGTCGTCCTTGTATCGGCTGTCGCATATGCACCGAATCGAGGTTCCTGATACTGGTTTCCCGCGTGTGTCAACCAAACCTTTCATACCATCCAGGGTCTGTGAATTGGTGCTAGATTTACCTAGGAAAAAACGCACTGACTTCTCCATCAGCTAGTCACTGCAAGCCATCAGCCAAACACGCATTCAAATTGCCTCCATGACATCCCATATAAGTAGAACAGAATTGATTAGGACCTTCCTTTATCGTTTACCATTATCTGATCCTGGCTGTATTTTACTCAAGAAAACACTGAACGTAATGGGCACTTGAAGATGGATATGGCTGCTTAACGAGCAAATAAAAAGAAGATCTATTATTAGCGATACACTGTTCACCGAAACCGTACTAGACTATCAAGCAGCTCATTAAAGGCAGCTCATTGAGCAACAGCTTTCAACGTGCGTGAGCTCGTACATTTTATGTATTCCGGAGTGGAACCGACCTACAGCAACCAACACGGCTTTAAATAGAAGAGTCAGGAACGGAGACATGCTGCAGCGCTACTTGTGTCTGAACAGCTAGATAATGGAGTGCTCACTGGAGCTCAATGTGTCCCAAATATTAGCGCATTGCTTTATGTGTGAAAAAATGGGGCAATGTGAGTTGGGGGGGGGGGCAGCCATCAGTACTCAAAAAGTACGAGGTGTCGTGGCGTTTCCCACGTGTAGGACAAATTTTTACTCGTCTAGTTCGCGCGAGGCGTACCGTTTGACCGAGGCCCCTGTCGTTGCAAGTTGCATTTTAAGTACCTACGCGTCAGTTCGTGTACAATGGAAAATTCCACGTCACCGTCACCGACTGTTACGCTGAAGGAGATCGAGGCCCATGGACTGCCCTACCCCAACTCCCAGTGCGCCAAAAATAGAGCTGTCTTTTGAATATTGTGTTGCGGTGATGTGTATTCAACGTAACACTGCGGAAGATTCCTACTGAGACATCATTAGCTACTTTTCTCTTTGCTTCAAGACTGCCGCACGAGAATAGTTTGGTAGTATCCAAGCTACCATACACTCGCCTCGAAAATTCGTTAAAATGTGACTGGCATGAGAGAGTTCAATGGGGTGCGCCCTAATCAAACAATGGGTTACGGTGGCAAAACCAGTGGTCGGATCTTTAAAACACAGTATCGAGTCGGAGCCGATATAACGACAGCAAAGAGCGTGAGTAGATAACGATGAACTATATAACCGACTTCTCGCTCATGAAGGCAAGCGGATGGATGAAATTTCTACACGAACACTGATTGACTTGATGAACACCACAGGACATGTGACGGGGGCAGCATTGTTTGCAAGTGGCAGCATTCCGCTAGCGATCAATACTGCACTCCCACACGAGTCGGGTGTGTGGGGGGGGGGGGGGTGGGGGGCAGGGAGTTGCGCGGGCTTCGTGTTTCTGATTTGCTGGCCATAATGGGAATTTATTTGCCTCCGGAGGGCATTAGTCGAACTGGCTAGTAAACGGAGAACTGGGTTTCAAGCACTAATCTCGGTTTTCGCGGAGCTTTGTATCTCTGGAGGCAGACTATACATCGGATCCGATCTTCGGATAGATGGATGACTCGGATAGCGATAATTTTGCTGATCCCGGGGTTTCGGATGATTCCGATAACGACGATTTTGCGGACCCAGATTTTTGAATGATTCGGATTATGATAGCAGGATCGGATATTCGGAAATGATTCATTCGATACATTGGATCCGATCGAAAGTATTCAAATAATTGGGTAATTCATATAACGCTAATTTCGCGAACCCAGAATTTTTAGACGATTCGAGTACGACAGTTTCGCGGGCCTCGGATTTTAGACCATTCGGACGAGATATTTGAATGGGACATGCGAAAATGACTCATTCGCATCCAACATATAATGCAGATTGGGCTCCAAGGCTTTTTATTAATGTATGTTGAGCTACCTGACAAAGGAATTCTGATTAAATGTACAAAAAGTACGCATGGATCAGTATTCTCACGAGTTCTCGACCATGCGCACAGTTTGTGACCATGCGCGTGAAAACGCAAGCGACGCCATTAAAACGCTGTTTAGCAGTGCTTTCGAGGAATGACAATAACTTCGTTAAATTTCATAGCGGAAAGAAGACAGCGCGGTGTTCTTCTCAACTATCGCCACCGAAGACGATGGCGAGGGCGTAGCCGATTGCAAATTCAAGTTAAAGCAGTGTTCTTGTGGCTACCAATCAGGGATGTGCGGAATTTCCGTATCCTTTTTCCGGATTCCGGTTTTCGGCCATTTTTAGCCCTTCCGTTCCGTTCCATGTTCCGGTATCTCTTAGGCCGGAAGACGGAACGGAAATGGTGACTCATCATTCACTGATTGTTTTCCACTGCCTCCATCCAGCTCTTCAATCTTAGCGAAGGGTGGAGAAGGAGATTAACTATGCGTCGCCTTTTTTGTGATTGTGTTGCTTTCAAATCGGTGGTGCATCCTGATGTCGGAACAGTGTGACAACGAAATTCTGAATTGAATTCTTTTTTTCTTTTCTTTTTTTGAAACGATGTACTACCGAATAGTATAAGGCCACGAAAGCTTTCATGAGTGTTTGAATCAAGAATCAAATTCCTTATCCGGAACATGCTCACCTTTTTCCCTAATAATCTTAGGTCTGGCTTGGAAAACGAATTGTAGATCAGAGTTCTATAAGCACTCTTAGGTTACTAACATTGCTTTCTACTGGGAACATTCGATCTATTCTAGTTGGAGGAGGGCATGCGGTCTCTTGCCTCTCCACCCCTTCTTTGAGTTTGTTTCAGAGATTCAGCTACTGCCAAATGATGCTATGGTTCGCATGCGATCTCAGAGAGTGGGTGTCGTGTCGTGGGATGCTGAACGCAATTGTACCCTTAGCGCCGCCCCTATAAGGATAGATCCGGGATATTCAGTAAGACCGGTTAATTGTCAAGAGTGGTGAATTCTCTGGCATCTTACTTGGATCGCCACTAATCCTGCACCGTTACACCGCGCGCTGTCATTGCACGCATGCGCTTGCTTGATTTCACGCGTTTAACGCGTCCCAGAGCACGTTCTGAACTGCGGTAATCTTCTAAAATGTGTTCTGGGACACGTCAAACACGAGAAGGTGGAGACGAGATTCCGCCGTTTAATTGGTGTGAGTGTTAGCGAAAGTAAAGAAGGAAGAGAATTTCTTCTGCACCTCAAGAAAAGAGGGATGGTCACAAAGATAATGATGGGTAGATGTAAAACTGGAGTAACTCTGATTGCATACTGGCTTTAGAAAAAGTGGTCTCACTTTTTCTACCCAAAAAATTTAAGAGAATATCTGAAAGATCTTTCGAGGTGACATTAAGACAGCCTTTTTTAGAGCACGATTCTACATAACATACGCTTCTAAATTTCAGCTGACTACAATTCGCCAGTGATGCGCTACGGCAGAGTCAGGTGTGTGCGTTCAACGATTAACGATTTACCGATTTACCGGATTTACCGGCAGTTTTCGTTGAAAATGTTTAACGAAATTTCACGACGAAAATTTCCGTTAAACTGCATTAACGACATTTTACGCACCATTTTTAAAAATTTGTTTCTTCTTCATGCAAATGCATGTTGGACAAATTTTTCGTATGAGCTTTCGCACTATCGTTGCGATACCGAGGAAACGCTCTACTTACTTGAATCATTAGAAAAAGGAACCGATATTGTCCCCGTATTTTGCATTTTCTTGTTCCTTGGCCAATTTTTTTTTTGCCTGCACTTCCACGTGGCCAACGGCCTAGTGCCAGAGCTGACCAGGAGGAAGAGAGCGGCTTGGGGAGCTTTCAAGAGCGTCGAGCAGTCGTAAAGAAGACGAAGAACGTCTGAATCCGTGCCCACCTATTCGACTCCACTGTTCTTCCTGCCCTAACATACGCCTCAGAGACCTGGGCTATACGAAAGCAGGATGAACACGCGATCAGCGTCGCGCAGCGTGGAATCGAGAGGACGATGCTCGGAGTGACACGACTCACGCAAGTGAGAGAAGGCCTCCGGAGTTCCGAGCCTCGCCGACGTTCGAAGATCAGAGACGCTGTCGTATGGGCCAAGTCGTCAAAAATTAGGTGGGCCGGCCACGTAATGCGATTCGCAGACACCCGCTGGACGAGAGCCATCACGACTGGATTCCGTGGGATGTCAAGAGAACACCGGGACGCCCACCAACGCGTTGGTCGGACTTCTTCGTGAAAGCCGTGAACGATCGATATGACGCCCTTCGTGTCCCTCGAGCGAGGAGGATCCATTGGACCACTCTGACACGCGACAGGGACGAATGGAGACGCTGCTTGCGCCCGCTCGAGCAAGTCGATGATCAATGGGAGGACAGGATATGCGGGCGACAACAGCTTTGTTGATGATAGATGGATTGTTGTTATTTGTTGTGGAGATGAAGACATAGTCATATAACTTCCATGTATATGAAGTCGAAAAAGATCAACAAAAAAGATGCCTGGCTATTTACAAATTAATATACTGCTAAACTGACCGCATTATAGGAAATATTATTAAACGAATTCACCGAATTTACCGAATTCAACACAAAAAAATCGTTAAAAAATGGTCGCGAAAAAATTCCGGAAAAAATTAACGCACAACCCTGGGCAGAGTGACGCTCCTTGCACCGAGTCTGACATTAGTTGAAAAGGAGAGGAAAGAGAAACACATTGTCTTCAATGGTGGTGCACATTCATATTAAGAAGAATAGCTACACCGTGGCTATACTTAGGTTCGAATGACCCATTCGAATAGGTATTCGAATGATTTTCATTCGAGTTGAATTTTCGATTTCGAATATCAGAAAATCGCGTTTTTCGAATGTGTTCGAATTCGAATATTCAGAAAAATTGCACTTTTCGAATATATTCGATTTCGAATGCTCGAAAATTTTCGGTATTTGAAACGGTTCGAATATTCAAAATTTCCCAGGAAGTCAAAATTATTCGAGTATTCGAAGAGTGCCATTCGGATGCCCAACGAGAGTTTCTGTAACGGAGTATTCTGAAAAAGCTTGTTAGATTCTGCAGGTAAATAGGATCTCCAAAACAGATCTGTCTCTGAATCAAAGCTATGGTGCGATAGTGGCTCGGTGCCGGGATACTGAGCGCATCATTGATTCTGATCACTTCCCGAAACTTTCAAAACGTCTCACAATATTGAACTGCATAAATTTTTCCACGCAGAATCACTGCAGTGGTGAATGACCGATTCGGGACGCCTTATCGTCATCGACAGAAAAACTATCAAATGATTGCCTGATCGACCTCTGACACGATTTCTGATTTACATCTGTGGCAGGGCTTCTGAAATCAGGCGCGCGTTGGACAACATCTGTAGTACGATTTCTGAATCGCAACGTACGCTGGATACGTTCAAAACGTCAATAATATCGATCAATTGTGGTTGTCTGATTGAAAATTCCCCTGCTGTGAAACCTTTCCGTCGGCTGTCATAAGCACGTTCCTGCAACCGATCGGTCAACAAGGGATGGGTCTGAGGCGTGTGTCTAAACAAGGAGAGAGAGTGATACGGGAAGAATCCCTACCCCTCAATTATTATCAAAATGTGTTTTTTGCCAAGTCGTTAAACCCAAGGAGTAGGGGGTCCTTGAAGTTACAATGGAATCGGTACCTCACGAGTTCGGGGGTCTTGTACGCTCGCGATGCCTCTGCCGGTAATCGGCTAGGATATTGATGTTGCTTCATGAGGGGAAGGTCGGGGTTCGAATATTCTGCGCTGCTGCATTTTTGCATTTCAACTGATTGGTTGAGATTTAAGGGGCTCTGACGTCTATACCATTTTCAGACGTTTTCAGTGCATTTTTCCATCTGTACGCTGTGCAGAATAACTTTCTTGCGACTTGCTTATTACTGACCGGTTTTATAACCAAAACTCAACGAGAAAGCCATTCAACATAATGAAAGATAAACGTTCAACACCAGTGATAGACAGGCTCAAAGTGCATGAAACAGGAACACTGGTCACAATACGGACAGCATATAAAAGCCACAGGCTCCTCACAGTTTGATCCCTACATGGACCAACGACATCGGGAAAATCCTGCTCGGCTTTTCAAAGGGACCAAAATGTGAGGTCACAGGTGGTTGAAATGTGAAACGAGGTTTGTGGATTCCGCAAATTGACCTAAACGGTCGATACACTCTTTCCCTCACCATTGCCTGTCACCTGCCTGTCAATTTTTTTTTGACCTTGGAGCAGTGGGAGTACGGCAGTATAGTTCTCTAGTGAATAAATTTCCGACCTTGTTTCTCGTTTCTCCCATGTCCTTACTCTGATCTTGAGCATCGCAGATGTCTGTGTGAAAGTTTCGTGAATCATCGTGTTTTACACAGCTGAGGAACTGGCAATGAATCAGGAAGTGTCGACAAGGAAAAGGTTGTAAAAATATTATACCGCAGTAACCTCCGAATAGACAGGCCCTTTTCTCTATGGAAATTCGATATTAGGGCAGAAATGCAAAAGAGGTGCAGAAACCGAGCCCTTGTCGTCACACTTGTGAAGCAGAATCTTTGCCGCTGCACCACCCAATCCCATAGCTAGCGCCGCTCACCTGACAAGGGAAGGGTCTGAAGCGTACGTCTGAACGGGGGGAGGGAGTCATATAGGGTGAATCCCCACCCCTCAATTGGTTTGAAAATGTGTTTATTTTTTGCCAAGTCGTTAAACCCAAGGAGTAGGGGGTCACAATGGGATACGGCGCAGCACGCGTTCGGGGTCTTGTACGCCCGCGATGCTTCTGCAGCCAGTGGCTCGGAGCGCAGGTGGATAGGGGGTTGAGTCATCAGAGAGAGGTAAGAGGTTTGGCTCCTCTGCGTTGTTGCACTTCTGCGTTTCAACCGATGGGTAGAGATTTGGGGGATTCTGACGTCTGTACCATCTTCAGACGTTTTCTGCGCATTTTTCCAGAGGTACGTTGTGGTATTCAACATGGTGATGTATAAATGTTCAACACCAGTGATACACAGGTACAAATTGCATGAAGCACCACTGGACACCTTACGGGCAACGTATAAAGGCTGCAGGCCCCCCATAGTTTGTTTCCATACACGGACCAAAAGCCTCATGAAAAACCATCCTGCTCGGATTTTCAAAGGAGACCAGGTTGTGACGTCGGAGGTGGTTCAAAGAAGAAACGAGGTGTGCGGATCCTGCAAATTAAGCTAAACGGCATCGATGCACTCTTTCCCTCATGTCTGCCTGTCACCTGGAAATTAGAGGTCACCTGGAGGTTTTCTAAAACCTGAACCAACAATGTCCGCCGATGCTCGAGTGGTGATCCACCTGCTGTGTGGCCGACCTTTAGACAAGGAACCTTCGAGGGAAGAAATCAAGCTGGCCGAGTGGATGGCCAGCATACTCAAGGACTTCGAAGCACGTCAATTTGAAGTTGACGAAGACGAACAGCTGGAAGTGGTGGAAGAAGAAGAGGAAGATTGGGATCCGCAAGATGAACTGATGGACGTGGAGAGGCAAGCAAGCAGTGGGCATATGATAACGTTTTCGGGTGGAACTCTTGTTTCGGAGGAAAGGGTATGTCTTCAATTGGATTTCGGTTGCGTGCTCATACCATGGAGGAAGACACCGCGATCAGGGGTGTGCGTAATTACGATTTACGATTTACGATTATACGATTTACGGTGATTTTTGGCAAATTTTTTACGATTTACGATTTACGACATTTTGGGTCGTAAATCGTAAATTTTCGTAAATGTGATCTTCAGTCCAAGGATGACAGACGTCCACATAACGTGATACGATTCGGATTATGACAATGTACCCACTTTTAAGGACTTTCCTCATAGCTCATTGCTATTTCCTATTTACCTTTTTATGTTCTGCTGTGGCGCTGTGACAGAACAACACAGCTTTGTGGACAGGCCGCTCGAGTTAATTCCTGGCAGTGAAAGTGAGGTAGCCTTTTCTCTGGTCACACTCTAGCACAACATCTCACATTCGAGTGGCCTGAGTTCCAGTTTACAGAAAGACATGAAGATTCTCATTGCACTGGAATGAAATGACCTGCTGAACTATACAACCACCGCCTAGTCAACTTGTGACTTTTTCACCACTTGTTCACCACATAGACGACTCTTTCCAATGCACACGAGTAGAACTCATGCAAAGCCATCAAGGAATATTGGACTTGATTGGAGGCTGTGGAATAATTGTTAAGCTGTTGGAAAGAGTAAAACAATCACGCCTCAATCTGATTATCAATGCACGTCATAGCGCGGAGTCTATTTACGTATGAGGTGCGCCTTAAGCAAAGCGTCTGACGTTTTCATGATGAAAGTGAAAAAGTTTGGTCTTTGGTCCCTTGGTCACTTTTGGTCTCGTTTTCAGTGGTCTGATTGGGGTGTTGTTGCATTCGCCCTATGCGATCCGTTCATAATCCTAAAGACTGGGCAAAAGATACGATGGCGTTTGTTACAAAGGTAGTGGAGAGCAGGACTGGCGAATTCAAGCAGTTATTAATTAGTAATGCTACATTTTGGAGTTTGCGAAATTAAGCACGTGCAAGCAAACCTGCGAGCGAAGTAAGTGCCGAAAGTAATTGCCTGGTATCGTCGAACGATGACCTTTCATTCCAGGAGTTGTGGTTGCCGTCAAAAATGATAAAGGACAAGGAATGACGTTAGTCAGTCCCTGTTTGAAATGCGCCATCCATTCTTTCTACCTCTGTGGGATACCGTAGAGGTCATTTGGGTGTGGGTTTGCCCCAAAGAATGAACTGCGGTTGCCGCGATGTAGAGGTCAGTGTTTTATCCTTCCCAGACAAATTAGGTACCAAATCAAAACTCAGCAGGTATGGAAGACTTGATTGCTCACGGTAGGATCCTAATCAAGAACCATTCTGGGGCCATCCTCCTTTGACTTCTTTACCATGGGTTTCCCCTATATGTTTAAAATGCACCTTGTACGAGTCAGTTAAACCACTTTCAATACAAGCTGCATCTTTCCTCTCCACTTTACTTCTAAAGAATCCCACAAAAATATCTTCTTTTATAATTATATTAAAAATCCGACTGTGATGAGTGTCCAAAAACGTGATCATACTCATTCAACCGTCACACAATTCCTTCCCGTCTGCTACAAAAATGCTGTTGGGTACAATTCAAAATGTGGGAAGGCTTAGAACTTTAGGTGTGTCATACCATAGAAATGTGCCATGCGCTCACTCAGTAGGGGATGCTTGTTGGATTATTTGTGCAAATACTGTTTTCGTCGAGTTGGCCAGCGATCAATTTTTTTTTGGTTTTGGATGGAACGCTTTTTGTTGGTTGCGGTCGTTCCTACAAAGTCATAGTTTTATATGCAAGCCAATGGCTAGTAGAATGATAAACATTTTTGGTCGTCTAAGCAGTGTAAGCTTTTTATTTGGGCACACTGTATAGGCGCCTTTTAAGATAGCGTTTTAGAACAAGCACTTCATTTGGTTCTCCAAAAACTTGTCCAGCTCGATTTGAAAGGTGCTAGTTGATTTTAATAGCTTCCATCTTAATTAGAAAAGTATTTAGCTCAAGCTGAAAACATCTCAATAAAACATAGTTAGCTTCGATTAGCTTCAAAATAATAGAAAAAAAACAAGGAAATTAGATGTATTGTAAGCAAGGCGCCTCTTACGATTTACGATTTACGATTTACGACGGTTTGTTCGTAATTACGATTTACGATTTACGAAATTTCGTATTTCATTTACGCACACCCCTGAACGCGATTCACTACACAGGTACTTTGTACCTGTGTATCACTGGTGCTGAACATTTACCACCATGTTGAATACCACAGCGTACAGCTGGAAAAATGTGCAGAAAATGTCTGAAAATGGTATAGACGTCAGAATCCCCCAAATCTCAACCAATCAGTTGAAATGCAAAAATGCAGCAGCGGGGAGGAACCAAACCCCTGACCTCCTTCGCAGGAGTCAACCCTGTACCCACCTGCGCCCCGAGCCACTGGCTGCAGACGCATCGCGGGCGTACAAGACCCCCAAACCCGTGCTGCGCCGTATCCCATTGTGACCCCCTACTCCTTGGGTTTAACGACTTGGCAAAAAATAAACACATTTTCAAACCAATTGAGGGGTGAGGATTCTCCCTATATGACTCGCTCCCCCGTTCAGACATACGCTTCAGACCCTTCCCCTGTGAGTGGTGAGCTCGTGCCAGCGGATCGTTAGCCGTTGTTAGCCATAGGAAATGTTCAGTGCCTCTTATTGCTTGCCTCAAGGATTCAACAGAAACAGAACGTGTTTTGTTACTATTTGGAAGAAACAGATTCCTCCTATAGTATTCGCTCCCGCCTTTCCGTCGTACCGTTGAGTCATTTCCCTTGTAAGATGTGAGGAATCGTCTCTTGTCCATATAACGAACCTCATGTCCTACTCAAACAGCAAATTGATCTCAGGTCTATTGGCCCAAATTTCAGTTTTGATCGATTGAGCTTCACTTATTTATTTATTGAAATACTCACCCTCTTGCGTTTTATATGTTCTTTTTTGCATATTACCCTGTACACGTGTACTTTTAACCAGTTTTCCAGGATGATGAATGGTTTTTGGGGTGCATCCCTTCAACAGGAATTCAGAAACTGCGAGTATCCGGGGAGCTATGCTGTCTTGTCAGCTTCGCGTGCAGGGATGTGCGGAAAAAATTCTGGAAAAAGCGGAAGACGAAAGACGGAACGGAAACGCTCAAATATGGCCGGAAAGCGGAATACGAAACGCGGAAACGGAAATGACACATGTTCGCCTTTTTTTTCAAAATTGCATCTGAAACAGCGTCAGAAGCTGCTTCTGTTGCACTTTTCTTGCTCAAAACTTTGCGAGCAGCAGAACCTTCCACAGATTAATGTTCGTCCTCATCATAACATAACATAACGAAGCATGAATTCATAAGACTGTTATGATAACCTTTTAGCTACGGCTGAGCAATAAACGAAAACAAATGCAGGGGCTTATTTCACTATTTCTCACTATTTCAGCATGCAGTCTTTCCATATCTAGTTCCTGTGACGTTTTTCGCTGACTTTTTTGATGCTGATAATTTTTGAAAGGTAGACTTAACCGACTTAATCACCTGAGGTTACTAACAGACCTGCATTTGAAAAAAAACTGACTCGGCTGGAGTCCAAAACTGGAGTAACCACCTTGATGATTTTCCGACAACGAAAGAGATTCTAACTAGTAAAAAAGTAACTAGTACTCTGAATTGATTCTGGGATCTATCAATAAGATGATAACTGGATCACTGATTAGTCATGGTGGATCCACACTTCCACAGGAATGGATCCACAGGAATATTCACTCTGTGCCAGCCCAGAAACCTACACCCAAGGTGACACAGCCGGACAGTGGCAAGATAGTTCTCGAAGTGATAGATTTGTGTCAGAATTCAATAAGCCACCATAGACAGTCAAGATAATAGCTCATGGCAGATATTCGTGATGCTTCATTAAAAAAGAAGAAATACAAACTCCGTATCATCGCAAACATCACACCTAATGAAATTATAAATTGAAATTTGCACCTTTGGTCAGGAACACATGTAATCTTGAAGCAGACAACCGAATGTCACTGAACTCTCTGTACCATGATACTGCGCTGTATGCTTACAAAATTTTTGTAGCTATTTATAACTAATGGATCAAGAATTTTGTGGTCATTCAAATGTTGAGTGCATTTTCTTAGCATACATTGCATACATAGTCTTTGTGGCACGTTAATTTTGCCCTGCACCCAGCCGTTGTCATTTTTGAGTGCTTTTTTGGTAGTCAAACCAATTTCAAGAATATTATTACTAGAATTGTAAAACAGTATTTCTTTCATAATTATATCAAGGAAAAATCTTTTTAACTGATACGCTGATTGTGTTCAATAGAAAACTAGTGTGGAACAGTGCCCATTTCCGTTTCCGCCTTCCGGCGCAAAAAAACAGGCGGGACACGGAACGGAACGGAAGAGCCCAAAATGGCCGGAAACCAGAATTCGGAACACGGAAAAGGAAATTCCGCACATCCCTGTTCGCGTTTCTGTCGCGTGTGAAAATCGATTTTTTTTTTTTGCAAAATTGTTGTTTGTTTGTTAATTGAAGTCACTACTTGTCGTCAGAGTATTATGAATAGGCCCATCAGACGCTAAGAAGACCTGGGAACCGAGGATGATAGATCCGGACGGGAAAGACTACGAACAACATTAGGAGGGTACGTGAACGAATTCGCATTAAGCCGACGCGCTCGGTGCGCCGGTTGTCGGGAAAATGGACATCATGGAGACGTCGTTGAGAAGAATCTTCCGTAAACTGAGACTTAAGGCCTACAAGAAGACCGACGTGCACCCTCTTGGACCTTCAAACAGGAAGGAGTTCCAGCTAACAGAGCAAGAATGCTGCAAGACTGGTGCCAAGGCAACTTTCCGCCATTCATCAGCTTCCACGAGTGGCCAGCACCTTACCTTACCACCACACTAGTTACCTTTGATTTTGCTGATATAGTGATACGGTAGTATTACAAACAATTTTTCATGTATCATATGCATCGTGGAAAACTATAATAGTAAGAAAATTATCTACGAAGATCAAAACTCCGGAGGCCTTCTCTCACTTGCGTGAGTCGTGTCACTCCGAGCATCGTCCTCTCGATTCCACGCTGCGCGACGCTGATCGCGGGTTCATCCTGCTCTCGTATGGCCCAGGTCTCTAAGTGTTAGTGCAGGAAGAATAATGGAGTGAAATACATAGCTTGGCACGGAGCGGACGTTCTTCGTCTTCTTCGCGATTTCTTCGACGCTCTCGAAAGCTCACCAAGCCGCTCTTTTCCTCCTGCTCAGCTCTGGTGCTAGGTCGTTGGCCATGTTTACTTCGCGACCCAGATAGCGAAGCTGTAAGCTGGAGCATTCGGAGACGTTCGTTCCTTTGAGTGAGAGTGGGGCATCAGAAACTCGTTCGTTCCCCATGAACATCATCTTCGTAAAATCCAGCAGTATTTCGACTTTCCCACACACACGATCGAAACCGGTCAGATTTCGCTACACTTGGCTAATACTCAGTGTTATGAGCACGATGTCGTCAGCGAGGCGAAGATGGTGCGGTTGCTGGCTGTAGATCCTCACTCCCGTTTTCTCATCCTAGTTCGCGCGTGACGTTTTCGAAGGTGTCGCTGAGAAGCTTCGGAGATAAGGTATCCCCTTGCCGAACCCCGCTCTTCGGGTGAGGGACTGGCCTTACGAATGTTGTCGCTAATTGCGACGACCTCTGGCGCAACGCGGCTACGTCTGTCGACTCGGTGTCTTGACCCGCAGCGGCGTCGCTGTTGCTCACGGCGGAAGACTTCCTTGAGTTCCTCGATGTCGACTCGTGCACGCTCGCGGGCCTGCTTGTCGTTGGTTTCCGGTGCGGTGTCGTACGCGGGTTCGTGGATACGCTCTAAGTCCAAGATTAGTTGTTCCAATGAAACGCGGCTACCTTCTGTCCCTGAGCGACTCCAAGGAGAGGCAGCTCCGGATGCATTAGCGTTGCTCCATGACGGTCTCTTAGATAAAGGAGAACTGTATGCGGACGCTTGGTGCACTTACTGCAAGGAGTCTGGTAGGTGGCGGCTGTAGTTGATCTGAATAGTTCAGCTTTCCTATAACCGTGAATCACTTCCCCGCACGTCCCGTTGTAAACAGCCGTGCATTCTCGCAGCAGGGCCCTGATCCATTGGTCGAGTAGTTCCAGTGGCAGGCGGTCGATTGGTGCCTCGGCGAGCGTCTCGATGGCTGTTGATAGCCGGATGAAAAAGTGCCGCTGGTGTCTCACGTCGTAATCATTCGGCATTACCGACAAGGTGGCGGCACACTTGCGACTTGCCTTCACGGAAGGCGCTGCCGGGGGCTCGGCTTGGGATCGTACACAGGCGAGGTCATCATAGTGCTTTCTAAATTGTTATTATTGTTATTATTATTTACGGTCTACTGCGTAGTCGGTTTTGTTCGAATATTCATGTGAAGAGATTTTTCCAATATAGGCGTATTCGCAGATGGAGGAAGGTGAAGAAGGAGGTATGGCAGATTAGAGCAAATTGTCTCAGGACGATTGCTTACGGCGCTGTTTAGATACGCTCGTATTATTTTTCCTATGGTGAGGGAGCGAGCGTCCACCTGGCCAGGATTTCCACTCGTATTTAACTCGCTAAAGAGCTATTGCCCGTTGGGACTATTACTAAAAAAAATTGTCCCCGTCACGCTAATAGTATATTTTTCTATTCATATTCTCCCCCATTTACTGCGAGTTGCGTGACAACATGTATTGCGCATATAAAAGACTACTACCTTAAAAAGAATCGTCCTGGAAAAATTAAGCAGAGGTTAGTAGCTGCGGCAGGAGAAAATTAGCGAAATATGCCTATATAAGCGGTAATTTTTTTTCTATGCTTTTGAAGTCCGTCTGGAACTTCCACGTAAGGAAGCTACTTATTGGAGTTCGACCGGGACCTCCATGTAAAGTCACAGCCTCGGGGCTCCGGATCTAGTGTGGTTCAGGCGCGCAATTTAACCCCGATTCTGGACTTTAGCGATAATGGAACTCCGAAGGTGCTAGTTTCATGTCTACGAGTTATCGACTGGCGAGGGCTTGTTCGACCAATATCCCGGTAGAATGGGAGAGAAAGACTTCAGTTTATGACTGGTTTATTGTGACACTATACCAAGCATTTCCAAAGAAGCCGAAAAGCATCAGTACATCCATTGAAACTTTAGTCTTATTAGGAGAAAGTATCCTCAGAATAGCACGTAGTAAGGTTTCAGAGTAGAATGGAACAACATAAGAGAGAGAGAAGAAGAAGAAGCATCGTGGAGAGTATAAGAGAGAGAAAGGAAGAGAAGAGGAGAGAGGATGCGAAGGAGAGGAAGGTGAGGCCGGTGGCCTCGCCTCAGCGGCGGTGATCCAAAGTCCTCCGGTGTTTTGAGCGCTCCTTTTATTCGGTTTCGGGAGCGCTGGACTTAACAGTTGCCCGGACTCTTTCTCTTGCTTTCCTATGATCTTCTCCGAAGTCCGCGGTCAGCTGTTGTAAGCTGCTGTGTCATAAATCGTCCTTTGGCCCTCTGGTTTCCCGGTTCAATCGTCCTTTGTGTTTGGGAACGGCTTCACAGTCATCGCTTGAACTTCTTTGATTTACGATTGTTTTCGGCGAGTGGACGTCAGCTGCTCCTTGGTGTCCTTTTAGCTTTGTTGATTTATTGTTATTCGGGGCGAGCGAGTGGCGGTTGTTCTCTAGTGAACTTTCAGTGTCCTTACAAGGGCTTCGAAGACCGCTTCAGTCCCGACAGAGTCGAATGCCTTCTTCAGGTCAATGAACGTAAAGCATTGACGAAGCTTGTACTCTCGCAATTCTTCGATGAGCTTCGTACAAGAAAAGGCATTCTCGAAGAACAAGACGAACTAGGATTATAGATTTTGGCGCAGCCAGTAATACTCATCGAATCTCTAAACGCCTTTATAAAGTTGTTATGATGTGTCTACAAACTCAAGCAACAGAGTTGAAACAGGCATACAGTGGTTAATGAGGGGCTTCATCATGTTCAATATTCCGAAAAGCCAGTTTCTTACTAATGTGACCATTAATCGGGGTGTTAACGGTGAAACGGAGCTGATAAGTAATGTTGCATAGTTCAAATATTGAGATTCCTAGGATCTATCAGTCAAGATTTACAATTTGCCGATTGTATATTATTGAATTTGGAGTGTGCTAGAAATTTTTATAAACGCTTGGGAGTTAAAACGCTGGTCCACGACCACATTTCTATTGATACAAAAGCATTCGCTATTGTAAAAAATGGATCTTTGCGTCGAATAATTAGGTCGTATGATAAATTCGAAATTTTCTGTTCTCTGATTTTCCGTTTTCTGGCGTTTTTGGCTTTTCTGTTTTCTGATTTCTGACGAAAGCAATTTTCTGCTTTCTCTTTCCTGGAAAAATTTTAAAAATTTTCACCCATCTCTGATATGGACGTTTCTGACGCGTGTGCGGCCCACAATAGTGTTCATAGTTCATAGCAATGTCGAGAACGACATAAGACTCTCGGTATTCGCTAGAAGTGGCCGTGAATTACAGGGTTTCCTCTATCGGAACAACAGGAGATGTGGACCAAAACGCAGATTACTCAAAGCAATACCCTAAGCATTTGTTTTAAGCCTAGACCAGCTGCTATAGAGGCCATATGCTGTCATATGATGTTTTGTTGCGATCAGAACTCTCGCGCCATGCAGAACGTACATGCACCCACTGCCTTCCGGACAGGATTATACCAACAGCGCCGCTTGATCACACGCAAATTCCCAATATCGTGGGGAAGTGCCGAGAGGCCACTGCAATGAGGATGTGGCGGATACGGATATATATACAAAGTCATACAATCACGGCATGTCTGACGGCGACCTTCCCGGTAACTAAAACTGGTTCACAGTCACTCGGTGGACAGGCGCTGTTGCACTCACGTTCAACGGCACTGCAGAAATATTACTCCTCTCTAATTATCTGTTGTCCGAAAAATGTCCTGAATGCGGTGACTATCTTCTGACTTTGGCCTATAGGTTTCGACGAAGACGCGTCCTGGACATGTCATCATTCACACGTGTAGCAGACGAGTAATAAAGAAGAAAAGAAAATAATGAATCTCCATGATCGACTATCATACAGTCTGGGCATTCCGATAGAACAGCTTAAATGCTTCTGTGCCACACAGGTTTTGTGCCAGAAAGATTGAAAGAAGTACGATTTTTGCGGATTGTGCACTCATACCAATTAATTATTATATTGTCAACCAGGCGTCCGTGCGGCCTTTCGGCTTAAGCTGAAGGTTTCTGCTTCTGATCATCAATTGTAGCCGCCACCTATGTCATAGTTTCCTCAGGAAGAACATCTTAACTACGTCGACAAGGGCAAGTTAGAAAAAAAGCGAAAAATGGACGACATCCACAAAAACGCTTATTTGCCCAATATCGATTGATGGCGATCGACAGTTCAAAAACGAAGACGAAAAACTAGGTTCGTGTTCAGCGACCTCGATTACCCCCAGGGCTTAAGTTTCGCGCCGCTTGAACGACATCCACAAAAATCGATAATATCGATCGATATCGATTGCCTCCAAAAACTCTCCCGTTTATGATCATCAAAATGCCCCGGCACTATATATAGTAGGATTATACCTCTAGTTTTCCCAACCCTGCAGCACCGATGGGATCAAAAGAGTACCAAGAAGAAGCAACTCCAATACGAACGCGACTCACGGCAGTTTTATAAGTACCGGAAACAACGCATCAAAAGAGTATATATAACACCATCACAAACCAGATCGTTATCAACGTAAAGTATAATAACCACCGTGGGACTACTTAAGATATGCAGATTTTCACCTTCATGTCCAGCCGTCCACGAGTTGGTAAGCGCGTTGAAACAAACAGCACCCGAACAATCTAAAACTAATACAATACAGCTGCTACAGTTCCTCTGGTTACATACGGTAATAAAAACATCCATACAACTTCGAAGATGCATAAGACACAAAACTATCCTACAATATATAAAGGAGTTAGCGGTTGTCCGTCCGTCCGTCCGTTTGCTCATCCGTCTGACCCTTCCTAGAAGTCGAGTAGCAGGCGTCCGTGTTCAGACGAGGTGCCACCCACGCTGCGTCGAGACCGTCAGAAGAAGTGTCACCGATGTCGCGCAAAGGGCGTTCGAGTTCAAAAGACATGGCTCCGACGTTGCTCAGCAGGCGTTCGGATTTAGAAGATGTGTTACCGACGTCGTGCAACAGGCGCTCGGATTCAATAGGCATGTCAGCGATGTCGCGCATTGGGTGTTTGGGTTCAGAAGAGGTGTCAACGATGTCGCGTAGTGGATGTCTGGGGTCAGAAGACATGTCATCGATGTCACGCAAGGGGTCTGGGCTCAGAAGAGGTACTACAGATTTCATGCAAGGGGTGTCTCGGTTTAGAAGAGGTGTCACCGATGGCATTCAAGTGGTGTCTGGGTTCAGAAGAGGTGTCACCTACGTCGCGCAAGGGGTGTTAGGATTCCGAACACGTGTAATGGGAGACCACTAAAGGGGAGACCAGTAAGCTGGGGTCTAGTGAAGGGTGGGAAGACCAGTGAAGGAAGAAGGGGTACCAGTAATGATAGTACCTTTAATAGAAGCCAGTGAAGGGGACCAATAAAGAGTACCACTAAGATGAGGGTTGGGGAGGTAGTAAGGGGGGGGGGGGGGAGCGAACGAGAATCAGTGAAGTGGGAAAGTTCTGTGAAGGGGGAACCGGAAAAGGAGGAACCATTAAAGGAGGACCAGTGAAGAGGGAACCAGTGAAGGTAGGACCAGTAATGGCGGCCAGTGAAGGGGAGGGGACCAGTAAAAGGAATCGGTGAAGGTGGGACCAGTAATGGAGACCAGTGAAGGGGACCAATAAATGGTACCACTGGTGAGGAGAGGCAGTAAGAGGGGCAAAAAGAGGGAACAAATGGGAGCCAGTGAAGTGGGAGAGTCCTGTGAAGGGGGGGGGGGGCGGACCGGTAAAGGGAGAATCAGCGAATGTGGACCAGTAATAGGAAGGGGATCAGTGGAAGGAACCTGTAAGGGCGGACCAGTACTTCTTCTCACTATCTTCCAACGTGTATGTGATAGAAGCGCCGTACAACGTTGTCTAGATCAAGAGATGTGCCACAGATCAAACACTGCGAAGCATGCGTTGGATTTTCATTGAAAGACAGCGAGCGTGTGCGTGTACATACCTCTCACTCTCACTACTGACTGATTCTCACTATATTTTTCTTCCTGTCTCTGGCTGCACATGGGTATGGGGGTATTGTGTATTGTCGGGGAGGGGGGGGGGGGAATGGGGGTAGGGGAATGACTTCGGGAATCGGAGGATTATTATTGCCGTCGGATATTTAGCGGTATAGAGCCCTCAAAAGATTATCACAATTTGTTCCTCACCACGTAGAGAATGTGTACTTCGGAGAATAAATCGGCGTAAGTGCGATAGAGGATGGATAAGCTTCATAGGAGCTGTTTTCGAGATTGTGCCCTACTGTCCCACTTTCTTCTAGAACCAGTTTTTCACTGTAACGCGAGTAAGAAGGCCTATACGTGATGTTCTATTCTCTGGTTTTAGGGGCTTCACCCCAAATCTAGAGAATAGGTATTGACGGTGGGTCCGTCAGCACTACAGCCCTTCTCGAGGTTGAAAAAAATTGTAGAAAATATTCATCTTTATTTTTATCTATTATTAAGTTGAAGAAGGGA
The DNA here is from genome assembly GCA_947396885.1 of Heligmosomoides polygyrus polygyrus. NCBI lineage: Eukaryota > Metazoa > Nematoda > Chromadorea > Rhabditida > Heligmosomidae > Heligmosomoides > Heligmosomoides polygyrus. The sequence continues at coordinate 54,513,849 of OX377206.1, forward strand.
GACGCTTCCGAATGCTCCAACTACCGAGGGATCAAACTGATCTCACACACGATGAAGATCTACGAACGACTGGTCGACTCAAGGCTGAGGGAGATGGTACCCATCTCCCAGGTGCAGTGGGGCTTCATGCCTGAGAGGTCCACCACAGACGCCATCTTCATCGCTCGTCAGGTGATGGAGAAATATCGGGAGAAACGAAAACCCTGCTACCTGGCATTCCTGGACCTGGAGAAGGCCTAGCTCGGGCCGTAATCTGGAATGCCCTTCGAAGGAGGGGTGTCCCGGAACGTCTGATCACGGTCATAAGGCACATGTACGAGGGCTTGAAAGGGGCGATACGAACTCCACACGGGGTGACAAGGAAAGTGGACATCACAGTGGGGGTACACCAAGGGTCGGCTCCAAGCCGTTCCTCTTCCTGTTGACGCTTGACTCTATAGTGAACCACCTTGAGGAAAGCCCTCTCAGAACGATCGTCTACGCGGACGACATCGCCCTAGTAGCCGACAACCAGGAGGAGCTGGAGGAGAAGGTGCAGCTGTGGCAGAGAGCCCTCGCAGACAACGGCCTACGGCTGAACGTGAAGAAGACGAAGTTCGTCAGCTCTGAGCAGTGCGCTGGATCGATCCTAGACTGCCTAGGGGAAACGATCGAGAAGGTGGAAGAATTCCGCTACCTCGGAAGTGACCTATCGGGGGGTAGTCGTTCGGTACACCGTGCTGTCCGCCACCCACTTCCCGCCCTGCCCGCGCCGCCCTATTTGGACAAGTTTGCTGCGAGCGAAACCGTGTTAATTGGCATGACGTCGTGCAAAAACCTAACAGCAGATAGAAGACGATAGCGAAGCGCATCTCGGGGAAGTCTGAGGTCATTTTCCTGTCGGTTCGGTTATGCAGGCAGTTGAGGAAAAAAGAACGTCGCTCTTGTCTCTAGATTCTTTAAATTTTCGCCTCAACTAGAGACTATGGGTAATTACAGTCGAAAATTCTACATTGAAGGGTTACCCGTAATTGTGCGCAAAACCGGCTCATCGTCCTCTCTTTCCAAGGATCAGACAATTCTCCTTGTATTGAAGAGTTTTCTAGTGGATAGTCGCGTTGTTGCCATGACAAATCTCGCTAAGATGCTGCTGTACTTGTCGGAAAATGCGGACGACGCCTTAGTACTGAGCAATGTGGCGGGATCTGAAGAAAGCCTTGGCGCTGCAGCTGAAAACTCTTTTTCTCCAAATATGGTGAACAAGATTCTGACCCTTGTCTCAAAAACGAAATCAGTTCAGGATAGAGCTGCAGGGGCACTGCAAGTGACTAGAAATGCGATGCTTCCGTGTGATGGCAGGGACCCGGATATCTTGTCCTCGCCCCGCCCCTTTCTGAGGGCGGTGTATCCAACGACTCTCCGCCGTGACCTATCCGAGGAAGGAAGTGTGGACCAGGCGGTCAGGGGACGGATAAACGCAACCTGGCTTAAGTGGAAGGAGTACACAGGGATCCTCTGCGATCGTACATGCTCCAGGACGCTCAAAGGCAAGCTCTATAGAACAGTTGTGAGACCTGCCCTCCTCTACGGCAGTGAGTGCTGGGCCCTGGGTAAGGCGCAGGAGCGGCAACTGCACGCGGCGGAGATGAGGATGCTGAGGTGGGCATGTGGATGGACCCGTCGGACAGGGTGCGAAACGAGGATGTTAGGGCAGTGATGAAGACAGCCCCGATCCAGCTGAAGATGAGAGAGCAGCGCCTGAGGTGGTATGGACACGTCCTCAGAAGACCAGAGGATCACCCCACAAGGTTGGCCCTAGATTTCGAGGCACCCGGAAAGCGTCCGAGAGGAGCCCCAAGGAAAAGATGGGAGGACGTCATCAAGAGAGATCTCGCCGAAGTCGGCGCCACGGCAGATAACGCCCTTGATAGGAGGAGGTGGCGACAGATTACAAGAACAGCGGACCCTGCGACTGTGCGGGACTAAACGCTCAGGAGAAGAAGAGGAGAGCACAATCAATATCCCCACATATAGAATTTTGAATAAAGGGGCAAAGTAGTTGGGAGGAAAGAAGTTAACAAGGCAAACGATAACTCGGCACGGAGAAAACACTGTTTTATAAACTGACCAGACGTTCAGCGACCAAGCAGCCTCCAAACGTTTGGTTGGGCTTCGCCCCCAAACTCCGGGAACATAGAACACCCTCGACCTTCCTCTTTTCTTCTTTCTTACTTTTAGCACAGTAAAAAATGGTTTACTATTAGAAAAGTAGGCGAAAATTTTCTACGGCAGAGTCCTCAGATGTGCTCCTGTGAAGCCCGTCCATCATATCTCACGGTTTATTCTCCTAACCACAGTTCTCTATGTGGCGAGAAACATATAACGAGGATGTCTATTCGAAGTACTTAATCTGCAGAATCATAAATTATTTACACCACACCTTGACGCGTTGCCCTCCAATATTTCGTAAATTTGGGCGATTTGCCGTCAAGGTCATAAGTTCGCCACCTATCGGCCATGGTTAAGCTCAAAGAAAATCCGGCTGGCATACGCCGCACTGTCGTAGGCATCTCTTGGCTTCTGTCCCCCCTCCCGTGACGGACACGTGACATTAACCGATTATAAACAGGGTGGCCCATAAGTCCTGCAACAAAAACATAGGCGTATAACAAGACTAAGGACGCACCAAATTTGGTAACTTTTAAACAATGTTTGCCCATGGTTTGTAGATTATGGTGCAATGATATTATTCATATGGGACCACTCCTGGATTGATGACAAAAACCTGCCATACGTGGCCATTGCGTTTATATCATCAGGTCCCCGTAAAGGTAGTTTTTTAAACGCACTAATATTTTGACCTTTCTGGGATGGCTCAACTTTGAGAAATTTTTCATCAAATGAGCCAGAGGCTGAATACCCATCTCAAACGACGCGCTCCAACTGCGCTTAAAAAATTTTCTCTACTTTCTTCTCCTCCTTGAGGTCTTCCTTTATCGAGGCTCTGCATAGCTTCGAAAGCTCGGACGTCAGTAGGTTGTTGCCTGACGCTCGTGCTACTCCACGCTGGCGTATCAGCTCGAGAGCTTCCGGAGACAGGCGTCTCTTGGTGGTCTTCAAGTTCTCGGCTCCCTTAGCACTATCCTGGAGATGGTGCACGAAGCGGTCGTATTCCTCATCGACGTTGTCCATGACGGCATCTTCCAAAAGGCCGGCAAGAGAGGTGTAGAGGTCCCAGTTGATGGTCGTTCTGGGATTCCTCTTCTTGAGCTTTGCGCCCTTGTCTCCTTGACGAAAAGCGGAACCTCGCGCGAAGGAGGCGGTGGTCCGATCCCGTGTAGAATTTGGGGACAACGGAGACATCGGTCAGGCAATACTTGCGATTGAAGATGATGTGGTCGATCTCGTTGTGGAACTGGCCACCGGGGGATTCCCAGGTCCATCGTAGGGAGGGAGGCTTCTGGAACTGCGAGTTTCCATGGATGGTCTTGGTCGACATGATAAACTCAGACAGCCTTTCACCTTGCTCGTTCCACTCCAAACCGTGGGTTCCGATGTGAAGTTCTTCCGGCGACCTTCGTGGCCCGATCTTGGCGTTGAAGTCGCCGACGATCACCTTGTAGAAGGTGTGATCTTCCTTATAGAACTTCTCCAGCTCCACGTAGAAGGCCGCGACGTCTTCGTCGTCGTAGTCGGATGTTGGGGCATACGCGACGAACACAGTCAAAGCTGGCACGGAACCACATCGCTTCAGTCGCAGACGTCCGATTCGGTACGATTCCGATCATGTAGCTTTGCGTGTTTAACGAGCGTTTCTGAGGGCATCTTTCGCCAAAGTTTCGTTCCGATTCGTTGACCCTTTGAAGATTTTTTTAGATTAACGATGATCGAGCAAAAGTACCGAGTGCGGGTTTGCTTGTTGTACGACTTCAAGCAAGGAAGACTACTACAGAATCCCATCGCATCTTGTCTGAAGTACTTGGTAGATGTTCCATCCTCACGTCAATGCCAGTGATGGTTTCAACGTTTCCGAGACGGTGGTGAGAACCTTAAAAACGAAGAGCATCAACCGCATCCTGAAGTTGTGGATAGCCAGGAGTTGAAGGAAGCTGTCGAGTCGTATCCAACACAAACCACAAGTGAGCTCGCACAGAGGTTTGGTTGTCACCATTCTACCATTGTCGAACGCTTGCATGCAATCGGAAAGGCAAATCGGAGGGAGCATCGACACAAACAAGGCTGCACGAGTCGCCATCGCTAGAATTTTCATCCGCAAAGCCAAGAACAGCGGTTTCTATGACTCCATCGCGACGTCGGATTAGAAGTGGATCCACTACGACAACACCACACGAAAGCGGCAAGGGTTTAGCCCCGGTAAGGTTCCGAAGGCAATGACGAAACCTGACATTCACGAAAAAAGTCATACTCTACTCTGATCAGTAGAGGTCTGGTGCGTTTTGAGATGCTGGATCCAGTCAAACAGTTGCGCCAGACCTTTGCAAAGGACAACTGAACCGCGTGAACCAAGCACTGCGTCAACAAGGAGTGAACGCAGCCACTGTGGAATTACGCCATGACAACGCTCCACCGCACGCCGCGAATATCACGCTACAAATACTTGAGGAGTTGGGCTGAGAACATCTGCCTCACCCGCTTTATAGCCCAGAACTTGCGCCATAAGACTACTATCTTTTCCGGTCGATGTACCACGCCCCGGAGAAAAAAATTCAAGAACCGCGACGAAGTCGAAATTTGGGTGTCCAACTTCTTCGAGTCGCAGCCACCGGGCATCCATTCTTTGCTTTTGACGTTGGCGACCTGTCACTGTTAATAACGGAGATTATCTTGTATTAAGCGTGGTGACTCCTTTCTTGTAGCGAAGTTTCTTTTTGAGCAAAAGCGACATTTATAATCCGACGACTTAATAATAGATAAAAATAAAGATGAATATTTTTCTCCAATTTTTTCAACCTCGAGAAGGACTGTAGTGCTGACGGACCCACCGTCAATACCTAACAAAGACGGTCGAGACAAAGAATATTATCTATTTTGTAGTTGGAACAAGCCCTTGAATAGTACCGAGGAGCTGTGAAAGTCGCCTGCTCTCTCCAATGGCCAATCGAACTGTGTATTACAACCGCTGCTGGTTTGTGCGTTTATTTTTGTGTTTATCGCTACATCGAGGTAAAAGTAAAGATCTGTCAATATGGTACACTACAGTGGTCAATATACACTTCATATCGACAGAAGTGGAGTCAGCAAACCCAGCAATTCAAAAGCCCAACCCTCGGATCCGAACCTTTGACCCCTTCCCTGCAAGTCCGGTAACGTATCGACTCGGCCATCAAGTCGCTGTAGCCTTGGTGGTGAGCGGCGCACCTCAGTGTTCCACTTCGGTTAATGTACCGCTAACAAGCAAATTGTGAAATCGCTATAAAGACGTTGCTGCTCCAATCCCAAACCTTTTGTCGGTTAGATTCTAATCACGACATGGCAGTTCCAGGCGTCAGTTTTGCAATATCGGCCCGACCTGAGGTGATACGGTTTTTTGCAATTTTGGACCTCTCCAGATGTTGCATGTCCAGGAAATTTGAAAACCACCACGGTGCCTCTTAGACAATCCGCTACAACCCTGAATAGGTTAATTTCAAGATGGCCACGGGGAGTTCATTGACCTTCCTTTTAGACCGGATTACGGTGAAGAAATTTTTAGAATTATTTAAAGTCTATTCGTGGAGGATTTTGAAAGCTAATAGGAGGTCACATTTCCTTTATCTGCATTCTAGTCTGGGTAAGCCCAGTCGCTGTCGCCTCTCTACGCCAATAGGAATCTGACTATATTGTAGACCATTGCAGCGCGGTTCCAGTTTCCTGGTAAAACTGTTTTGGGTGCTTTCTATTAACACAACGTCATTTTTAAATAAGGGCCGAACACCGATGAGCCGTATTTAACTATCGGTCGCACATATGTTTTGTATCTTTGAGTACATGTGAGTCCTTACCAGGGAAGGGTCTCAGGCGTAGGTCTGAATGGGGGAAATGGATAGTACTACGAGAATCTCCACCATTCATATTGTAGAAATACATGCTTCTTTTTTGCTGAGTCCTTGAACCCAAAGAGCTCACGAATATTGGGGTACAGTACTTCACCGTCACCCGTACCTACCATAACCTACCATCGGCAGAAATTTGAAAAACGGATGTCAGATTCGTATCGGTACCCCAAATAACCAGTTTATGCGAGGTTTGGGCGAAATTTTTTTCGACCTGTCCCCGACCTCTGAAGTCGTGAAAGTACAATAGTGCCTTAATGTTAGTTTGAATCAGATTATTTCATACACATCTCTTACACATTTATTTCACTCTAAATTGTTAAATAAGGGTTTACTGTAAGTTGTGCTTCACTCACTTTTCTCAGCTTCTGAATTCTACAATATTTGGTGCTTTTCAGCGAATGTTAAACAACGACCTTACAATAGGGGCGGGTTACAGCAGATATAGGTGGCTAGAGATGTCGAGGTCGTAATCACCGACTTCGCCCAAACCTCACCCAGGGCGGTTACTTGGGGCGCTGATCACGAATCTGACATCCGTTTTTCAATTTTCGGCCGATTACGGTCGGTTGCAATAGGTTACGATAGGTACGGGTGACTAGGACCGTCGAAGTCATAATCACGATTTCGCCCAAACCTCTCCCACGGGGGTTATTTGGGATGGTGATCACGAATCTGACACCCGTTTTCCGTATCACGCTGGAGTAAGTTAAATTACAATAGGTAAAGATGACTAATGGTAAGGTATGGTCACCGTTTTTTGCGTTGGGCACGAATCTGATCTTTATTTGATAAATATGTAGGAGACGTGTAGGAAGCAAATTGGTGAAGAAGGAGGCAATCATGAAAAGATGCAAAAGTGTTGCACAGCACGGGAGTCGAACATCCGACTTAGCGCCTGTGAAGTAGCCCCACACCCTGCTGAGCCATAGAATCGCTTGCAGCAGAGCATTTCGCCGCGTCCCATACAACAGCGCACGCACGCATGCACATGGGCACATGCTGACGGTGCGCTACAGCACCCTGCCTTCGACGGCCCGTAACTCTTTGGGTTCAAGGACTCAGCAAAAACGAAACATGTCTTTCTACTATATGAAGGGTGGAGATTCTCGCAGTACTATCCATTTCTCTCGTTCAGACCTACGCCTGAGACCCTTCCCTGGTTAGTTTTGAGTGCCTTGAACAAAACAAGTTAAAGGTTCGAACGAAGGTTTTGGTTGCTATGGAGCTGCAATGATGTGAGATCAAAATTGTCGGTGATTATGAAGCCCAGGTCTCTGATTTCACTATCCCGATTTAGAACCTAGCGATTTACTCTGTACAGAGGGCCCGTTTGACCGGTGCCCAAGGAAAAAATAGCCGTCTATGCACTGCAAGAGGCAGTCCGTGGGAAAGAGGACCGTGCTACCATGCCATCGACAGCGGATTGTAAGGCATCTCGATCGGCCACACAGTTTACCACTCTATAAACCTTCAAGTCATCGGCATTCATCGCACAGGGAGCGGAAGGTGACACTAGAGCCGGAAGGTCTGAAGTGTATATAGAGAACCAAATGGGGAGAGAACACTCCCTTGTAGCACACCACTAGGGATATCATGGACTGCCGAAGTTCCGTTTCCTACACGTACCTGGAAGGTACGATCTGTAAGAAAATCTTGAATACATCGGACAATTCGCTGGTGGATCCCGGCCGCAGTGAGTTCGTGCAACAGTGAGTTTGTGAGTTTGGTAGTGAGTTTAGTAGTGGGTGAGTTCGTGCAACAGTAAGACGTGTGCCACTTTGTCCAACGCTTTCGCGAAGTCAAAGTATATGTATAGCGTGAACTTGCTACCTACAGTCCATGGCCTTGGTCCGGTCGCTAATGGAAGAGAAAAAAGCCATTTCAGTTAGCTTGCCACGGGAGAAACCATGTTCGCAATCGGGAACGATGCGATTCCTCTCGAGATATTGGAGTAGCTGCTTCTTTAAAATTTTCTCAAAGATCCTAGCGAAAATGAAAGTAACACTGATTAGGAGCATTTGGCCGATGCGATGAGGAATCGCATCGGCCAAATTGACGGGAGATTTCTTTGGTACCGGTACAACGAAAGTGTTTCCACCGCTTAGGGACCTGTCCGCTACAGTGAGAGAGATTGCAAAGGAACTCTAAAGCAGGAGTGTGCGTTTAATTTTTTCCGGTAAATTTTTAACGACTTTTAACGAAAAAAATTTGCGTTAAAATCAATAAATTCGTTAAATAATCTTTCCCCTAGCTGCGGTCAATTTGGCTGTATCGTGGTATGTAAAAGCCAGTTCTCTTTCCTTTATGATTTTTCTCGTCTCCATCTACGTGGCAATTATACGACTCTTCATCTTCACAACAGAATAACAGCAGCCCAACTATCAATAACAAAATCGCTAAAAGAGAAAAATCATTAAGATTCCAAAACCACCAGTATCAACAGTATCAAAAAACTTCTGAAATAACACGTTTCTTTCTAGGCCTAGTTCGTTTATCTTGTAGAAAGTTTCCAGCTTCTGCGAAGATCCAAAGTGCTATGCACTATACATTGGATCCGAATGAATCATTTTCAGATATCCGATTCAGATCCCTACCAGAATCATTCAATTATCCGGCCCCCGCAAAATCGCCCTTATCCGACTCATTCAATAATCCTGTGTCCGCAGAATCCCCCTTACCCGAATCATCCAGAAATCTAGGGTCCGCGAAATTGCCATTCTGAATCATACAATTACAAGTGCTCCGACACGCCTAACGGCGTGTCTCGCACTTGCGTGTTTCGCGCGAATTTGCAGCATCACTGCTAAAGAAAGTAGTTTTTGTAAAACTTATAATACGCTAACGCCTAGGATCTGCTGCGGGCGGAGTGGCGTTCTATCCCCCGCCCTTTAAACAGAGGCGTGGCAAATGTCTGCGTCTCCACTATCTCGTAAGGCAGCCACTAGACTCTCGAGCAATTGCAGGGGGTTGGGGGTGGGCGGGCCAGGGGGATGAGGGGATAGAACGCTCGACCCCCATCTGCTGCGTACTTTATCGGCGTCAAGCCGTTCACCACTTCGGTGCCTTCCTCATAGACATTTTCTTTAGACCATCCAGTAACGTCATTGGCTCGTACTGTGCAGTACTCCTGTCCCTCAGGTTGTTCCTTCGCAACCGTTCTCATGCTCAACAGCTTGCGTTTCTGGATATCGTTGACACGTCTTCCGAATCCGGACGCCAGGTTCCCCTCACTCGTTTCTTCTTACTGGATCTAATTACTGGTCCGCCATTACTGGTCTTCCCCCCCCCCCCGGTTCGATGAGGCGTATTTCACGCAGGGTCTCTAACCTGCGTGAAATACGCCCCATCGAACCCCGCGTGAAGGCTAACTCGATTATATAGTGGTAGATCCGGACCCTAGAGAAATGCGATGATTCGGATAAAGTCGGATAAAATCGGATAACCCGTTCAATGTTTTCGCTCCATTTAGAAATCGAGCACTTTGGATAAAAGCACATTCAAAACGAATTTTGCAGGTGGGCACGCTGCTGAGTCATACGTTTTCGCACCCCACTGTGAACTAGTGTCGTAATAACGTGGTTTCAGTCTCATCAAATTTATGAACTGATTATGAAATGCCCAAATACTTATGAACCGATTATGAAATGCCCAAATTCCTTTTCAGTCACTCCAGATTTTGTATCACTATTTGTAGTACGGAAAATTGCAGGTGTTATTAGTGGCCCTCTAGCGTACATTTTAACCCATCACTAATGCATGCAGAAGTACCACTGAGGTGGAAATACTCGCTAGTCACTCATATATTGAAGGGTCTAGAAAACTATAAGCCAGTGAGCATTATGTCATTTTCTGCAGGCTTTTTGAGAAGGCATTAAGCACATTTAGTGCGCCATCTTTCTGTCCATAGGATCATTCCTAAACAACAGCATGGTTTTGTAGAGACAATCCTAGTTAAATGTATAATGATTGGACTGAAGCGCTTGAAAACAAGCGCTATTGTGCTGTTATTTATTTTGACTTTGTTAAGGCGTTTAACAGGGTATCTCATAAAAAGTTGCTGTTCAAACGAGAAGAACTTAAGACACATCCAATGCGAACGAAATGGATCGCTGATTTCCTAGATGGGCAAATGATTCAGGTTAAAATTCGGCATGTATTCTTCAAAGTAAAATATATAACAAGTGGGGTACCCCAAGGAGGGGTCTATCGCCTATATTGTTGAACATTTTTACTTTGGAAATACGGAAATGCTACGAAATATTTGTGATTGTGGCATGTATGCAGATGATGTAAAAGTATAAAAAGTCATTGGTCGAGTTAACAACGAATTATGTTTTCGAAGTGGATCAACTTATTAGTTGTCTGATCTAAAAATGGCAGCTCCGCTTGGCTCAGCACAGAACGAGTTTCATGTGTAATAGCAGCATTCCGCCAACAGCACGGCATGCAAGCGGATGGTCTTCACATTAGAGATCTGATTTTAAGATCGGATTTCATAATAGATCTTGGTTTCACATACAACCACAAATTAGACTTTTCTGAACGTGTCAAAAACCGTTGTAGGACAGCGCTTCTGCGTACATTTCATATATTTAAAGCCCTTAGTTGAAACAAGCACTTCTTCTTCTTCTTCTTCTTCTTCTTCTTCTTCTTCTTCTTCTTCTTCTTCTTCTTCTTCTTCTTCTTCTTCTTCTTCTTCTTCTTCTTCTTCTTCTTCTTCTTCTTCTTCTTCTTCTTCTTCTTCTTCTTCTTCTTCTTCTTCTTCTTCTTCTTCTTCTTCTTCTTCTTCTTCTTCTTCTTCTTCTTCTTCTTCTTCTTCTTCTTCTTCTTCTTCTTCTTCTTCTTCTTCTTCTTCTTCTTCTTCTTCTTCT